>CM035130.1:76734858-77983608 GCA_020205605.1 Panax ginseng
TATGTCATACTATTTTTAAAAAATATAAATTATCCCAAAAAACCAATTTAAATCATGTTTACAAGGGCTGGAATTTGCCACTGTCGCACAGATTTCCAACCAAACATCATTTGTTTCTTTTTTCACAAAATAACTTTTAATCTTAGTTTAACATGCCCAACCTACTAGAATTACGTCGTAATATATATATATATATATATATATATATATATATATATAAACGTCTTTGTTAACCACTTTGCTCAATTCTTCCTTTTTATAGTTGATAACTTTAAGAGAAATTTAATCAAACATAGCATTAGCATCATTTTTAAGGACTTAGTTCAAATATGTTTAAACCTTGAATTTTCCTCCCTTATTACTCTTTATCCCCTGCACAAAGCCTCCTTAACAATACCCAACAATTCCACTCAATCAACACAATCAACTTTAGCAATTTAAACGTAACTTAACTAATTCACTATAAATATAGCAAAAGCTCATGGTTTACCTTATAGCCTTTTGAATTTGATTATGTTTTATCTTAAAATAGACAACTATATAATCTCCTTGTTGCCTTCAATTCTTCATATTTCAAATTTTTTTGCCTCATCATCTTGATAAACTTGATGATTGCAGCCGAGGTCAAGAAAGTTGGACAAAGGTTTGGAAACGAATGATTTCGACAATCGAGAGAGAAAAAGAAAGTTTGGAACAGATAGAATTCTTTTAAGAGAGCTGGGTATAATTCTTGGTTTACCTCATATCAAGTAGAGCTTTCTTAATGGTTGTCTAATGCTTCAAAATTAACAGCTCATGCTTAACTAACTTAGAATAGATTATTTATTTGAAATATGTAATACAAATCATTTCACTAATTATGATTTCAAATTTCATAATTAGCATAATTATCATAATATAACAAATAAGTTATTTAAATATTCAATAATTATTTCCTAAATCATTTGAATAACTTATAATAATTACATTTCCTCATTTTATTCCTTAAATTATTTTTGAACAAATTATTTAATATATATTATCCACTGAATCAAATAAGTAATTTGATTTACATTTATTTAGTTTATTTACACATACTGTGTCATTAAATATAAGTATAATACCACTTTCTTTCTCCTACAGTTAAATAATTGCTTATTTAATTATTTTGTTAGTTCCCGGCCGCACACAATAGATCTAGAAGGGGGGTTGAATAGATCCTTTAAAACTTTGTTTTCTTTTATCTTTTTAAGTGATAAATAGATAATGAATAGATGAATCAATTCATGCACATCGGTATAGATTAAGATCATAACTTTAAACACAGTTCTAATGTTAGATTAGTTGCAAGCAGATATATCAGTTATAGTACAGAATATAAATTACATAAAGTAAATGACACTAGAGGTTTTAAGTGGTTCAGACACTGAATGCTCCTAATCCTCTCTTCTGCTTCAACAAGCAGGGATTCCACTAAGGATTTGATCAACTTCGAATCACTAAGATTCCTTTAAGACTAGCAGCCTTGGAACAATAGTTCACTGAGAACTCTTCAAGACTAGCAGCCTTGGAAACTGTAGACTAAGCCCGACATACTTAGAATCTCTTGTACCCTCTGGTACTCAGCAAGCCCAACAGACTTGACTTTGGTTTAGACACTAAGACAAGGACCTTTCAGGCCCTGGTTGCTTGGTTGTTTGTTTGTTGTTGTTGGGCTGCTAAGATGACATTCAACTTGTACGTCTTCTAGTACTTAGCAGCTTTTTGTGATCATTAGGCATTCAACATTGGCATTTGATCACATCTAATGGACTGCTAAGATGTACGTTCAGCTTGACATCTTGTTAGTACTTAGCATTCTGACTCATCCCTGGTACTGATGTTCTTTGTTGTTGATGCTTGTCTTCATCTGATATTCAGCATTGCACACTATCACCATTGAGGTACTGCTAAGTTTTTCATATCAGCTTGAATTCTTTGAGTACTTAGCAGTCCTTGAACACCGGTTGTCTTGTGCACAGATTCTGCTCTGTATCTTCTTCTCTTCTGCTCAGTGCGTTCATGGTGAATCGTAAAATAGATCTAGTATTCTGCTTTTTGATCTGCCAGTCTAGTTATTGTCTTCTTGGCCTTCCAGCTCTTAGCACAGATGACACTTCATTGTCATACTCCTTTATATTGAGTAAAGCTTTTTCATTGTAAGACTCTCATTAATTGTGCTTCACTCTTCTGTGGTGGTCGCACTCTCACTAAGACCTTTTCTCTGTTAAGCTCGATACGACTTACTTCATCTCTCATCAACAACCTTTATCTTCTTTGAAGCTTCGGCTCTTTATAAATCCATCTATCATCTTCTTGTTGGAACATTGCCGTTGGGAGTCTTCCGTTAAAGAGCTTTTCTTTGGAGAAATTAATGCTTTAGATATTCTGAAATCCTTATAGACATAATGGGTTGATGTGACAACTCCTTTTTGACTTTCCTGACACATCAGTCTGCTTTTCCAGCTAACACTTCTGAAACGTCACTTTCAATAGACTAGTAGGTAGTCACCCTTTTCTTTTGTTTCCTCGATTTACATCAAGGATGTTTGGAGAGTATATCAGGATCCTCAATTCACAACATTTGAATGTCAATCTTCTTTGTTTAGACATTCTCACTCATCAAATTAATGCCTTCTACGATTTTGATGTTAACCTTTATGAACTCTACGATTACTTGGTCATAGCTTGTCTGTGAAAATCGTAGGGTGACTTGACCATGACACCTTTTATGATTCCGGGAGTGCTCAAAGTTTTACCATCTTATACTTTGCTCTTTCAGTCTATTTTATGATCATGCTTGTCTTTCCTTGCTTCAAGAACTAACAAGTTGGCTGACTGCTTTGGCTTTTTGGTATGCATGATTCTTTTGATTACCCATGCTCAACTTCCTTAATTTTCTTCCCAGTGATCTCTTGATCATTCTTCAAGGTAAGGCTGAGCATAGACAATCCATTTTGTCTGTTCTCTGTACATGCTTTAGTATACTTGTAACGTCCACGAATTTGAAACTCCTTATTAATTAAATATGTGATTTATTTTTAACGAGTTAGTTTTGTGAGATTATTTAAACCTTATGTGGTTATGAGAATTTATGAAATGATTAAAGGGAGTCACTAATAGTTATTTAAATTAGTGGACTTACCCTAAGAGTTTTAATATCAAGAAATTGATAGGATTCTTAATGATTAAATAGTCAATTTATTTGAATATAGTAGCGAGAGTTGAACATATTGATTTATGTCAAGTATGAATATATCACCATTGAAGAAGTTAAATTACCTCATATAGGACTTATGTGGTGATAGATATTTGAACTGGCTTGAAGCTAACCCTTTTGGCACTTTGTGAAGGAATATAAGAATGCATTTCTGCCCTCTCGATGATACAAAATGGCGCAATTCTTGTTAGTGTCGATCGAGACAGTTAAGTTCTGCTATAGGAAATGAATTGGAACATTAGTGTAATGTGTGACATGCATAGAATCATATAATAAGAATATATTCTAAGGATATGGAGTATCAAGTAGTGCAATAAAATCATAAGTGATTGTTAAACAGAAATAAAGGAATGTCTGTGTATTCCAGAAATTGGAAAAGAAGTTATGTGTGCACATTGGATATATAATATTAAATAATCTTATTATGTGTTTATATGTGTAGTAAAATATAATTATGGAGATACCCGGTTAATATAACTAACTGCATTATTTTACTGCGTGTATTTAATGTACATGGGTTATATAATGTGGGTACATAAATAATCCCCAAATTTCCTTGTGTAGTAGCATTTACACATTTATATTACATTATGGGAATTATAGTGTCCAAACCAAGCCTTAGTTGATCAAGTATGCTGAGTTTTTCTTTCTTGTCCCAAAATGATTGTCACCAAATACATGAATAGTAGCATGAAGCTAACTTACATATTTTCCATAAAAGGCTAGAGTTGTGTAGGGATGATGGTTAGAAATCAGTTGGTGAACCACTCCTTAGCAACCATTGTGTTCTTCCTTTGCACCATGAGCTCCAACCCTTATGTAATGACAATGTCTAGTCCATGCTTCTTCTATAAATACAAGCTTCAAATTCAGTTTTTGTTGTCTGTTAAGTCTTAGTTAGAGAGTCCTAAGTTGCTGAGCATTGTAAAAGCATTTTCAGATTGTAGGAGGTCCAATTCAAGCTAAGAAGGTATAAGTTCTAATTAAATTCTTGAAATGGGTCTTGTTAGTTCTTGAGAATTTCTTGAATCCATATGTTAATCAATGTGAATTATCATGGCAGGATATGTTTATGATATATATCTACATGTTTGAACTCTTAATTGATGGATTGAAGCATGTTTAAACTAAAAAGGATCAAAGTGGTTAAGGCTCTGCATACAAAGTCTGCTTCTACTATCTCGATGCGATACACTAAATTGTGTCTCTGCCTATTTGTACTAGGGTGCGGTAGCAATGTACTTACCATAACCCAAACTCAATTTTGTTTCTGGCATTGCGCAGTTGTGCCCTAATTGTACTAGGGTGCAGCGCAGCTGCGCCAGTCCTGCACCAGCTCTTATGTTTTCTGTTTTGTTTCTGATGTGCTAACTTGTTAGTACATTATTAGAACAATCTTTTAAACTATTTTGACACGCATATGTAAGCATGTGCATGTAGTATGAACAAATATAACCATGTTAGTACCTACAATGGACACAACACTTGGGGTCTTAAAATGAGGTTTGTGATTTCAAAAGTGAACTTTGTCACGAACACATCATGTGAGCATTCTGACTTTATAAACATGATAATATGGTTTATATTGACATGAAATGCAAGACTAAAGTGATGGAACACACTAGCATACAGGATTGAAAGTTAAGACTAATTCAAAGATAAGAAACTTAAGGCTTTTCAAGGAGAACTTGACCGAGACTTTTTATCTTATAAGATCTGACCATTTGAGCATACATATGTGACTTTATTATATGTTGTAAATTCATGAGAGTTATACGCTAATATGCCTTGTATATGCTAAGTTGACTTAGTGTAAAATTCAAAGAAAGTTAGAATGAGGAAGCTAATGTCATCAAGTAATGAGTAAAGTATGTTATTACAATGAAAGCATGCATATTAGGACTCATTATGCCTATAGATATATTGGCATGAACATCATTTGGTTAATGTATGGTTTTCACTTATTCACACATAGTCATAAAAGAGAAATTTCTAAAATATGAACTATGTGAGTATAGTATACATGTGTTGTATATATATATACAAGCATGACTACTGAGTATTGAATGATCAAGTTGTAAGGCACAAATGATTACATGACCTTGTTATGTTTTAATGACATATAAATTGTAAGTAAACATGTGATAGTGAAGTCAAGTAGGGTCATGTGTTATATATGAAAATCTAGCATGTATGTATGTTAAAATACATGTATAATTAGTGTGTTAAAGTTAGATCGAAGTCGGGGAAGCGATTAGCTCAACCTTGAGTGCAGCGAAGGGACAGTAGCAGTTCTTGTAGATCCCTAAGCCTAGACCAAGGGTAGCTGCGCCGTCCTGGAGTCACAAACAAATTCTGTTTTTGGTTCTGAAATTTAAGGCATGCTTACATGATCTCTTTATCTTGTAATATGTGACCAATATGTCATATAATGTGTTGAGAAGCATGCTATGTGGTGACTTGATTCTTTTAAGTGTAGACTTGTATTAGTTACACATACTAATTGAGATGACCGACTTGTTAATGTTAGGTCATTTCAACACAAGTAGTTAAAGCTAGTATTATATTGTAGCTGAGCAAACAGGCAAGTTCCCTAAACTTACTCTAATTATTATTGAGCAAGTTTTCTTTGAACTTCACTCCTTGATTGTTCAAGTTCCTTGAATAATACTTTTATTGAGAAAGTTCCTTAATTCTTACTCAAATGTATATTGAGCAAGTATCCGAATACTATTTTATTGTGTGCAAGTTTCCTAACTTACACAACTTTATTTGTTGTGAAAGTTTCTTATCCTTCTCATATTGTATTGAGTAAGTTATTTTTGAATTGAAAGTTATTCATTTAAGCTTGAATCTTATTTCCAAGCATGCTATTAAGTGGTTTAATTACTTTAAAATTATTCCACATCGATGTTACTGATATTCACACTTAGTGCACTTGAGATCGTACAGTCTTGGACTTGTACATCTTTTAAAGTTCAAATAATTCTTGAAATAGGTGAGATAGAGTCTGAACCTTTGTTCGGTCAGACAAGCGTATGAAGTTTTATAAAAGCTATCCAAACCAATTGATTTTAAGGATTCTTAGACTGAAAGAACACCCCTTCTATGATAGGGGAGTACCCCAGGTATCTAGTATAAAGATACAAAGAGCAAATTTAAATGTTATGCATATACATACAGTGCGTGAGGCTGATCCCCTCAAGTACTTATTCTATATCCAGCAACCAAGGGTCAATTAGCTATTGATTCCATTAGAGTGTTATAGTTCAAAGTCTACTTGACTAGCAGTTATTCTAAAAGCAATCATTATCTTTGCTTATGATATTCATATTGTTGAATCCTTCAGATATTCATATTGTTGAATCCATTGCTAGATATTTTTCCATTCATCATGATATATCCTTATTGTTGTATTTAAACTTGTTGAGCAAACTTGTTGCTCATCCTTTCTATATCATGAATTATATTGCAGCTAAGCCCGAGACCTCAGAAAAGGACAAGGGTAAAGGGAAGATGTAGGATAATTGCGAGAAGCAGAATTTATCTTATGCTTAGTTTAAATTACGATTATGTATTGTGAACCCTAATATTTATTGTAGGGTATGATTGTAAGATGATATTAAGGATATCGTATCTTGGGACTAGTAACACCTTTTGAATGAACGACGTACGTTTATTATATTCTGCATTTTAGTTATCGTATGTTGTTTAGAGGTGGATATTAGTATTTTATCGTGATGACTGGACCGGGGTCAGAGGACCCAGATTCGGGGGTGTCACAGGTTGGTATCAGAGCTGTAGGTTATAAACGTTAGGAATGCGAAACCTAGGTTATAACCTTAGTAGAAAACCTAAGTAGAGTATGTAAGTGATGGGTTGAAGAAATCCATCGAGTTTTATTGTGATAATGAAGTTGTTTATTTAAATCAAAAATGATTGATAGACGTCTTAAACTTCTTAATGCTAACATGAATAGTATATCACATAAAGCCTAATAATTTTCTTCTTTTCCTCAGATCATGCCGCCTAGGAGAATTCCGCGAAATCAGAGGGAGGAAGGATCTGTTAACAATGGTGGGTGGGAAAATGTTGATCCAATGCAGAACTTCGTTAACCTATTAACTGAGGCAATGCAAAACAGACCCCCACCAGCAGCAGGGCAGCCAGGACAACACTTGGCTAGCTTTAAGGACTTTAAATTGGTAGAACCACCAGAGTTCCGAGGAACTTTGGATCCAATTGAAGCCCAAACATGGATAGAAGAGATGGAGAAGGTGTTTGAGGTCGTACGCGTGGCTGAAGCATAGAAGATGAGTTTTGCCACTTTCATGATGAAGGGCGAAGCTAACTATTAGTGGAAAACCAATAAGGGGCGAACAGAAGAGGGAGTTATTCCTTGGGACAGATTTAAGGAGCTATTCCTCGAGAATTTCTTCTCGGAGAATACGCAACAGGATATAGAAGATAAGTTTCTGGAACTGAAGTAAGGTAGTATGTCTGTCGCAGAGTACACGGCGAAATTTAACGAGTTAGCCCGATTCGCTTCACATCAGGTTGACACAGAGGCCAAGAAGGCAAGAAGGTTCGTATTAGGACTGAAACCATGGGTGCAGAAGGCAGTGGCTGTGTTGACGATTAAGACTTACTCTGATCTTTTGGAAAGGGCTATCATTGCTGAAGGAGGCAATGAAGCCATTGCGCGATTTAAACAAGAAAAGAAGACCGGTCAGGAAGGTCAGAAAGGGGGAAGCAGCGAAGGCAGCAACCCCAATAAGCGTAAATGGATAGAGAGCCAATCCTCTTGAGGTAATAAGTCCGGGGGAGAGGCTAAGAAAAGTATGAAGTGTAACAACTGTGGGAGGAACCACTCGGGAGAGTGTATGAAGGGAAAGAGTGTTTGTTATCGTTGTAGACAACCGGGGCACATGGTTCCTTAGTGTCCGAATAAGCAGAAGGGAGGTTATTTCTTGTGTGGAGCCATAGACCATCAAATTAAGGACTGCCCGAAGAAAAAGGGCAATGCAGTTAGCGGCAACTGCAACAACAATGGGCTGAACATTGGAGGGCCAGCTAGTCAAGACAACAGACCAACGACATGAACGTTCAACATGACCATACAGGATGCGGTGGAGTCTAAGGATGTGGTGTCAAGTATCATTCCAATCAATGATATAGATGCATACCTGTTATTTGATTCGGGTGCTACCTGCTCTTTTGTTTCTGAAGAATTTGCTAAACAGTTAGACCTACCCCATGAGAGATTAGAACACCCTATGAACGTAGAAGTAGAGAACAAGGAAATTATCCCCATAGAATACATTCATAGGAATTGTTATACCGAATTGCGAGGATTTAAGCTCAAAGTGGATTTGATACCGATTTGTTTGGGGGAGTTCGATGTAATCCTTGGAATGGATTGGTTATCGATTCACGGAGCAGGTATAGACTGTAAGAAGAAGTGTGTACACCTTAAGACTCCAAATAAGTCGAAGGTGGTATTTTATGGTAGTAAATCGCCGAGACAATCTCATTGTCTAACGATGGTGCAAGCACAGTGATTGCTTAGGAAGGGTTGTATAGGTTATTTGGCTCACGTGGTTGATACTCGATGAGTCAAGGGTGAACTAAGTTAGATACATATTGTAAGGGATTTTGTTGATGTCTTCCCAGACGAGATTCCAAGATTTCCACCGGATAGAGAGATTAAGTTTGTCATTGATTTGGTACCAAGGACAACACCAGTATACAAAGCGCTATATCGTATGGCACCGGTAGAGATGAAAGAACTGATGGCTCAATTAAAAGAGTTGTTAGATAAGGGATACATTCGACCGAGCGTATCACCGTGGGGAGCACCAGTCTTATTCGTAAAGAAGAAAGATGGGTCGCTAAGACTTTGTATCGACTACCGAGAGTTGAACAAGGTCACCATTAAGAATAAGTACCCATTGCCCGGGATAGACGATTTATTTGATCAATTGAAAGGGGGCAAAGTACTTTTCAAAGATTGACTTAAGGACCAGTTATCACCAACCAAAAGTGAGGCCGGAGGATATTTCAAAGACGGCATTCAGAACTCGGTATGGACACTTTGAGTTTCTGGTAATGTCATTTGGTTTGACGAACGCGCCAGCAGCATTTATGGATTTAATGAACAGAGTGTTCAAATAGTATTTGGATAAGTTTGTTGTCGTATTCATCGATGACATTCTAGTGTATTCAAAAATGGAGGAAGAACACGCCGAGCATCTTCAGATAGTGTTGGAAACATTAAGGAGGGAGAAGTTGTATGCAAAATTCTCCAAGTGTGAGTTTTGGTTGTAGAGAGTGCATTTTTTAGGATACGTTATCGACAAGAATGGTGTTTTGGTGGATCCAGCGAAGATAGAAGCGGTTATCAATTGGGAGCAGCCGAAGACGCCGACAGAAATCAGGAGTTTCCTAAGATTGGTGGGATACTATCGAAGATTTATTCGGGATTTTTTGAAATTAGCATCACCGTTGACCAATCTTACCAGAAAGACAGTTAAGTTTAATTGGATGGAGAAGTGTGAAGAAAGTTTCCTAGAATTGAAGAAGAGGCTTAGTCAAGCACCTGTGTTGGCTTTACCGGACAACACGGGAGGGTTTGTAGTGTATAGTGATGCGTCACACAAGGGACTTGGCTATGTATTGATGCAACACGGTAGGGTCATTGAGTACGCCTCACGTTAGCTAAAAGATTATGAGAATGGATATCCGACTCATGATCTGGAGTTAGCAGCGATAGTTTTTGCCTTGAAGATTTGGAGGCATTATTTGTATGGTGAGAAATGTGAGATATATAAAGACCACAAGAGTCTCAAGTATATCTTCACGTAGAAAGAATTAAACATGAGGTAGCACCGATGGTTAGAATTGATAAAAGATTATAATTGTGAGATTCTGTACCATCCAGGCAAAACAAATGTAGTGGCAGATGCCTTGAGCAGAAAAGGCAGAGAGAAGTTATTGAAGTTGACCATTCAAGATGAATTGGTGAAAGATTTCGAACGACTAGACTTGGAGATTAAGTATCTGATGGAGATCAACGAATAATTATTTGATGAATGAATGAGTCGACTTTATTGGATAAGGTTAAAGAAACACAAGAAAAGGATGAAGATTGCAATAACATCAAGAAGCGATTGACTGAAGGTGATGAGTTGAAATTTAATATTGATAGCACTGGACTGCTAAGATTTGAAGGACGAATTTGGGTACTGTTAGTAACAGAACTAAGAGAAGAGATATTGCAAGAAGCGCACAGTATGAGATACTCGATACACCCAGGAAGCACGAAGTTGTACCAAGATTTGCATCACCACTTCTGGTGGCCAAACATGAAGAGAGAGGTTGCAGAATGCGTGAGTAGATGCCTAACTTGTCAGAGAGTTAAGGCAGAGCACCAACAACCAAGCGGGTTATTACAACCATTAGACATTCCAGAATGGAAATGGGAGCACATCACAATGGACTTTGTGGTGGGACTTCCAGCAACGCAGAAAGGGCACGACGTCATATGGGTAATTGTAGATCATCTTACTAAGTCATCTCACTTTTTGCCGATTAAGATTAAGTATAGTTTGGACCAGTTAGCCAAATTATATATTAAGGAAATTATCTCGAGGCATGGGGTGACGGTATCTATCGTATCCGATAGAGATCCGCGATTCACGTCAAACTTCTGGAAGAGTCTTCAAGAAAGAATGGGGACACAGCTACGGATGAGTATCGCGCATCATCCGCAGACCGACGGGCAAAGCGAGAGAACAATTCAAACACTTGAAGATATGCTCCGAGCCTGTGTGATGGACTTCAAGGGTAGTTGGGAGGATCACCTTCCATTAGTAGAGTTCGCGTATAACAATAGTTATCACGCCAGTATTGGAATGCCACCGTACGAAGCACTGTATGGGAGGAAATGTAGAACGCCCTTATGCTGGGATGAAGTTGGAGAACGTCGACTGTTGGGACCAGAATCGGTACAACAGATGGTATCAAAGTGATAAGAGCACAATTAGTAGCAGCTTAAGATCGCCAGAAGAAGTATGCGGACTTGCATCGCAAGAAGAGAGATTTTGAAGTAGGAAGCTATGCGTTTCTGAAAGTATCTCCCTGGAAATGGAAGATTCATTTTGGGAAGAAGGGCAAGTTGAGCCCTAGGTTCATAGGACCTTTCGAGATTCTGAGGCAAGTCGGTGAAGTGGCGTACGAGGTAGCGTTACCCCTTGAACTTAAGCACATTCACAACATGTTTCACGTGTTAGTGTTGCGGCTATATAAACCGGACTACAAGCACATTATCTCCTATGAACCAATTCAAGTCGAAAAAGACTTATCGTACGAGGAAGTTCCTGTCCAGATACTAGATAGGAAGGAACAGAAGTTGAGGAATAAGATTATTCATTCCGTTAAGATTCTCTAGAGGAATCACGCCGTAGAAGAAGCTACGTGGGAGTTAAAAGAGAAAATGAGGGTGAATTATCCGTTTTTATTTGAGTAACCTTATTTTTGCAATTTTGAAGACAGAATTTTTATAAGGGGGGGAGGGATGTAACGTCCACGAATTTGAAACTCCATATTAATTAAATATGTGATTTAATTTTAACGAGTTAGTTTTGTGAGATTATTTAAACCTTATGTGGTTATGAGAATTTATGAAATGATTAAAGGGAGTCACTAATAGTTATTTAAATTAGTGGACTAACCCTAAGAGTTTTAATATCAAGAAATTGATAGGATTCTTAATGATTAAATATTCAATTTATTTAAATATAGTGGCGAGAGTTGAACATATTGATTTATGTCAAGTATGGATATATCACCATTGAAGAAGTTAAATTACCTCATATAGGACTTATGTGGTGATAGATATTTGAACTGGCTTGAAGCTAACCTTTTTGGGCTTTGCCGAGGGACCAAGACATTATTGCGCCTCCCAAAGAATACAAAATGGCGCAATTTCTGCTTAGTGTCGATCTGAGACAGTTAAGTTCTGCTATAGGAAATGAATTGGAACATTAGTGTAATGTGTGACATGCATAGAATCATATAATAAGAATATATTCTAAGGATATGGAGTATCAAGTAGTGCAATAAAATCATAAGTGATTGTTAAACAAAAATAAAGGAATGTCTGTGTATTCCAAAAATTGGAAAAGAAGTTATGTGTGCACATTGGATATATAATATTAAATAATCTTATTATGTGTTTATATGTGTAGTAAAATATAATGATGGAGATACCCGGTTAATATACCTAACTGCATTATTTTACTGCGTGTATTTAATGTACATGGGTTATATAATGTGGGTACATAAATAATCCCAAAATTTCCTTATGTAGTAGCATTTACACATTTATATTACATTATGGGAATTATAGTGTCCAAACCAAGCCTTAGTTGATCAAGTATGCTGAGTTTTTCTTTCTTGTCCCAAAATGATTGTCACCAAGTACATGAATAATAGCATGCTGCTAACTTACGTATTTTTCAAAAAGGCTAGAGTTGTGTAGGGATGATGGTTAGAAATCAGTTGGTGAACCACTCCTTAGGAACCATTGTGTTCTTCCTTTGCACCATGAGCTCCAACCCTTGTGTAATGACAATATCTAGTCCATGCTTCCTCTATAAATACAAGCTTCAAATTCAGTTTTTGTTGTCTGTTAAGTCTTAGTTAGAGAGTCCTAAGTTGCTGAGCATTGTAGAAGCATTTTCAGATTGTAGGAGGTCCAATTCAAGCTAAGAAGGTATAAGTTCTAATTAAATTCTTGAAATGGGTCTTGTTAGTTCTTGAGAATTTCTTGAATCCATATGTTAATCAATGTGAATTATCATGGCAGGATATGTTTATGATATATGTCTACATGTTTGAACTCTTAATTGATGAATTGAAACATGTTTAAACTAAAAAGGATCAAAGTGGTTAAGGCTCTGCAAATGTAGTCGCGCCATCGTCTCTCGATGCGTGTACTGGCAAGCAATTGCGCCCTATTTATACAAGGGTGCAACATAGTTGCACCATAACCCAAACTTCGCTTTTATTTTCGGCATCTTGCATGATTTGTGCCCTAATTGTCTTTAGGGTGCAGTAGTAATGCTTCTAGATCCCGCACTGACTCTTATATTTTTTTTTGTTTTTGTTTCTGATGTGCTAACTTGTTAGTACATTATTAGAACAAGCTTGTAAACTATTTTGACACGCATATGTAAGCATGTGCATGTAGTATGAACAAGTATAACCATGTTAGTACCTACAATGGACACAACACTTGGGGTCTTAAAATGAGGTTTGTGATTTCAAAAGTGAACTTTGTCACGAACACATCATGTGAGCATTCTGACTTTATAAACATGATAATATGGTTTATATTGACATGAAATGCAAGACTAAAGAGATGGAACACACTAGCATACAGGATTGAAAGTTAAGACTAATTCAAAGATAAGAAACTTAAGGCTTTTCAAGGAGAACTTGACCGAGACTTTTTATCTTATAAGATCTGACCATTTGAGCATACATATGTGACTTTGTTATATGTTGTAAATGCATGAGAGTTATACACTAATATGCCTTGTATATGCTAAGTTAACTTAGTGTAAAATTCAAAGAAAGTTAGAATTAGGAAGCTAATGTCATCAAGTAATGAGTAAAGTATGTTATTACAATGAAAGCATGCATATTAGGACTCATTATGCCTATAGATATATTGGCATGAACATCATTTGGTTAATGTACGGTTTTCACTTATTCATACATTGTTATAAAAGGGAAATTTCTAAAATATGAACTATGTGAGTATAGTATACATGTGTTGTATATATATACAAGCATGACTACTGAGTATTGAATGATCAAGTTGTAAGGCACAAATGATTACATGACCTTGTTATGTTTTAATGACATATAAATTGTAAGTAAACTTGTGATAATGAAGTCAAGTAGGGTCATGTGTTATATATGAAAATCTAGCATGTATGTATGTTAAAATACATGTATAATTAGTGTGTTTGAGTTAGACTGAAGTCAGGAAGTGCAGTGCTCAACCTTGAGTGCAGCTAAGGGGACAGGTAGCAATTGCTTGGCAATCCCTAAGCCTGAACCAAGGGTATTCAAGGCCAAAATCTGAGTCACAAACATATTCTGTTTTTGGTTCTGAAATTCAAGGCATGCTTACATGATCTCTTTATCTTGTAATATGTGACCAATATGTCATATAATGCGTTGAGAAGCATGCTATGTGGTGACTTGATTCTTTTAAGTGTAGACTTGTATTAGTTACACATACTAATTGAGATGACCGACTTGTTAATGTTAGGTGGCTATGTGGTGACTTGATTCATCATGATATATCCTTATTGTTGTATTTAAACTTGTTGAGCAAACTTGTTGCTCATCCTTACTATATCATGAATTATATCTCAGCTAAGCCCGAGACCTCAGGAAAGGACAAGAGTAAAGGGAAGATGTCGGATAATTGCGAGAAGCATAATTTATCTTATGCTTAATTTAAATTACGATTATGTAATGTGAACCCTAATATTTATTTTAGGGTATTATTGTAAGATAATATTAAGGTTATCGTATCTTGGGACTAGTAACACCTTTTGAATGAACGGCGTACATTTATTATATTCCGCATTTTAGTTATCGTATGTTGTTTAGAGGTGGATGTTAGTATTTTATCGTGATGACCAGATCGAGGTCAGAGGACTCGGATTCGGGGGGTGTCATAATACTCTTTTTCTAATTGGCAAACACTACGATCGTTGTCTCAATATCACGATCGTTATCTCCTGATGAGCGTTTGTAATTCTGAAAATCTTCAAGTAGACTGCATTCTAAAACTTGACTACAAAACTACTATTCTACTTTAGCATTGTGAGCACTTGTCCGACTATGATTTGTCTCTGGTTCTGCAGACTACGATTCTGCTGTAGTCTACGATTTCTACTTTTTGCTTGGCAGGTATTTGGCAGATAGCTTCTACTATCCCGAGTGTAGTCTGCGATTCTTGCTTTTATAGACTACGATTTTACCTTGTCTTTGTAAGCGCTTGATTGACTACGATTTCAATTGGTTAGCTTGTAAACTCCACAATTTTGAGTAAAGCCTACGATTCTTGACCTAGCTCGGTTCCCACTCAACAGAATGTCTCTATGATTTCGAGAGTGGCTTTTTGACAAACTACGATTCTGTCCAAGACTTTTGTTCTTTGATGTTGTCCTCTTTGATTGTTCAAGCCTATCTATTACAGCTTGTAAGATCAACCTAACAAGTTTGATCTTTCTATTCATAGTCCTTGTACATCATGATCTTTTGAAGGACTTTAACAAAATAATTCATTCATATTAGATCAAACTAACATATTTGATCATTTCAATCTAAGTCCTTGTCCATATTGTCTATCATCTATTAAGGACTTTACAACTTTTATCAACGCAAGCATATTTGCATATTCATTCATTAACTTTATCATCTTTATCATCAAATTATATGAATAGAGGAATAACATTCACATGCATATTCGTAACATATTTAACTATTAAGTTATTTAATAAACTTAATATCTTCCTTGTATTTTATGTGAAATGATTAACTACTATAAGTTAATCTCTTTCTCATTTTATTTTCATTTCTTAGTCAACAACTTAATGATTTCATATACCACATATATAGCTATATTTAACTATAATTTAAGCACAAAACATATTTTTGTAATAAAATTTATTTTATTAATAATATGCATCACACAATATTCTCGGATATCAATTCACCACATAAATTACATAAATATATATAACACACACACACACACACACACACATATATATATATATATATATATATGTGTGTGTGTGTGTGTATATATATATATATATATACACATTCAAATTATTTACAATAAGAATTTTATTTATTAAATTCTTATTTTAATATTTTTTAAAAATCTAGGTTATCACATTAACACTCCTCCAACTAATAGCTCAACCACCTAAAGTGAACACATTTCCAGAAACTGATTTTGTAGCATCTTTATCACCCATAAAGTCTAAATCAGAATATCCATTAGGAATTAGATCATCACAATGATAAACAAACATATATTCTCTCTTTTTCCGAAGGTATTTGAGTATATGCGTAATTGCTGACCAATGCTCAGGTCCTAGATTAGACTAATATTTGTTAACTATTCCCACTGCATAACAGATGTCTCATCTAGTATACAACATAACATACATTAAGCTAACTACAGCTGATGCATAAGGATAAACTTTCATGCGCTCTTTCTCATATTCTTTTCGAAGGATAATGAATTGAAGAAAGAGGAACTTCAAGCCTAAAAGGAAGTAGTCCCTTTTTAGAATCCCACACAACATACTTAACCAAAATTTTATAAATATATGCATCTTGATAAAGGCACACCACTCTTTTCTGATGATCCCGGATAACTTGGATCCTTAAAATGTATTTGGCTTCTCCCAAATCTTTCATATCAAAATGATTAGATAGATAAACTTTAACCTGAGATAACATTCATATGTCATTTTCAATCAGTAGAATGTCATCTACATATAAAACCAAGAATACCACCAATTTACCTTCATTTCTTTTATAAACACATGGCTCTTCAGGATTTTGTTCAAATCCAAGTGATTATATTACTTGATCAAATCTGACATTCCATAATCTCGATGCTTGTTTAAGCCCATAAATAGATTTATGCACCTTATAAATCATTCCTTTTTGGCATTCAGCCATGAAACCATCTGGTTGAGACATATAAATTTCTACCTCAAAATATCAATTAAGAAAAGTTATTTTGACATCCATTTGTCATATCTCGTAGTCAAGATGTTCAATAATAGATAAGAGAATTTCGATGGATTTAAGCTTTGCCACTAGTGAAAAGGTATCTTAGAAGTCAATGTCTTTCTTTTGATTATATCCCTTTTGCAACAAGCCTAGCTTTATAGGTTTGAAACTATCCATCCGTCCTTCTTTTTTTCTTATAGATCCACTTACACACAATAGTTTTGACTCCATTATGAGCATCTACAAGTTTCTAGACTTTATTGGAATACATGGACTCCATTTCTTGTTTCATTGCTTCTTACAAAAGATTACCATCTTTATCTGCAAGTGCATCACTATAACCAAGATCTGAATCTTGATCATCTAAAACAATATTAGTATACTCACTCAAAAGACTAAGTCTTTGTGTGGGTCTAGAAATCCTCCCATTACGACGAGGCTCTCCTGAATTAAAAGATTCTGGTATTATGACTTTTGATGTAATTACTTGTTTATTAAGTTTTGATGTTGATTACGGATAAATATTTTTAGAAAAATCCTTTAAGACAATTCTACTACTTGACTAGTGTTCCATTATATAATCCTCTTCCAAAAAAATTGTATTTGCACTGACAAATACCTTCTGACTTTTAGGACTATAAAATAGTCCACCACTTGTCTATTTTGGATACCTTATAAACAAGCATATTTCTGATCTTGTTCCTAACTTATTTAAATATATTTCCCCTTTTTGCACAGGTGTAGGGCAACCGCATATATGAATGTGTTTCAAACTAGGCTTATGCCCTGACCATAATTTTAATGGTGTTTTTAGAACTGATTTAGATGGAACAATATTCAATAAGTATATCGTAGATTGTAAAGCATATCCCCAAAAAGATATAGGTTGTTTAGAATAACTCACCATAGATCTAACCATACCTAAAAGAGTCTTATTTCTTCTTTCTGCTACATAATTTTGCAGAGGAGTCCCTACTACAGAAAATTGTGATACTATTCCATTTTCAAACATGTAATTCTTGAATTCTATAAGAAGGTATTCACCACCTCGATCAGATTAAAAGTCTTTATATATTTACCTTTTTATTTTTCAACTTCAGCTCGAAACTCTTTGAATTTTTTTAATAGTTTCAGACTTATGATGTATTAGGTATACATCACCAAATCTTGAGATAAAATACTCATAACCTCCTTTAGCTTTCGATGTCAATGGACCATATACATCAGTACGAACCAAATCTAACTTTTCTATGGCTCTACCACCTTTTGATTTAATAGTTCCGTTAATCATTTTACCCTCTATATAGGATTCGCAGGCTGGATAAGAATTAACTTTAAGAAAACTTAAAGTTCCATAATATACCAGTCTTTGGATCCTATTTAGATTAATATGACCTAAACGTAAGTGTCATAAATAAGTTTTATTTTTTGAAGAAACTTTTCTTTTCTTAGATATGTTATTATCAATTATTTTATTTTGCAGTGTTCTTGTAACAAGAGTGAGAATATATAAATTATCCAATAATGTACCATCACAAACAAAATTAGAATTTTTCTTAATAACAAATTTATTATTAAAAACCACGAAGTACCCTTGTTAAATAAACAAGAAACCGAAATTAAATTCCTACGAGCGTTTAGTACGTAAACTACATTATTCAAATATAAACTCTTATTACTAGAAAACTATAAATGAACTATTACTGCTACTTTTGCAATTGTTGCATCTGATGCTAATTGTAGATAAATTCCCCCTTCACTTAGCTATTTGCTCTTCTAGAACCCCTGCAAAGTAATGCAAACATGATTAGTGGCTCTAGAATCTACGCATCAGGATCCCGTAAAAATTGCCAATAAACATGATTCAACTAGTAAAGTTCAAAACTTACCTTTATTTTTCACTTTCTCAAGGAATGCTGAGGAATTGAGCTTCAAGTGTCCCTTTTCACCATAGTGAAAACACTTCCCTTCGGGCTTAACCTTACCTTCACCCTGTTTCTTTCTAACTCCCCCAGTGCCAGAAAACTTTGCATTCTTTTTTCTTTTTGTTTGGTTTCTTTTTCTTGCCAGCCTTAGCCTTAGCAACATTAGCCTCAGCTACATGGAGAACCGGCTTAGTTACTAGATTACTTTGGGCCAATTGTAGTTGTTTTAATAACTTAGGGAGAGTTGATGAGTGGAATTTATACCCGCGAATCGTCTAAAATAATATAAGTAGACTCACCCAAAAGACTAAGTCTTTGTGTGGGTCTAGAAATCCTCCCATTACGATGAGGCTCTCCTGAATTAAAAGATTCTGGTATTATGACTTGTGGTGTAATTACTTGTTTATTAGGTTTTGATGTTCATTACGGATAAAGATTTTTAGAAAAATCCTCTAAGACAATTCTATTACTTGACTAGTGTTCCATTATATATTCTTCTTCCAACAAAATTGTATTTGCATTCACGAATACCTTCTTACTTTTAGGACTATAAAATAGTCCACCCCTTGTCTATTTTGGATACCCTACAAACAAGCATACTTCTGATCTTGTTGCTAACTTATTTAAACATGTTTCCCCTTTTTGCACATGTGCAGGGCAACCGCATATATGAATGTGTTTCAAACTAGGCTTACGCCCTAACCATAATTTTAATGGTGTTTTTGGAACTGATTTAGATGGAACAATATTCAATAAGTATATCGTAGATTGTAAAGTATATCCCCAAAAAGATATAGGATGTTTAGAATAACTCATTATAGATCTAACCATATCTAAAAGAGTCTTATTTCTTCTTTCTGCTACATAATTTTGTTGAGGAGTCCCTACTGCAGAAAATTGTGATACTATTCCATTTTCAGACATGTAATTCTTGAATTCTATAAGAAGATATTCACCACCTCGATCAGATTGAAAGGTATATATTTACCTTTTTTTTTTCAACTTCAGCCCAAAACTCTTTGAATTTTTTAAAAGCTTCAGACTTATGATGCATTAGGTATACATCACCAAATCTTGAGATAAAATACTCATAACCTCCTTTAGCTTTCGATGTCAATGGACCACATACATCAATACGAACCAAATCTAACTTTTCTATGGCTCTACCACCTTTTGCTTTAAAAGTTCTGTTAGTCATTTTACCCTCTATATAGGATTCGCAGAGTGGATAAGAATTAACTTTAAGAAAACTTAAAGTTCCATCATATACCAGTCTTTGGATCCTATTTAGATTAATATGACCTAAACGTAAGTGTCATGAATAAGTTTTATTTTTTGAAGAAACTTTTCTTTTCTTAGATATGTTATTATCAATTTTATTATTTTGCAGTGTTCTTGTAACAAGAGTGAGAATATATAAATTATCTAATAATGTACCATCACAAACAAAAGTAGAATTTTTCTTAATAACAAATTTATTATTAAAAACCACGAAGTACCCTTGCTTAAATAAACAAGAAATCGAAATCAAATTCCTACGACCGTTTAGTACGTAAACTACATTATTCAAATATAAACTCCTATTACTAGAAAACTATAAATGAACTATTACTACTACTTTTGCAATTGTTGCATCTGATGCTAACTGTAGATAAATTCCCTATTCACTTAGCTATCTGGTCTTCTGGAACCCCTGTAAAGTAATGCAAACATAATTAGTGGCTCTAGAATCTACGTACCAAGATCCCATAAAAACTGCCAATAAACATGATTCAAATAGTAAAGTTCGAAACTTACCTTTATTTTTCAGTTTCTCAAGGAATGATGAGCAATTGAGCTTCAAGTGTCCCTTTTCATCATAGTGAAAACACTTCCCTTCAGGCTGAACCTCACCTTCACCCTGTTTCTTTCTAACTCCCCCAGTTCCAGAAAACTTTGCATTCTTTTTTCTTTTTGTTTGGTTTCTTTTTCTTGCCAGCCTTAGCCTTAGCAACATTAGCCTTAGCTACATGGACAATTGGCTTAGTTACTAGATTACTTTGGGCCAATTATAGCTGTTTCATTAACTTAGGGAGAGTTGATGAGTGAAATTTATACCCACAAATCGGATCCTCTAATGCTTAAGAAGTTTCTTTTTCGTTGTATTTTATATCTCATTTATAGTATTTTATTATTATTTTGCTTAATATATCTTTTGCAGGGGTTTTCAGGTCATTTCCAGTTTTCAGTGACAAAAGTGTCAGTTTTCTAGCATCAAGGCCAGTGCGGTGCCTCTTCGAGCTTAATCTGGCGTTGTAGCGCCACTTTCAATGACAACTTTCGAATGACTACTGGTGACTGCAAGCAAAGACTCGATTACTTCATAAGCCGGTCAGTCAGACGCCATACTTATTAAACGAGACTTTTGACTAAAACGCAACACTGCCCAAGGCTATATCCACAGTGTTTGCAGTGCCACCTCCGGTTCCTAGGTAGATAGGAAAGGGAAATGACCTAGAATCGAAGGTTATATATATATATATATATATATATATATATATATATATATATATATATATATATATATATATATATATATATATATATATCGACCCCCTCTCTAATGAGCTCCTCTCTACGATATTTTCTCTTTAAAACCCTCCTAGCTTAGTTTTTCTCCATTTCAGTAGATAATCTTTGTACATAACTTAGGTAGATTAGGGCTAGGACTAAAATTTCTTGGAGCTCAAGTGCAATGAAGAAACACGGATCGGAAAGCAAATTAAAGGGATTTCTTGGAGATTGAAGAAGCTATGACAGAGATTATTCTTCTCTAGTTTTATCCTTTGATTCTGTATTTATAAATGTTGTTATTGTTGCTACTTGTATTTAGTTTACTAGCTATGAACTGAATGTTGGTTCTAAGATTATAATGGAACCCACTATTAATTTGAATTGATTTAGTTTTTCCCTTTGGTTGGCACCATATGGTTTGGCTCAAATATTTATGCTTATTGTTTAATTGCTAAGGAATTAGTGATTAATTGGGTAATCTATAAAAAATTGGGAAATGGACTATAAATTAGACCGTGAATATCTGACATGTGATCACTGGCGGAAGTAGGGGGTCTAGGGGGTCATATGACCCCCAACCCAGGAATCTGAAGCATGTTAATGTTAGTTAAATTTGATCTTTGTTATGAGATGATATTAATTCATTTTCTTCTTCATGTCCTTCCACCTATAATAAATTAACAATATTATTTTAAGATAAAATAATGTTAAATAAGTTTGATAATTAATTAATTAATATTGTTCTCATTTGTCTTACTGATTTAATCATACCTTGGTACCAAATTTTTGTAAATGAGAATAACTTAATTCATTTTTTTGCTTTGATCAGTGGCTCCTCTCAGTTGTCTCCAAGGAAGATGACTAGAACCACAATATAAGGTTTTGAATACATAATATTATAATTTGTAATTTATCCATAAAAGTAGCTAATCAGTTGACTAAAAACTTCAAAGTCTAATTAATAGTCCCATAGTTAGGAGGAAATTAATATATATATATATATATATATATATATATATATATATATATATAATGACTCACAACTCAAAGTTGACAAGGGTTGGAATAGGATGTTGTGAAATACTATAATTGGGCAAAATGAATTTGAAAAAAGAACTCCAAGCGTCAATACATAATTTTTTTTACTACTGTATTTTGACTCCCCTTCTAAAAATATTTTGGTTCCGCCATTGCATGTGATTATGTTTGTCTACACAATTAGACAGAATAATTTGTGCATAGGATACAAATATTGTAACGCCCCAGAAAAATCAGATTTTTGAGAATTAAATTTTTTATTTGATTATGTGGATTAAATAAATTTAATTAATTAATTATGGGAGTAAGCTATTTGAAGGTCGTTCTATGACCTAGACATATCTGAATGTCATAGTATTTTGGCTACGTGGTAGAATTAAAGTTTTGGAATTTCCAAGACGAAAATAAAAGCTTTCCGAAAAATTTACCGAAAAACACTATTCACGCATTTCTGCTCGGGAATTATTTTTGAACTTTCGAGAAATACTTAATGATAGAATATCAAGGTGAGATAGAATATCCAATAATATTTCAGTTATTTCAAACGCAGTTTTTTGCCTGCGGACTTAAAACCTAACGATTAGGGAAAATGAATTCCGAGAAGGAATTTAAATTCGTATAATGAATTAAAGCAATGATTGTATAATACACAAGTATTGTACGAGGTAATAGATACAAGAGTATAATACGAGGTATTATACGAGCATGTACGAATGATGGAATGTCGTATATTAAATAAGTATACGGGTTAGAATACAAGATTAATACGTAAATTATACGTTATAAGGCTTTAAGCCAAATGTAATGGACTTGTAGGATTGAGTAAGAAATTGTAAAGTCCAATGAGATATTGATAAGACCCAAGTGTAGAGATGTGTAAGCACAATGCAAGCTAATGATAAAGTCCAAAGAATTGTTAATGCAAGCCCAATGTATAAGTTAGGATTAATTAAACCTTAAGCCCAAAGTAAGAATCCAATGGATTAGGAGGATCCATGGGGCAACCCATGATCATATGGGTGAATTGATGATCAAGAACTTTGTGTGATGAGCAAGTAGACTTAAGGGTTAAGCAAAGGATAAGTTAAGTAACTTAAAGGCTAAGTAAAGTACTTATGAGTGATGAGAAAACAAAGTGCTTTTATGTGATGACCAAGTAACTTAATGGCTAAGTGTTGTGATGAGCAAGTAAAGGATAAGCTATGTGCTAAGCAAGTTTACTTAAGAGTTAAGTAAGTGTGGTGAGCAAGTTAACTTAATAATTAAGTAAAGGAATAGTAAGGAGGTGATTAAGGATGTGGAGTGGCTTTATGACCATTATACCCTAACTTAGACTTTCCTATAAATAGAAAGCTTGGATTTTATTTTTGTTGGTTGTTCATTTCATTCAACAAGTTGAGAGCTTATTTGTTAGAGAAAATAAGCTAGAAAAGCTAGGAAGTTAGTCTTTAATTTTTCAAGAAGCAAGAAGGAGATCAAAGGTTAACCAAGTGATTATCAAGGGTAAGAACTTAAACCATGAATCTCTTTTTCTTCCATTGTTAGAGAAGTGGGTAGTGGTAGAACATGTATTCTAAGGAATGATAAGAATGATTAACCAATGGACTTAAGCCATATAAGTCATGAATAAGTAATTCAAACTTAATTAAGTTATGAATTTATGAAGAGCTTATATGAACTACTCATATGTGTACTTTAATAAGATTGTATGATAATAAGAAGCAAGAATGATGGTTAAAAGACTTAATCTATAATAAGTCATGAGAAAGGAAGTCATAAGTAGTTTATACTTTTATAAGTTATAAACTCACAAAGAACAATTAATAACTTATCATGTTTATAAGTTAATGAAGTATGTATGTCAAGATGTTAGTATGATGGATTGAATCCATTTGAAACGATGAACAAATCATAAGAAATGAAGTTAAGGTGGAATTCACGAGTTTGGACGATAATCGTCGAATTCGTGAAAATCTCGAAATGGAAGTCGAATTTTGATATTGAGCTTGAAAACACTGCTTTTCAATGGAGATAAGTCATATTTGGCATTATAGAGTTGAGGACTCAAAAATGACCGGATTCTGACTTAGATCAAAGAAACGAGCGTTGAACGTTCACGAACGTTTACCGTTTTCGCTAAAAATGGACTAATAGGTGAATTTTTAGTAAACAAAGTCAATAGATAATATTCTTGCATGAACGCGTAGAGTATGTAATTTGTGAACCGTAGGCTTTTGAACAAGCCAATTTGAACTTATAACGAAGAAGTTATGCGTCCGGGAATTTCGCAAAGTTGGAAAACTGTCAAAATTTTTTGAGGCACAGAGTCCGCGCCGCAGCGCGACTCCGGGCACAAAGGCCCGTGCCGCAGTGCGAGGCCGAGACAAGGTACACTGCTAACTGGCACCGCAACGCGGCCATAGCAAAGGAGACTCGCGTCGCAGCGCCGAGTCCGGACCATACACACTGTTATGCCTTAAGGTTTTTAGTCCCCCCTTAAGTTTTATAACCTAATGCTTTGATACCAACCTGTGACGCCCCCAAATCCGGGTCTCTTCCAACCCTACAGATGGTGCTACACGGTACTATCATTCATTCATTCATTCCATTGAATAGTCTCAAAAGGGCTAATATAACTTCTATATATATCCAAAATAATATTACATTTCCCAGGTTCTTTGTATCCCATTCGTTTGTTCTTGTCATAATATTCAATATATTACAGACATTCAACTATTCTATTACATAAGCAATCTAAGGGTTTGTCTTCGCCTTGCCCTTGTCCTTGCCTGAGCCTTCGGTCCGCTCCATCTTGGTTGTGTTCATATGGTTCAAGCAAGAGTGAGCATGACTAGCTCAGTAAGTACTATAATTCTAATAAACAACATGTTTGAAACCAAGAACTTATATATATCTTCAGTAACTGAACAATAGTTACGAAGTACTATCGATAATTTAAAATAGCACTTCTTTTCATTCAAAACGTCTTCCAACAACAATATTTAGTAGAATATCAACTAAGGCTCAAAACTATGAGCAGTTCATAATTTCTTTTGAAAAGGACAACCCGACACTAAGTCCGTAAGTCTGGCATAACTTACGAGCACTTCTGGGTGATCAACCCATAGTACTCTATGTTGATCAACACTACATTCATTAAACGTGTATACGTTTAAGTTGTGGCAACCTC
This sequence comes from Panax ginseng, assembly GCA_020205605.1. Taxonomy (NCBI): domain Eukaryota; kingdom Viridiplantae; phylum Streptophyta; class Magnoliopsida; order Apiales; family Araliaceae; genus Panax; species Panax ginseng. Next base: position 76,760,645 of record CM035130.1, read on the forward strand.
GCGTGCCTGTCGTTAAACGACAAAAACATTTTAGCATACTTGGTCTTCGATTGAGAACCATACCAATATAACTCTGTAAACATAAATCATGCTTGGCAGAATCATAATATAAGTCTAGCCGAAAGAGTTGGCTTTAGACTTCATCATTCAAGACTTCATGTGAAAGAATACATGAATTACAAAACTTTTCCAGACTGAACTGGAACAAGGATTAGAATACTTGCCTTCAACGTCGACTTACTGATTAACACACGTACACTTTAAGTCTCTACGTTTCTACAATACATGATCATATAACGTACCATATTAGGTCATATATAATCAAGTATGTATACTAATATATCTTACCCTTCATCTCAATCTAAATCCTGACTTAGATCTGTTATTATGGTTTTCGGCTTTTCATTACGTTATTCACATTACGTTCACATTCAATTGATTATTAACCTCTGATCATCATACATTAAGTGTCTAACAATGCCTTAACAATGTTATATTAACACCTTAGTTCATTACTAGAAAGTTCCCTTTTATTCTGTACTTGTAATAATTCTTCACTGTCCATTGCCTAGGGTTGGTGTTGCGACGCCACCCATTACCCTTCATCTCGTATTTGTATGGCGCTGAGTTAAATATATCTTTCGGTTCTAGCCTCGGCGCTTCTGTTGTGGTTTTAAGGTCGGAGTGAGTCATGCGCATGGACTCATGCCTCGAGATAGTTTGCAAAGTTTGAAAATTTTACGAAACTCCCGGACTCATAACTTCTTCGTTATAAGTCCGAATTGGCTCGTTCAAAAGCCTACGGTTCACAAATTACATACTCTATGCGTTCATGCAAGAATTTTATCAATTTGACTTCATTTGCTAAAATTTCACCTATAAGTTCATTTTTAACGAAAACGATGAACGTCCGTGAACGTTTAACGCTCGTTTCTTCGTTCTAAGTCGGAATTCGGGCATTTTCGAGTCCGCAACTCTATAATGCCAAATATGACTTGTCTCCATCGAAAACCAATCGTGTGAATTCCAGCAAAACTACATTCTTAATGATTTTAAATGGATTTCAACCAACATATGATCATTACAAGTTACTTATTACACCAACACTATTCACACATTTCTGCTCGGGAATTATTTTTGAACTTTCGAGAAATACTTAATGATAGAATATCAAGGTGAGATAGAATATCCAATAATATTTCAGTTATTTCAAACGCAGTTTTTTGCCTGCGGACTTAAAACCTAACGATTAGGGAAAATGAATTCCGAGAAGGAATTTAAATTCGTATAATGAATTAAAGCAATGATTGTATAATACACAAGTATTGTACGAGGTAATAGATACAAGAGTATAATACGAGGTATTATCTGAGTATGTATGAATGATGGAATGTCGTATATTAAATAAGTATCTGAGTTAGAATACAAGATTAATACGTAAATTATACGTTATAAGGCTTTAAGCCAAATGTAATGGACTTGTAGGATTGAGTAAGAAATTGTAAAGTCCAATGAGATATTGATAAGACCCAAGTGTAGAGATGTGGAAAGCACAATGCAAGCTAATGATAAAGTCCAAAGAATTGTTAATGCAAGCCCAATGTATAAGTTAGGATTAATTAAACCTTAAGCCCAAAGTAAGAATCCAATGGATTAGGAGGATCCATGGGGCAACCCATGATCATATGGGTGAATTGATGATCAAGAACTTTGTGTGATGAGCAAGTAGACTTAAGGGTTAAGCAAAGGATAAGTTAAGTAACTTAAAGGCTAAGTAAAGTACTTATGAGTGATGAGCAAACAAAGTGCTTTTATGTGATGACCAAGTAACTTAATGGCTAAGTGTTGTGATGAGCAAGTAAAGGATAAGCTATGTGCTAAGCAAGTTTACTTAAGAGTTAAGTAAGTGTGGTGAGCAAGTTAACTTAATAATTAAGTAAAGGAATAGTAAGGAGGTGATTAAGGAGGTGGAGTGGCTTTATGACCATTATACCCTAACTTAGACTTTCCTATAAATAGAAAGCTTGGATTTTATTTTTGTTGGTTGTTCATTTCATCCAACAAGTTGAGAGCTTATTTGTTAGAGAAAATAAGCTAGAGAAGCTAGGAAGTTAGTCTTTAATATTTCAAGAAGCAAGAAGGAGATCAAAGGTTAACCAAGTGATTATCAAGGGTAAGAACTAAAACCATGAATCTCTTTCTCTTCCATTGTTTCCATTGTTAGAGAAGTGGGTAGTGGTAGAACATGTATTCTAAGGAATGATAAGAATGATTAATCAATGGACTTAAGCCATATAAGTCATGAATAAGTAATTCAAACTTAATTAAGTTATGAATTTATGAAGAGCTTATATGAACTACTCATATGTGTACTTTAATAAGATTGTATGATAATAAGAAGCACGAATGATGGTTAAAAGACTTAATCTATAATAAGTCATGAGAAAGGAAGTCATAAGTAGTTTATACTTTTATAAGTTATAAACTCACAAAGAACAAGTAATAACTTATCATGTTTATAAGTTAATGAAGTATGTATGTCAAGATGTTAGTATGATGGATTGAATCCATTTGAAACGATGAAAAAATCATAAGAAATGAAGTTAAGGCGGAATTCACGAGTTTGGACGATAATCATCGAATTCGTGAAAATCTTGGAATAGAAGTCAAATTTTGATATTGAGCTCGAAAACATTTGTTTTTAATGGAGACAAGTCATATTTGGCATTATAGAGTTGAGGACTCAAAAATGACCGAATTCCGACTTAGAACAAAGAAACGAGCGTTGAACGTTCACGAACATTTACCGTTTTTGGTAAAAATGGACTAATAGGTGAATTTTTAGCAAACGAAGTCAAATAGATAAAATTCTTGCATAAAGGCATAGAGTATGTAAATTGTGAATCGTAGGCTTTTGAACGAGCCAATTCAGACTTATAACGAAGAAGTTATGCGTCCGGGAATTTCGCAAAGTTGGAAAACTGTCAAAATTTTCTGAGGCATGCGAGTCCACCATGCCTTGTGAGTCAGAACAAAGGCCCACACCGCAGAGTGAGGCCGGGCAGGTACATCGCTAATCGGCAGCAGCTGAAGCGACCATACCATAAAGGAGACTTCATGCGGCTTGACACCGAGTCCGGATATATACCTGCTGTTAAGTCATGCCTTGGCGTGAAAAAGAAGAAGGAATATCGGTGTGCAATACCAAAGATTAGGGGAAAGCCCAGAAAGGAAATGTTATGAATATAAAGGAGAAACAAGTTAATGATGATAAATCATATCAATGCTAAACCTAATGTAACATCATTAAAGAATGTTATAAACTTTACGTAAAGGTTGGAGATAGGTTAATTGAATGTGAACGTGAACGGTATACAATAAGTGTACTTAACCAATGACGATCAAGTCTCGGATAATAACATAGGAGCAGTAGTAAGTCGTAAGGAAGGATAATTAACTCAAAACGAGTTCTATTAATGAAGTAAATCCACGTAAGACATAGAAGAGAAAGAAGTTGGTAAGAATGATGTAAAAGATAATGGCAAGCCTGAACCAATAATAACAAATCTAATACATGATTAGATTGAGAAGAAGGGTAAGATTCATTAGGAACCATGTATGATCATTCATGACTTAATGTGGTATGTTATGTGGTTATGTGTTGTAGAGACCATAAAGACTGAAAGGAAAAGTTATTATACTATAGCAGATGCTGAAGGCAAGTTTTTCTTAAACGCTTGTCTAACCTTCGTGTTAGCCAAGTTTTCTGTGATTCATGTTATGAGATGCAAGAACTGTTTTACTAAAGGGTCGATGCCAGTTTTACCTCGGCTAGACTAATCTTGAAGAATTGATTGATTTATTTATAAGTCTTTCAATATAGAATTGATAACGCTATCCTACGCCAATTGTTTGGTACAGATTCAAGGTAAGCATGAGTATGAATAAACAAATGTATTTTTCATCGATTATTCGATGGGCACGTGAGGTTGCCAAAAAACTTAAATGTACATACGTTTAAAGGATGTAGTGTTGATCAACATAGAGTACTATGGGCTGATCACCCATAAGTGCTCGTAAGATATACCGGACTTACAGACTTAGTGCTGGGTTGTCCTTTTCAAAGAAATTATGAAATGCTCATGATCTTGGACCAGGATTAATGTTTTACTGAATATTGTCATTGTAAAACGTTTTGAAGGAAAAGAAGTGCTATTTTAAATTATTGATAGTACTTCATAACTATTATCCAGTTATTGAAGATATACGATTCCTATGTTTCAAGCATGTTATTTAAAAGAAATTGTTGTACTTGTTGAGCTTGTTATGCTCACTCTTGCTTGAACCATATGAATGTAGCTAAGACCGAACGAACCGAGGGATCTGACAAGGATAAAGGCAAGACGAAGATGAACGATTAGTTTACCTTATAATAAACTAGTAAGTTGTATATAGTATAGACCATTACATTCTTTGTATGAACAAAGAATGTAATGGTTTAAGAACCTGGGAAGGGGATGTAATATTATTAATGTAATAAGAATGTCATTGATACACACATTTTGATGTCATTTCAATAGAATGAATGTATAGTTATGAGTACCATGTAACACCATCTGTCGGGTTGGAAGATACCCGGATTTAGGGGCGTCACAGGTTGGTATCAGAGCATTAGGTTATAAAACTTAATGGGGGAAGCACCTTAGGCTAATAACCTCGTTAAGGAAGGAAAGTCTGAAGGAAGTAAACTCGAGCATTACTTAAGTTGAATGAGTTAATAAGGTATTGAGGAAACTCAGCACCGAAAGATTTAAAAGATGGAAAGTAACCCTAAATAAATTAAATGTGATTTGTGCTTATACTATTGTGTGTTAGGTACTAATCAACATATGTGTTATTGAGGATGTCGATCATAGAGATATACACGCGGTGAGCGAAGAAATTGTGAACAGAGTACAGCATGTACCCATGCCAGTGGCGGAGGTTCCATTAGTGATTCTAGAGGAGTCGGAGACAGTGGAGTACTTTTTTGAGGAGGACTACTCCGAGGGAGATATGGATATAGCGCCATATCTTAATATGATGGTCTATGAGGAGGAGGAAATGGAGGTAACATCAGTTAATACGGTGGTACCTACACTAAAGTCAATACCTCTAGATACAATGAGAGCATTGTATCTGGCAAGATTGATTAGGAGGAATGTGCAACTGAAAGTACGATTATGCGAGAATCGAGTGAAGAGATTAATTATCTCCATGAAGCTAAGGTGTGCGCAGAAGCGATTTTGAGTCGAGCACGATAGGCGTGTGTTTACATGAGAAAGCGTGCTAGGGTCTATAAGGAAGAGGTCAATGAGCTTCGTAAGAAACTAATTTAGAGAGACCCGAAGATAGCACAGATGTCTTACATCCATAAGAGTGCTCATAAGGATTTCAAGCTTAAAGTTTCTTGTTATTCAATAGAGTCGGGGCAGACTCGACATACTATTATTCGGGATACTGTAGCGATAATTGCAAATGAGAAACACGAGGACGCTGTTATGCATTATTAGAAGTCTAGAGTAAATAAATGTGTGTGTAGTGACGTAAAACCCTCTTTGGTATAATAGGGTAGTCTTTTTTTGTAAATCCTAACTTTTGAGAAGTTCAATTGTGGGATAGAAATGAAATAGCCTTTGGCTATAGAAGCAAATTATAAATAGTTTTGACTATAAAGAAGCATATGAATATAATGAAGTTTTCATTTAATATGCTTTATGATTATATGAGTTATTATGTGACAAATAATAACGAAGTTAGTAAATAAATAATAATGAAATTCTACTTAAATGCTGTCAAGAAGAAGACATCGTAATTAGGAAGCGAAATCACGTAATGAAAATCAAGGGGGGGGTCAAAACAACCCTATACAAGAGTTCATTAATTTATTAACGGCTGCATTTAACTAAACCGGGGTAGAGTACCGCCAAACCTAGGGTAGCTCGAATGACTACCTTTAAAGCATTTAAAAGCATAGGTCCGCCGAAGTTCAAAGGAACAACGGACCCAATAGAGGCCGGACATGGGTAAAGGAAATAGAGAAGGTGTTTGTTATTACAAACGTAGGTGAGGTAAAAGACTTCTTTTGTGACTTACATGATAAGAAGGGGAAAGCCAACTTTTGGTGGGAGGCTCACCGAGGTGGGGCTAGAAGAGATCTGATAATGTGGGAACAATTCAAGAAGGTTTTCTTGAGAATTATTTCCCTACAAACATGCAAGGGAGGAGGAGATTAATTTCTTAGAACTTAAACTAGGGGACATGACGGTTCCCCAAAGACGCTACGATTCAATGAATTGGAAAAGTTTGCTCCACATCAAGTGGACACGAGGAGAGGAAGGCTTGTAGGGTTTGAGCAGGCTCAAACCACGGCTCTATAGTAGGATTTTGTGTTCGAGAGTGTTTTTGTGGGACCATTCGGAGAAGGTGATTATAATGAGAGGGTGGTAGTGAGGCGTTGACTCAATACCACAAAGAAAGGAAGAATAAGATCAAGGAGAGGGAGGAACCAAGGCGAGAGAGTGCCGGTGGTAGTGATAGTATGCCAAAAAGAAAGAATTTTAATTTCGGGGAATCTTTGGAGGGGGAACAAGGGATCTAAGCGTAGGATCAAGGTATATAAGACATGTGGAAAGACTCATCTAGGAGTCATCTGAAGAAGGGAAATTGGTTTATTATAACTGTGAATAGGAGAGTCATATATTACCCAATTGTCCTAAATCTAAGAAAAACCATGGTTGTTTTGTATGTGGGTCGTTGGACCACATGGCAAGAAATTTCCCAAAAGAAGGGTCGGAGGAAATTAAAGGTGTTAGTAGTGGTAAATTAGCCATTACTAAACCACCATGATGGAGTGTACCTATGCATCGCACTTTTATTTAATGTATGAGTATCATTTAGTACGGTCAATACAATGAATGCTTATGTCTTTGTTTGATTGAGTGCTACTTTTCTTTTTTATAGCATGAGAATTTGCTAAGTGATTAAGTTCATTCTTAGAAGGGATTATAAATACCTTTATACGTTAAGGTAGAGAATGGGGAAATAACTTTCGTTAATTATATTCGTGGAAATGGCTTCATTAATAAGGAATGTAAGCAAGTATCGGTAGATAAGTTCCGATAAAGTTGAGAGAATTTGAAGTAATTCTCAGTATGAATGGGTTGATTAATCATGGAACTTTAATAAATTGTTAGAATAAAAGTACGAATCTTCAGTTTTCTAAGTAACACAAGGTAGTATTTTACGGTAATCAAACACCGCGACGCTCTTGTTGTCTAACCATGACGCAAGTTAGAAGGATGTTAAGGAAGAGGATGAGTTGTTATGTTTGCGTATCGAATATCGTAAGGGGAGTAAGTTAGCTGTTAAGAATGAATACCCATGGCCCAGGATCGATGATCTATTTGATCAGTTGAAGAGGGCAAAGAATTTTCCTAAGATAGATTGGCGTACGAGGGATAGTCGGTTGAAAGTAAGGAAGAAGGAGGAGGTACCTAAGATAACGTTCAGAACTCGTTATAGTTATGACAAGTTTCTGGTTATGTCATTTGGGTTAACTAATGTGCAGAAGTTAGACTTTCCACAAGGGGTGCCGAGCAAGTCGGTGGCAAATTGATAGGTACTCTTGTGAGGTGCTATGATTGAAAGTACCATTAGCGTCACAGAGTATTCAAATATTATTTGGACAAGGGTGTCATAATGATCCTTGGTGATATTTTAGTCTAATTTAAGACGTCAGAAGATCACGTTGAACATTTGAAGATAGTGTGTGAAACACTACGGAGGGAGAAGTTGGATACGGAATTCACTACGTGTGAATTGTAGCTTAAAGAGATAGACAAAATTTGTTATTGAGAAGTATGTTGGGAATGAGAATGGAGAAAATAGTTTTCAGGAGCTATAAGGAAGGTTAAGTGAGGCATCTGTATTGTCTTTATCAGGTGATACGGGGGATTTTACAGTGTATCTCGATGTTTCAAATAGAAGACGGGGGTTGCGTACTCATGTAGCATGGCAATGTCATTACGTATGCATCACGCCAGTTAAAGAATTATGAGGAGGCCAATCCTACTTATGATCTAGAATTGGCAGCTATAGTTTTAGAATTAAAAATCGGAAGATAGTATTTATACGGGGAGAAGTGTGAGATATACACGGACTCTAAGAGTTTGAAATATATCTCCACACAGAAGAAGTTGAATATGGAGTAGAGAAGGTGATTAGAATGGATAAGAGGTTACGACTGTGACATGTTATATCATACATGGAAGGTAAACTTAGAAGCCGACGTGTTAAGTAGGAAGGGTAAGGAAAAGCTATCGATGTTAACGAATCAGAATGAGTTACTAAAGGAGACGACAATAACGGAGCTAGAAGTTAAATTACGGAATGAAGAGGTAGAAATGTTATTCACAACGTAGACTCAATCCACGATAATGGAACGAGTTAATTAAATACAACTAGGTAACGAGGAGTGCAAGCGAGTGAAGAAGAGGATGCAAGATAAAGAGAAGATCATGTATAATCTTGTTTTGAAGGAGGAATTTGAGTTTCAAATAATTTTAAAGTTAAAGGAAGAATTAATCAGAGGAAGATAGCGTAATATGTTAATAAGTATTTAAACTTCCAACTCAAATTATTGATAGGAAGTGACAAGTCATGAAAAATAAGATAATACCTTCGTTGAAGGTGAAATGAAAGAACCACAATGTCGAAGAAGCATTGTGGTAACTTGAGATTAAAACAATAGAAAAATTTTCTCAATGGTGTATGTATTATTAGCGAGATTCTGGGGACAGAATCCTTATAAGGGGGGAAGAGTGTAACGCCCCAAAAAAATCAGATTTTTGAGAATTAAATTTTTTATTTGATTATGTGGATTAAATGAATTTAATTAATTAATTATGGGAGTAAGCTATTTGAAGGTCGTTCTATGACGTAGACATATCGGAATGTCGTAGTATTTTGGCTACGTGGTAGAATTAAAGTGTTTGAATTTCCAAGGCGAAAATAAAAGTTTTCAAGAAATTTTTGAAAAAAATACTATAGGTCATTTACGCCGGGAATTATTTTTGAACTTCCAAGAAATACGTAATGATAGAATATCGAGGTAAGATAGAATGTCCAATAATATCTCAGTTATGGCAAACATAGTTTTTCGCCTGCGGACTTAAAACCTAACGATTAGGAAAAATGAATTCCGAGAAGGAATTTAAATGCGTATAATGAATTAAAGCAATGATGTATAATATGTAAGTATTATACGAGGTAATAGAATCTGAGTATAATACGAAGATATTATACGAGACATGTATGAATGATGGAATGATGTATATTAAATAAGTATACGAGTTAGAATACTGAGATTAATACGTAAATTATACGTTATAAGGCTTTAAGCCAAATGTAATGGACTTGTAGGATTGAGTAAGAAATTGTAAAGTCCAATGAGATATTGATAAGGCCCAAGTGTGAGAAATGTAAGCTCAATGCAAGATAATGATAAAGCCCAAATAATTGTTAATGCAAGCCCAATGTATAAGTTAGATTAATTAAACCTTAAGCCCAAAGTAAGAATCCAATGGATTAGGAGGATCCATGGGGCAACCCATGATCATATGGGTGAATTGATGATCAAGAACTTTGTGTGATGAGCAAGTAGACTTAAGGGTTAAGCAAAAGAATAAGTTAAGTAACTTAAAGGCTAAGTAAAGTACTTATGTGTGATAAGCAAACAAAGTGCTTTTATGTGATGACCAAGTAACTTAATGGCTAAGTGTTGTGATGAGCAAGTAAAGGATAAGCTATGTGTTAAGCAAGTTTACTTAAGAGTTAAGTAAAGTGTGGTGAGCAAGTTAACTTAATAATTAAGTAATGAATAGTAAGGAGGTGATTAAGGATGTGGGGTGGCTTTATGACCATTATACCTAACTTAGACTTTCCTATAAATAGAAAGCTTGGATTTTCATTTTTTGTTGGTTGTTCATTTCATTCAACAAGTTGAGAGCTTATTTGTTAGAGAAAATAAGCTAGAAAAGCTAGGAAGTTAGTCTTTAATTTTTCAAGAAGCAAGAAGGAGATCAAAGGTTAACCAAGTGATTATCAAGGGTAAGAACTTAAACCATTAATCTCTTTTCTTCCATTGTTAGAGAAGTGGGTAGTGGTAGAACATGTATGCTAAGGAATGATAAGAATGATTAATCAATGGACTTAAGCCGTATAAGTCATGAATAAGTAATTCAAACTTAATTAAGTTATGAATTTATGAAGAACTTATATGAACTACTCATATGTGTACTTTAATAAGATTGTATGATAATAAGAAGTAAGAATGGTGGTTAAAAGACTTAATCTATAATAAGTCATGAGAAAGGAAGTCATAAGTAGTTTATACTTTTATAAGTTATAAACTCACAAAGAACAATTAATAACTTATCATGTTTATATGTTAATGAAGTATGTATGTTAAGATGTTAGTATGATGGATTGAATCCATTTGAAGCGATGAACAAATCATAAGAAATGAAGTTAAGGTGGAATTTACGAGTTTGGACGATAATCGTCGAATTCGTGAAAATCTCGAAATGGAAGTCAAATTTTGATATTGAGCTTGAAAACATTAGTTTTCAATGGAGATAAGTCATATTTGGCATTATAGAGTTGTGGACTCAAAAATGACCGGATTCGACTTAGATCGAAGAAAGCAGCGTTGAGCGTTCACGAGCGTTCTCGTTTTCGCTAAAATGGACTAATAGGTGAATTTTTAGTAAACAAAGTCAATAGATAATATTCTCATGAACGCAGCGTAGAGTATGTAATTTGTGAACCGTAGGCTTTTTGAACAAGCCAATTTGAACTTATCTTGAAGAAGTTATCGTCCGGAATTTCGCAAAGTTGGAAAAGCATCAAAATTTTTTGAGGCCTGAGTCATGCGCCCGCATAGCGACTCCGAACAAAGCCGTGCCCGTGATCTGCAAGGGGCAGGCTTTACAAGGTACATCGCTAACTCATAGCTGCATACGGCCATAGCAAAGGAGACTCGCGTCAGCACGTACAGAGTCCGGATATACACCTTTATTATGCCTTAAGGTTTTAGTCCCCCTTAAGTTTTATAACCTAATGCTTTGATACCAACCTGTGACGCCCCCAAATCCGGGTCTCTTCCAACCCTACAGATGGTGCTACACGGTACTATCATTCATTCATTCATTCCATTGAATAGTCTCAAAAGGGCTAATATAACTTCTATATATATCCAAAATAATATTACATTTCCCAGGTTCTTTGTATCCCATTCGTTTGTTCTTGTCATAATATTCAATATATTACAGACATTCAACTATTCTATTACATAAGCAATCTAAGGGTTTGTCTTCGCCTTGCCCTTGTCCTTGCCTGAGCCTTCGGTCCGCTCCATCTTGGTTGTGTTCATATGGTTCAAGCAAGAGTGAGCATGACTAGCTCGATAAGTACTATAATTCTAATAAACAACATGTTTGAAACCAAGAACTTATATATATCTTGATGGCGAACAATAGTTCACAATACTATCGATAATTTAAAATAGCACTTCTTTTCATTCAAAAGCGTCTTCCAACAACAATATTTAGTAGAATATCAACTAAGGCTCAAAACTATGAGCGGTTCATAATTTCTTTTGAAAAGGACAACCCGACACTAAGTCTAGTAAAGTGCGGCATAACTTACGAGCATACGGGTGATCAACCCATAGTACTTCTATGTTGATCGACACTACATTCATTAAGCGTGTATACGTTTAAGTTGTGGCAACCTCGCGTGCTGTCGTTAAACGACAAAAACATTTTAGCATACTTGGTCTTCGATTGAGAACCATACCAATATAACTCTGTAAACATAAATCATGCTTGGCAGAATCATAATATAAGTCTAGCCGAAAGAGTTGGCTTTAGACTTCATCATTCAAGACTTCATGTGAAAGAATACATGAATTACAAAACTTTTCCAGACTGAACTGGAACAAGGATTAGAATACTTGCCTTCAACGTTGACTTACTGATTAACACACGTACACTTTAAGTCTCTACGTTTCTACAATACATGATCATATAACGTACCATATTAGGTCATATATAATCAAGTATGTATACTAATATATCTTACCCTTCATCTCAATCTAAATCCTGACTTAGATCTGTTATTATGGTTTTCGGCTTTTCATTACGTTATTCACATTACGTTCACATTCAATTGATTATTAACCTCTGATCATCATACATTAAGTGTCTAACAATGCCTTAACAATGTTATATTAACACCTTAGTTCATTACTAGAAAGTTCCTTTTATTACGTACTTGTAATAATTCTTCTTCATCCATTGCCTAGGGTTGGTGTTGCGACGCCACCCATTACCCTTCATCTCATCTGTGGCTTACATGAGTTAAATTATATCTTTCGGTTCTAGCCTCGCTTCTGGCCTTGAGTTTTAAAGTATTTGAGTCATATTGCGCTTACATGACTCTGTGCCTCGAGATAGTTCTAAAGTTTGAAAATTTTACTGAAACTCCGGACTCATAACTTCTTCGTTATAAGTCCAAATTGGCTCGTTCAAAAGCCTACGGTTCATAAATTACATACTCTATGCGTTCATGCAAGAATTTTATCAATTTGACTTCATTTGCTAAAATTTCACCTATAAGTTCATTTTAACGAAAACGATGAGCGTCAAGTGAACGTTTAACTTTCGTTTCTTCGTTCTAAGTCGGAATTCGGGCATTTTCGAGTCCGCAACTCTATAATGCCAAATATGACTTGTCTCCATCGAAAACCAATCGTGTGAATTCCAGCAAAACTACATTCTTAATGATTTTAAATGGATTTCAACCAACATATGATCATTACAAGTTACTTATTACACCAACTTATAATCAAATTAGGTTTTGACTTATTCTCATAAGTCAATAACTTAATCAACTTATGAACTACAAATTCTCAGGCTTATGACTTACTATGAACTTAATTCCATCAATCAATGTTCTCATGCTATATTCAACATACTAATATAATATGACAAACATATGCTAAGTTCTTCATGATTCTAGTAACTTATTAAAGTTCAAGTTGCTTATTCAACTTATTCGGCTTAAGTTCATTCCTTAATAACTTATAACATGTTCTTAACAACCAATCCCCCTTCTCTATCAATCCTATCATAGAAGAGATAAAAATAAAAAGTATGAGTCTTACCCTTGAAGACTATAACTTCAATTCACTTTGGAAAATCTAGCAAAAGTTGAATTGGCTTATAAGTGTGTAAGTGGCTTATTCTCTCTACCAAATAAGTTGCTTATCTTTGAGAGGAAAGTGTTGGATGAAATAACAACCAACAAATGAAATGAGGCTTGGTATTTATAGGCAACCAAAAGCTAGAGTAAAATGGTCAAAACAACATCCCACCTCCTTATTTCACCTCCTCATTCCACCTCCTCAACCGCCACCTCCTTACTATTCATAACTTAACCTATAAATCTACTTGCTAGCCACTTCTATTACTTGGTCATCACACATAATTTTTTCCCATCAAGACTACCCACTTTCTCACTTAGTTTGCCCCATGGATCATGGCTTCTCATTGGGCTTTGTTAATTAATCTAGCTAAATTCCTTATTGGGCTTATACTTCCATAATTTGGACTCATGACTTATCAAACACTTGGGCTTGATTGTCACTTCTATTGGACTTATACTATTAGGTTAATAATCCTACAAGTCCATTACCTTTAATTAATAACTTAACATATATATACACCATGTATAATTCTCGTATGCTAACTCGTATATTAATTCATAATATACGTTATTTTATTCTCCATTCTTAATAGTATAATATGTCGTATTATACTTACATTCATTACGTTCATATAATGAATACATATTATACAATCACAACTTTCTTCCTTTACGCTTAATAAACCTAACGTTCCCAAATTAGGTCCACATCCGAAATATTATGTTTTCCATACATAGATTATTATTACATAATAAATATCACCTTGATATTATAACTTACGTATTTCTCGGACGTTCAAAAATAATTCCCGAGCAGAAATCGATGAATAGTATTTTTCAAAAAATTTCTCGGAAAGCTTTTATTTTCTTCTTAGAAATTCAAACACTTTAATTCTCTCACATAGTTAAAATACTACGACATTCCAACATTTCTAGGTTATAGAACGACATTAATCTTATCCATACGTAATAATAATAAATAATATTATTTTATTCATTATTAAAAGTATTTACAAAGGTTCGATTTTCTGGGGCGTTACATTCCTCTCCCCCTTATAAGGATTCTGTCCCCAGAATCTCGCTATATAAAAAACAATTACACAAATAATTGAGGGTAATTCTTTTTCATCATTTCTTCTAACTCCCACATTGCTTCTTCTGCATCGTGGTTCTTCCATATCACTTCACGGAAGGTATAACTTTATTCCGCAGAACTTGTTCTTTTCTATCAACAATTTGAATCGACGTTTCCTCATACGTTAAGTCCTTCTCGATATGAATAGGCTCATATTCTATCACGTGCTTATAATCTGGCTTATAAGGACGTAACACGGATACGTGAAATACATTATGTATTCGTTTCAGAGGTGCGGAGGTAATGCTATCATATAAGCTACCTCACCCACCCGTTTTAATACCTCAAAAGGTCCTATGAACCTTGGACTTAACTTTCCCTTCTTCCCAAAATGTATCTTTCCTTTCCAGGGAGATACTTTTAGGAATACGTACAAACCTACTTCAAACTCCTGATTCTCTCTATGCGGATCCGTAAACTTCTTTTGTCTGTCTTGAGCTGCTAGAAGACGCATTTGTATCTTCTTGACAATGTCCGCTGTCTGTTGCACTAATTCTGGTCCCAACATTCGGCGTTCTCCTACCTCAACCCAATACAGTGGCATTCTGTATTTCCTCCCATACAAAGCTTCGTAAGGCGGCATACCTATGCTTGCATGATAACTATTGTTATACGCAAGCTCCACTAGTGGTAGATGATCATCTCAACTACCCTTGAAATCCATGACGCAAGATCTCAGCATATCTTCTAACGTCTGAATTGTCCTCTCGCTCTGTCCATCTGTTTCTGGATGATACGTTGTACTCAAATTCAACTGCGTTCCTAACTGCTCTTGTAGACTCCTCCAAAAGTTCGATGTGAATCGTGGGTCACGATCTGACACAATTGATACTGGCACCCCATGTCTAGAGATTATTTCCTTAATATAGAGTCTAGCTAACTGATCTAAGTTATACTTGACCCTAATTGGCAAAAAGTGAGCCGACTTCGTCAACCGGTCAACTATTACCCAAATCGCATCATACCCCTTCTGAGTAGTCGGAAGTCCCACCACAAAATCCATCGTGATATTCTCCCATTTCCACTCCAGAATTTCTAATGACTGTAGCAAGCCACTAGGTCGTTGATGTTCGGCCTTAACTCTCTGACAAGTAAAGCACCTACTCACATATTCGGCGATCTCTCTCTTCATGTTAGGCCACCAGAAACACTGTCGAAAATCTTAATACATCTTAGTGCTACCAGGATGAATTAAAAACCTCAAACTATGAGCCTCTTGCATCACCTGCTCCTTTAATTCCGTCTCATTCGGAACCCAAATTCTTCCTTCAAATCTCAATAATCCCTCATTATCAAGACTGTACTTAGTATCTTTTTCATTGGCTAGCCGCTCCTTTATCCGATCGCACTCATCCGTTTTGAGTTGTACCTCTTTAACTCTCTCTACGATGGTAGATTGCATCTCCATCGCAAACAGAATTTGTCCTCCTTCACTTGGCAGCTTCACTTCCAACTCCATCCTAGCCATCTCTGTTATCAACTCAGTTTTAGCCGTCAACAAAGACAACTCTTCCCGACCCTTCCTACTTAAGGCGTCGACAACTACATTGGCTTTTCCAGGGTGATACAGGATTTCACAGTCGTAATCCTTTATCAACTCCAGCCATCTCCTCTGCCTTATATTCAACTCCTTCTATGTGAAGATATATTTTAGACTCTTGTGGTCCGTGTATATCTCACATTTTTCTCCATAAAGATAATGTCTCCATATCTTTAGAGCAAAAACTACTGCGGCCAGTTCCAGATCATAAGTAGGGTAAAATTTCTCATAATTCTTCAACTGCCTAGATGCATACACAATGACCTTGCCATGCTGCATGAGCACGCAACCAAATCCTCTATGCGAAGCATCACTATAAACTACAAAATTTCCTGTGTCATCGGGTAATGACAAAATAGGAGCTTCACTCAATCTCTTCTTTAGTTCTTGAAAACTGTCCTCGCACTTGTCAGTCCAAGCGTATTTCACCGTCTTCCTTGTTAAGTTAGTCAACGGAGTAGCTATCTTCGAAAAATCCTAGATAAATCTTCGATAGTAACTCGCTAACCCTAGGAAACTCCACACCTCAGTCAGCATTTTCGGTTGATTCCAATTCATCACGGCTTCCACCTTCGCTAGATCTACTGAAATCCCCTCATGGTCAATGACATGACCTAAAAACTATACCTTCTCCAACCAAAATTCACACTTAGTGAATTTCGCATACAACTTCTCCTTTCTTAGTGTCTCCAACACTAATCTAAGTTGTTCAGCATGATCTTCTGGCGTCTTAAAATAGACTAGAATATCATCTATAAACACCACGATGAACTTGTCCAAATATTGTTTGAACACTCTGTTCATCATATCCGTGAATGCAGCTGGTGCATTTGTCAATCCAAACGACATCACCAAGAACTCGTAATGACCATAACGAGTCCTGAATGTTGTCTTTGGCACATCCTCCTTCCTAACCTTTAACTGATGATACCCCATTCTTAAATCTATTTTAGAAAAATACTTAGCCCCTTTCAACTGATCAAAGAGATCATCGATCCTGGGAAATGGGTAATTATTCTTTATCGTTAATTTGTTCAACTCTCGATAGTCGATACACAGTCTTAACGATCCATCCTTCTTCTTGACAAATAGTACTAGTGCTCCCCGTGGCGAAACACTCGGTTGAATGTACTTTCTGTCTAACAGTTCTTGCAACTGTACCATTAACTCCTTCATCTCCACTGGCGCCATACGATACGGTGCCCTGGAAACTGGTGTCGCTCCTGGCACAATGTCTATCACAAACTCTGTCTCCCTATTCAGCGGAAGACCTGACAATTCACTCGAAAATACATCAGCGAATTCTTTCACGACAGGTATTTATTCCATGGTTGCTACCACTGTCTGGGTATCAACAACATGACACAGATAACCTACGCATCTTTTTCTCAGTAATTTCCTAGTTTGTGTCATGGTTAGACAACACGAACGTCCCGACGATCTATTACCGTAAAATACTACCCGAGGTTGTTCTAACATCTTAATGTTCACACATTTATTTTGACAATCTATAATTGCCCCATGGTTCACTAACCAATCCATTCCGAGAATTACATCAAATTCTCCTAACTTTATTGGTAACAAATCTACCGATAATTTACAACCCCGTATATTCACACAACAACTCTTATGAACATCTTTAGCAGGAATTATTTCTTCGTTTGCTACCTTAATATTTAAAGGTATAGGCAAATTTTCGGGAAGTAATCCTAATCATCTAGCAAAATCGCATGCTATAAACGAACAAGTAGCACCCGAATCAAACAGCACATACGCATTGATATCGTTGATTGGAATAATACTTGCGATGACGTCCCTTGATGCGACTGCATCTTGGACTGTCATGTTAAAGGTACGACCCATTGGCCTACCCGTTTGTCTTTGGTCAACTAATAGCTAACTTACCACTATTAGTGCCCCGGTTCCTGTCCGTCCCCTTCTTCGGGCAGTTCTTTGCCATGTGGTCAGTTGACCCACACACAAAGCATCCATGGTTCTTCTTCAGACTCGGACAATTAGGCGTAATATGCCCCTCTTGTCCACAATTGTAACAGACGGCCTTCCCCTTGAGACAGACTCCTAAGTGAGTCTTCCCACAGGTCTTGCAGGCCTTCATTCTTCTCTTCGGGTCTCCTTACTTCACTCCGGTATTCCCAGAGATAAATACCTTACTCTGCCGTCTACTTTCCCCTTACTCATCTTATCTTTGTGGTACTGGCTCAAAGCCTCGCTACCACCTTCAGCGATTATCGCCTTCTCTAGAACGGTCCCAAAAGAAGTACTTTGGAGCCCTGATATGTGGTTATAGAGCCAGGGTTTCAAGCCCTGCTCGAACCGTCATGCCTTCCTCACCTCAGTATCCACTTGATGTGGAGCGAACCTTGCCAGTTCATTAAACTTGGTGGAGTATTGGGGAACCGTCATGTCCCCTTCTTTCAACTCCAAAAACTGCATCTCCGTCCTCCTTTGCATGGTCGTGGGAAAGTAGTTCTTAAAGAATATCTCCTTGAACCTATCCCATGTTAGATTCGTTATCCTGGCCCTAGCCTGATTGGCTTCCCACCAAAAGTTGGCCTCTCCCTTCATCATATAGGTCGCAAAGGCAACCTTTTGGGCCTCATCGACATTTGCTATTACAAATGCCTTCTCTATCTCCCTAACCCACGTTTGGGCTTCAATAGGGTCCGTAGTTCCTTTGAACTCCGGCGGACCCAGGCTCTTGAAATCCTTAAAGGTAGTAGCTCGTGCTACTCCTGGATTAACGGGGATATTAGCCCATGTTATATTAAAGGCAGTTTTTATCAGATTAACAAAATCCTGCATCGGATTAACCGGACCTCCCTCCGGTTGATTTACGCTCGCATCTTGATTACGTTGCACTCTTCTTGGCGGCATTTTGCTGATACAATAAACACATTTCGTTATTATTCCTTTCTTTATTAGTTATCATTAATATTAACAATAACTCCAACATCCATAACTCATTGCTTTCCATAAAGAGGACTTATATTCATTCTTCATAGTATAATACTACATCGGTTACATACACAGCCTAAGCTGATTACATTACTTTCCCGCTATCGCTTTCCAAAAATTGGGATTACAAAAGACTACCCCTTACTATACAAAAAGGGCTTTACGTCACTTACTACTTACAAAATATTTACATACTACTCTAACTACTACTAGTCTACATTTGCCTCAAGGCATTCTTGAAATCTACCTTGGCAATGATATCACAGCTAATAGTATGCAGTGTTTGCCCCACCTCCATGGGGATATCCACTACTACTGTCTTTGAAATCGTGTGAGAACTCCTATAGATATAGGACATCCTCCCTATCTTCTGCACCTTGGTCTTTAGCTCCTCCTTGAGCTCAAAGACCTCGTGCTTTAAATCGTGGACTTGGTCCTTAGCCAAAATCCTTTCATAATGCTCATTCTCCCACATGGACTCGACATCAGTCTTATCCTCTATAACCATTTGGAGCTCTGCTTTCAGCTCCTTGACTTCCTGACAGTAATGGATATTTCTATCCAATACTGACATGAAAAGAGATATCATCGACCCCCCAGGAGCTATCTCTGCTGCTATAGCCATTGGATTAAAGGACACTGTCTCTACTTCCTCCTCTATCATCCCGTCAAATACTGACATGAAGTTCGGTATAACCTCTCCAGACTCAATAACCACAACTTCAGGCTCTGCCGCTATGGGGTTCGGTATAACCTCTACTTGGTTCACGGATTCTTCACTAATGGCTTGACCATCTACAAACATTCCATTTACTCCTAACATCTACAAAAAATAGTTAAGTTGATTAGTACACGTCAGTAGAATAATAAAAACACATAACATAATCATAATGCATTTTTATAAGGTTACTTTCTTCTTGTACTTCTTTGACTTCTCTTAAGGTTATGACTTAAGGTTTTTAATCCCCCCTTAAGTTTTATAACCTAATGCTTTGATACCAACCTGTGATGCCTCCAAATCCGGGTCTCTTCCAACCCGACAGATGGTGCTACATGGTACTATCATTCATTCAGTCATTCCATTGAATAGTCTCAAAAGGACTAATATAACTTCTATATATATCCAAAATAATATTACATTTCCCAGGTTCTTTGTAACCCATTCGTTTGTTCTTGTCACAATATTCAATATATTATAAACATTCAAATATTCTATTACATAAGCAATCTAAGGGTTTGTCTTCGCCTTGCCCTTGTCATTGCCTGAGCCTTCGGTCTGCTCCATCTTGGCTGTGTTCATATGGTTCAAGCACAAGAGTGAGCATGACTAGCTCAGCAAGTACTATAATTCTAATAAACAACATGTTTGAAACATAGAACTTAAATATATCTTCAGTAACTGAACAATAGTTACGAAGCACTATCGATAATTCAAAATAGCACTTCTTTTCATTCAAAACGTCTTCTAACAACAATATTCAGTAGAATATCAACTAAGGCTCAAAACTATGAGTAGTTCATAATTTGATTTGAAAAGGACAACCCGACACTAAGTCCGTAAGTCTGGCATAGCTTACGAGCACTTCTAGGTGATCAGCCCATAGTACTCTATGTTGATCAACACTACATTCATTAAACGTGTATACGTTTAAGTTGTGGCAACCTCGCGTGCATGTCGTTAAACGACAAAAACATTTTAGCATACTTGGTCTTTGATTAAAAACCATACCAATATAACTCGATAAACATAAATCATGCTTGGCAGAATCATAATATAAGTCTAGCCAAAAGAGTTGGCTTTAGACTTCATCATTCAAGACTTCATGTGAAAGAATACATGAATTACAAAACTTGTCCAGACTGAACTGGAACAAGGGTTAGAATACTTGCCTTCAACGTCGACTTACTGATTAACACACGTACACTTTAAGTCTCTACGTTTCTACAATACATGATCATATAACGTACCACATTAGGTCATATATAATCAAGTATGTATACTAATATATCTTACCCTTCATCTCAATCTAAATCCTGACTTAGATCTGTTATTATGGTTTTCGGCTTTTCATTACGTTATTCACATTACGTTCACATTCAATTGATTATTAACCTCTAATCATCATACATTAAGTGTCTAACAATGCCTTAACAATGTTATATTAACACCTTAGTTCATTACTATAAAATTCCCTTTCATTCTGTACTTGTAATAATTCTTCATTGTCCATTGCCTAGGGTTGGCGCTGCGGCGCCACCCATTACCCTTCATCTCACGTTGCAGCGCCAAAATTAGTTCTTCATCTCGTCTTTGTCACAAGACGAGTTAAGCGATATCTTTCGGTTCTAGCCTCACGATGTGGCGTGGGCTTTAAGGTGAGGAGTTGCATGCATGCGAATGACTACGTGCCTCGAGATAGTTTGCAAAGTTTGAAAATTTTATTGAAACTCGGGACTCATAACTTCTTCGTTATAAGTCCGAATTGGCTCGATTCAAAATCCTACGGTTCACAAATTACATACTCTATGCGTTCATGCAAGAATTTTATCTATTTGACTTTGTTTGCTAAAATTTCACCTATGAGTTCATTTTTAACGAAAATGATAAACGTCCGTGAACGTTCAACGCTCGTTTCTTTGTTCTAAGTCAGAATTCGGGTATTTTCGAGTCCACAACTCTATAATGCCAAATATGACTTGTCTCCATCGAAAATCAACATTTCCGACTTCAAACACAAAATACGACCTTCATTCCGAGAATTTCACGAATTCGACGATAATCGTCCAATCGTGTGAATTCCGACAAAACTACATTCTTAATGATTCTAAATGGATTTCAACCAACATATGATCATTATAAGTTACTTATTACACCAACTTATAATCAAAATAGGTTTTGGCTTATTCTCATAAGTCAATAACTTAATAAACTTATGAACTACAAATTCTCAGGCTTATGATTTACTATGAACTTAAGTCCATCAATCAATGTTCTCATGCTATATTCAACATACTAACATCATATGATAAACATATGCTAAGTTCTTCATGATTCTAGTAACTTATTAAAGTTCAAGTTGCTTATTCAACTTATTCGGCTTAAGTTCATTCCTTAATAACTTATAACATGTTCTTAACAACCAATCCCCCTTCTCTATCAATCCTATCATAGAAGAGATAAAAATAAAAAGTATGAGTCTTACCCTTGAAGACTATAACTTCAATTCACTTTGGAAAATCTAGCAAAAGTTGAATTGGCTTATAAGTGTGTAAGTGGCTTATTCTCTCTACCAAATAAGTTGCTTATCTTTGAGAGGAAAGTGTTGGATGAAATAACAACCAACAAATGAAATGAGGCTTGGTATTTATAGGCAACCAAAAGCTAGAGTAAAATGGTCAAAACAACATCCCACCTCCTTATTTCACCTCCTCATTCCACCTCCTCAACCTCCACCTCCTTACTATTCATAACTTAACCTCTAAGTCTACTTGTTAGCCACTTCTGTTACTTGGTCATCACACATAATGTTTGCCCATCAAGACTACCCACTTTCTCACTTGGTTTACCCCATGGATCATGGCTTCTCATTGGGCTTTGTTAATTAATCTAGCTAAATTCCTTATTAGGCTTATACTTCCATAATTTGGACTCATGACTTATCAAACACTTGGGCTTGATTGTCATTTCTATTTGACTTATACTATTAGGTTAATAATCTTACAAGTCCATTACCTTTAATTAATAACTTAACATATATATACACCACGTATAATTCTCGTATGCTAACTCGTATATTAATTCGTAATATACGTTATTTCATTCTCCATTCTTAATAGTAAAATGCGTTGTATTATACTTACATTCATTACCTTCATATAATGAATACATATTATACAATCACAACTTTCTTCCTTTACGCTTAATAAACCTAACGTTCCCAAATTAGGTCCACATGCGAAATATTACGTTTTCCATACTTAGATTATTATTATATAATCAATATCGCCTTGATATTATAACGTTACGTATTTCTCGAGAGTCAAAAAAATAATTCGGTAAATCGATGAATAGTGTTTTTCGGAAAATTTCTCGGAAAGCTTTTATTTTCGTCTTAGAAATTCAAACACTTTAATTCTCTCACATAGTTAAAATACTACGACATTCTAACATTTCTTGGTTATAGAACAACATTCATCTTATCCATACGTAATAATAATAAATAATATTATTTTATTCATTATTAAAAGTATTTACAAAGGTTCGATTTTCTAGGGTGTTACACGTATACTTGGACGTGTTTAGTGATCGCGAAAGCGACCAACAAGTGATTAAGGAAACTTCCCCATATTGTAGTTAACCCTGAAATTTTTAAAAGTATAGGGAAATAACTGCTGCAACATATCAATATGTCTTTCCACATCGACAATTGCCCCAAGGACCTCTAGTTTGCTAAAGTGAGATATAAACTTGAGACAATGCTCACCCACTGGAATTCCCTCAACCATTTTTTTCTTCCATGACAGACTTCATAATACTCTGCCTTACGGTACGAGCATGTTCACCAAACCTACCATGTAAAGACTCTATCATAGCCTTAACAGTTGAAACAACCATATGTTGATGCTGTAAAATATTGGATAAAGAACCCAAGATGTAATATTTTAGCCATTTCATCAGCCTTTACCCATTTTGTATATGCTTCTTTAGAAGTATGAGGAGCATTAGCTACAGGTTCCTCAGGCCAAGAATCAGTAAGCACAAATTTATATTCCTGAGTAGTAAGAACAATGTCCAAATTCCTTTTCCAATCAACATAATTAGGGCAGGTCAATTGGTTCTCTTTTAAAATGATTGAGATTGGGTTGAACGCAGACATGATATCTAAAAAAAATACATGCATCATTCATATAACCATTATCAAGTAAAATAATGTCTATAAAAAGATATCCATTACTTTTAAACATAGGTGTAGACACTCAAAATTTTGCATTCCTGTTACTAACCATGCAGGAGGACAGAATCATCTTTTGTCTTTCAGAGACAGCCCTATAAGTCAAAATCATCAATTTAAACCCCGGAGACAACCCTGGGAGATCAAATCAAAACCCAGAGACAACCCTGGGAGATTAAATTAAGCCCCGGAGATAACCCCGGGATATCAAATCAGAACCCAGTGACAACCCCTGGAGATCAAAACAAACCCCGTCGATAACCTCGTTAGATCAAGCTAAAACCCGGTGACAACCCCGGAAAACAACAGACCAACCTCAGAGACAACCCTGAGGACTAACAAAAGTCAACAACACGCCAATCTTGGAGAAAATCCTGAGAAAAGACAACTATAAATGCATCAAACCTAAAGATAACCCAGAGGGGCAAAATATTAATTTTCCTAACTCAACATCAAATCAAGCCAAATCACTTCCATAAAGGTCATGCAGAACTATAATGTCAATCTTGAGTGAAAACAGCACAAGACAACTCAACGAACGGACTGTGAAGACTCGAAGATTTGTTCATGGACCCATCTTCCCAGATTCATAAAAGGTCAAATCTCATGTCATTGTGTAGCTCTTAGAAAGGGCTTTTCGGAAAGGTATAGCACACCTCCATCGGATTCTCAGATTAAAAGTTATGAAGGTTCGAGTAGACGATGCATTGGTCTGAGTGCACGTACTTCGAGACAATTGGACCCACAAGGCCAGGCCCACCCGAGTCAGCCGCAGGTGGACCCATGGCTGCCGCGAGTAGACCCACGACTATTTTGTTCTATAAATAAGACCCCCAATCAGCAAAAAAAGAAGAGAAAAAGAGAGGGAATTCTGCCCATTTCAGCTCTTAACCCCTCCTACAATGTTCCAAACTTCGATATTCTTCATTGTAAACACTTGTATACATATATATTACAACATATGAAGTTTTAACCTATGGAAATTGAGTTTTCAAGCTTTAAAAGCAGTTTAAAGCCCCCCTCGCTACACACTGTAAGATCTTTTCCAATCCAAGCTTTTATATATATATATAAAAGCACGGATTACTATATATATATATATATATATATATATATATATATATATATATATATATATATATCACCCTGGCCTAAATTGTTAATCTGTGGCTTTTTCTCACTTTAATATATATAATCATATATATATATATATAAATTGTTTACTGTGATTAAATATCAGTCTTATCTGTTCATTCAATGTAAAGCTATAATATTTAAATTTGTGGACTAGATTTATCTAAATTTTTCCATATATAACTCTTAACCGGTTCAAAAGTTGTAAAACGGGAACCATTGAGCCAAAATGGCTAAGATTTATTTAAATATAGTTTTCTTTCTAGTTTTGTAAATATTAAGCAACCGCGCGACCCTTGATCTATATCTAGAGGAAGCTAGAAGCTTTAGCTACGCGCATGCAAGGATTTAACTGATGGATCCTCTATTTTGCGACAATTAGATTAACTATCTACTTTATTTTAGTATATTTGTTATGCAAGCTATTCAAATAACATTATGTGAGCCTAGGAGCCAGGGGATCTAAGATCCAGCTAACGGATCTAGATCTGGTTCCCATGATGGACCTTTTTCAGTTGTACAGTTAGCTTGTAAATCATATATATGGTGTTTGGGTCACTTCGATGGCTTCCATGCCCATAAAAAGTCTGACACTTATATGTATATTATTTTGTCGAAGATGCTTCACATCTCGAGAATAAAATCAAAAAAAGCCGAATACGGAATAAAATGGAAGTATCAAAGGCCTCAATTACTATGTGAGCATAAGGGTTTAAAAACCTGTTTTCAAATCATCATGTCTGTATATTTTGCTTAAAATTGAACTTTTATGCAAATCAAACCCTTTGTATATAGGTGCAAAAGAGGCATAGCAGTACTTCCAAATAAAGCACTTAGACCCAATTAACTACAACTCAAACACATTTCAAATAAATTAGGGAATTGAAAAGACACGGTAACTCTTGTGTGTGCACAACAAAGCGATATTGTTCAATTACTTATAAACATCCAATGTAATAAAGCAACATCTTAAATATTTAATAGTTGCCTTATGTTTGCACAATAAACTTGTCAGGAATAAGCATGTGAATGATATTCCTATTTACATATGATTTGATTATGATATATATATGAATGAATATGCAAGTATGCTTGCATTAAGGAAAGATGTAAAGTCCTTTGATAGATGATAGAAACATATGTACAAGGACTTAGAATGAATTGATCAAATGTGTTAGGTTGATCCTACATAAGCAAAACAGCTTTGTAAAATCCTTAAAGAGAAATGATGTACAAGGACTATAAATATAGAAAGATCAAGCATGTTAGGTTGATCTTATGATGTAATAGATAGGCTTGTCTCGATAAATCGAGAAGCGCACTGAATTCATAGTGCCTTGAGAGAGTCAAGGAAAACTAGAGAGCTATCAAGGCAGAATCGTAGTCTGCAAGATAGTAGATCTCGGAGTTTATAGACTGCCAGGAGAGACGAGGAAGGATCGTAGTGTGTCGAGTAGATCTTCCTCAGAGCCGTAGTCTGCTGAGGAAGTCATGTTTAGAATCGTAGAGACATTCTGCCTATGAGCCAACCGAGCATCTGCCAAAGCCAAGTCATGAATTGTAGACTACACTCGGAGTTGTAAAGTCTACTGATGTCAAAGCCAAGGCAAGAATCATAGACTACACTCAGAGTCGTAGAATTTACTGATTGCATCAGAGGCAGAGATCGTAGTCGAGCAAGATCAGATGAAGACAACAAGCACAACGACAGAAATCATAGAGTGTTAAGATCTGATCTCAAAGTCGTAGCGTCTGCACATCCGAAGTGAATCGTAGAGTGTAGGACTGAGACTTCAACAGATGTGCTCACAACGCCAAGGCAGAATCGTAGAGCAAACACGATTCTCAATAATTGAGCACTCCCAAAATATCCAAAGGAACGAAGCCTCTAGTTGATACTACAAAGATACATCCCACCTAAAGGAAATAAGAGAGCACTCAATGAATGGCATGTAAGCGAACAGAAGATCTAAGAACCAACTCAATCAACATCCAATTTGAGTTATGAAGCCATTCGAGGTGAAGTCTTCCACAAGTTGATCAGAAGAAGACTTTAGTAACTGACTAAGGAAAGTCAGCAAGTGCAATAGCTGTTAAGTAAATAGAAGACAACGATCTTGAAAGTAACAAGGATCGTAGTGTTTTCCAGAACAAAGAAAGAACTGATGGAGTGTACACAAAGATACTGGCCAGCTTCTGAAGAACAAGGCTAAAGTGATTAAGCATTGGGTCAGAACAAAGAGTCAAGCCATCAGTATCTGAGAGAAGTCGAGGTAAACAGAAGCATTGAAGCACTGCACTGGAAAAGAAAGAGGTGTTCCACATTGGAGAGCGAATGAACACTCGTCAAGATCGTGGTGGTGTCTCTTCCTATCAACTAGACACTATGATCAGGTCCAAGAAGATGTGCAACAGAATTGTAGAGTTCAAACAACTGAAGATTGAAGCATTGGCAACGGTTCAACCCGAAGATTGATATTCGAACAAAGCTTATTGAGAGCATCGATGCAAAAGGACAACCTCTGATTGAGATATAAAAGCTTATCTCAAGATCTGTGAAGCAATTCAAAAAGCTTTTAACAGCTACTTTCCAATGGGAAGATTGGGAAGGAGTATAAATCAACAGAGCTTCAAAGATCTAGAGTTGCTGATGATTGCTAAGTTGTAGAATCATTGAGTTGTTGGGAATGCTATTGTTGACTCTACAAGTTCCACCAGAGATTAAGAGAACAAGTCTCAGTCACAATGAGACTACATAGGTGGAAGTAAAGTAGCTTTGAAGAAGGACTTAAACAGATTGGAGCTTCACTGAACAAAGATAAGAATGCTACTGAAGATGGCAGCTAAGCTGAGAGCCGAGAAGGCCAAGGAGATAGCATTCAGAAAACTGGCAGAGTACAAAGAAGATCAAGAGAGTTACTCTACAGATCACCATGAACCAAAAGATGAAAAGGAATAGATGCAGAATCATGTCTGCAAAACATTCAAGAAGGGTTCAAGGATTGCTAAGTGCCAAACGAAGTCTACCAAAAGCTCAGAGACTTAGCAAATCCAAATGGTGATGGTGCACTGCTGACATCAGATAAAGATGAGCAGAAAATAGTGAAGATCAGCTGCACCAGAGAAGTTGTGGTCCAAACTAGAGGCAGAATGTAAAGAGGACCACGCCAAGCTGCTAAGTACATAAGATGTTAAAGCTTAAAGACATCTTAGCAGCTCAGCACCACCAACAACAACAACAAGAAGCTAGGGCCTGAGGGGTCCTTGTCCGGAGGGACTTAACGAAATTCCAAGCCTGCTGAGCTTTAAGAGTTCCTAGCGAACTAGAGGAGTTCCAAGGCTGTTGGCCTTGAAGAGTTCTTAGTGAACTGAAGTTCCAAGGCTGCTGGCCTTGAAGGAATCTTAGTGATTCAGGGTGCTGCCCTTCCTTAGTGGAAATCTTGCTAGTTGAAAGCAGAAGAGTGGATTAAGAGCTTGAGTCTCTGAACCACTTAAAATCCCTTGTGTCATTTACTTTATGTCATTTACATTATGTACCTAACTGCTATAACTGCTATGTATGTATTAACTGCTTACAACTTAACTAACTTTAAGAAAAATGTATATATGATTATGAATATATCAATGAAAGGGATCTTTTACTTATTCCGCTATGCTTGAAAAGATTCTTATGTTTGTCATATGCTAATTCATTAGCAATACAAAATAAAAAGGAAAAGTATTTGAAAATTAAAAGGATCTATTCAACCCTCCCCCCAGTCTCCCCCCGTCTAGATCTATTGTGTGCCTACTGGGAACTAACAATTGGTATCAGAGCAAGTTCTCATGCTATGTTCAAAAGCTAATCGCCTTGAGTATGATCCTAGGCACAAACATTGTTCTAAACTTGGTTTAGTAGTAAGTAACTTATTATATGCAGATGAGCTCACACGTTGGAAATACTGTGTATAGGTAAATGTGTATATACCCCTGAAGCTGCTCAGAATTGTCCATGCTCTTGATTCATATCTACAAGACCAATTCTTGCCCGCGGTCAATCTTGTAGTCTGAAGACCAGGCTAGGAAGCTCAAGAGACATCAACAAAAAAGAGCCACACATCCACCAGCCTGAAAAGATGAAAAGGCCATACATGCTAAGAAATGCCTATCCAGAGAAGAAAGAAGAACTTCTCAAACATGTATCTAGCCAACCAGCAGCTGTATGTAAACCTTGTGAACTCAAGGATGTCGAAAAACTAAAGATGTTGAGATTCTCTTAGCTTGCATCTTCAAGACCATGACTGATTGATTAAAGGTCAACTGGAGCAACAAGCTGTCAGGAGCAAATGAGAAACTATGCACATCAATGCCTAATCTCAGTAGGTAGAAGTTAAATGACTGTTAAGGAACTGACAGTAGAAAGGTACTGTTTCTCACTAGTATAATTGTGTACATTATGTTGCACCTCCTTATGAACTATAACAGTATCCTATCAAGAAACCATAATCTACCTAAAAAGGTGAAGAGAGAAAGTACATTGAGGTTGGAAACTCAAATGCTTACAAACTCTCTCCATCCAAGTTTTAGGTTAAAGATGACATCTTGAAAGAAATCTGAAATAGGTCATAAGCATATCAAAGGTTAAAATAATCTTATGTGGAGTAATCTTTGCTGATGGGCAAGTATGCATGTACAAGCCTATGTTCTAAGTGCTTGATAACACACAGAGTATGATCAGTTCTACAAGAGTATCTTGAAGATTTGTAGAAACTGATCACCTCCATGAATCAACCAGATACACATAAGTCACAGAGTTGATTCTTACTCTGTGAACATTTAAACCATGTGAGCATAACCAAGCAAATGATGAAACCATCAAAGAAAAAGAGTGTTTTATTAAAATGGCAAATCTTACACACACTCACCATCATACATCTCAAAATGTATTATCTAAATTAGTTATATGCATGAATATAACTGATGGTGATCAATATGATGATTATCCAAATATATGAGGAACAGGGATTTAGAAAACTAACCTAGCAGGACCCATTTAATTATGGGTACCAAAATAGAAATGTATCTAACCTGCAGGTACCTGGTCTATCTGGCCACACTAAGGAATGCTGAAGCAGAAGACTTCAGTCAAGAAGATTTAACCAGTAGAAGGCTTAAGACTGTTCAGAAGTGACTCTGATAAAACTCCTATATGTCAAAGTCTGTTCTTGAAGACTTGCCGAGCTAATTTAAATAAAGCTCACATGACTGCTGATCTTTATATGGAAGCAGGCCATTCAACCAAAGATAAAAAGGGTCATATATGCTCAATCATGAAAAGCATGTCATATGAGAAGAATCCTCAAGGAAGTTGACATCAGAGGATCATCGAGCATCAATCATGAGGAACTCATTATGGAAGCAGAACTCAGCAAGCACAAACTGTCAAAGAAGACTACGTTCGTAGTGCTGACAAATGATTGTAGAATGATCAGCCCTTGAGATTTCCATGTCTACGGTGTAAATAGATTTATTTGACAATTGTGATTCCAGTCAGAAGGAGATATACAAGGATGCCTCCTAATGCACATGAAGAAAAGGAAATTACACCTTACTAAGAAGACAGTATAAAAATGGGGAAGCAGTGATCTGTTAAGAAACAACGACACTGAGATATACTATGAAGAAATGTACCAGCTACAGAGTTCCAAAACTTTATTGCTAATGAACCAAATGAAGAACCATAGTCAGTAGGAACGTCTCAAAATGTACTACTGATAACAAATCAACCACCCAACTCAAAATCGTGGAGTTCCTACAATCAAACATCCGATCGTAGTGTAAGAATAGGAAAACACCATGATTACAGCAAAGGCAATTGTCTAAAGTTAGTAGATGACCTCCCCAGCAGAAAAGGCCAAATGAGATATCAGTGCAATTCACTTCTAAAGTATTTCATCTGAAAAGCGCCTCAGGGACAAACCTGACCCTTAGCTCACTCTAAGAGGTTGGCCCTTCCTGAGCTACCTTAAACTAGAAGTATTGCTTAGTCAATTTCATCTCAAGGATCAAGCTAGTCAACGATCGTAGAGTAGAGTTTGAAGAGAGCTCAACGATCGTAGAAGTAGACTCGATGATCGCAGTCCTACCAGAACAAACTAGCTCATAGTGAGCTCAGAAGAACTAAACAATTGCTCAACCATTCAAAGTATGAGGAAATAAGGTCTAATGTTGATTGGAAAGATGTCCTGCTAAAGAAAAGTGCCCAAGCCTTCATAAAGTACATCAGTGGTTGAGCTATGCAGTTTTAAGATAAGGACTAGTGTCAAAACCAACCACTGCAAAATCTCTCAGAAAAAGATCGTTGAGTCAACAAAGGAACGTAGTCCATAGCTACCTCACCAAGATACTCTACGAACCAAAAAGGTCAATGGTCAATCCACGTCAGTAATGCTTATTCTCTTAAAAGGAATATAAAACTGAAAAGGTTATGGGGAGTTACAGCTCATTACTAGGCATTGTGCAACCAATGCCTAGTTGACACATCATAGTGTTTGCAGAGTTAGAAGGAACTGCCATAAAGATAAATTCAAAATCTACAAACAGTTATCAGAAACTATCGAACCTCTCTCCCTCCCATTTTCAAACCCTAGAATCCTCTTCAAAGCCAAAATTAATTAAACCCCCAGAGTCCTAATCACAATCAGCTATCTCTCATAAATCTTTCTGAATCAAATACCCATATTCCTCGAACTATTCAAATGGAAGATTGGCGAGTAATCACTGGCATTCAGCTTGGAACCAAGTCGTTTGAGAAATCCGAAAAGAAGTTCAGAGACATTCTTGAAGTTGTGAAGAAAGATGGATTTTCAAAATGTCTTGAGGCAAGCACTCGAGTATATACTGAACTTGTTAAGGAGTTCTACTCAAATGCATCCATAAATGTCAGAACCCTTTCTACCAAAGTTAAAGGTCAGTCTCTAAAGCTGAAATCATTCGATATCAATCAATGCTTAGGTTTTCCTGACCTAGGACTGAAAAACCTTGATGAGATCGATACTGAGCAAGCGAAGGAGATTATGGGGTACCAAAGGAACCCTGGTCTGAAGGACATGAAGAAAAAGGAGTTTCCTGAGGAATTCGAGTTCCTTACTGAGATAGCGGGAAAATGTATACTATGCAAGGATACTGCACATGACATTGGGCTTGATCAGTAGTTGAAGATTATGTCTGCAATAGTTCTAAAGAAGCGAATCAACTTCGGAGCTATCTTGTTCGATCAGATCTCCAAATGGATAGAAAAGGCTGAGATAAAGAAGTCTACTGATAGACCCCTGACTAAGGTCTTTCATGGAAGATTGCTGAGTATTGTGATGAAGAAGAAGCTAGGAGGCAAAATCAAGGATGATGAAGGAGAGCCTCTAAATGTTCATAAAGTAATGTCTCCGCAGCTGTTCGTGAACTAGAAGAAGAACCCAAAGGAAAATAGGAAGCTAACAACAACTGGGAGCAGAAGCAAGGTCTCTGTAAAGAAGAGGAAGGCAAAAAAGGTGGAAAGTTCTGAGTCTGGTGACTCTGCATCAGTAGCAGCCACACCAGTAAGGAAGAGATCTAGGGGTATGAAGAAAACTGAGGCTCCACCAAGAAGTCTCTCCACCGAAGACAAAGATGAAGGTGAAAATGTCTTAACTGCACCAGAGACCACAAAGAGAGGAAGCAACAGACTGCTTCAAGGGCCATCAAGGAAGAAAGCTAAGTTGGTAAACCAGCAAGCCCCAGTTCCCCAAGAAAGTACTTCTGACGAAAAAGAGGACGTAGAATCAAAAGATGGGAAGGAAACTGAAAGCCCTAAAAATAAATCCTCAAAGAGCAAATCCATCAATGAAAGTAAAGATAGATCAATGAAAGAAATTGCAAAATCTGATGATGAAAAGGAATATGCAAGCCCTGTGGCTAACTCTCAGAGTATTCCCTTTGATGATGAAGAAAAACTACAAGATGATCCGACTGCATCTCCAAATGTAAATGCTCAAACAAGCCCAGATGATGGGTCAAATGATGTTGATTCGGAAAAAGAAGGACATGTCCCTGCCAATACTGAATGACAAGGAAGGTTGCCTGATGATTCAAAGGCCTCAGAGTCTGAAGAGGAAGAAGAATCTGACTCTACCATAGCTGAACCCCCAAGGAGAAGAAAGAGCTACAGGCTACTAATTAAATTTGCCTCCAAGAAGAAAAGTAATCACTCTACTACAGTTATTGAAGTAAGTGATGATGAATCTAAATCAAAGGAAGAAAGTGCTAAAGATGGGACTAGTAATGAAGAAGATGAATACAAGGAAGATTTTGCTGAAGAAGGTTCGGGAAATGAAATTCAGCAAGAAGAATTCACTGATGAATCTGATCAAAATGTTTCAGGCTCAGAAAGAGAAGAAATGGAGAAAGATTCTGATTCTGCACATCAGGAATCAGAGGAACCAGAACACTACTATGTTCTCTCTCCAGCTAGGATTAATAGGAGAATAGTGGCGAAAGTCTCGAATGAACCACCAGAAGTACCTCTAAAAAGATGGTTTTTCCAATGGATGCCTTGGTTAAAGGCACATACTAAAAAGGATAAAAGTTACCTCAGCTGGTGCTTCTCTTAGTTTCCAAGCCTGGAACTGGTGTCTCAGAACTTCCCCAGGGTGAAGAAGTTTGCAACAATGATGATCAAAGACCAGCCCCATTACAAAGTCTATCGACATACTGGCAATCACTATATTCCCTACGATCGTAGAGTGGACTCTGAAGGCAGAAGGATTATGGGCATGGAGATAATCGTAGAGTCTATTCACTCTACCACTGATGGTGTTCAAGTCCAAAATAAGGAGCCTCCGTCCGCCCAAGCACAGCTATCTAACATTCCTTCATTCTCCAATAATGATTGGTATCCAACGATTTTTCTGATTCTCACTACTTTTGAAAATCTGTCAAAGGTTGAAAATCGCAAAGTCCAATCTGGTGTTCAACAAGAGGTTGCCTAATCAAATGACCAAATCCCTATGGAGCAGGAACTATTGAAGAATTCTGATGAGCTGGTTGAGAAGATATCTCAAATTAATGAAGAGTCAAAGATGGTAGCAAAGGGAGATAATTCAATTCAGAACAGACTTCAAGCTACTATGACTGATGTATCTCTCAAAATCAAAGAGAGAGATCACATTTATCTGAAGGCCATACATGATCAGAAGACAGAAGCTCTACGAGCACAAAAGGCCAATGAAGAGAAAATTCAAGCCCTCTCTAACAAGATTGACAACATGAATCAGTCTTTCTCTTTGCAACTTGAGTTAAGTCAACAAAAACTCAAGATTGAAGTTGGTAACTCCTCTTATCTGATGGAGCAGCTTATGTCCAACATGGAATAGCTCTCTCAAGTTATTAATGATAAAAAGGAGGAGAAAAAGAGGCATAGAAAGAGGCACGGTAAGAGGCATTCAAGAAAGGGCAAGGAGAGTAGAAAGAAATAAGAAAGGAAGTCAAAGAAGAAGACAGTAGAAGAAGAAGCTGGGTCATCATCAGAGGCACAGTAAGAGGCATTCAAGAAAGGGCAAGGAGAGCATAAAGAAACAAGAAAGGAAGACAACAGAAGAAAATGCTGGGTCATTATCTGAGGGGGAGCCAAAGGATGATGAGCCTGTGTTTGCAAAGGCTAAAGGGGAGCAGAAGAAGGAGAAGAGAAGCATACATCTGAGGGGGAACAGACAAAAGAAATGAAGTCAACATCCCAGGATGAGCAGGTGCAAGAAGATCAAACAGATGAATAGCTGATCAACAGACATCCTGGAAACACACATGGAGCCAAAGAGGTATATCTCTAACCATTAGGCATGTTCTAGATCCAGGACATAGAAATGTCAGTGTATTAAATTCCATATTATTATAAATGGCATTAATGATTATTTGCTTTAGAAATACAGTTGCTCACTGTATATAAGATTCATTCATAACATGCATATGCACTTATTATTTTTTGTCATAATCAAATAGGGGGAGATTGTCAAGAATAAACATATGAATGATATTACTATTTATATATGATTTGATTATGATATATATATGAATGAATATGCAATTATGCTTGCATTAAGGAAAGTTGTAAAGTCCTTTGATAGATGATAGAAACATATGTACAAGGACTTAGAATGAATTAATCAAATATGTTAGGTTGATCCTACATAAGCAAAATAGCATTGTAAAGTCCTTTACAAGGACTATAAATATAGAAAGATCAAGCATGTTAGGTTGATCTTATGATGTAATAGATAGAAGGCTTGTCGATAAATTGAAAGCATCGCATGTAAATCGTAGATGCCAAGAGAGTCAAGGAAAACTCGAGAGCTATTAAGGCAGAATCGTAGTCTGCAAGATAGTAGATCTCGAAGTTCGTAGACTGCCATGAGAGATGAGGAAGGATCGTAGTGTGTCGAGTAGATCTTCTTTAGAGTCATAGTTTGTTGAGGAAGTCATGTTCAGCATCTATCAAAGCCAAGTCAAGAATCGTAGACTACACTCAGAATTGTAAAGTCTACTGATGTCGAAGCCAAGGAAAGAATCGTAAACTACACTCAGAGTCGTAGAATCTACTAATCGCATCAGAGATAGAGATCATAGTCGAGAAAGATCAGATGAAGACAACAAGCACAACGACAGAAATCGTAGAGTGTCAAGATCTGATCTCGAAGTCGTAGTGTCTGCTACTTTCCAATGGGAAGATTGGGAAGGAGTATAAATCATCAGAGCTTCAAAGATCAAGAGTTTCTGATGATTGCTAAGTTGTAGAATCGTTGAGTTGTTGGGAATGCTATTGTTGACTCTACGAGTTCCACCAGAGATTAAGAGAACAAGTCTCAGTCACAGTGAGACTACATAGGTAGAAGTAAAGTAGCTTTGAATAAGGACTTAAACATATTAGAGCTTCACTGAACAAAGATGAGAATGCCACTGAAGATGGCAGCTAAGCTGAGAGCCGAGAAGGCCAAGGAGATAGCATTCAGAAAACTAGCATAGTACAAAGAAGATCAAGAGAGCCACTCTATAGATCACCATGAACCAAAAGCTGAAAAGGAATAGATGCAGAATCATGTCTGCAAAACACTCAAGAAGGGTTCAAGGATTGCTAAGTGCCAAACGAAGTCTACCAAAAGCTCAGAGACTTAGCAAATACAAATGGTGATGGTGCACTGCTGACATCAGATAAAGATGAGCAGAAAATAGTGAAGATCAGCTGCACCAGAGAAGATGTGGTCCAGAGTAGAGGCATAATGTAAAGAGGACCACGCCAAGCTGCTAAGTACATAAGATGTTAAAGCTTAAAGACATCTTAACAGCTCATCACCACCACCAACAACAATAACTACAACAACAAGAAGCTAGGGCCTGAGGGGTCCTTGTCCGGAGGGACTAAACAAAGTTTCAAGCCTGCTGGGCTTGAAGAGTTCATAGGGAACTAGAGGAGTTCCAAGGCTGCTGGCCTTGAAGAGTTCTTAGTGAACTGAAGTTCCAAGGTCTTGGCCTTGAAGGAATCTTAGTGATTGAGTCTTTGCCCCTTCCTTAGTGGAAACTCGCTAGTTGAAAGCGTAAGAGTGGATTAGAGCTTGAGTCTTTGAACCACTTAAAATCCCTTGTGTCATTTACTTTATGTCATTTACATTATGTACCTAATTGCTATAACTGCTATGTATGTATTAACTTCTTACAACTTAACTAACTCCAAGAACAATGCATATATGATTATGAATATATCAATGAAGGGGATCTTTTACTTATTCTGTTGTGCTTGAAAAGATTCTTATGTTTGTCATATGCTAATTCATTAGCAATACAAAATAAAAAGGTAAAGTATTTGAAAATTAAAAGGATCTATTCAACCCCCCCTTCTAGATCTATTGTGTGCCTACTGGGAACTAACAAAACTCATATTCAATATTCTATACTCTATCGCTTTATCATGCTAGAATGCTACGTTCGATATTCTCCAATGTCTTTGAACGTAATCAACTTAATATATTATCTTTTGAGGGTTTTATTATTAATTGTCTCATCTTGTTTAACGTGCATGTATATATATATATATATATATATATATATATATATATATATATATATATATATATATATATATATTTATATATATATATATATATGTGTCATATTAAATATAAATCAACATGTATAATAATATATGTACTATATAATTAACATGCAACGTAGAATACTATATTCTATTTGGGATGATTATGAACTTAATTCTAATTTGGTTCATTGGAGCCACCTGAACCAAAAGGTCAAACCAAGGGTGGTGAAACAATAAAATTTGAATATAACTATTACATTCAACCTGGGATTCATTACAAACGGGCATTCATCATTCCTGTTTTTTGTCTCCAATTTCCTGAATAATTCTATAAAATCCTATTACAATCTATTTTTCATAAAATATAAACCTTGATCAGCAGTCAATGGCCGGTACATAGGAGGAAGATAGAATTTACATTAGAAAATTAGATAAACGAGGTACACATACTGTGACAACCAGAGAATTTAGACAATTTATTAAAATCTTAAATGATTGATTTAAGGTCAAATATTAGACCTAGACAGAAAATAAGTATATGCGTTTGATGTTATTAGGATTTAATTTTGAGGATTTCAAAATTTCTGTGAAGGATTTAGGTAAATTATTCAGGATTAAGGATTTATGTGATTAAGTTATGTGAAATTGTTATGTATGTGTTCAAAATGTGGTTAAGGGTCATGGATTGACCAGATAAATTATATCTGTGACAAACCCTAAGATTATATTAAGAACATCAACGTTCAGTTAGAAAACCCTAACGTCTGATAAGAAAACCTAGAAATCGGTTCTAGAAACCCTAGTTTCAGTTCCGGGAATCTGAAACCTTAATTCGGATATTAAAAATCCTAGATTGGGAATGCAATGCTATATATAAGGTTTAACGTTATTAATTATAACTTAATTAGGGAAAACCCTAATGAATTACTGGAAACCATATTTGAGTATTAGAAAACCCTAATATCATATCTAAAAGTCTTAATTTCAGATTTCTAATATTTGAAACCCTAATCTGGGAATATAACGGAGAATTATAATGCTCAAGTGATTTAGATTATAAGCTTAAAAGGGTAAAGCTTAATTATTTAGCAAACCCTAATTTCAAAAAGATTAAACCCTAATTATTCTGTCTGAAACCCTAAATCGGGATATTAGAACCCTAAGTGGGAAGCTTGAAGTTAAGTATAGAGTTCTGTGTATTTTAATTGTAAGTGTAATTAGGGATAACCCTAAGTGATTAATTGGAAAGCCCTAAATTCTAAATTGAAAGATTATTTTCTGTGTAAAATCCTAATTAGTGGATTATAAACTCTAATGACCAATTATGATTCTAATTGCTAAGTTAGCAAATTTATTTAGGTATAATAACCCTAATTGGCAAGCTTAAATTTATGATTGGGGAATTGTTATATAATTATCAAATCTTAATTATAATTTAGCAATAGTAATTTTCTATTTTGAAAACTTAAATTTGAAATCCTAGAAAGTTATGTTAAAATTCTAAGGGTTTAAACCCTAAACCCTAAAGACTCAAACCCTAAACCCTAAGGGTTGGAGTATTGGACAATTTAGCCACTAAAAGTACAAAACAAATGACATTTGTGCCCTTTTATTACTTTAGTAAGGTAACTTGCAATTTTGGCCAAGAGAGGAGTTGGTGAACAACTCTAGTACCAACCCTAGGATAGCCTTATGGTCTAGAAAAGCCACTTTAATCAATCAACATTGATCACATGTCCATCCATCACATTCTATCATTTTATATATAGATCAAAAGTGAGAAAAGGACTTACTTTTCTCTCAAACCAACCATGACCTCTCTCTCTCTTAAATTTCGTGGGTGGGAGTAAAAGATAGTGAAATGATAAGCTAAGATCATGTATTAGCAAGCCAAGATCAGAAATCAAAGATCAAGAATCAAAATCAAAGCTCAAAAGGTATAAAAACCCAAAACTTAGAAATCCTTTGATTCTTTGTTAAATGTTGAAATTGATTGGTTAAAGTTGTGTATTTAGGTGTCAATTGATGATCCGGGTTGATAAATTATGAACCCATAACATCAAAGTACACGAATTTGAAGATTTGAGAAAATCTGGAAAATTTCATTTCGTGATTTTTGGTCAAATGTCGAGCTTATATCTCCGTGATCACTTCATCGCTTTTTGTTGTTTGTAAGATGTTATATATAGCCCGACATGTGGTCTTTAAGATTCAAAAAGAATCAAGGCCATATCACGTGTAGATCAAAGGTTATAAGCGGTCAAACATGGTCAATCGAATCGCCGTAATTCATGAACCCGAAAAATTTCTTGAGTGTTGTCGGTGTCCTACTTTGACCGAGCTTTAATCTGGTATATATGTTGTTGTTATGATGATGTTAAGTGTTAGAGTTATAGGCCTACATGTTTTCTATACACTGGAATTGATAGATTGCATAAACGTCACACGATCATCATCAAGATAGAGAGGTCAAAGTAGCCATATCACTTAACTGTTCTTCACGAAGAACACTTCGACGATACTACTTTGATGGCCATTTTTCTCCCAGATCTGTTGTGGTTTAGCAGTGATGTTTGTTGGTAATTGTAGTCTGGTATTTCCTCTACAAGATCCAATTCATAGATTAGCTAAATTCAAGTTAAGACCGGAAAGTAATTAATGGTCAAAGTAGTACACACTCATTTGCCCTTATCGAATCTGGGCAAATGAAGAACACCTATAGCGACGGGTATGTCGCTACAGAGCCCTTTAGCGACGCTTATTTTCGGAAAATAGGAAATTATTATTTAAAAATAGAAATAAATAGTTTTTAATTATTAAAAATTCATATTAAATTTCGAAAAATTATTTTAAAGTCTAAAAAATAGTTTTTAACTATTTTGGGTATATTTCAAAATATTTAATATTTTTGGAATATAAATGGTATTTATTTATTTAATTTCAATATTAGATAAATTATGGAAAAATAGTTTTAATTCAAGAAAAATCATGAAAAATTATGTTATGGTGTTTAAAAATATTTTAAGTTATTTATGATGACTTTTGATATTTTGTGATGAATTTCATTAATATTTATTATTAATGATAATTAGTTTATTTAATGAATACATTAAATAAATTGTGGAAAAATAGATTTAATGCTTTAAAAATCATATAAAAATGATTTAAGTGTTATAAAAATATTTTAAGTTGTAAAATATTACTTTTGATATTTTGGCATGGAAATATTAATATTTTAATATTTTTAGCAATTATCGGATAATGGTTTTGATTAATTAAAAATCATAGAAATATGATTTTAGGGTATTAAAATACTTTGATATATTATAATTATATTATAATATTATGTTATGATTTTCATTAATATTTGATATTAAATAGATATTAATGATCGAGGGAATGATGTGGTGTTTATATTAATATCGGAGTTATTGATTTATGTTTTAATTACTTTAAAAACATTTAAAAGAAGAAATAATGTATTGAAATACTTTGAGATATTATGAATATGATATAATATTATGGCATGTAATTCATTAATGTTAGCAATAATTAAATATTAATGATATTAGAATATTGTGGTATTTAATTCATTTAAATACAAGTTTAATGACTAGAAAATCATGATAAATGGTAATAATTATTTGGAAATTTTTATAAGCCTATTAAAATTGTTTTTGACTAATAAGAAAATTATCTCGTGATAATTGTTAAGTGTTTAAGAGAGTTTAATTGAACTTAAACTCAGAGTATGACCGATTATTGCCGTCGGGATGTTAGAACTGTGTCGGTTTCAAGTCAGACTGAAATAGTTTGACCTGATACAAAGTTTCATGTGTTGTATAGACTGATAGGATTATGTGGTAATGTGTTTATATTATTTTATAATGTGATGATATTATTCTAATATTTAGAGATCGGTATTATCTGTATTAGGTCTTCGGATAAGCTAAGTTATATTTCATATCGGTAATCAACGGTTCAGGCAAGTTTACTTTTCTTAACTCTACTAAGAGTGTTTCATTCAGTTATGCTTGTGGTTAATCATTACTGATTGCCATGTAGAATTGTACTCTGTATATCTTGTATGTATAAGTCAGGTTTGAAAGGCTGATCACCTTCATTTCCAGTTGGTCCAGATATATATATTGTTCATATGTAATACTTGTTCAGTAAAAAGTTTGTTCATGCTAATTCACAACTACATTGTGAATTATAGCCAGCTTATTATTCTAAATCTTTCAATCATGATATATCCTTAAATTGTATTTAAACTTGTTGGGCAACTTTCATGCTCACCCTTGCTATATCATGACAAAACATTGCAGATTAAGGTGAATGCGTCGGATACAAGGAAAGTTAAAGACAGTTCCAGATTAAAGTTAATGTGCGCGATTAGTTTTGTAATAGTCTTGTATGATAATGAGGTCATGTGTTAGATAAGTTATGAAATGTGTGTAAGTTATGATTACTCGACCTTGGGGATAGTGTATAATGTTTAATGTATAAACAATTTATGTTTATATCTTCTGCAACAGTTATAGAAATAGCGAACCGGATCCGCGGCGATTCGGGGGCGCTACACATACCCCGTTTATGAAAACCACATTCATTCAAGCATCCATTAAAATTAAATTCAATTGCATTAGTCAATGGTCCATAATCATCCCCTTTATTATCATACATATATATTGATATCATTTAATGGGAAATATTAGTTAATATAAATCTAATTTCAACTCCAATTAGTTAGCATGGAATCCAATTCCAACTCTAAATAGTTATCATAAAATTTAATTCCAATTAAATCAAACATCTTTATCTTAATCCACTTTCAAATCAAAATAAATTCCTTTATTTAAAATTTTAAATTTTTGAAAAAATAGAAATTAATTCGAATTAAAATAAACTCTTTTATTTCTAATTTAGAACTTCTGAAAAACATGGAATCCAATTTCAATTAAAATAAACCTTTTATCTTCATTTGAAATTATCTAAATGAATAATAAAAAAAAATTTAAAAAAATTTGCTCTACGATGCTGCGACGCCGCTTTTGAACTGCAAACGAGCGTTGTGGCTCTGCCTGATGTCGATTTTGTTCAATTAATTGGTGATGCGCCGCCGCTGGGCAGATCCAATTTTCCAAATTTGTGAATTTTGTGTTTTTCTCCAAAAACATGATTTTATACTAACAGTTATGTCCAATTAAATTGTTCTAAATAGACATCAACATATATGAATCAAAAAATAATAATAACTTGCATCAGGATGACTTTGATGCCACTGTTGGTTTGAATAAACGACAACATACATACAATCAACATTGTAATAGCAGCAGAAACATGACATAAATCGTATTTAAAATTTTCTTCAATCTCATGAATCTCTTATGCATTATTATTAATTGAGAAAGGATTAAAGATATACCTTTGAATTTAATTCCCAATCTAATTAGGAACTTTAATAATACTAATAATAAGACTCGTCTTATTTATTTATAATCTAATATTTCTCCAAATACTTAATTATAAATATTAAGCTATTTAATTTATTCTAGTAATAAATTAAATACACTTAATTTATTATCATTAAGCCAAACACTTCTAAAATTATATTTTCTGTTTATGGTGTAACCCCTCAGGTTCAATATTGTTTATAAGTAGAATAAATAAATTAGAACAATTCTAATATTATTTATAATGAATTAAACTCCTTTAATTCAAATATAAATAAATAATATTTATTCTATATCATGAGTGACACCTTTATAAATAATGTATCATGACTATCCAGATAATATAAATTCAACGTTCAATTATAAGGATTATCACAAAAAATACAAAGAATCTATTCCGTGAATAGTTATCGAATAATTCAATCATTCTACTATACAATGTCCCGATTAAACATAAGATATGGAATTACTAACAAGTCGTATTTATTTAATCATATGCATTTTGATTCTAAAATGCACATATTTGATTAATGTAAATTAGAAACTCCTTTATAATTTCCATTTTACATTGGCCAAGGATTTCTGAATTGTCATTCATCGAATCACATAGGACATTCTCTCTCTTTACTGGAAGTGGTTGATCCTTTTTTGATCATTAACCTACCTCCATGTATACTTTATTATACTCAAACATACCCTATAACATACTCTTAAGTATTAAGTAAATGATAAAGTATATTTCAAAATACACAATGTACTATGATGATATCAAGTCCAAGGATCATTTGTACAACTATCACTATAGGAACTCCTATTGTCAGGCAAGTAAAACTCCATTAGGGTTCGTTTAAGAGAATCATGTTCAGTGAACTTATTATCCAATAAGCACCTACATACTTACTTTGGTGTCACCACACAAATGATTATGAGATCAATCATAGTCTTCGACAGAGTAGGCATGGTATGTACTAATCTATCCGGAATCAGTAACCCCACGTTAGTAATCTAACGATTAGTAACATTTTAGTTTTTAAGTTATCTTAAAATTTAGATCTCATTAGCATGATCAATATTATGATTCTAAAAGCATTTACTCCAAAATTATGGGTTTATCACATTTATTAATTCAACTAATTAACATGGATAAAGAATGCCTTTTGTATTAAATAAAATCTCTTATTAATAAATGAATAAGATTACAAAGTAAATACTTATCACATCCAATGTGATTGGCTTTAGGGCATATTACTTTCAGAAATACCGTACAATTCGTACAATTTTAGAAAATATTTTGAGAAATATTGTATAAATATAATTTCGAAAAAATTATTGGGCTTTATGTTCTAAATTTTTGATTTAACTAAAATTCAATCCTGCTGCTTTAATCTAGGTTTTAATAATAGATATATAATTAATCATCAAGCATCGCATAGCAAGATTCTGACTAATAACAATTATAGGATCCATCAGGACTCTCTTGAAGAATCCTTGTTGAACTCAAATGTCATTCTACATGACTCTATGTCAATCTCAGATTCTGGAATAAAAATACATATCCATCTTCTTCAATAGCTTACATATTATTTTCGCAGCGGATTACATATTAGTCATATACTTTATACGAACTGTACATCCAATCTATGTATAATTACATCAATAAAAATTTTACTCATCAAGAGATTACATATTATCTAAATGGCAAAAAATTAAATAACTCACAACAGAAGTTTTACAACTCAAAATCAAAATCAACAGTTAATTAATTAAAATATACATTCATACTAGTAATGAGAGTATGTAACAATAATTTTGCAAAATAGAAGTTAGAACAATAATTTATCCTACTGTGTATCGA
This sequence comes from Panax ginseng, assembly GCA_020205605.1. Lineage (NCBI taxonomy): Eukaryota > Viridiplantae > Streptophyta > Magnoliopsida > Apiales > Araliaceae > Panax > Panax ginseng. The sequence goes on from CM035130.1 coordinate 76,805,095, forward strand.
ACAGAATACTTTAATACAACTCATGCATACTTTAATTCTATAACATAAACGAACAAATTACATATTAAAACCCTAAAGCAACAGATTTCGAAAAACACCTATACACATAGATATTCAACAGATTTCGAAAATCACTGTAAAGATTGTTCTGATGCTAATTGTTGGAAAAAAAAAATTTGAAAATAGTTTTTTTTTAAAAAAATTAAAATAAAACCAGGACCATCTTTATGGTTTTATACGAAATAACAAATATATATACCATGTATCTAAAGAGAGAATTCATTACCTAGTGCTTGGTTGGATTAGCACATTTTGAATATTCTCAAGATCTTCCCTCCTATGACCTTATGATGAACCTGAAGTGTAGTCTCCATAGCATTGTTCTGGGAACAAAAAAACTAACTCTATTTTTCCTAGGTTGTAAGAGAGAAAATGAAATTTTGATATTTTCTTCTAATAGAAAAGCTCCAAAATACGTTTCTGATCAATGATATATATATTGACATTGACACTTATCCTCTCTTAAGAATTTGGTCCATATTAGGCTAGGAAAGGGGTCCTAAGTGATTCCTTTTCTAACTCCAATACTTATCTAAATATTATTATCTAATAATAATAATATGCAAAATAAATATTTGTAAGACCCCAACTTTTTATGAATAAAAATTTAATTTCTCTAATTATTATTTTGAATAATAAGGTGTTGATTTGATATAATGCTTTAGTTATGCGTGAAAAGTATAAATTTTGCAAAGTAAGCAAGTGGTCATAAAAAATTCTTTTGGTCGGGAAATATTCTTTTTGTCGGAGAATATCCGTACGACGGCGCAATCATTGGTGGACCACATAACAGAATACTTAACGGGTATAGAAAGCGACAGATATAACCTTTTTTATAAAAATAATGGCAAAACTCTTACCGTTAACTGTTGAAATACCCGGTGATAAAAAGTATAGTAATACGCGTGGTTGCGCAGTAGCAAACGGTATTGCACAGTATTTTTGGATTACTGATTCTTACGTAAGAAGTCATTCAGTTTCATTCAATAATTACCACAGTAATTGTTGCACAGTATCTCATATTATTGATTCAATTATTATCATAGTATCAGCTGTATAATATTTTATATTATTAAATCAATAATTGACACGATATAATTATTCATATTATTAGTTAGAATTATTGGCAATGTCTAGAAAGTTCTATCGAGAAAATGGGTTAGGCTATATAATTACGCGCCAATAAGGATAAATCCTTATCGAAAAGCCCCATATTTTCTGAGAATGATCTGGTTGTTAATATTGTGAGCTTATAATATTATTTATGAGTAATTATTATGTGGTGAATATTGGTTCAATTTTGATATAAATGAAGGAATTTATTGAAAGTTTGGCAATTATTTTCTCCGAGAAAATATTCATTCAAATTTATTATTATAATATTACATTATAATAATGTGATAATATAATAATATAATTTTTTTGGTAACATTATTATTATAATAATATATACTTTTCAGAATGTGAATAAAAGTGAAGTGAATGTTATCATTTTGATTTTGATTTTGAATTATTCTTCACGTGCATTCATTTGGAGGAGTAATTCTCCTGCAAACCATTTCTTTGTTTCCAAAATTATGTGGGACCTCAACCTTGGAAATTAGGGGTTGTTAGGTAGAGAAAAATGGGAGAAGTTAGGCAAAGTTAGTTTTTGAAAGAAAGAAAAAAAAAGTTAGGCAAAGAATTTTATATTTTCCCTCTGTGTTGCACTATAAATAGGGGGTAACCCCTCCTTTCTAAAACACACCTTCAATATCAAAAATTCTTATTCTATAGTATTGTGAGTTTTTTTCTTAAGTATAAGGATACTTTGAGTGTAGCTTTTTGTGCAAAATTTTCTCAGAATAATATCCGATATTCTAGTCAAATCATTTTCTACTAAGGTAAAGGATATTATTTTATTTCAATACTCGTAATAAATATTATTTTATTTCATACTCCATATTATGAAAGTGAAATTATTTCATTTCATATTCCAAAATTTAAACTTACTATGGTAAGTATTGCTTCTATAATTCCTGAAATAATTAGAAATTCCTTATGTTTTGTGCATCATCTAATATCATTTCACTGGAATATTGGTCTGCACTTTCTTATTAAATTTTAAACTTTTCATGCCTAGGTACTATTCCTACGGTACTATTCACGGGAACTATTCATACAGTACTATTCATACATACGATACTATTCACAACAAAATTTAATTTTCTTTTCTTTCCAAATTATTTTTGATACATAAATATCATTCTTGAATTTTACTTCACAAATAGTTATCATGTTGACAATTTGAACATATTTAAACTCTGGATAAATTGAATTAGAATTCCCTAATATTTATTATTTATCTCACTTGATTGAATCTTTATATCATTGTTATCATCCTCATGCTTATACTGGAAGTCATCTTCGGCCCGTAGTGCAAAGAAGGACTGTTGATTGGTATAATTATGACCAGGAATTATGTATTGTGTTAGGTTTGTAATAATTCATGAACGCAATCAAATTGCACAAAATAAGCGGAAGCGTGAAAAATAAGAGTGTTAAAATTTTAAAAACCATATACCCGGATCATCCTTTATGCATAATTATTAATTAAACGAAAAGATAAAGAACAAGAATCATACCCTTAAAGATTCGAGCTTTCTCAGGTACAAGTTCACCTCTAAATTCTTTTCGCGTTCAACTTGAATCTACCGGGTTTGGTTCCTTCCTTTGATCAATGTTAGCCACCCAAGTGTTTGGCCTCTAGAGGAAATCCACCAAGGAAGAAGAAAGATTTAAGAAGATGGGTATTTGGCAAAACCATAGTTTTTCTATCTCTCATAGAAAAAGAGCGTCTCTCCAACAATTGGATCATGTCTTATGATATCTGATATAAGACTCCTCTTATAAAGATATCAGTTAACCATTCTAATCTAATTAGAAAATAAGGTATTATCTAATTAATTAAATTCATTTAATTAATTAAGCTCCCCAATCTTATTAGGAATAATTAACTAAACTCTTTTAATTAATTTAACCTCCTAATCTTATTAGGAATATTTGAGAGTACTTTTATTAATTAATTCTCAAACTCCTTTAGGAATTAAATAATAATAGTAATAATAATAAGAATCCTCTTATTAATTTATATTTAATATTTCCAAAATATTAAATAATTAATATTAAGCTATTTAATTTATTCTATCACCATAGATTAAATTAAATATACTTAACTTATTATTACGATTATGACATTTACTTTTTAAATAATTATTCTTCCTTTTATGGTGTGACCCTTTAGGTTCTCCATATTAAACCGGTTGTGAATAAATCAATTAGAACAGTTCTAATCTTATTTAAATAAATAAATTAAATAATTTATTTATTTAAATAAATAATATTTATTCTACAATAGGGATAAGCCTCCCTAGCGATTAACGACTTTCCAGATAATATAGATTTCAACATTAATCATAAAAGAACCTTTGAGTAAATAGTTACTATCTAATTCAATCCTTCCACCATCTACAATGTCCCAATTAAATATAAGACATGAAATTATCGTCAAGTCTTATTTTATTTAATTATATGTATTTCGACTCTTAAATACACAACTCCAAATAATGCAAATTAGAAACTCCTTTCTAATTTCATTCTTCCTTGGCCAAGGACTACTGAGTTGTCATTTATCGAATCACATATGACATTTCTCTTCTTTTACTAGAAGTAGTAGATTCTTTATTGATCATACATTATCTCCATGTACAACTTATTATACCCAAGCATACCCTTTGATATACTCTAAGGGTCTTAAGGAATAAGTCTAAGTATAACTCATCATACACAAGATACTATGATGATTTCAAGTCCAAGGATCACTTGTACTACTATCACTATAAGAATTCCTATTGACAGGCAAGTAAAACTCCATTAGGTATTCCTTAGCGAGCCACGTTCAGTGAACTTATTCTCTAATAAGCACCTATATACTTCCTTTAGTGTCTCCACACAAATGATCATGAGATCAATCATCCTCATTCAATGAGCAAGCAACATATATACCAATCTATCTGGATTCACTAATCCCCAATTTAGTAATCCAACGATTGGAAATTATTTTAGTTTTAAGTTTTCTAAGAATTAAGATCTCATTATAATGATCATCATCATTATTCTAAAAGCATTACTTAAAACTTTGGGGGTATCACATATTATAAAGCAGCATCATGTAGATAATTAAAAGTCTTTAATAAATTAATACTTTTTATTAATAAATGAATAAGATTGTTACAAATTATGTGCTTTATCATCAAACATGATTGGATTTTGTGCATACTATTTTCAATCTCCCACTTTCACTAAAGCCAATCTCCATGGTATCTCATACCCTTCTTCTCTAAGTGACGATTATCCTGCTGTTGGATAAGCTTTAGTTAATGGATATGTAATGTTGTTCTTGAGAGTCCACTATCTCTATAGTGATTTCCCATCTTTCAATGATTCCTATAATCAAATGAAAGTGCCACAACACATGTTTAGATACAAGATGAGACTTAGGAACTATTCCTAGTTTTGTAATGAACTTTTCATCCAAAAAATCAACTTGCAGCTTCATTTATAGCTATATACTTTGTCTTTATCACTAAACCAGCAACTTTTTGTTGTTTAAAACCTTTCCAATTCATTGCACCACTGTTCAAAGTAACCCTTTACCTTAAAGTGGATTTTCTGTCATCTTGGTCTGTCTAAAAAACTTGAGTCTGTTAAGCCTCTAGTTTTAATTTAGACCCACCATGAATATGATCACATCCTTAGTGTCGATTAAGTACTTTAAGATGTTTTCACCGACTCATAGTGAACTTCTCTAGAATATGACTGATCAACATCATGTCTTGTATATTTCAATGTATACATGATTTTCACTCATGCGATGTGACGCCTCCAAAATAGGTATACATCACCCATCTTGAGTCGCCAAATACATGGTACAAAATTCAAATACAACTTAATTATACAACAGTCATGTAAAATACGACAAAACATATGTTGTGAGTTTTAATACAAATATTGTCATCTAGACAATATCCACACTCAATTGAGTCATCATTATATTTATTATCATACTATTTAACAGAATAGTAAGCACTACTAATGCTATTATCTAGACCGTCACTCCGTTCCCCAACTAGTCCCTGCTACGTTCTCATTTCCTGAAGAGAACAATGAAAGACTACAGGCCACAGATGACTTTCAACATAATATAAACATGAGGATGATGACAATGATATAAGAATTCAATAAAACAAGTTCAAGAATTAATTTATCCAGAAACTAATAACATCCAAATTGTCAACATGATACTTCTTTGTAGAGTAAAATTCAAGAATGCTCAGAAGAATATTTCCATGAAAAGATACTGGATGAAGCACAAATATCAAGGATATTCCACTAATGTCATGGAGTATAGAAGTTAAAACTTTAACCAACTGAGTATAATAAAGAATGGAATAACAAAAGAAATCATCAAGCATGCAATAGGCGCACGACGAGTTATTCAACAATGAATAATAAATAATGGAACCCGGTCATGCGTAAACGCTTGCATGAGGATATTCCAATATAATAATAAATAATGAGAACCGGTCGTGTGAAATTACGCAAGAAGCTGGATGTTCCAACAGAATAATAAAGAATGGAATAATGAAAGAATTTCACCTGTATGCGGTACTTGCGATAGACAAAGTTATTCAACATAATGATAAAAATGGAATAATGAGAAGAATTTCACCAAGTATAGGGTAGATCAGCGTATACTGAGTTATTCCAATGAATAAAAAAATAGAATAATGTAAGTTCTCTTCATGAATCTGAAAAAATAATACCCCTTACCTTAGAACAAACTGGATATAGGAGTAGTGAAGTAGCGAATACTTTTCTTCTTTCTCTCTATAGTTTTCTCTCTAGAGTTTCAAAGTGAATTAAGTAAGAAATAATGAAGGAATGAGCTTCTATTTATAGGAGAATGACCTGAATAGTAACTAATTCTGAATCTGGTCAGTATTAATTTACTTTTAAGCGGAGTGTCCAGATTAGTTTGCTATAAAATATTCTAATAAAACAAAATATTTTAAATAAAATATAATATATTTTATTTATAATCTAATAAAACGAATAACTTTATAAAAGTATTACATTTTTTATAAAAAAGATTTTACTATGCAAACACTATGCAGGCACTATACAAACACTATGCATAATAAAATATAATATATAATATATTCTATTTATAGTCTAATAAAACGAATAACTTTATAAAAGTATTCTGTTTTATATAAAAAGATTTTACTATGCAAAACACTATGCATAATAGAATATAATATATTTTATTTATAGTCAAATAAAATGAATAACTTTATAAAAGTATTCTGTTTTATATAAAAAGTTTTTCTGTTTTATTACATTAATAATACTAATAAAACAAAACTTCATCATCATTATTATAATTCACACTATTAATCGACTAGGTCGTTCCCAGGAAAGAGGGGGCTTTCCAATAAGGATTTCTCCCTATTGGCGCGCAATTAGGTGACCAAACCTCTCCTTGGCAAAACTTCTAAACATCGTTAATATTATAAATAATAATATTAATAATTTCATCGTCTCAATTATTGATTTAATAATATATAAAATATCGAAAATAATTGAATCAATTAACGTGAGATACTATGAAACAATTACTGAAGCAATAATTGAACAAAACTAAGTGACTTCTCACGTAAGCATCAATAATCAATACCGTGTGCTACTATGCAACCATGCGTATTCCTGTACTTTTAACACCGGGTGTTTCAAAAGTTAACGATAAAACTTCCGTCGTTATTTTCATAAAATATTTTTGTCGTTTTCTCAACCTGACAATAATTCCGTTGTGGGGTCCACCAATGATTATGCCGTTGTACGAATATTCCCTGTTAAAATGAATATTCCCCGACCAATCGAATATTATATAACAACTTGCGTACTTTGCAAAATTTATAACTATTACCCACAACTATAACATTATATCAAATTTATTCCATAATATTTAAAAATTATAATTATATAAAATTTATCTTTATTCATAAAAGTTGGGGTCTTAAATGCGATCTCTCTTTTCAGGAGTCTATGGAGATTATTAAGAGAGATACACTCCATGGCTCATCAACATGAGACATCTCTTGGAGTTTGCCATGCTAAACGACTTTAGCATCAAATGAATATACGTTCCTTGGGTTAAGTCGAGCATCCTCTTAAATCTATCTATATAGATTTGTATCCCCAATTAAGATACTCTTCCCTAATCATTCATGGAGGAATGTTAAGATAACTTTATCTTTATTGATTGTAGCATTGGTATGTTATTCCTTATCCGTAGAATATCAACATATAATACTAGGAATATCATGATGCTCCCACTGACCCTTTTGTACACACTATGTTCATTCTTGTTTTTGATAAAATCAAACTCTTTTGATTGTCTCATCAAAAATGAAGGTTCCATATTTGAGAAGCTTACTTCAATCCATTTCTCTGAGTGTCTACAACTCTTACCTCATCGTATGTAATTGGATCATCATCTTCTATGATGTGTACTATTCCAGATTTACGATTTGGTTGTGGTATAATAGGTCTATCTACAGGTTCCTCTTATTTGACTTATAGTGTTTTGTGGTTCTTGAACTCTTCAAGATCTATTATCCTCCGACTTACCCCTTCAATGATAAACATCTTTATCTTAGAAGGCAACGTGTTTCGCAATAAACACCTTTTTTTATGTAGGATTATAGAACATATACCCTAAACTTACTTTAGGATGTCCCACAAATCTGTACTTGTCAAATCTTGTCCCAAGCTTATCATTTGAAATCTTTTCACATAAGTTGGACAACCCCTTATCTTAACATACTTAAGATTAGGAATCCTCATTGTCCATAACTTTTATACAGTCTTGGGGCTGGATTTTGAGGTTTCCTTTTATAGATATGCAGTCATTTCTTGGGTTTGACCCTAGAAGAATATTGGAAAAGAATACTGAAATATTGGTAAAATCATTATGGACCGCACCATGTCCAACAAGGTACGATTTTCCTTTTAGATACACCAATCAATTATTGCGTATCAAGAGGAGTCCATTATGAGAAAACAATTTGAGATGATCTAGAAACTTATTGCACAAGTATTCCTTCCTCTATCCTATCAAAGAATTCTAATACTTTGCCAATTTGTTTCACTTCTGAATTCTTTGAACCTTTCAAATAATTCACACTTGTATTTCAGCAAATACACACATTCAACTCTTTGAATGATCATCTCCTTTTCTTATACTAATTTGTTCAATTTGCAAAATTATTTTCACGTAAGTCAAGTATACAAAATCCATTAAGTAATATTCCAGTTCTATACAAAACATTATTATTATATATAGAACAACAATTGTTCTAAAATATAATACTAACAAATTTTATTGTCCAACAATAAAATGGAAATAATGTTTCTAACAAGAACTAGAATACAATAACAACTTATTAACTTAATAGATTTTTCCGTAGGCAGTGCTAAACTATAAGTTCCTATGGCTAATGCAGCAACCTTTGCTTCATTTACCAGACATAGGATTACTTATCCTTTGTTTAGCTTTCTACTTCTACTTGGTCCCTTCATAAATCTATATTTATTATAACCAAAGTTGGTATCCAATACTCAAGTAGAACCTTAACTTAAAGAAAATTTTATTTTAAATCATGAACAAAATTATATTTATAACCGAAACTTAAGCTTCTTCTTATTAGCTCTGCAAGATGCTTCTCGCAATTTCTTTTCCAGTGTCCTGACTTATTGCAGTGGAAGCAAACTCCTTTGCTATCCGTATCAGTTTTATTCTTATTATCCTTTGTTCTTGTCTTTCTATTTACCTTCTTAGAATCGTTCTTCTTTTTAGATGATCATTTGGCCCCTACCAGTAAGACTTGGTATTTCTTGGTTTGAAAGTGACTCTCAACATTTTTCAACATGTTAAGCAAATCAGCGAGGCTGATATCTAGCTTGTTCATATGAAAAATTCACAACAATTATGAAAGGAGTCCGGGAGTGAGTCAAAGATCAAATCTTGGCTCAAGTCTCCATCCATGAAAAAACCTATTGTCCTAATTGATCAATCAAATTGATAATGTTAAGGACTTTTATTGTACTGTAGTGTTATTGGTCATTCTAGATCGGAAGAGCTCCTTAGATATCTGATATCTATCATTCCTACTTTCCTCGCCATCAACTACTTGATGTGCAGGAATATAGTAGGAGCATCCATAGTTTCATGCTGACGCTAAAGCACGTTACTCATGGATGCGAGAATGATGCATTGAGCCAACTGTGCATCATCTAGTCACTTTCTAAAAGTAGCATCTCTTCCTCAGAGGCATTGTCTGCAACCATTGTAGGGATAGGCGTATTAAGGACATAAGATAAACTTTTCAGCCATGAGAACTAATCTCAAATTTCTTAACCAATCCATTTAATTTGGTTCGGTTAAATAGCATCTAATATGCTTCACAGTGATAGTAATTTAGACATTGTAAAATTCTGGAAATGAATTTGTAATTAACAATATTTTAACATACATTCTTTTCTTAATTTCCAAAATAAATTAGATCTTGTTTTAAATTGGTATCTCCCACTATTTTCATCAAACTATATTACCATCACTTATATAGTTCGGAAAAATCTAATTAAAGATTTGCTAGTGAGAATAAGGATCTTACTTCAAATGTATATAGCCTTGTGGTGACACAACAAACTATATATAAGTAAATAGGTAGACAACTCTTGTCAATTATATCAACTATGCAGCTCCTTGTATTTTGCCTCTTAGATTATTTTAATCAAGTGGTGGCACATCCGAATCAAAATTATCCAAGTTAAGTCCAATCTAGCACTCCATATATTCAAAAAAAAAATATTGTCCTTGTGGTGACACAACAAAACAACATCGTTCAATTTTCTTTATAAGCATCAAATGTGATAAAATTAACATCTCAAAGAATTAAGATAAGCCTTGTGGTGACACAACAAACTTATAATAATTAATTGATACTCTATTATTTTTTATCATGCTAGAAGGCGACGTTCGATATTCCAAATATCTTTAAACGCTTAGGACTTAATATAAAATCTTTGAGTGGTTTTTTATTAATTTGTCTCATCTTGTTTAGCACGCACACACACACACACACATATATATATATATATATATATATATAGTATAAGCATGCACATATAGAATATTATATTCTACCTGAATTGATTATGAACTTTATTCTAGTTTGGTTCACTAGAGCCACCAAGTGAACCAAGAGGTCAAACCTAGGGTGCAAGAATTAAATTTAAATATAACTATTACATTTAAACTCGGGCTCCATTACAAGCGGGTTTTCAAACGCTCCTTGCTCCTTGATCTCCAATTCTTCAAAATTAATTCTAACTATTCCTATTACAAAAGTATTTTAAAATAAATAGAAACCTTGATCAGCAGTCAAGGGGAAGTACATAGAAGGGAGATAAAATTTATATTAAGAAAAAATTAGAGAAGACGAGGTACATAAACCCCATTTAATAAAACTCATGCATTCATGCATCCAACTAAAATAAAATCCAATCACATTGGTCAATAGTTCATAATCAATCTCATTTATTATCATACACATCTACATATGCATCAATAAATAAATTCATCTCATGAATAATAAACATTCAATATATATATATATATATATATATATATATATATATATATATATATATGTTGATATCATTTAATGGACAAATTTAGTTAGCATAAAATCTAATTTTGAATCAAAATAAACTCATTTATTTTTAATTCAAATTTAAATCAAAATAAACCTCTTCTATTTTAATTTATCCAATTTTGAATAAAATAAACTATTTTATTTTAATCAAAATAAACTCATTTATTTTAATTAATTATGGAATTCAATTCCAAGTAAAAAAAACTCATTTATTAAAAGAAACATGGATTCTCTTTCCTATTCACAAATAAATTCTTTTATTTTGAATAATATGAAATCTTATTTCATATCAAAATAAACTCCTTTATTTAAGAAAATACGGATTATCTTTCCTATTCACAAATAAACTCCTTTATTTTGAATAATATGAAGTCTTATTTCATATGTAAATAAACTCCTTTATTTAAGGAAGCACGGAATCCAATTTCAACTCTAATTAGTTATCATGGAATCTAATTCTAACTCTAATTAGTTAACATGAAATCCAATTTTAAAATTAAAATAAACTCTTTATTTTAATTATAAAATTATTAAAATTATATATATATTTATTTTCGCGAAACTTGAAGAGCAGTAACCACACGGAAGTATATATATATATATATATATATATATATATATATATATATATATATACACACACACACACACACTAAGATCATGGGCCACGCGAATTACATGAATCTTCAGGGGTCGCAAATCCGTACACTTAGTATATATATAAATATAATATATAAATGAATTTACTAAATGAATGTTCTAATCCAACACACAAATCTTATAATATATATATAATAACCAAGCCCATGACAAGTAATCATAAGAATGATACTTCAGTGAATGCAGAATAAAATTTTTTTAAAAAAATGTGATTCCTTTTTAACAGTTTTTTCCTTTTTTTAATAATAATTTTATACAATAAATTATGCCCAATTAAATTTTTCTAAACACATATCAACATACATATCGAATCTTGAACAATTAATAATTTGCATAAAGGTTTGGCTCTGATACCACTGTTAGGTTTGTAATAATTCATGAACGCAATCAAATTGCACAAAATAAGCGGAAGCGTGAAAAATAAGAGTTTTAAAATTTTACAAACCATATACCTGGATCATCCTTTATGCATAATTATTAATTAAACTAAAAGATAAAGAATAAGAATCATACCCTTGAAGATTCGAGCTTCCTCAGGTACAAGTTCACCTCCAAATCCTTTTCGCGTTCAACTTGAATCTACCGGGTTTGGTTCCTTCCTTTGATCAACGTTAGCCACCTAAGTGTTTGGCCTCTAGAGGTGATCCACCAATGAAGAAGAAAGATTCAAAAAGATGGGTATTTAAAAAAACCTTAGTTTTTCTATCTCTCATAGAAAAAGAGCGCACTCTCCAACAATTGGAATCATGTCTTATGATATCTGATATAAGACTTCTCCTATAAAGATATCAGTTAACCCTTTTAATCTAATTAGAAAATAGAGTATTATTTAATTAATTAAATTCCTTTAATTAATTAAGCTCCCTAATCGTATTAGGGATAACTAATTAAACTCTTTTAATTAATTTAACCTCCTAATCTTATTAGGAATATTTGAGAGTACTTTTATTAATTAATTCTCAAACTCCTTTAAGAATTAAATAATAATAATAGTAATAATAATAATAATAAGACTCCTCTTATTAATTTATATTTAATATTTCCAAAATATTAAATAATAAATATTAAGCTGTTTAATTTATTCTATCACCATAGATTAAATGAACTATACTTAACTTATTATTACGATTATGTCATTTACTTCTTAAATAATTATTCTTCCTTTTATGGTGTGACCCTTTAGGTTCTCCATATTAAATCGGTTGTGAATAAATCAATTAGAACAGTTCTAATCTTATTTAAATAAATAAATTAAATAATTTATTTATTTAAATAAATAATATTTATTCTACAATAGGGATAAGTCTCCATAGCGATTAACAACTTTCCAGATAATATAGATTTCAACATTCATCATAAAAGAACCTTTGAGTAAATAGTTACTGTACAATTCAATCCTTCCACCATACAATGTCCCAATTAAATATAAGACATGGAATTATTGTCAAGTTTTATTTTATTTAATTATATGTATTTCGACTCTTAAATGCACAACTCCAAATAATACAAATTAGAAACTCCTTTCTAATTTTATTCTGCCTTGGCCAAGGACTACTGAGTTGTCATTTATCGAATCACATAGGACATTTCTCATCTTTTACTAAAAGTGATAGATTCTTTATTGATCATACATTATCTCCATGTACAACTTATTATACAAAAGCATATCTTTTGATATACCCTAAGGGTCTTAAGGAATAAGTTAAAGTATAACTCATCATACACAAGATATTATGATGATCTTAAGTCCAAGGATCACTTGTAATACTATCACTACAGGAATTCCTATTGACAGACAAGTAAAACTCCATTAGGTATTCCTTAGCGAGCCACGTGAACTAATTCTCTAATAAGCACCTACATACTTATTTTAGTATCCCAAGACAAATTATCATGAGATCAATTATCCTCATCCAATGAGCAAGGAACGTATGTACCAATCTATCTCGATTCACTAATCCCCAATTTAGTAATCCAAAGAATGATCAGCATCATTATTCTAATAGCATTGCTTAAAACTATGGGTTTATCACATATTATAAAGCAACATCATGTAGATAATTAAAAGCCTTTAATAATTTAATACTTTTTATTAATAAATGAAAAAGATTGTTACAAATTATATGCTTTATCATCAAACATGATTGGCTTGTGTGCGTACTACTTTCATATTGGTATAATCATAACCTTTAATGTTATAGATAAGGTTTATGGTGAAAGTCCTCTTTGGCCCGTAGTGCATAGATGGACAGGTTTTTGGCATGATTATGACCACTAGTGATACTAATGAATATCATTGGCCCGTAATGCATGAATAATTCGTTGATTTGAAATATTTATTTAATGATGTTACAGGGATAAAATATTGATGATGGACTTTTAAATCATAGAAGATAGTACATTTCATGCTCTACTTAACTCTTCTAATGGATTGCTATTTCCACTGCAGTTGTATTCTAAGACTTGTTGTCTATTGTATTCTATCAGATTTTTCCCTGTTGAGGACTAAGGATAATTTGTTCTACATTATCTTAGTCATAATATTCTTTACTAGGATAGTTGAGCTCACCCTTTTCTTTTTTGTTCCATTGTTCTTTTCAGGATGCAAGAATGTGGCTGGGACTAGTCGGGGAGTGGAGTAATGGTCCAAGTTGGTTATTATAGCAGTCCTCACTATTTTGTAAAATAGTGTAACAATAATTGTAATGAGGACTTTATTTGAGTATGGATATTGTCTACAAGACAATATTTGTATAAAAACTCTCAGCGTATGTGTTGTATTTTTCACGACAGTTGTATTAATGAAGTTTGTGACGCCCCCAAATCCAGGTATCTTCCAACCCGAAAGATGGTGCTACACGGTACTCATAATTGTACATTCATTCTATTGAAACGACATCAAAATGTGTGTATCAACGACATTCTTATTACATTAATATTATTACATCCCGATCGAAGGTTCTAAAACCATTACATTCATTGTTTGTCATACTATAATATATGCAACTTATTAGTTTATTACAAGGTAAACTAATCGTTCATCTTCTTCTTGCCTTTATCCTTGTCGGATCCCTCGGTTCAGTCGGTCCTAGCTGCATTCATATGGTTCAAGAAAGAGTGAGCATAACAAGCTCAGCAAGCACAACAATTTCTTTTAAACGACATGCTTGAAACATAGGAATCGTATATCTTCAATAACTGGATAATAGTTATGAAGTACTATCAATAATTTAAAATAGCACTTCTTTTCCTTCAAAACATTTTACCATGACAATATTCAGTAAAACATTAATCCTGGTCCAAGACCATGAGCATTTCATAATTTCTTTGAAAAGAACAACCCGACACTAAGTCCGTAAGTCCGGTATATCTTACGAGCACTTCTGGGTGATCAGCCCATAGTACTCTATGTTGATCAACACTACATCCTGTTAAACGTATGTACTTTTAAGTTTTGGCAACCTCGCGTGCCCATCGAATAATCGATGAAAAATATATTTGTTTATTCATACTCAGGCTTACCTTGAATCCGTACCAAACAATTGGCGTAGGATAGCGTTAACAATTCTATATTAAAAGACTTGTAAATAAATCAATCAACTCTTCAAGATTAGTCTAGCCGAGGTAAAACTGGCATCGACCCTTTGGTAAAATAGTTCATGCATCTCATAACATGAATCACAGAAAACTTGGCTAACACGAAGGTTAGACAAGTGTTTAAGAAAAACATGCCTTCAGCGTCTACTACAGTAAAATTACTTTTCCTTTGAGTCTTTACAGTCTCTACAACACATAACCACATAACATACCATATTAGGTCATGAATGAACAAACCTGGTTCCTAATGAATCTTACCCTTCTTCTCAATCTAATTATATATTAGATTTGTTATTATTGGTTCCGGCTTGCCGTTATAATTTACATCGTTCTTACCAACTTCGTTCTCTTCTATAACTTAACTGAAATTATTTCATTAATACAACTCGTTTCAAGTTAATCATCCTTCTTCACGGCTTACTAACATTATCATGTTTATTAATCGAAACCCAATCGTTAAGTACACATATTGCATACCGTTCACGTTCACATTCAATTGACTTATCTCCAACCTTTAGTATTATACTTAAGGTTTGTAACATCTTTTAATGATGTTACATTAGGTTTAGCATTGATATGATTCCTTATCATTAACTTTTTTCTCCTTTATATTCAAAACCTTTCCTCTCTAGGCTTTCCCTAATGTCTTTGGCTATGCGCGGCATTCCTTTTTTTTCGTGTCACGCCGCCATGGACTGACTTAGCAAAGAGTATATGGATCGGACTCAAAGCCTTTGCTGACACGACTCTCCTTTCTTTATGGCATGCATGCTGGCGCATGAGTTATGATGTACTGTCTCGGACTTCACTCATGACTGTGGCACGAGGCTTTTGTCTTGAGTCACTTGTCATGCCGCGGACTGTGCCTTAGAAAATTTTAACAGTTTTCCAACTTTGCGAAATTCCCGGACGAATAACTTCTTCGTTATAAGTCCGAATTGGCTCGTTCAAAAGCCTACAGTTCACAAATTACATACTCTATGTGTTCATGCAAGAATTTTATCTATTTGACTTCGTTTGCTAAAAATTCATCTATTAGTCCATTTTTAACAAAAACAGTAAACGTTCGTGAACGTTCAACGCTCGTTTCCTCGTTCTAAGTTGGAATCCGGTCATTTTCGAGTCCACAACCCTATAATTCCAAATAAGACTCGTCTCTATTGAAAACCAATGTTTCCAAGCTCAATATCAAAATTTGACTTCCATTCCGAGAATTTCACAAATTCGACGATTATCGTCCAAACTCGTAAATTTCGTCTTAACTTCATTTCTTATGATTTGTTCATCATTTCAAATGGATTCAATCCATCATACTAACATCTTGACATACATACTTCATTAACTTATAAACATGATAAGTTATTACTTGTTCTTTGTGAGTTTATAACTTATAAAAGTATAAACCACTTATGACTTCCTTTCTCATGACTTATTATAGATTAAGTCTTTTAACCACCATTCTTACTTCTTATTATCATACAATCTTATTAAAGTACACATATGAGTAGTTCATATAAGCTCTTCATAAATTCATAACTTAATTAAGTTTGAATTACTTATTCATGACTTATACGGCTTAAGTTCATTGATTAATCATTCTTATCATTCCTTAGCATACATGTTCTACCACTACCCACTTCTCTAACAATGGAAGAGAAAGAGAATCATGGTTTAAGTTATTACCCTTGATAATCACTTGGTTAATCTTTAATCTCCTTCTTGCTTCTTGAATTCTCAAAGGCTAACTTGTTCTAGCTTTTGTAGCTTATTCTCACTTATTCTCTCTAACCAATAAGCTATAAGTTATTGGATGAAAATCTAACAACTAACAAATGAGCTAGCAAACTTCCTATTTATAGGAAATCTTAATGGAGGGCTTAATGGTCAATAAGCCATTCCACCTCCTTAATAAACCTCCATACTATTCATTACTTAAACCCTAAGTTTACTTGCTCACCAAATAACTTACTGTAGGGTTTCGACACAGAAACGCACAGCGGAAATAGAACAATTTAAAGCAATTTCTGAAACCCTAAACAGGATCCATGCGAAAATAATTAATTCAGTGGTTAGAAATTATATCGAATATGAAAATGCTTTCAAATTGATGCGCTCGAATCTCACGCAATCCAAACGAATCGCGCGCCTACTACGGTATCCACACGAACGCATGCATGAACGATCGCACGATCTGCGATGGCAGGCTGCAGTATTAGCCACCAAAAGGAATGGATTTTAGAACTGTTTCTCTAGTCTCTCTCTAAGAGCGGCTAGGGTTATGATGTTATGATATAACCCTAAGTGGCTACTATGTCATATATATAGTAGTTAAAAGGGATTAATCAAAACCTAATTTCATAAAAAATTATATATATATATATATATATATATATATATATATATATATATATATATCTTAATTAAGTCTTACTTAATTAATATACATATATAAATTATCCTTTTAATTTAAATTGCGTGATTTAAATACTATTAATCATATTAATATATTTAAATCCTTAAAATTTAAATTAATTTTATTTTAAATTACGTTCTATGTGTGTGACCCTATAGGTTATTATTACGTTGGCAATAATTTTAAAATCATATTATAAAATTATAAACAGTGAGCGGCATCTAGTAATGCATCACTGCTACCCAAGTAATAATAAGATCGATGATTCGATGAAACCTTTTCGTGACCAATGTTTCAATGCAATTTAATCCTTTTAACCTTAATATCCTAGATTAAACTCGAGTCATGGAATGTGTCATACTCTTCATAATTTAATCTGAGTTTTCTTGATCAATGAGTAGACTATATGAAACAAATCACTATTTGAGCATGGCCATGCATTTCATAGTCCTACTCAATCAAGAGGCCTATGGATATCACCCCTAATATATAGGAGGGTTAAATTCCATCTAGATCACTCATATTCCTCACACAATTCATGATGTACCCAATAATCACCTTTATAGTCCACCCTATTAAAGGTGACATTTGATGATATCAAAGTACATAAATTCCCGTGTAGTAATATAGTGATTTCAGGTCGGAGGACCATTACATCATTATCACTATGAGAATTTCTAATGACACTTCGCATAATGCTCCACATAGAATTCTCATGGTGGGTCTGTCTAGTACATCGTTCTCTAACATGTACCTATGCATTGACTTAATATCTCATATATTTATGACCAATAAGATTTGGTCATCAGTCAATCCACATACTAGTCTCAATGCATCAATGTTGTCCCATCAACAATGATACTCGACTAGGAACATTTAAGAACAATGATACTAATTATAATTATATAATCTCATGTTCAAGTCACATACTTGAAACCATATAATTTGTATCACTATTCTAAGGAATTTTATTATGTTAACAATTATATAACGCAGTAAATAAAACCATAATAAAATCATTCATTTATTCAATCAAATATAATATCAAAACGTTAAGCAATTATATCAAATAATTGGCCTCTAGGGCATAAACTCTAACACTTACTTGGCCATCACAACACTTAGTCATTAAGTTAACTTGGTTTCCACACATAAGCATTTTACTTGCTCATCACACATAAGCATTTTACTTAGCCTTTAAGTTACTTAACTTATCCTTTGCTTAACACTTAATTTTACTTGCTCAACACAGTTAATTCTTGGTCACCAATTCTCCCATGGGTTGCCCCATGGATCAAACTTTACCCATTGGATTAATATTTTAGGCTTAAGATTTAATTAACCTAACTTATACATTGGGCTTGCAATTAAACAAACACTTGGGCTTGTTCATTAAATTATATTGGACTTAACCATTCCTACATTTGGGCTTTAACATTAATTCGTGTTGGGCTTTATTGTTATCCCAATTGGACATTACAATTTCCTACACAATGCAACAAATCCATTACATATGGCTTAAAGCCTCATAACGTATAATTTATGTATTAATCTTGTATTCTAACTCGTATACTTATTTAATATACGACATTCCATCATTCATACATACTCGTATAATACCTCGTATTATACTTGTATTCATTACCTCGTACAATACCTACATATTATACGATCATCGCTTTAATTCATTATACGCATTTAAATTCCTTCTCGAAACTCACTTTCCCTAACTATTAGGTTTTAAGTCCGCAGGCGAAAAACTGCGTTTGCCATAACTGAAATATTAATGGATATTCTCTCACCTTAATATTCTATCATTAGGTATTTCTCGGAAGTTCAAAAATAATTTTCGAGCAGAAATGCGTGAATAGTGTTTTTCAGAAAATTTCTCGGAATGTTTTTATTTTCGTCTTGGAAATTCAAACACTTTAATTCTACCACGTAGCCAAAATACTATGACGTTCCAATCTGTTTAGGTCATAGAACGACCTTCAATTAGCTTACTCCCATATATAATTAATTAAATTCATTTTAATCCACATAATCAAATAAAAATTTAATTCTCAAAAATCCAAATTTTTCGGGGCGTTACAAAGTTTGTATTTGGTTTCTTTACCATGTATTTAGCGACTCAGAATGGGTTGTGTGGACCTATTTTGGGGGCGTCACAGTTGGTATCAGAGCTTAGGGATATGATCTCTGGTGGAGATCTGGGATTACAACTAAGAAGGGAGAGACGAGTAAATCATTCGCTAGTGTGTCCTAAGCTTATTTGTTATTGGTCGGTCAGAATATAGGGTTAATATGTGGCGTGTGAATTTCTTTAATTAACCCTTGTTTTGTGGCAGTGTTTGAAAATGGCATCTGAAAATTTTGAGATAAGCAATGGAGCACATGAACCAGTTGAGACACCGCCAATCAATAACCAGGACAATGTGCATCAGGAAGGTAATAATCCTCACGTAAACAACAACACCAACCAAATGATGAATGATGGGATGTTTAGGAGCTTTCTACAATTTATGCAACACCAAACGAGAGAAACTCCTATTCAAAATGCAGGTGGAAACAATGGCAACTCACGGCTGGTCACTCCTAAGCAATTCAAGGATTTGGGACCGTCGAAGTTCTTGGGAAAGCCAGAACCACTCAAGGTAGAAGGATGGATTAAGTAGATCACCAAGATATTTGATGTCTTGGGATGCACTAAAGAACAAAAGGTTCCCTTCGCTACCTTTATGTTTCTCAGAGAGGCAGATTACTGGTGGGAATCTGTAAAATGTACTCATCTTTCCGCACTTAAGATGTCTTGGGAGAGGTTCCAAGAATTGTTCAACAAAAAGTACTTTCTAGAAAGTATTCGTCACATGAAGGAGGTGGAATTCATCAAACTGGAGCATAACAATATGATTGTATCACAATACGAGGCAAAGTTTACGGATTTATCCTAGTTTGCATCCCATTTGGTAGATAATGAGGAGTGAATGACGCGAATGTTTCTAAGATGTTTGAAACCCGAAATTCGTCAACATCTCATATCTCATAAACTCTGTTTGTATTAAGATGTTGTAAATAGAGCTCAGTTATTGGAGCGGGATTATGAGTCAGCTCAACCAAAAGATAGTAACTGGAAGCAATATAGTAGTCATACGAGTGGAAACAGTCATCAAAGCAGTGATAGCCAACGTGCCAGAAATGGTAACCACTTCGGTGGTAATCATGGCCAAGATAATAGAAGAAATGATTCAAGTGGAAATTTCAAGAAGAGAAGATTTAACAATGATGGAAAGACATCGGCAGAAGCACCAGCAACAGTAACAGTTTCTAGGCGAGGAGAAAGACCGTCAGTTAGATGCTACAGATGCGAAGAGGAGGGACACATAAGTCCAAACTATTTACAGCCTTCCAAGGTATATTTTAGTTATGGAAAAGACGGTCACATAGCTCGGTTTTGTCCTGTAGCGAAGTCAAGTCCAGCTGGGATGGTGGCACCAAAGGTGGCCACAGACAAAATAAAGTTGGTGGTTCAAGGGAGAGCATTTGTTGTGACTTCCCAAAAGGCGAGGAACCCGAATAAAGTTATCACGGGTAAGCTAATCATAAACTCTTGCAAAGTATATACCTTATTAGATACCGGTTCTACCCATTCATTTATTTCTCTTACTTATGCTCAACGTTTGAACTTGACCCCTGAGAAATTAGACTTTGACTTATCTATTGAAACTCCATTAGGAGAAACCCACATTTTATAAATCTTGTTTGATTCAATTTAGCACCATCACATTACATGTTGATCTCATCTCTTTAAAGATACTTTCATTTGATGTGATTTTAGGGATTGATTTGTTAACTACTCATCGTACTAAAATTAATTATTTTCGTAAGGTTGTTAGTTTTCATATTCCTAACCAACTTGTTATGTGAATTCAAGCAACTAAACCACTAAAGTCAATCACTATCATATCAAGCCATAAAGCCATTCGTTTATTGAAAAACGGATGTCAAGCTTTCTTAGCCCATGTCATGGACTTGAACAAAAATACGTCAGATTTGAATAATATTTATGTTGTTAATGAATTTCCTGACGTATTTCCTGAAGAACTTCCTGGCCTACCCGCAGAGCTTGAAATCGGATTTTGTATTGACTTTGAACCTGGTACAAAACCCATTTCCAAAACCTCATATCGAATGGCTCCTATTGAACTTCAGGAGTTAAAAACCCAACTACATGAGTTGTTAGACATTGGTTTCATTCGTTCTAGTACATCTCCTTGGGGTGCTCCTTTGTTATTTGTAAAGAAGAAAGATGGCAGTATGAAACTTTGCATTGACTATCGGGAGTTGAACCATGTCACTATCAAAAATGTGACGACCCGAGAATTTAGATAATTTATTAAAATCTTAAAAGATTGAACAGAGGTTAAATAATAGACCTAGACAGAAAATAAGTGTATGGATTTGATATTTTTGCGAAGGAATTTTAAGGATTTCAAAATTCTGTGAAGGATTTTGGTGGTTTAAAACAAAATTTTGGTGAATTATTAAGGTTAAATGTATAAGGATATAAGAATCTGTGTATGTGGTTTTATGTGTACAGTTTGTGGTTAAGGGTCAAGGATTGACCAGATAAATTATATCAGTGACAAACCTTAAAGTTATATTAAGAACATAAATGTTCAGTTAGAAAACCCTAACGATTGATAAGAAACCCTAATACCGGCTCTAGAAACCCTAATTTTAGCTCCAGGAATCCGAAACCCTAATTCGGAATCTTAAAACCCTAATTTGGGAACTTAAAAGAAAAGTATACAAGTTTAAGTGTTAATGATTATATATTTAATTAGGGATTGCCCTAATTGATTAGTTAGAAAACCTTAATTGCTCAGCTAGAAACCCTAAAGTACAATTATGGAACCTAATTTGCTAAATTAGCAATTTTAATTAGGAAACATTAATCCTAATTAACAAGCCCTAATATGATTATAAAATTTTAATATAATTAGGAAATCCTAATTATAATTTAGAAATCCTAATTTTTCCATTTTAAAACCTAAATTGGAAATCCTAGAATTTATTTTTTAAACCTTAGGTTTAAACCATAAGGGTTAGACAAGTTACATTTATGCCATTAAAATTACAAGTCTAAAGTCTAAACTACCCTTTTTGCATTTTTTTTTAATGAGATAGAGTATAGATCTTGCCCTATTTGTGGTTGGTGACCAACTCTAGCTAGCCATGTGCTCTAAAAATTAACTTAAATCAGCCAAGAACTGACCACATTATCAGCCATATAAATGAATCAATTTATATATATATATAGAGAGAGAGAGAGAGATAAAGAGAGAGAGAAAAAAAAGTTCACTCTCAAGCTTTATTTGGTCACCAACACCCAACCAACTCCTTCTCTCTCTAGACCCACGAGAAAATTAAGTGGATCAGTCTCTAGAATGAGCCTTAGCAAGCCATGATCAGATCATAATGATCATATTGAAAGATCAAAGCATAAAGGTATAAAAATATATATGATCCATGTTATTTATTGTTGTTTATTATTTTTAGTTGGGTCTAAGGGTGTTATTTAGTGATATGGGTTGTTACATCCTAGATCCATAACATCTAGAGGCACAAAAATCAAGTTTTCAAAACTGATCTATGAACCCTAATTTGTGCTCTGACAGCCTAATGTCAGGGCTCATAGATCTCTCTGTGTTGGATGTTTACTGTATTTAATGTTATAGATCTATTCGTTGCCATGAGGAGAGTATATTGGAAGTGGAATCACCTCCATACCATGTCTAGATCTCCAGTTATTAGCAGTCAAACAGGGTTGACCGACCATGACCAACTGGTTTATGGGCAACCCAGAAACCCAAAAATGGTCTGACATGATTTTCTAGGCTTCTGATCTTGCTGATTCTAAGTTGTTATGTTATGTTGTTGTAATGAGGTTGTAGACTGACACGTAGGCTACACATTAAAGCCATTATAACACTTAGATCCATAACTGAATCAAAGTTATGGCTGGTCAAACTAGGGTTGACCACCAGCCTTATGAACATTTTTGAAAAACCCAGAAAGTTCAATAACACGTTCCTGACAGGTACTTTGATCGGCTTAAATCTTCACATGGTGATGTGGTTATGTAGATCTGATGATATAGAGTTGTTCTTTGACATCTCTAATAGAGGTATGAACCATTAGAGTACACATAGTAGACCCAGACTACAAATTATAAAGATCTAAAGTAGATCTGGAAAACCCAAAATGAAGAACAACCTCTGACAAGGAATTTGAAGGCCTATATCTCACTGGTGTGTTGTTGTATAGCGCTAAAATTGATTTGTAGTTGTAGTATTACATAAATACTACAACTCTAGCACCATTACAAGCCCAGAAAACATTAAGAACATAAATCTAATGGTGGTCAAACAAGGCATCTCGTTAACTGACATGAATATCTAGGTTTGGTCAAGAACACCTATAGTGACGGTTCTG
Source organism: Panax ginseng (assembly GCA_020205605.1). Classification (NCBI taxonomy): domain Eukaryota; kingdom Viridiplantae; phylum Streptophyta; class Magnoliopsida; order Apiales; family Araliaceae; genus Panax; species Panax ginseng. The sequence continues at coordinate 76,829,140 of CM035130.1, forward strand.
TCGCTATAGGCACCCTTTAGCGACAGTTTCTTTATAAAATTAATTATTTTATTAAATAATTAAAGAAAAATAGTTTTTAATTATTAAAAATTCATATTAAATTTCTAAAAATTATTTTAAAAACCTAAAAATAGGTTTTTAATAATTTTGAATATATTTCATTAATATTTAATATTTTTGGAATATTAATGTTATTTAATTTATTTAATTATAATATTAAATAAAATACTTAAAAATGATTTTAATACTTGAAAAATCATTTAAAATTATATTATGGTATAAGAAAAATATTTTAAATTATTTTTAATGACTTTTAATATTGTGTGATGAATTTCATTAATAAATTAGTATTAATGATAATTAATTTATTTAATAAATGTATTCAATAAATTATGAAAAATTTATATTAATGATTTAAAAATCATATAAAATAATTTAAAGGTTGTAAAAATATTTGAAGTTATAAAATATAACTTTTGATATTTTGTCATGAAAAACATTAATATTTTAATATTAATGGTAATTATTGAATAATGGATTTAAAGGTTTAAAAATCATATAAATGTGATTTTAAGGTATTAAAATACTTTGAAATATTATAAATACATTATAATATTATGTTATGATTTTCATTAATATTTGATATTAAATAAATATTAATGATAAGAGAATAATGTGGTATTTATATCATATAAATACGTATAAGTGATTGAAAAATCATGATAAATGGTAATAATTATTTAAAAATTATTACGAGCCTATGAAAAATATTTTGACTGATAATAAAATTATCTAAGATAATTGTAAAGCGTTTAGACCGAGTCTTAGTGATATTAGGCTCGAGAATTATCTGACTAGGACGTTGGGATGTCAAAATTATACCGAACTCAACTTAGACTGAAATAGTTTGACTTGATGCCGAGTCTTAAGTGTTTTATAAACCGATAGGGATACGTGCTTATGTATTTAGGTTATTTTATAATTGTATATAACATTATTATACTGTGATGATATTATTCTAATATTTAGAGATTGGTATTATTTATATTAAGACAAAGCTAAATAGAATGCGTAGCAGTAATCAACCGAACAGGCAAGTTTCCCTTACTCAATTATTGTGCAAGTTTTCTCTAACTCAACCTCGAGTTGTTATTTCATATATGCTTATGGTTAATCATTGTTGATTACCATGTCTATGAATTATTGATTCGCACTCTGTGCATATTGCATGTGTTCATCAGGTATGAAAGGTTGATCACCTTCATTACCATTCGGTCCAGATATAGGTGTTCATGTTCAATGTTTGTTCAGCTATGAAAATTTGTTCATGCTAGTTCACAATTATATTTGTGACACCCCCAAATTCGGTACTTCCATTTCCACAGGATTTGGTGTTCACTGTACAAGCATCATCTATATATCTACCCATAAATAAATGCAAACCATGCAATAGATAGAAATAAATAATAAATCTCCTTATGGGGTTACATCAATCTGCATCATAAATAAATCCTGTGTTGTTTCTAACCTTAAAACATCTATGCGGAATCTTAAACAAATAAGTCTTATGTAACATCAATTCTAAATATCATTACATAACCACATAAATAATCAGTCTTCATTACTTGCTAAGCTTGCCCTTGCCTTTACTAGTGGAAGGTTAAATTCGCTCTTTTCGTTCTTAATCGTAATGTTATTATTACGCAAGAAAGTGAGCACAATTGCCCACAAGTATAACGATATAACAAATGACTAATAATAACATGCGAATGAATTAACAACTTCTGAAATAAAGCTCAACTTTTGAATCAAGAATGAATAACAAGAATCAAAAGAACTTCTGAGGGTCATAAGACCTTGAACTATGCCCTAGGTTGTCAAGTGTTTATACTTGAAACTTTTAACCGTCATAAGACTATGGACTCTTCTTCTCGTACTTAGGGGGATCAGCCATTAATACCATATTGTGCTCAATATCTTAACGCTAAAGCGTAAATAATCCCCTAAAGAGGGTTGTTCATCTCAGTTTGGCATTCGAGTCCGCACCAAAGGAAGTTTGGTTTGGATAATTCATCAAGGGTTCTAAAATTTAGAACGCTCATCAACTATGGACTAGTCGAATCAATAAGGATTCGCTAGTCTAACAAGGTTTAACAGTAAATGAATATTTAACTTGAATAACATCTCAAAAGGTATACAATAGAATAATTATTGTATAACAGTATCATGCTTGAAGATTAATAAACTTTAATATACAAGATAGGCTTGATCAATAATAATGAGAACTTGCTCAATGTAGAAAGATGAATTAATCAACTTATATAATGATAACAAGTAGGCTTAGGAAACTTGCTCAACGAAAGTTTAGGGTAAGAAACTTGCCTCGTGCGTAGATTACACGTTAATAAAACTCGTTCTTTGATTTAAATCCTACATATCATTCATGTTAACAACACCAATCAATTATCACGTAATAAACATCACAAGTTTATTCTTTGTCTAGCTCGAGTTCATGACTATACTTAGTCAATTACTACACTTATTGTCAAAAATTAAGACTTCACAAACAATAAGGTAACTATGCATTTGATCATTCAATTCACACGTAATTGTGTTATGGACATGTTAAGAATTTATTTTAACATCTCATTATAGGTCTAACAAGTCTTTGTATTCATTAGACTAAGTTACCAACACATCTCTATACTTGAACACTTTTAAAAACCCATTTCGATTATTCGCTAAGTGGCCATGCTGCCGCCACTTTTGTATTGAATTGGTACTGGCATTGCCTACTGGCTATCTACTATGCACTGGCGTTGTGGCGTGTGGGGGCATCGATCTTTGGGTTGGCTCATGGCACGGGACATCGATTTCGGAGTTAGCCAGTGCACAATGACACTCTCGTAATTTGATTCCAGTTTCGTGATGAACACAGAGTTCAGCGAATTAAACACTACATGATCATTAATTCCCCCAAATTAAACATACCCACATGTTAGAATTCATATATAATCAATACCCAACGTTTATAGAGTGATTTTAACCCATTAAAACATATAATCACATAATTAAAGCATGCAAATTGTATTGTTCTTGATGTTCTTGAAGTTTTGAACATAAATCCTAAAATTCAACGCCATAGATTCATTATAAGACCAAACCACCCATTCAACTTTCATTTTGTTCGTTTTAGCATGCATAATCACATACTAGTGGAAATTTTGTAAAACCAATTATGTTTGACATATTAAAAAAAATACGTATAAGGCCATATGGCCATATTACCTACTCTGAAATCTTTTACTGTATAATTTCATGAAACTGAAGATATGAAAACCCATATAATATATAATAAACATGTTATGCTACTCGAATTACTACATATATTCCTACAACAACACCATTTTCCAATTACAGAGACTTATAGAATGAATGAAAGCCATATTCATAAAAACTTTAAAAGACGTAAAATAAAAATTTGGGTTGAAGAGGATTACCCAAGCGTAGATGAACAAGGATGACAATTCTCTCTACTACAATCACTATACTCACAATCTTTCTCAAAAATTTCTCAAACTCTCTCTGTTAAGCTCTCTAGACATAGACAAATAATGAAGAAAAGAGAAGACGTCTGATAAAAAGAGAAGAACTGACGCGCATTGGTGGTCGGTTACCCAGTCATGGGTTAACTGCCTCCAACTTCCCTTAGTGTCATGTTTGGCTAACATAAAGGGTTTTAAAACCATTTAATTTAATAAACCTTATCATATAGTTTAATTAATGTCACATCCATTATAAAATAAATCAATATCTTATATAATTTATTTTAAATAAAATATAATAATTTCTAAATAATGCACATAGTCACATAATTAAATTTTCTCATTTAATAATAATATCAATTATTACATCTCTAATTAATAATTAAATTAATTAAAATAACAAAGGCTTATTAAATATTCCTTTTAATTCAATAAGCTCACATAAATACGTACATCGAATAATAAAATTCTCCACATCAATTTAATAAATATAACACATATTATTAAATTAATTTATCACAACTTCCTCAATTAATTAATTAATCTAATAATTAATTCATCGAAAAAATATTTATTCAATCCAATAAATATTTAAATTAAATTATAAAATCTCGGTTGTCACATCGCGTCAGTTACCCAGTCATGGGTTAACTGCCTCCAACTTCCCTTAGTGCTGTGTTTGGCTAACATAAAGGGTTTTAAAACCATTTAATTTAATAAACCTTATCATATATTTTAATTAATGTCACATCCATTATAAAATAAATCAATATCTTATATAATTTATTTTAAATAAAATATAATAATTTTTCAATAATGCACATAGTCACATAATTAAATTTTCTCATTTAATAATAATATCAATTATTACATCTCTAATTAATAATTAAATTAATTAAAATAATAAAGGCTTATTAAATATATTTTTTTAATTCAATAAGCTCACATAAATACGTACATCGAATAATAAAATTCTCCACATCAATTTAATAAATATAACACATATAATTAAATTAATCTATCACAACTTCCTCAATTAATTAATTAATCTAATAATTAATTTATCGAAAAAATATTTATTCAATCCAATAAATATTTAAATTAAATTACAAAATCTCAGTTGTCACATCTTTCCCCTCTTAAAAGGATTATGTCCTCAGAATCACAACTAAATAATTCGTCCCGTTACAATATTGTAGAATTTTAGCCAGCTTATTGTTCAATTCTTTCCATCATGATATATCCTTAATTTATTGAACTTAAACTTGTTGGGCAAATTTGTTGCTCACCCTTGCTATATCATGATAAACATTGCAGATAAGGATGAATATGTCGGATATAGAAAACATCAGGGCAAATTTGTTGCTCACCCTTGCTATATCATGATAAACATTTCAGATAAGGATGAATATGTCGGATATAGAAAACATCAAAGACAGTTCCAGCATTGGCTTATCGTGAAGTTAAATTTGTAACAGTAATGTATAATGATAACACTGTATGTTAGATAGGATATTAATTCAGGTGTTAAGTGAAGGTTCTCGACCTTGGGAATAGTGTGTAAAGTTTAATGTATAAACAATTTATGTTTATATCTTTCGCAATAGTTATAGAAATAGTATACCAGATCCTTGGTGATTAGGACCGGGATCTGGGGATATTATAGTTGGTATCAGAGTTGTAGGTTATGAACCTTAGGTAGGGTTACCTGAGACTAATAACCGCAGTTATTAGGATAAGTACTAACTCAAATAGAGTTAGTGTGTCGGTAAGATTCAAAGACAAATCTCAACGAGTTATAAAAGATACGAAGTTCCCTAACTCTGATAATAAAGTGAACAATAGTGATGAATAGATCGAGTCTAAAAGACTAAAAGTACAAGGATAGGAGATCATAAAAAACAATCAGAATATAGGAATGAATCGTAATATATACAATGAGATCACTCCGTGATCTAATAAGGACATAGTAGGGAGAAGGATCAATCGAATGATTGAACAGTTTATGGTAAAGATTGTTGTGTGTCAGTTGTACTATGAATTGGTACGAATTCAGAAAAGGATTACGAATACAAATTAAACAAAATTCGTATTGAGAAGGGAGTTAGGATTAAGTGGGGATTTCAATTGAGGACTCGTGTCAGCAGCTAAGTTGTATGATTCTTCGTATGGGAGGAGAATTGTACTTAGTGTAACAACCACTTAGTTTCTTACACTGATAATCATTAAAATGTTTGCGTCGCGCTATGTGTTATATGCGTGTTGAGAAGGTGATTCTTTTCTCATGTATATAATAGATAGGTAGTGTATAGGTAGAGAATATAAGGTTAGGTGTGAGTTCTTAAAACTCATACTTATGGTAAGTTCGTGACTCATAATTATATGGTATGTTTTTGAACCCCTCAGCGAATGGATGCCAAAGGTCTGACTAGGACAAGTTCTTAAACTCATATGATTGTGGAAAGTTCCTCAACTCATAAGTGTGGTAAGTTTGATGAACTAGGTATAGATATGTGTGAATAGAGTATTGAGGATAATAGAAATAGATAGATTACTAAGAAATTGATTATTAATGGAGACATTAGGTTTTTCAAATCTGCTAGCAATGCTAGACTTCAAAATTTTTGACATCAAGCTAAATACGCACTATGTGCCTTTTTGAAAATGAATTGTTTCTCAACTCCTGGTGACTATTGTGTATGTGTGGACTTCGGGACACTGACACATCGTTACCTGTTGAGATGATAAAACTAATTTGCAAAGATTTTTGGAACAGTTTAAAGTATAATCTATGTTATTTGTTTTGGCTAGACGAAAATGATTTGAAATATCAAAATGTATTTTATTTATCATTTATGTATCATGTAACCTGGTGCAAGAATGATAAAAAAAAATGATGGAGTTATCAATGCAGAATTACTTAGTGTTGGATTTGATTGAAAGATCGTCAACGCACTATGGAATGATGTAGTATGACAAAGTCACCCAATGACGGAATCCTCAAATGGACTGTTAAATGCAGTACGGTATCATGACGTCATTTTCAAACTATTTTTAAAATAATAATTTTCTAACGGGGTTTGGCTATACATAAATATTTCGTTTAAAATTAAATTCTTGATATGAGTCTAAGCTATTTGATCCGGCTAGACCAACATTCATAAAAATTCTAAGTGTTCTTTGAAAATTCTCCCGAACCAAATTATTTTGGTGCAGAATTCTATGATAAGACTGAGGTGAACTATGCAGATTGGATAAAATTATTCAATAGCGAGAAGATTCGCAAGACATGATTAATGTATGTGCTAGCAACGTTAGTTTACCTTCTTTATGATTGTAAATATACTGTTAACCTTTGTAAGGGGTAGAGTACCTTTTTCTTAAATGAAATAGGTCGCAGGTAGTAATATCTATAAACCTCAGTAGTTCATGGTCTATATCACTCCTCAGCATGATTTGAAAAAATAAATTAACTCTTATGAGTGATGTTGTGGGTAGCATGTGGTGCTGTGTATGAGTGGTACAAGGTGTAAGTTGAATTAAGAATTTCAGGGATGAAATTCTTAGAAGAAGGGATGAATGTGACGACCCTAGAATTTAGATAATTTATTAAAATCTTAAAAGATTGAACAGAGATTAAATAATAGACCTAGACAGAAAATAAGAGTATGAATTTGATATTTTTGTGAAGGAATTTTAAGGATTTCAAAATTATGTGAAGGATTTTGGTGATTTAAGAAAATTTTGTGGTAAGTTATTAAGGTTAAGTGTATAAGGGTATAAGAATCTGTGTATGTTGTTTTATGTGTATAGTTTGTGGTTAAGGGTCAAAGGTTGACTAGATAAATTATATCAGTGATAAATCCTAAAATTATATTAAGAACATCGACGTTCAGTTAGAAAATCCTAATGATTGATAAGAAACCCTAATACCGGCTCTGGAAACTATAATTTCAGTTCTGGGAATCTGAAACCCTAATTCGGAATCTTAAAACCATAATTTGGGAACTTAAAAGATAAGTATAAAAGTGTAAGTGTTAATGATTATATATTTAATTAGGGATAGCCCTAATTGATTAGTTATAAACCCCTAATTGCTCAGCTAGAAACCCTAAAGTACAATTATGGAACCTAATTTGCTAAATTAGTAATTTTATTTAGGAAACATTAATCCTAATTAACAAGCCCTAATATGATTAGGAAATTTTAATATAATTAGGAAATCCTAATTATAATTTAGAAATCCTAATTTTTCAATTTTAAAACCTAAATTGGAAATCCTAGAATTTATTTTTTAAACCTTAGGGTTAAACCCTAAGGGTCAAACCCTAAGGGTTAGACAAGTTATATTTATGCCATTAAAATTAAAAGTCTAATGTCTAAACTACCCTTTTTGTATTTTTTTTAATGAGATAGAGTATAGATCTTGCCCTATTTGTGGTTGGTGACCAACTCTAGCTAGCCATGTGCTCTAAAAATCAACTTAAATCAGCCAAGAACTGACTACATTATCAGCCATATACATGAATCAATATATATATAGAGAGAGAAAAAAAAAAGTTCACTCTCAAGCTTTATTTGGTCACCAACACCCAACCAACTCCTTCTCTCTCTAAACCCAAGAACAAAATTAAGTGGATTAGTCTCTAGAATGAGCCTTAGCAAGCAATGATCAGATCATAATGATTAGATTTAAAGCTCAAAGCATAAAGGTATAAACCCTAGCTTTATCAAAATATATGTGATCCATGTTATTTGTTGTTGTTTATTGTTTTAAGTTTGGTCTAAGGGTGTTATTTAGTGATCTGGTTTGTTACATCCTAGATCCATAACATCTAGAGGCACAAAAATCAAGTTTTCAAAACTGATCTATGAACCCTAATTTGTGCTCTGACAGCCTAATGTCAGGGCTCATAGATCTCTCTGTGTTGGATGTTTACTGTATTTAATGTTATAGATCTGTTTGTTGCCATTAGGAGAGTAGATTGGATGTGGAATCACCTTCATACCATGTAAGACCCCAACTTTTATGAATAAAAATGAATTTTCTATAAATATCATTTTTGAATATTATGGAATAAATTTGATATAATGTTATAGTTGTGGGTAATATTTATAAATTTTGCAAAGTAAGCAAGTTGTTATATAATATTCGATTGGTCGGGGAATATTCGTTTTAACAGGGAATATTCATACGACGACACAATCATTGGTGGACCCCACAACAGAATTATTGTCGGATTGAGAAAACTACAAAAATATTTTATTGAAATTAACGGCGGAAGTTTTATCGTTAATACTGTTGAACTACTCGGTAGTAAAAGTACAGTAATACGCGTGGTTGCATAATACCGCACGGTATTGATTATTGATGCTTACGTGAGAAGTCATTCAGTTTTATTCAATTATTGTCGATATTTTATATATTATTAAATCAATAATTGAGATGACAGAGTTATTAATATTATTATTTGCAATATTAACGACGTCTAGAAGTTCTGCCAAGCAGAGGTTTGGTCACCTAATTGCGCGCCAATAAGGAGAAATCCTTATTGGAAAGCCCCCTCTTTCTTGGGAATGACATGGTCGATTAATAGTGTGAATAATAATAATGATGATGAAGTTTTGTTTTATAAGTATTATTAATGAAATAAAACAGAAAAGCTTTTTATATAAAACACAATACTTTTATAAAGTTATTCGTTTTATTAGGCTAATAGTAAAATCTTTTTATATAAAATAGAATACTTTTATAAAGTTATCTATTTTATTAGACAATAATTATATTATATTATATTTTATTATGCATAGTGTTTTCATAGTGTCTGCATAGTGTTTGCATAGTAAAATCTTTTTAAAAGTTATTCGTTTTATTAGATTATAAATAGAATATATTATATTTTATTGTAAACCAATCTGGATCGTCCGTTTAAAGTAAATCGATCTGATAGTTCATGGATTGATTACTATTAGGTCCATTCTTCTATAAATAGAAGCTCATTCCTTCATTATTTCTTACGAATTCACTGAAACTCTAGAGAGAGAAACTGTAGAGAGAATTATTCTTCTATAATCTTGAGCGTATTTCTTTAGTGTTTAAGAAAACTTTGAGCATAGTGCAAGTTTCTTCAAGTATATCCTCGCCCTACCGTCGGAGTACACTTCTTTATAAGGTAAGGGGTATTATTATTTTTTTATATTCATAAAGAGAACTTTTGTTATTCCATTCTTTATTATTACATTGGAATAACTTTGTATCTGTGATCTACCCTATACTTGGTGATTTACATTTGTTATTCATTTCTTTATTATTCTATTGGAACATCACATGCATGCTTTTCTGCTTGGGACTGGAATTCCGCCTTTTTATTATTCTATTGGAATATCACGTATTATGTGTGTTTTCTATGGGACTGGTTAAAATCTTTATTATTACATTGGAATATCACATACGTGCATTTTACATAGGACTGATTACATTATTTATTATTACATTGGAATAACACATGTCTCACGAAATATCGCATGCATGGTGATTTCTGTTGTTATTCCATTCTTTATTATTACATTAGAATATCACATGCCGGTGCGTATTACTTTGACACAGTTCCATTATTTATTATCTGTTGGAATAACTTTATACATCAAAAATACCGCATGCATGGTGATTTCTTTTGTTATTCCATTCTTTATTATACTCGGTTGGTTAAAGTTTTGACTTCTATACTCCATGAAATTAGTGGAATATCCTTGATATTTGCACTTCATCCAGTATCTTTTCACGGAAATATTCTTCTGAGAAATTCTTGAATTTTACTCAATAAAGAAGTATCATGTTGACAATTTGGACGTTATTAGTTCTTGGATAAATTAATTCTTGAACTTGTTTTATTGAATTCTTATATCATTGTCATCATCCTCATGTTTATATTTTATTGAAAGTCATCTGCATGGCATGGTGCATAGATGGACTTGGTATGATTATGACCGAGGATTATTGGTATAATCATGGTAGTAATGTTACAAATGATGTGGTAAAAGTCCTCATTGGCCCGTAGTGCATTGATGGACAGTTGTTGGCATGATCATGACCATTGATGAATACACGAATATCCTTGGCTTGTAGTGCATGGATAATTTATGGTTGTGATACTAATGAATATCCTTGGTCGTAGTGCAGGGATGATGTGGATTATTTATTAAGCTGAGTCCCAGTGATAAAAGTGATGAAAAACTTTTTAAATCATAAAAGATAGTAGATTTTATTCTCTACTTGACTCTTTTAATAGATTGCATGTTCCGCTGCAGTTAAACTTGATGTCTATTGTATTTTATAAGTTTAACATTGTTGAAGACTATTGATAATTTATTCTGCATTATCTTAGTCATAATAGTTCTTACTGGGCTAGTTGAGCTCACCCTTTCTTTCACTGTTCTCTTCATGAAATGAGAATGTACCCCGGGACTAGTCGGGGAACGGAGTGACAGTCCAGATGATAGTATTAGTAGTCCTCACTATTTTGTTAAATAGTGTGATAATAAATGTAATGAGGACTTATTATGAAAGTGGATATTGTCTAGAAGACAATATTTGTATTAAAACTCATAGCTTTCTTATTGTATATTAAAGATTGTATTTGTATTATGTACCATGTATTTGGCGACTCAGAATAGGTGATGTATACCTATTTTGGGGGCGTCCATGATTGGTATCAAAGCTTAGGATATGATCCTGGTGAGATGTGAGACAAGAACTAGGAGGAGAGGCGGGGAATTCCTTCGCTAGTATGACCTACCTAAGTTTATTTGATATTTAATTGGTTGATCGAGAGTATAGGGATAATATGTGATATGTTAATTAACCCTTGTTTTGTGGCAGTGTTTAAAAATGGCATCCGAGAATGTTGAGAATATCAATGGAGCACAGGAGGCCGTTGAGTCTCCACAGATCAATAATCGAGGATAATGTTGCATCGAGGAAGGTGACAATCCTCATGCAAACAACAACCTTGACCAAATGATGAGCGATGGAATGTTCCGAGGCTTCATGCAATTCATGCAACATCGGCGAGAGCGGCTCTGCCAAAATGCGGTGAAAACTTTGGCAACTCTCGGACGGTCCATGAAGCAGTTCAAGGAGCTGGGACCACCGGAGTTTTTGGAGAGCCAAAACCACTTAAAGCGGAGGCGTGGATAAAAGCAGATCAACAAGATATTTGATGTCTTGGGTTGCTCAGGAGCAAAAGGTTCCCTTTGCCACCTTCATATTATTGCGGAGGGTGATTCTTGGTGGGAATCTATAAAGCGTACTCAACTGCCTTGCTTGAAGATGTCTTGGGAAAAGTTTCAAGAAATTGTTCAACGACAAGTACTTTCAAAAAGTATTAATCACATGAAAGAGGTAGAGTTCATTAAAGCTGGAGCAAAACAACATGGCCAGGTGTTGCGATGATGAAGCCAAGTTTTGCGAGTTGTCCCGGTTTGCATCCCATTTGGTTGATAATGAGGAGAGAATAGCGAATGTTTCTAAGAGGTTTGAAACTTCGAGATCGTCAATATCTTATCTCTCATAAAGCGTGTGTTTTATTGAGATGTTGTTAATAGGCTCGATTATTGGAGCGCGATAATGAGTCAACCCAACCAAAAAAGAAGCGGTAAGCAAAATGATAATACCGGTGATACTTGATCATCGAAGCGGTGACAATAAGCGTGGAGGAATCAACATGCGAAATGGTAACCACTTGGTGGTAATCATGGCCAAAAGCAATAAGAATGGACATTTCAAGAAGAGGAGATTCAACAATGATGGAAAGGCGTCGACATCATTTTTGTTGTTAAGGAAGGAGAGCGACCACCTATCGTATGCTTCAAATGCGGAGGGAGGACACATCAATCAAAGCTGTGCGATGTCGTCAAAGCATGTTATAATTGTGGAAGAGAAGGTCACCTAGCCCGATTTTGTCGTTCACAGAAGACAAGTTCGGCTAGGATGGAGGCACCAAAGGGCGTCCCGAAGAAAAGTCAAAGCCGGTAGTCTGAGGGAGGCGTTTGTCGTGACCTCCCGAAAGCAAGGAACCCGAATGAGGTCATCACGGGTAAGCTTATCATAAACTCTAGCGAAGTATATACCTTATTTGATATCGGTTCTACCCATTCCTTTTTATTTCTCCTACTTGCGCTCAGCGTTTAAATTTGACTCGGAGAAATTGGACTTTGACTTATCTGTTGAAACTTCGTTGGGAGAAACCTTCATTACATCCCTTTGTTTATAAGTCTTGTTTGGTTCAAATCGGTACCCTCACATTACTGTCGATCTTATTTCATTGAAAATACTTGCATTTGGCGTAATTCTAGGGATTGATTGGTTAACCACTCATCATGCAAAAATTGATTGTTTTTCGTAAGGTTGTTAGCTTTCATATTCCTAATCAACCTATTATGTGAATTCAAGCAACCAAACCATTAAAATCAATCATTGTCATCTCAAGCCATAAAAGTTATTCATTTATTGAAAAGCGGATGTCAAGCTTTCTTAGCTCATATCACGGATCTAAACAAAAATAAATCGGTTTTGAATGATATTTCTATTGTTAATGAATTTCTGACGTATTCCACTGAAGAACTTCTGGCCTACCCCGAGGCGTGAAATTGAATTTTTTATTGACCTTGAACACGGTACAAAACCTATTTCCAAAGCCCATATCGAATGGCTCTATTGAACTTGAGGAGTTAAAGACCCAAGCTGCTGCGGGAATTGTTAGACATCGGTTTCATTTCGTCCTAGTACTTCTCCTTGGGGTGCTCTGTTCTATTCGTGAAGAAGAAAGATGGGAGTATCGACTTTGTATTGATTATCGGGAGTTGAATCATGTCACCATCAAAAATAGGTACCCATTGCCGCGTATTGATGACTGTTTGACCCGGTTGCAAGGTGCCAAATTCTTTTCAAAGATTGATCTTCGTTAGGATATCACCAATTGAAGATTAGAGCAGATGACATTTCAAAGGCGGCTTTCGGAACTTCGGTATGGGCATTATGAATTCCTAGTCATGTCTTTTGGATTGACTAATGCTCCTCTTTGCCTTCATGGATATGATGAGCCAGAGTATTCAAGGAATATTTGGATCACTTTGTGGTCGTCTTTATTGATGACATCCTTATTTATTCAAAAGCCGTGAAGATCATGAGCAACAACACTTGAGGCGATACTCCAAAAGCCGTGAATATAAGCTTTATGCTAAGTTAAAGAAATGCGAGTTACGGCTTGAGGAAGTAGCATTCCTTGGGCACGTGGTATCAAGTCATGGAATATCTATTGATTGACAAAGATTGAAGCTATTCAAAAAGTGGGAAGCAACCTAAATTAATAATAGAAATCACGTAGCTTTCTCGGCTTAGTGGTTATTATCGGAGATTCGTGGAAGGGTTTTCTCGAATCGCTACTCCCTTAACTTCGGTGACTCGGAAAGATACAAAATTCGGTTGGAGTGAGGAGGAATGAGAAGAGTTTTCAAGAACTTCGAGAGAGCTCATTAAACATTTTATTACGACAATACCATCGGCTCGGAGGATTTGTCATCTCTGATGATGCTTGGGCAAAGGGTTAGGATGTGTTCTCATGCAACATGGGAAAGTCATAGTTTATGCCTCTCGACAACTCAAAGAATATGAGAGGAATTATCCTACTCATGATCTAGAGTTAGCATTTGTTATCTTCGCACTTAAAATTTGGAGGCATTACTTGTATGGGGAGAAAGTGGAGATCTTCTACGGATCATAAAAGCCTCAAATATTTCTTCACTCAAAAGGAACTAAACATGCGGCAATGACGTTGGCTTGAAGCTATTGAAAGATTATGATCATACCATCAATATCATGGAAAAGCGAGCGTGGTAGGTGGCGCATTGAGTAGAAGATCATATCGATGCGAGTGCGATATTATCATCATATGAGGCCCATTTTGTATGACTTGAAAAGGATGGAGATAGAGATAAAGACTCGAGGACCCAGTGATGATGGCGAATATCTGAGTGGGGCCGACTTTAATCGATAAAGTTAAAAATTTGCTCAAGCTACGGACACGGGTTGATGCATATGAGGAAGAAAGTCAAGAAGGTGTTATCTTAGGAAGCAAGAATCGATGAAGAAGGAATACTTGAGTCAACTCCGGACTTTGTGTTCTAACGACCACGAGTTAAAGTATAAAATCATGATGGAGGCGCACAACACACCATTTGCAATCCATCAGGAGTACTAAAATGTATCATGATCTTTGACATACATTTTGGTGGGGCAATATGAAGAGAGAGATAGCGTTGTTTATCTCAAGGTGTCTAACTTGTCAAGCGAGTCAAGGTAGACATCAAGTACCAAAAGGTCCATTGCAACCACTTGAAATTCCAAAATGGAAGTGGGAGCACATTACCATGGATTTCATTCTTTGGTCTTCCCAAGGTTTCTCAAAGGTATAGATGCTGATTTGGGTCATTGTTGATAGATTGACCAAGTCGCTCATTTCTTACCTATACGAGAAACTTATACACTTGAGCGTCTTGCTCGTATGTACATAAGCGAGGTTGTAAGATTACATGGTATGCCGGTATCCATAGTTTACGATCGAGACCCCAAGATTTACTTCACGATTTTGGGTTAGTTTGCAAAAAGCTATGGAGCGCAGTTTACGATTTAGTTTGGCATATCATCCTCAAGCAGACGGACAATCGAGAGGACTATTCAAACTCTTGAAGATTTATTAAGACTTTGTGTCCTTGACTTCAAGGGAAGTTGGGACAAGTTCTTACCATTGGTGGAGTTTTCCTACAACAACGGTTATCAAGCAAGCATTGGCATGGCTCCATTTGAGCGTTGTATGGAAGAAAGTGTCATTCTCTCGGTATCTTTGGGATGAGGTGGGTGAAGCAACGTTGTTGGGGCCGGAGTTAATACGTATGACTACGGAAAAGATTCAAGCGATCAAACAAACATATAAAAACCTCACAAGGCCGACAAAAAAGTTATCTTGATCTTCATCGAAAGGGCGTGGAATTCGATATTGGAGATCATGTGTTATTACGTGTTGCTCCATGGAAAAGGAGTTACGAGATTTGGAAAAGAGGAAAGCTCAATCCTCGATTCATTGGCCCATTTTAATCCTCGATCGAGTAGGAATTTGTAGCCTATAGACTTGCTTTCTGCTTAAGTATGTCTCGTGTTCATAACGTTTTTCATATATCCATATTACGTAAATATGTGAAAGACCGAACCACATTATTGAGTTAGAAGCCAGGACGAAATAGCGGAAGATTTAGCGTATGAAGAGGTTCTGTTCAAATCTTGGATAAGAAAGAACATATTCTACGCTCGAGGTTATACCTCAAGTCAAAGTTTTATGGAGGAACCACGATGTTGAGGAAATGACATGGGAGTTAGAATCGAAATGAAATCAAGGTATCCTTACCTCTTTGACATACCAGTCGTACCCTAATTTTGAGGCAAAATTTCATAAGAAGGGGAGATTGTAAGACCCCAACTTTTATGAATAAAAATGAATTTTCTATAAATATCATTTTGAATATTATGGAATAAATTTGATATAATGTTATAGTTGTGGGTAATATTTATAAATTTTGCAAAATCATGAAGTTGTTATATAATATTCGATTGGTGGGGAATATTCGTTTTAACGAGGGAATATTAAACTGACGGCACAATCATTAGTGGACCCCACAATGGAATTATTATCGGATTGAGAAAGCGACAAAAATATTTTATTGAAAATAACGGCGGAAGTTTTAAGTTTTATCTTTGTTGAAACACCGTTTAAAAAAACTAATCTGGCGTAGTTGCATAGTAGCGATGTCTGGTATTGATTATTGATGCTACGTGAGAAGTCACGGTTTTATTGATTATTGATCTTTACATTGTGAAGTAGTATTCGTTATTTTATTCAATTATTATCGATATTTTATATATTATTAAATCAATAATTGAGATGATGATGAGTTATTAATATTATTATTTGCAATATTAACGATGTCTAGAAGTTACGCGAGGAGAGGTTTGGTCACCTAATTTGCGCATGATAGGGAGAAATCCTTATTGGAAAGCCCCTCTTTCACAGGAGCGACACAGTCGATTAATATTGTGAATAATAATAATGATGATGAAGTTTTTTTTGTTTTATTAGTATTATTAATGTAATAAAAGCAGAAAAGCTTTTTATATAAAGCAGAATACTTTTATAAAGTTATTCGTTTTATTAGGCTAATAGTAAAATCTTTTTATATAAAATAGAATACTTTTATAAAGTTATCTATTTTATTAGACAATAATTAGATTATATTATATTTTTTTTATTATGCATAGTGTTTGCATAGTGCTGCATAGTGTTTGCATAGTAAAATCTTTTTAAAAGTTATTAGTTTTATTAGATTATAAATAGAATATATTATATTTTATTGTAAACCAATGGATGAGTCAGTTTAAAAGTAAATCGATCTGGATAGTTTCATGGATTAGTTCTTATTAGATCCATTCTTACTATAAATAGAAGCTCATTCCTTCATTATTTCTTACGAATTCTTTGAAACTCTAGAGAAAGCTAGAGAGAATTATTCTTCTATAATCTTGGCGTATTTCTTTAGCGTTTAAGAAAGCTTTGAGCGTAGTGCAAGTTTCTTCAAGTATATCCCGCCCTCTGGTCGGATACTCTTCTTTATAAGGTAAAGGGGTATTATTTTTTTTATATTCATGAAGAGAACTTACATTATTCCATTCTTTATTTACATTGGAATAAACTTTGTATCTGTGATCTACCTATACTTGGTGATTTCTTTTGTTATTCCATTCTTTATTATTACATTTGGAACATCACATGCATGCATTTCTGTGGGGGACTGGTTCTCATCTTTATTATTACATTGGAATATCACATGCATACATTGGACTTTATTATTATTGGAATATCTTTATGCGTTTCATTGTTATAAAATCTTTATTACATTTGAATATCACATGCATGCGTTTTCTGTGGGACTGATTAGATTATTTATTATTACATTGGAATAACTTTTATCACATGAAATACCGCATGCATGGTGATTTTTGTTGTTATTCCATTCTTTATTATTACATTTGGAATATCACAGCCGGTGCGTATATTCGCTGACACAGTTCCATTATTTATTATTACATTTGGAATAACTTTATCATCTGAAATACCGCATGCATGGTGATTTCTTTTGTTATTCCATTCTTTATTATACTCGGTTGGTTAAAGTTTTGACTTCTATACTCCATGAAATTAGTGGAATATCCTTGATATTTGCGCTTCATCGATATCTTTTCATGGAAATATTCTTACGAGCATTCTTGAATTTTACTCTCTAAAAAAGTATCATGTTGACAATTTGGGCGTTATTAGTTCTGGATAAATTAATTCTTGAACTTGTTTTATTGAATTCTTATATCATTGTCATCATCCTCATATTTTATATTTTTTGAAAGTCATCATGTGGCACTGTAGTGCATAGATGGACTTGGTATGATTATGACCGAGGATTATTCGGTATAATCATGGTAGTAATGTTACAAATGATGTGGTAAAAGTCCTCATTGGCCGTAGTGCATTGATGGACGATTGTTGGCATGATCATGACCATTGATGAATACGAATATCCTTGGCGTAGTGCATGGATAATTTGTGGTTGTGATACTTAATGAATATCCTTGGTAGTAGTGCGGGGATGATGTGGATTATTTATTAAAATTTGAGTCCGGCGATAAAAGTGATGAAAAACCTTTTAAATCATAAAAGATAGTAGATTTTATTCTCTACTTGACTCTTTTAATGGATTGCATGTTTCATTGCAGATTAAACTTGATGTCTATTGTATTTTATCGGTTTAACATTGTTGAAGACTAATGATAATTTATTACGCATTATCTTAGTCATAATATTTCTTCTTGGGCTAGTTGAGCTCACCCTTTCTTTCCTTTGTTCTCTTGAGGAAATGAGAGCGTGGGCGGGACTAGTCGGGGAGCGGGGTGGCGGTCGGATGATAGTATTAGTAGTCCTCACTATTACATTAAATAGTGTGATAATAAATGTAATGAGGACTTATTACGAGAGTGGATATTGTCTAGAAGACAATATTTGTATTAAAACTCTGACTTTCTTGTTGTATATTAAAGATTGTATTTGTATTTTTGTACCATGTATTTGGCGACTCGAGAATAGGTGATGTATACTATTTTGGGGGCGTCACGGTTATATCAAAGCTTAGGGATATGATCACTGGCTGAGATGTGAGACAAGAACTAGGAGGGGGAGGCGGGGAATTCCTTAGCTAGTATGACCTACCTAAGTTTATTTGATATTTAATTGGTCGGTCGGAGTATAGGGATAATATGTGATATGTTAATTAACCCTTGTTTTGTGGCGGTGTTTGAAAATGGCATCGAGAATGTTGAGAACATCAATGGAGCACAGGAGACCGTTGAGTCTCCACGGATCGATAATCGAGGATAATGTGCATCAAGAAGGCGACAATCCTCATGCAAAACAACAACTTGACCAAATGATGAGCGATGGAATGTTAGAGGCTTCATGCAATTCATGCGACATCGGTGAGAAGCGGCTCTGTCCAAAATCGAGGTGGAAACTTTGGCAACTCTCGGACGGTCATCCCATGAAGCAGTTCAAGGCTGGGACCACGGAGTTTTTGGAAGCAAAACCACTTAAAGCGGAGGCGTGGATAAAGCAGATCAACAAGATATTTGATGTCTTGGGTTGCTCAGGAGCAAAAGGTTCCCTTGCCACCACCTTATGTTGTTGCGGGAGGCGGTGATTCTTGGTGGGAATCGTAAAGCGTACTCAACTGCCTTGCCTTGAAGATGTCTTGGGAAAAGTTTCAAGAAGCATTCAGCGACAAGTACTTTCCGAAAGTATTCGTCACATGAAAGAGGTAGAGTTCATTAAAGCTGGAGCAAAACAACATGGCCAGTGTCGCGATCTGAAGCCAAGTTTGTCGAGTTGTCGGTTTGCGTCCCATTTGGTTGATAATGAGGAGAGAATGGCGCGAATGTTTCTAAGAGGTTTGAAACACGAGATATCGTCAATATCTTATCTCTCATAAAGCGTGTTTGTATTAGGATGTTGTTAATAGGGCTCGATTATTGGGTAGCGATAATGAGTCAACCAACGAAAAAGAAGCAGCCCGGCAAAATGATAATACCGGTGATACTTGATCATTGAGCGGTGACAATAAGCGTGGAGGAATCAACATGCGAAATGGTAACCACTTGGTGGTAATCATGGCCAAAAGCAATAAGAATGGACATTTCAAGAAAGGAGATTCAACAATGATGGAAAGGCGTCGACATCGATTTTTGTTGTTAAGGAAGGAGAAGCGACCACTATCATATGCTTCAAATGCGGAGGGGAGGACACATCGGTCAAAGCTGTGCGATGTCGTCAAAGCATGTTATAATTGTGGAAGAGAAGGTCACCTAGCCCGATTTTGTCGTTCACAGAAGACAAGTTCGGCTAGGATGGAGGCACCAAAGGGCGCCCGAGAGAAAAGTCAAAGCCCGGTAGTCTGAGGAGGCGTTTGTCGTGACCTCCCGAAAGCAAGGAACGAATGAGAGGTCATCACGGGTAAGCTTATCATAAACTCTAGCGAAGTATATACCTTATTTGATACGGTTCTACCCATTCCTTTATTTCTCTACTTGCGCTCAGCGTTTAAATTTGACTCAGGAGAAATTGGACTTTGACTTATCTGTTGAAACTCCGTTGGGAGAAACCTTCATTACATCCCTTTATTTATAAGTCTTGTTTGGTTCAAATCGGTACCCTCACATTACTGTCGATCTTATTTCATTGAAAATACTTGCATTTGGCGTAATTCTAGGGATTGATTGGTTAACCACTCATCATGCAAAAATTGATTATTTTTCGTAAGGTTGTTAGCTTTCATATTTCTAATCAACCTATTATGCGAATTCATGACAACCAAACCATTAAAATCAATCACTTTGTCATCTCAAGCCATAAAGCTATTCGTTTATTTGAAAAGCGGATGTCAAGCTTTCTTAGCTCATATCACGGATCTAAACAAAAATAAATCGGTTTTGAATGATATTTCTATTGTTAATGAATTTCTGGCGTATTCCTGAAGAACTTCTGGCCTACCCAGGCGTGAAATTGAATTTTGTATTGACCTTGAACACGGTACAAAACCTATTTCCAAAGCCCCATATCGAATGGCTCTATTGAACTTGAGGAGTTAAAGACCCAAGCTGCGAGGAATTGTTAGACATTGGTTTCATTAAATCCTAGTACTTCTCCTTGGGGTGCTCACATTACTATTCGTGAAGAAGAAAGATGGGAGTATCGACTTTGTATTGATTATCGGGAGTTGAATCATGTCACCATCAAAAATAGGTACCCATTGCCGCGTATTGATGACTGTATTTGACCCGGTTGCAAAGGCGCCAAATTCTTTTCAAAGATTGATCTTCGTTTAGGATATCACCGATTGAAGATTAGAGCAGATGACATTCAAAGGCGGCTTTGAGAACTTCGATGCGGGCATTATGAATTCCTAGTCATGTCTTTTGGATTGACTAATGCTCTCTTTGCCTTCATGGATATGATGAGCCAAGTATTCAAGGAATATTTGGATCACTTTGTGGTCGTCTTTATTGATGACATCCTTATTTATTCAAAAGCCGTGAAGATCATGAGCAACACTTGAGGTGATACTCAAAAAAAGCCGTGAATATAAGCTTTATGCTAAGTTGAAGAAATCACGAGTTACGGCTTGAGGAAGTAGCATTCCTTGGGCGCGTGGTATCAAGTCATGGAATATCTGTTGACCCAGCAAAGATTGAAGCTATTCAAATTTGGGAGCAACCTAAATCGATTAATAAAAGTCGTAGCTTTCTCGGCTTATTTGGTTATTATCGGAGATTAAGTGGAAGGGTTTTCTCGAATCGCTACTCCTTAACTTTCGGTGACTCGGAAAGATACAAAATTCGGTTGGAGTGAGGAATGTGAGAAGAGTTTTCAAGAACTCGAGGAGGCTCATTTTATTTTGTTACGACAATACCCATCGGCTCGGAGGATTTGTCATCTCTGGTGATGCTTTCGGGCAAAGGGTTAGGATGTGTTCTCATGCAACATGGGAAAGTCATAGCCTATGCCTCTCGACAACTCAAAAGAATATGAGAGGAATTATCCTACTCATGATCTAGAGTTAGCGTTGTTATCTTCGCACTTAAAATTTGGAGGCATTACTTGTATGGGGAGAAAGTGGAGATCTTTACGGATCATAAAAGCCTCAAATATTTCTTCACTCAAAAGGAACTAAACATGCGACGATGACGTTGGCTTTGAGCTATTGAAAGATTATGATCATACCATCAATACCATCTGGAAAAGCGAGCGTGGTGGTGGCGCATTGAGTAGAAGATCATATCTTGGTGCGAGTGCGATATTTGTCAATATAAAGGCCCATTTTGTATGACTTGCAAAGGATGGAGATAGAGATAAAGACTCGAGGGACCCAAGTGATGATGGCGAATATCTGAGTGGGCCGAGACTTTAATCGATAAAGTTAAAAGTTGCTCAAGCTACTGGACACACGAGGTGATGCGTATGAGGAAGAAAGTACAAGAAGGTCTTATCTTAGGAAGCAAGAATCGATGAAGAAGGAATACTTGAGTCAACTCGGACTTTGTGTTCTAACGACCACGAGTTAAAGTATAAAATCATGATGGGCGCACAACACACCATTTGCAATCCATCACAGGAGTACTAAAATGTATCATGATCTTGACATACATTTTGGTGGGGCAATATGAAGAGAGAGATAGCGTTGTTTATCTCAAGGTGTCTAACTTGTCAGCGAGTCAAAGGTAGACATCAAGTACCAAAAGGTCCATTGCAACCACTTGAAATTCCAGAATGGAAGTGGGAGCACATTACCATGGATTTTTATTCTTTGGTCTTCCCAAGGTTTCTCGAGGGTATAGATGCAATTTGGGTCATTGTTGATAGATTGACCAAGTCTGCTCATTTCTTACCTATCGAGAAACTTATACACTTGAGCGTCTTGCTCGTATGTACATAAGCGAGGTTGTAAGATTGCATGGTATGCCGGTATCCATAGTTTACGATCGAGACCCAAGATTCACTTCACGATTTTGGGTTAGTTTGCAAAAAGCTATGAGCGCGAATTTACTGATTTAGTTGGCATATCATCCTCAAGCGGACGGACAATCGAGAGGACTATTCAAACTCTTGAAGATTTATTAAGACTCTGTGTCCTTGACTTCAAGGGAAGTTGGGACAAGTTCTTACCATTGGTGGAGTTTTTCTCTACAACAACGGTTATCAAGCAAGCATTGGCATGGCTCCATTTGAGCGTTGTATGGAAGAAAGTGTCGTTCTCGGTATCTTTGGGATGAGGTGGGTGAAGCAACGTTGTTGGGGCCGGAGTTGAGTGCGTATGACTACGGAAAAGATTCAAAGCGATCGACAGCGTATAAAAACCTCACAAGGCCAAACAAAAGAGTTATCTTGATCTTCATCGAAAGGGCGTGGAATTCGATATTGGAGATCATGTGTTGTTACGTGTTGCTCCATGGAAAGGAGTTCTGAGATTTGGAAAGAGAGGAAAGCTCGATCCTCGATTCATTGGCCCATTTTAATCCTCGATCGAGTAGGGATTTGTAGCCTATAGACTAAACTTTTTACTTGAAGTATGTCTCGTGTTCATAACATTTTTCATATATCCATATTACGTAAATATGTGAAAGACCGAACCACATTATTGAGTTAGAAGCCGGACGAAATAGCGGAAGATTTAACGTATGAAGAGGTTCTGTTCAAATCTTGGATAAGAAGGAACATATTCTACGCTCGAGGTTATACCTCAAGTCGAAGTTTTATGGAGGAACCACGATGTTGAGGAAATGACACGGGAGTTAGAATCGAAATGAAATCAAGGTATCCTTACCTCTTTGACATACAGTCGTACCCTAATTTGAGGGGAAAATTTTCAGAAGAGGGGAGATTGTAAGACCCCAACTTTTATGAATAAAAATGAATTTTCTATAAATATCATTTTTGAATATTATGGAATAAATTTGATATAATGTTATAGTTGTGGGTAATATTTATAAATTTTGCAAAGTAATGCATGAGTTGTTATATAATATTCGATTGGTGGGGAATATTCGTTTTAACGAGGGAATATTAAATGCAATGACACAATCATTAGTGGACCCCCTAGCGAAATTATTGTCGGATTGAAAATGACAAAAAATATTTTATTGAAAATAATGGCGGAAGTTTTATCGTTATCTTGTTGAACTACTCGGTAGTAAAAAATGCGATGTCTGGCGTGGCGTGGTTGCGGTATTGATTAGTAGCTTACGTGAGAAGCGGTTTTATTGATTATTGATCTTACGTGAGAAGTCATTCGGTTTTATTCAATTATTATCGATATTTTATATATTATTAAATCAATAATTGAGATGACAAGAGTTATTAATATTATTATTTGCAATATTAGCGATGTCTAGAAGTTACGCGAGGAGAGGTTTGGTCACTAATTCTTGGCGGCGTGATAGGGAGAAATCCTTATTGGAAGCCCCCCTCTTTCACAGGAGCGACATTAAGTCGATTAATAGTGTGAATAATAATAATGATGATGAAGTTTTGTTTTATTAGTATTATTAATGTAATAAAAGCGAGAAAAGCTTTTTATATAAAACAGAATACTTTTATAAAGTTATTCGTTTTATTAGGCTAATAGTAAAATCTTTTTATATAAAATAGAATACTTTTATAAAGTTATCTATTTTTTATTAGACAATAATTAGATTATATTATATTTTATTATGCATAGTGTTTGCATAGTGCCTGCATAGTGTTTGCATAGTAAAATCTTTTTAAAAGTTATTCGTTTTATTAGATTATAAATAGAATATATTATATTTTATTGTAAACCAATCTGGACCAGTCAGTTTAAAGTAAATCGATGCGGGATAGTTCATGGATTGGTTCTTATTAGATCCATTCTTACTATAAATAGAAGCTCATTCCTTCATTATTTCTTACGAATTCTTTGAAAAACTCTAGAGAGAAAGCGTAGAGAGAATTATTCTTCTATAATCTTGGCGTATTTCTTTAGCGTTTAAGAAAGCTTTGAGCGTAGTGCAAGTTTCTTCAAGTATATCCCTACCTCTTAGGAGTACTCTTCTTTATAAGGTAAAGGGTATTATTTTTTTATATTCATGAAGAGAACTTACATTATTCCATTCTTTATTATTACATTGGAATAACTTTTGTATCTGTGATCTACCTATACTTGGTGATTTTCTTTTGTTATTCCATTCTTTATTATTACATTGGAACATCACATGCATGCGTTTTTTTGGGACTGGTTTCATCTTTATTATTTTGTTGGAATATCACATTCATGCGTTTTCTCTGGGACTGAGTTCCGTCTTTATTATTACATTGGAATGTTGGAATATATGTCTTTATTATTAATGCGTTGCATGCGTTTCTGTGGGACTGATTCATTATTTATTATTACATTGGAATAACTTTGTCTATCAATGAAATACCGCATGCATGGTGATTTACATTGTTATTCCATTCTTTATTATTACATTGGAATATCCGTATCGGTGCGTATTACTTTGACACAGTTAGATTATTTATTATTACATTGGAATAACACATCATATCAAAATCGCATGCATGGTGATTTCTTTTGTTATTCCATTCTTTATTATACTCGGTTGGTTAAAGTTTTGACTTCTATACTCCATGAAATTAGTGGAATATCCTTGATATTTGCGCTTCATCGATATCTTTTCATGGAAATATTCTTACGAGCATTCTTGAATTTTACTCTACAAAAAGTATCATGTTGACAATTTGGGCGTTATTAGTTCTGGATAAATTAATTCTTGAACTTGTTTTATTGAATTCTTATATCATTGTCATCATCCTCATGTTTATATTTTATTGAAAGTCATACGTGGCTTTTGTAGTGCATAGATGGACTTGGTATGATTATGACCGAGGATTATTCGGTGTAATCATGGTAGTAATGTTACAAATGATGTGGTAAAAGTCCTCATTGGCCGTAGTGCATGATGATGGGCGAGTTGTTGGCATGATCATGACCATTGATGAATACGAATATCCTTGGCGCGTAGTGCATGGATAATTTGTGGTTGTGATACTAATGAATATCCTTGGTAGTAGTGAGGGATGATGTGGATTATTTATTAAAATTTGAGTCGGTGATAAAAGTGATGAAAAACTTTTAAATCATAAAAGATAGTAGATTTTATTCTCTACTTGACTCTTTTAATGGATTGCATGTTCATTGCAGATTAAACTTGATGTCTATTGTATTTTATCGGTTTAACATTGTTGAAGACTAATGATAATTTATTACGCATTATCTTAGTCATAATATTTCTTCTTGGGCTAGTTGAGCTCACCCTTTCTTTCTTTGTTCTCTTGAGGAAATGAGAGCGTGGTGGCGGGACTAGTCGGGGAGCGGGTGATGGTCGGATGATAGTATTAGTAGTCCTCACTATTACATTAAATAGTGTGACAATAAATGTAATGAGGACTTATTACGAGAGTGGATATTGTCTAGAAGACAATATTTGTATTAAAACTCACTGACTTTCTTGTTGTATATTAAAGATTGTATTTGTATTATGTACCATGTATTTGGCGACTCGAGAATAGGTGATGTATACCTATTTTGTTTATTAAATAATTAGAGAAAATAGTTTTTAATTATTAAAATTCATATTAAATTCCTAAAAATTATTTTAAAGCCTAAAATGGGTTTTTAATAATTTTGAATATTTTTCATTAATATTTAATATTTTTGGAATATTAATGGTATTTAATTTATTTAATTATAATATTAAATAAATTACATGAAAATAATTTTAATACTTAAAAATCATTTAAAATAATATTATGGTATAAGAAAAATATTTGAAGTTATGTTTAATGACTTTTAATATTGTGTGATGAATTTCATTAATAAATTAGTATTAATGATAATTAATTTATTTAATAAATGTATTAAATAAATTTTAGAAAAATTGAATTAATGATTTAAAAATCATATAAAAATAATTTAAAGGTTATAAAAATATTTTAAGTTATAAATATAACTTTTGATATTTTAGCATGAAAAATATTAATATTTTAATATTAATAGTAATTATTGAATATTGGATTTAAAGGTTTAAAAATCATATAGATGTGATTTTAAGGTATTAAAATACTTTGAAATATTATAAATATATTATAATATTATGTTATGATTTTCATTAATATTTGATATTAAATAAATATTAATGATAAGAGAATAATGTGGTATTGATATCATATAAATATGATATAAGTGATTGAAAATCATGATAAATGGTAATAATTATTTAAAAATTATTACTGAGCTATGAAAAATATTTTGATTGATAATAAAATTATCTAAGATAATTGTAAAGCGTTTAGACCGAGTCTTAGTGATATTAGGCTCGAGAATTGTCTGACTAGGACGCCAAGATGTCAAAATTATACCGGACTCAACTCAGACTGAAATAGTTTGACTTGATGTTGAGTCTTAAGTGTTTTATAGACTGATAGGTATACGTGCTTTTGTATTTAGGTTATTTTATAACTATATATAACAGTATTATACTGTGATGATATTATTCTAATATTTGGAGATCGGTATTATTTATATTCAGACAAAGCTAAATAGAATGCGTAGCAGTAATCAATCGAACAGACAAGTTTCCTTACTCAATTATTATGCAAGTTTTCTCTTACTTGACCTCGAGTTGTTATTTCATATATGCTTATGGTTAATCATTACTGATTACCATGTCTATGAATTATTGATTTGCACTTTATGCATATTGCATGTGTTCATCAGGTATGAAAGGTTGATCACCTTCATTACCATTCAGTCCAGATATAGGTATTCATGTTCAATGTTCGTTTAGCTATGAAAATTTATTCATGCTAGTTCACAATTATATTGTAAAATTTTAGCCAGCTTATTATTCAATTCTTTCCATCATGATATATCCTTAATTTATTGAACTTAAACTTGCTAGGCAAATTTGTTGCTCACCCTTGCTATATCATGATAAACATTGCAGATAAGGACAAATACATCGGATACAAAAAACATCAAAGACAGTTCCAACATTGGCTTATCGTGCAGCTAAATTTATAACAGTAATGTATAATAATAACATTGTATGTTAGATAGGATATTGATTCAGGTGTTAAGTGAAGGTTTTCGACCTTGGGAATAGTGTGTAAAGTTTAATGTATAAACAATTTATGTTTATGTCTTTCAAAATAGTTATAGAAATATTATACCAAATCCTTGGTGATTAGGACCGGGATCTGCGGATATTACAAAAAATAGGTACCCTTTACCTCGCATTGTTCACCTGTTTGACTAGTTGTAAGGTGGTAAATTCTTCTCAAAGATCGATCTTCATTCCGAATATCATCAGTTAAAGATTAAAATTGATGACATTCTAAAGACTGCTTTTAGAACTCGGTACGGGCATTACGAATTCCTAGTCATGTCTTTTGGATTGACTAATGCTCCTGCTACTTTTATAGACATGATAAACTGAGTATTCAAGGAATACTTGGATCATTTTTTGATTGTTTTTATTGATGACGTCCTCATCTACCCCAAAAGCCATGAAGATCATGAGCAACACTTGAAGCTGATACTCCAAAAGTTTCGTAAAAACAAGCTATACGCCAAGTTAAAGAAATTCGAGTTCTGGATTGAGGAAGTAGCATTCCTTGGGCACGTTATCGAAGTATGACATATCAGTTAACCCGACAACGATTGAAGCAATACAAAGTTGAGAGCAACCTAAGTTAGTAACCAAAGTACGTAGCTTTCTAGGCTTAGTTGGTTATTATCGGAGATTCGTGGAAGAATTTTCTCGAATCGGTACTCCATTAACTCAGCTACCTCGAAAAGATATAAAATTTGGATGGAGCGAAGAATGTGAGAAGAGCTTCCAAGAACTCAAGAGGAGACTCATTTCAGCACCTGTTCTGACAATATCATTAGGTTCAGAGGGATTTGTCATCTACAGCGATGCTTCAGGCAGAGGTTTAGGATGTGTTCTCATGCAACATGGGAAATTCATAGTCTATGCCTCACGACAACTCAAAGAATATGAGAGAAATTATCCTACTCATGATCTAGAGTTAGAAGCAGTCATTTTCGCACTAAAGATCTGGAGACACTACCTGTATGGGGAGAAAGTGGAGATTTATATAGATCATAAAAGCCTCAAATATTTCTTCACCCAAAAGGAGCTCAACATACGGTAAAGACGTTGGCTCGAGCTGTTGAAAGATTATGACCATAACATTCAATACCATCCTAGAAAAGTGAATGTGGTAACTGACATGTTGAGTAGAAGATCATATGCGGGTACGAGTGCGATGTTGTTAACGTAAAGACCCATTTTGTATAACTTACAAAGGATGGAGGTAGAGTTAAAAACTCCAGGGACCCACGTGATGATGGCAAATATACGAGTAGAACCGACTTTAATCGATAAAGTTAAAGCTGCTCAGGCTACAGACCTGGAGCTAATGAATATGAAAAAGATAGTACAAGAAGGTGTTATTCCAGAAGCAAGAGTCGACGAAGAAGGAATACTTCGAGTCAACTCCAGACTTTGTATTCCTAACAACTCTGAATTGAAGTATAAAATCATGATGGAGGCACACAATACACCGTTTGCAATCCATCCTGGAAGTATTAAAATGTATCGTGATCTTCGACATATATTTTGGTAGAGCAATATGAAGAGAGAGATCTCAGAGTTTATCTCAAGGTGTTTAACCTGTCAACGTGTTAAGGTGGAGCATCAAGTACCAAAAGGTTCATTGCAACCACTTGAAATTCCAAAATAAAAGTGGGAGCACATCAACATGGATTTTGTTATTGGTCTTCCCAAGGTTTTTCAAGGCATAAATAAAATTTGGGTCATTGTCGATAGATTAACCAAGTTTGCTTATTTCTTGCCAATACGAGAAACTTATTTACTTGAACGTCTTGCTCGAATGTACATAAATGAGATTGTGAGATTTCATGGTATGCTAGTATCCATAGTTTTTGATTGAGACCCAAGATTCATTTCACGATTTTGGGTTAGCTTGTAGAAAGCTATGGTCACTGATCTACGATTCAGTTCTGCATATCATTCTCAGAAGGACAGGCAATCAGAGAGGACTATTCAAACTCTTGAAGATCTATTAAGACTCTGTGTCCTAGACTTCAAAGGAAGTTGGGACAAGTACTTGCCATTGGTGGAATTTTTCTGCAACAACAGTTATCAAGCAAGTATAGGCATGGCTCCATTCAAGGCGTTGTTTGGACGAAAGTGTTGTTCTCCAATATGCTGGGATGAGGTAGGTGAAGCAATGTTGTTGGGACTAGAAATGGTACGCATCACTACGGAAAAGATTCAAATGATCCAGCAACGTATACAAATCTCACAAGATCGACAAAAGATTTATGATGATCTTCATCGAAGGGACATAGATTTCAATGTTGGAGATCATGTAGTGTTATATATTGCTCCATGGAAAGGAGTTACGAGATTCAGAAAGAGAGGAAAGCTCAACCCTCGATTCATTGGTCCATTTGAAATCCTCGACCGAGTAGGAACTGTGGTATATAGACTCGCCTTACCACCAAGTATGTCTCTTGTTCATAATTTTTTTCACATATCCATGCTACATAAATATGTGGAAGAACTGAACTACATTATTAAATTAGAACCAGACAAGATAGCAGAGGATTTAACGTATGAAGAGGTACCTGTTAAAATCCTGGATAAGAAAGAACATATTTTATGCTCAAAGGTTATACCTCAAGTCAAAGTTTTATGGAGAAACCACGATATTGAGGAAAAGACATGGGAGTTAGAATCTGAAATGAAAACAAGATATCCTCACCTCTTCAATATACCAGGTACGTACATTAATTTTGAGGACAAAATTTCATAAGGAGGGGAGGTTGTAAGACCCCAACTTTTTATGAATAAAGATTTAATTTCTCTAATTATTATTTTGAATAATAAGGTGTTGATTTGATATAATGCTTTAGTTATGGGTGAAATGTGCAAATTTTGCAAAGTAAGCAAATGGTCATAAAATATTCGTTTGGTCGGGGAATATTCTTTTTGTCGGGGAATATCCGTACGACGGCGCAATCATTGGTGGACCACATAACGAAATAACTGTCGGATATAGAAAGTGACAAAAATAACCTTTTTATAAAAATAACGGCAAAACTCTTATCGTTAACTGTTGAAATACCCGGTGATAAAAGGTACACTAATACGCGTGATTGCACAGTAGCACACGGTATTGCATTGTATTTTTGGATTATTAATTCTTACGTAAAAAGTCACTTAGTTTTATTCAATAATTGCCGCAGTAATTATTGCACAGTATCTCGTATTATTGATTCAATTATTGTCACAATATCATATGCATAATATTTTATATTATTAAATCAATAATTAACACAACATAATTATTCATATTATTAGTTAGCATTATTGGTAATGTCTAGAAAATTTTGTTGAGAAAATGGGTTAGGTTATATAATTGCGCGCCAATAAGGATAAATCCTTATCGGAAATCCCCCTCTTTTCTGGGAATGATCTGGTTGTTAATATTGTGAGCTTATAATATTATTTATGAATAATTATTATGTGGTGGATATTGGTTCAATTTTGATATATATGAAGGAATTTGTTGAAAGTTTGACAATTATTTTCTCTGATAAAATATTTATTCAAATTTATTATTGTAATATTACATTATAATAATGTGATAATATAATAATATAATTTTTTGGTAATATTATTATTATTATATATAATTTTTAGCATGTGAATAAAAGTGAAGTGAAGGTTATCATTTTATCGTAAGCAAATATGAAATAAATAATACCCCTTACCTCAAAAAGAGAGCAATTTTGACTGGTATAGCGGATATATTCTTGAAAAAAACTTTCACTATTTTCTACACTCAAAGCTTCTTTAAAATCTAAAGAAATGCGCTCAATATTATAGAAGAAGAATTCTCTGATTCTGGTGTGATTTTCTTTTCTAAACTGAGCATCTTATTTATAGAAGAATGGAAAGGATAATATTTGGAAATAATCAAGCTGAGAAGTGGCAATATCACGGGCTAATTCGGCCGGCGTATTTTTTTGAAATTTTGATTTTTACTATTCATTATTGTGCAATAAAATATTCTAATAAAACAAAAACTTTAAATAAAATATAATATATTCTATTTTAAATTTAATAAAATAAAACTTTTATATATATATATATATCAGTACCTTTCCCACCACCACCATCACATTTTAACATCACACACACACACTCACAGACACACGACACACACACACTTTAATATTATATATATATAGAGAGAGAGAGAGTCCGGATCCAGTCCGGACTCTCGTATTTTGTTAAAATACGGACCTTTTTTTTAGAACAACTAAAAAAAATTATGAAACTTAAATTTTTACATAATACAGTGTTTTGGGTGTAATTTGGATACATATAACAAAACATTTCTGTACAGACTGTACCTATATTTTTTTTAGTTGTTTAAAAAAAACAAAAACAAAACAGGTCCAAATTTTCTCCCGTCCGGGAGTCCAGAACTGATCAAATTTATATATATATATATATATATATATATATATATATTAAAAAACTTTCTACCATTTATTTTGAAAAATGAGTAAGTGGGGGTCCAAATAATACGTCAAACTTACAACAATTACTTCATAAAATTCCCTCAATATTTTTAATAATATTTATTCATCAATAATATAACTCGCAATATTAACAACCAGATCATTCCCAAGAAAGTGGGGGCTTTCCGATAAGAATTTCTCCCTATTGACGCGCAATTAAGTGACCAAACCCCTTTCCAAGACAGAATTTTCTAGACATTGTTAATTATGCAAATAATAATATGAATAACTTTTCATCTCAATTATTGAAATAATAATATAAAATATTGTGCAGATGATATTGTGACAATAATAGAATTAATAATGTAAGATACTGTGCAGCAATTACTGTAGCAATAATTGAGTATAACTGAGTGACTTCTCACGTAAGCATCAATAATCAATACCGTGTGCTACTATGCAACCACGCGTATTACTGAACTTTTACCACCGGGTATTTTAACAGTTTAACGGTAAAACTTTCGTCGTTATTTTATAAAAAGATATTTATGTCGTTTTCTCATTTCGACAATAATTCCGTTGTGGGGTCCACTAATGATTGTTTCATTGTATGAATATTCCCTGTTAAAATGAATATTCTCCGACCAATAAAATATTTTATAACCACTTGCTTACTTTGCAAAATTTATAAATATTACCCACAACTATAACATTATATCAAATCCACGCCTTAATACTCAAAAAAAATATTTCAAAAAAATTAATCTTTATTAATAAAATTTGGGGTCTTACAACCTCCCATTTTTATGAAATTTCATCCTCAAAATTTATGTACGTACCTGGTATATCGAAGAGGTGAGGATACCTCGTCAGATTCTAACTCTTGAGGTATAAACTTTGAGCATAGAATAATTTTCTTCTTATCCAAGACTTTAACAAGTATCTCCTCATACGTCAAATCTTCTACTATCTCGTGTAGTTCTAATTCAATAATGTGGTTTGGGTCATCCACATATTTACGTAACATCGATACGTAAAAAAAATGTTATGAACACCCGACATACTTAGCGATAAGGTGAGTCTATAGGCCATAGTTTCTACTCGGTCGAGGATTTCAAATAGACCAATAAAATCAAGGTTTGAGATTTCCTCTCTTCGTCTATTCATGCTTCTAGAATAATTCCTTCTTGAACCTTCTTCTTCACATTCATCAGCTCTGAGTCTGTAGCTTGAACGGCTTTAACTTTATCGATTAAAGTCAGTTCTAATCGTATATTCATTATCTTCACAAAGGTTCTTGGAGTCTTTAACTCTATCTCCATCTTTTATAAGTTGTACGTAATGGGTATTTGTGTTAACAATATCGCACTCGTAAACGCATACAATCTTCTACTCAACGCGTCAGCTACTACGTTCGCTTTTATAAGATGGTATTGAATGGTATGGTCGTAAACTTTCAATAGCTTGAGTCAACGTCTTTGGCGCATGTTACGTTCATTCTAGGTGAAAAAAAATATTTGAGGGTTTTGTACCAGGTTCAAGGTCGATACAAAATTTGATTTCACGCTCTGGGGTAGGCTAGGAAGTTCTTTAGGGAATACATCAGGAAATTTATTAACGATAGAAATATCATTCAAAACTATGACTCTCATCCAAGACGTGGATAGCAAGTCACATAAATACATATTAACTTACCATCGTTATTCACGGTGTCCCCTACGAAAAGTCTGGCTTCGGTGCATCGCACACAAGGAAGTCAACAGCAAAAGGCTCGGGGTTCTTTACTTATGGCTTAATATGACAGTAATTGACTTTAGTGGTTTGGTTGCTATAACAAGTTGGTTAGGAATATGAAAGCTAACAACCTTACGAAAACAATCAATTTTAGCATGATGAGTAGTTAACCAGTCGATTCCTAAAATCACCTTAAAGGCAAGTATTTTCAAAGAGATATGATCGACAGGTAACGTGAGGGTGCCGATTTGAATCAAACAAGATTTATAAACAGTAGATGTAACAAAGGTTTCTCCCAACAGAGTTTCAACAAATAAGTCAAAGTCTAAGTTCTCAAGAGTCAAGTTCAAACGTTGAGCGCAAGTAGGTGAAATAAAAGAATGGGTAGAACTGGTATCTAATAAGGTATAGACTTCGCAAGAGTTTATGATTAACTTACCCGTGATAACTTTGTTCGGGTTCCTCGATAAACGCTCTCACTTAAACTACTAGCTTTAACTTGTCTAGGACATCCTTTGGCGTCACTATCACAGCTGGAATTGACTTCACTACATGACAAAATCGAGCTAGGTGACCTTCTCTTTCGCAATTGAAACACGTTTTGGGTTGCTGTGTACAGTTTGGACGGATGTGTCCCTCCTGTCCGCATTTGAAACATACAACCGGTGGTCGTTCTTCTTCCTTGGAAATGGGTGCCGCTCTCTTTCCATCATTATTAAACCTTCTCTTCTTGAATTTGTTCTCACTTAGTTCACCTTTCCTATTATCCTGGCCATGATTACCACCGAAGTGGTTACCATTTCTGGCATATTGATTCCCTCCACGTTTGTTGTAACCGCTTCGATGACTGCTACCACTAGTATTATCGATTTGTCGGCTGCTCTCTCTTGGTTGGGTTGCTCATTATCGCGTTCCAATAACTGAGCCCTATTCAGAACATCTGAATACAAGCAAAGTTTGTGAGAAATGAAGTATTGATGTATTTCGGGTTTCAAACCTCACAAAAATATTCGCGTCATTTTCTCCTCATTATCTACCAAATGGGATGCAAGCTGAGATAACTCCGTAAATTTAGCCTCGTACTACGATACTATCATATTGTTTTGCTCCAGCTTGATGAATTCAACCTCCTTCATGTGACGAATACTTTCGGGAAAGTACTTGTCATTGAACAATTCTTGAAACTTCTCCCAAGACATCTTGAGTGCGATAAGCTGGGTACTTTTTACAAATTCCCATCAGTAATCTGCCTCTTTACGCAACATAAAGGTGGCGAAGGGAACCTTTTTCTCCTCTGAGCATTCCAAGACATCAAATATCTTGGTGATCTGCTTTCTCCATGTCTCTAACTTAAGTGGTTTTGGCTTTCCCAAAAACTCTGGCAGTCCCAGCTCCTTAAACTATTTAGCAATGACCAGTCATGAGTTGTCAGTGACTCTACCTGTATTATGAACAAGAGTCTCTCTCGTTTGGTGCTGAATGAATTCTAAAAAGCTCCTAAACGTACCATCATTCGTCATTTGGCCGGCGTTGTTGTTTACACGATGATTATTGCCTTCCTTAGTCACATTATCCTGGTTATTGATCGTTGGTGACTCAACGGTCTCATGTCCTCCATTGCTTATCTCAACCTTTTCATATGTCATTTTTAAACACTGCCACAAACAAGGTTTAATTAACATGCCATATATTATCCCTATATTCTGACCGACCAATTAAATAACAAATAAAGTTAGGTAAGTCATACTAGAGAAGGAATTACTCGTCTCTCCCCTCCTAGTTCTAGTCTCAAATCTCAGCCAGGGATCATATCCTTAAGCTTTGATACCAACTGTGACGCCCCCAAAATAGGTATACATCACCCATTCTGAGTCGCCAGATACATGGTACATAATCCAAATACAAACTTAATTTATATAACTGTTAAGTGTCGTGCAGAATACAACAAAATATAAGTTGTGAGTTTTAATACAAATATTGTCTTCTAGACAATATCCAAGCTCAAATTCAATCTCATTAAAATTATTATCACACTATTTCACAGAATAGTGAGGACTACTAAAGTAACCATCTGGACGGTCAATCCATTCCCCGACTAGTCCTAGCTATATTCTCATTTTCTGAAGAGAACAGTGAAAGAAAAGGGTGAGCTCAACTAGCCCAGTAAGAAATATTATGACTAAGATAATGCAGAATAAATTATCCTTAGCCTTCAACAGTATAACACCTGATATAATACAATAGACAATAAGTTTTAGATCAACAACTACAACGGAATAAGAAATCCATTAGAAGAGTCAAGTAGAGCATGATATCTACTATCTTCTATGATTTAAAAGTTTATCATCAATTTTATCGCTGAGAATCAGCTTTAATAAATAATCCACATCACTGAATTAATTATCCATGCACTATGGGCCAAGGATATTAATTAGTATCACGACCACGAATTATCCATGCACTACGGGCCAAGGATATTCTTGTTTTCACCAATGGTCATGAACATGCCAAACAATAATTCATCTTTGCACCTTTGGCCGAAAAGAACGTATGGTCATGATCATACCAATAATTGTCGCTGAGACTCAGCTTAATAATCCACATAACTTGTAACATTACAGGTCATGATTACACCAAATAATCCCTAGTCATAATCATACCAATTAACAGTTCATCTTTGCACCCTTGGCCGAAGATGAATTTTATCACAATATAAGCATGAGGATGATGACAATGATATAAAAATTCAATCAAACGAGATCAAGGATAAATATTAAAGACTTTAAATTTATCCAAAGTTTAAAAATGTTCAAATGGTCAACATGATACTGTTTTATAGAGTAAAATTCAAGAATAATATTGTATCAAAAATGATTTGGACCGAAATAAAATTAATTTTTTGTCATGAATAGTACCCTGGGTGAATAGTACCCGAGTGAATAGTACCCCATAAATAGTACTTCGAGAATAGTACCCCGTGAATAGTACTCCGGCATGAAAAGGTTAAAACTTATCAAGAATGCTCAGAATAATATTTTCATAAAAAGATACTAGATGAAGCACAAATATCAAGGATATTATACTAATTTCATGGAGTATAGAAGCCAAAACTTAACAAAATGAGTGTAAAATTTGAAATCTGAAACGAAATAATATTACTTACATACTACAGAGTATGGAAGAAAATATTATTTCTTACGAATATTAAACAAAAATAATATCCCTTACGACTGTTGAATGAAAATAATATTTCTTACGAATATTAAATGAAGACAATATCCCTACAAATATTGAACGAAAATAATATTCATTACGAATATTGAACGAAAATAAAATTCTTTACGAATACAAAAAATAATATCGTAAGCGAATATGAAATAACTAATACCCCTTACCTCAAAAAGAGAACAATTCCAACTGGTATAGCGGATATATTTTTGAAAAAAACTTTCACTATTTTTTACACTCAAAGCTTCCTTAAACTCTAAAGAAATACGCTCAATATTATAGAAGAAGAATTCTCTGATTCTGGTGTTATTTTTTTTTCTAAACTGAGCATCCTATTTATAGGAGAATGGAAAGGATACTATTTTGAAATAATCACGGGTGAACAGTTGCAATATCACGGGCAAATTCGGTTGACGAAATTTTCTGAAAATTTGATTTTTACTATTCATTACTGTGCAATAAAATATTCTAATAAAATAAAAACTTTAAATAAAATATAATATAATATATTATATTTGTAATCTAATAAAATAAAACTTATAATATTTATATATATATATATACTGAAAAACTTTCTACCGTTTATTTTGAAAAATGAGTAAGTGGGGGTCCAAATAATACGCCAAACTTACAACAATTACTTCATAAAATTCCCTCAATATTTTTAATAATATTTATTCATCAATAATATAACTCGCAATATTAATAACTAGATCATTCCCAGGAAAGAAGGGCCTTTCCAATAAGGATTTCTTCCTATTGGCACGCAATTAGGTGACCAAACCCCTTTCCTCGACAGAACTTTCTAGACATTGTTAATTATGCAAATAATAATATGAATAAATTGTCATCTCAATTATTGAAATAATAATATAAAATATTGTGCAGATGATACTGTGACAATAATAGAATCAATAATGTGAGATATTATGCAGCAATTACAGTAGCAATAATTGAGTATAACTAAGTGATTTCTCACGTTAGCATCAATAATCAATACAGTGTGCTACTATGTAACCACGCGTATTAATGTACTTTTACCACCGGGTATTTCAATAGTTTAACGGTAAAACTTTTGTCGTTATTTTTATAAAAAGATATTTATGTTGTTTTCTAATTCTGACAATAATTCCGTTGTGGGGTCCACCAATGATTGTGCCGTTGTACGAATATTCCCCGACCAATCGAATATTTTATAACCACTTGCTTACTTTTCAAAATTTATAAATATTACCCACAACTATAACATTATATCAAATCCACACCTTAATACTCAAAAAAAATATTTCGAGAAAATTAATCTTTATTAATAAAATTTGGGGTCTTACACATGATCCGTTTAAAGCACACTGATAAGTAGGTTTTATACCTACTTATTGGGTGCTAACTGACTGGAATTATGCTCATCTCAAGTAGTTTTTAGTATGTTTTATTTGCATTTTATGTTTGTTTTGCAGTTTATGTAGTTGGAACCCCTTTTAGCAACATAAGGCATGAAGTGGCATGGAAAGCATGGATTGGCATAGTGGCATGAAGCTAGCAAATGCATGGCAAGGCAAACATGAGTAGATGAGGAACTGAAGCAGTGAAGGAATGCAGTGAAGAAGAGAAGGAATGAAGAACAAACAACAACAAACAAAAATTAGCAACAACAAGATAATAGAAGACAGAATGCAGTAGCAGCACGGCCGCGATGCCATTCAAGTGTTACATGGCGCGCCCGTCCATATGAATACAGAGACTGGTGTTCACTATCGCATGGCCATGCCCCAATAATCTGAGGCTTTGGCGGCCATGCCGCATACCATAATCTGATTTAATTTGCTTGTGCGCCACAAGTCTTCTGATTACTTTTTGGCTAACGTTTTGTAATTTGAATTTGAGCGCATTTGGCTCAACAAAAATGATATGGTTGGCACCAGACGTGTTAGATCAATAGTCTTTTATCAGCTTTATTATCATAATTAGGGTTCTTAAGTTTTAACTAGGCTAGAGAGGTTATGATCATTGGATGATACATTTTAACTCCTCTCTTTATCTAGATTATTGAATAATTATTAGTTTTCATTTCTGGAGATTGATGGTGCATTGGAACAAGCTTGGAATAGATTCTGCAACAGGATTAACAGATTTGCTCTACCATTTCTATTACTACTTTTAATTACAGTATTTAATTCCATGTGTTGCTTCAATCCCATAATGGCTTTTGGTTCAGAAATGAACTAAACTCCATTATGGAATTCTAATGGATTTTGATATGTAGTTTAAATTTATATATCTGAT
This sequence comes from Panax ginseng, assembly GCA_020205605.1. NCBI lineage: Eukaryota > Viridiplantae > Streptophyta > Magnoliopsida > Apiales > Araliaceae > Panax > Panax ginseng. The sequence continues at coordinate 76,868,775 of CM035130.1, forward strand.
TTTATTGTTGTATACTTATCATTAGATTCCCATTATGATTGAGCTTAATGAATGAATGTTTGATTACCATTCATACTTTGTGCTTGTATGGAATTGAAAAATGAATTATGAGTATGGATTAAATCATAATGGCATATGTTATGAGGCTGAATTGTTAAGTTTTGTGATTCGTGAATCGGATAGACATATACCATTTCACCGTGTGTAGTCATGAAGAGAGCATGCACTTTAATTCATTATTGCTGCAATTTCACATAGACATATAGTGATTTTGGTAATAGTCTTGCTTACATGATTTCTATCAAATGTGGAGGTTATGTGAATTGCTCATAGTTCATTGAAAAATAGTTATGTCCACTTTTGTTCTCTTGACTAGTTTCTATGATAGATATATTTAAACATTACATGAGGGTTGCAGTTTAGATGAAATCTTAAATGAAATTAGAATCCCATTATTCTCCAATTTGATTGCATCACTTAGTTAGTATAATTTTTATTTCATGAACTGATTTAGAATCAAAAGTTAATTGTGAGTTGATCGTCTAAGCATATAAAAATAGTGATATAGTTGATGAATGATAATTTAGATTTAAAATCTTTCTCCGTGGATCGATACTTTTCTTACTTTGTACTACTTGTTGACCCATGTATGCTTGCATAAGTTAGAATCCTTTTTGTTAGACTAGAAAGGAGGCAACAAGTTTTTGGCTCCGTTGACGGGGAACGCCGTTTATTTTTAATATTATCAAAATCAATTTAAAGCTAAATTTGTGTGACTTAGATAATTTTATTCTTATCTCATTTCTATTTTTGTTTTTGTTTGTATTTAAGGTACTTGTATATATTTTATGCACATGCGATCATCCAATTCTGAGTTAACACCTGCACAGGACAACATTAACGGAAGGGGTTGGAAATCGAGAGCGCGTAGGAATATACAAGCAGGTTAGAGACCACAACATCCAATACGGAAGCAGAAGAGCAAAGAGAGGAACACAGGGCTTTGAGAGATTATTCAATGCCAAAGATAACTGGATTACAGTCAAGTATCGTCAGACCAGCTATAGGAGCCAACACTTTCGAGATAAAGTCGGGCACTATTCAGATGGTGTAGAATTCGGTACAGTTTGGGGGTGCTGCTACAGATGACCCGAATGAGCATCTATTGAGTTTTGTAGAGATATGTGACACCTTCAGGTACAATGGGATAAAATCTAATTACGCACAACACGCAAGTATACGTGGTCAACAAGTAATAAAGTGATAAGTTAAGTATCGTTCCCACAGAGACAATTAGCAAGAACTCAAGCTTATAACTATCAATTTTTAACTAATCCGAATTTTATTAAACTAACTTGAATAAATGAGGAGAAAATCTTAACAACTAATATTCTAACTATCACTAATAACCCACACAGATAAAACTCAATTTTCAAACAATACTTAGATAATTAGGCTCATGATTTCACTCTAAGCTTTACTCAGATTAATTCACTTTTACCCCAGTCCAATTCAATATTCCAGTTTATTAATCAAGAACACGATTGTAGCATTAACCACCTCTCAGTGCACTAATACAAAATTAACTTAAATCCACAATTAAGACAGAATTAAGCCAAACACTCCAATCAATTAACTCACAATATCTCTATGCAAATTAAACCAAAGGAAGTTTACGATTAATTTCTCTAACGATTACATGCGACGTTAAGCATATCTCTACCTTAACATTCATCACAACTCTGCTATTCACAAAATTAATGAACACATGTTATATCAATTAAGTCTAGATTTAACATCTTCTCTCGAATCCATGTAAATCCACAAAGAATTGTTGATCGGGCAATTCACAAATTCAAGCTCAAATCAATATAGATAAACTGTTGAATATTTCATTAAACTGAGAATTAAGCTAATAAACCATTGTTCCACTTAAAGATCCATCAATCGCCTAAAATAAATAATTAATTCATAATAAATAAATAAACTACTGAATAAATAAAAGGAGACATCATCCCAATTACAGATAATAGAAATTAAGGAAGAATAATAAAACACCACCCTTCTCTGAATTTAATTCCTGCAATTTCCGTGAAGTGATTCCTTCTTCTCTAGACCTCCAAGTTTTTTTTAATGTCGTTCTTCTTCAAGTTGTATATCCTCCTTTTTTTTTATTATTTTTTTTGTCTTTTTACTTGTAGACCATCTTTTGTCTAGATACTTTCCTAGTTTGCCTCCACTTCCTATCCAAAACAACTTAAAAACAATTCTAATACACCCCAATTGCTGCCATCTAAATCCTCTTTAAAAACCAAGTCATCGCTTCAGTATGATCAGTACTCGCTTAGTTTTCCATGTAGTGATCGGTATTCGTGCATCGAAGATGTGAAATCGATGTGATTTGTCATAGCTAGCCCATAGCCATGATATCGCAATTCACCGCATTCGAAGATCTCGCCCATTTCAGTATGATCATTACTTCGCCAAGACCGCCTTGACGCTACCCCATCAGAAACTTCATGAACTGATCACATAATCTCAAATGCTTCAAAATGCAAGATGCCTCTGCTTTTCCTTCATTAAACGAAAAACCATCAACAGTAACATAAAAATGCATAAAAACAAACACAAAAACAAACCAATCTAAACATAATTCATGGTTTAAAAACCTACTCATCAGTAACAGAAGATGCAATCAGGCTCAGGCTATTTCCATTCTCTTTACGGGACAAGGCTAGAAGTTGGCTTCATTCTTTGCCGTCAAGATCAATTACAACATGGGAGGACCTAGCACAAAAGTTCTTAGCCAAATTTTTCCCAATGGCTAAAACTGCTAAAATGAGGACAGTAATTTCCCAGTACGAGCAGCAGCAGGGTGAATCTTTATATGAAGCATGGGAAAGGTACAAAGAGATGCTAAGTGTGACGCCCCCAAAATAGGTATACATCACCTATTCTGAGTCGCCAAATACATGGTACAGAATACAAATATAACCTTAAATATACAACATGAGAAATGTGAGTTTTAATACAAATATTATCTTCTGGCAAGATTCAAACTAAAAATAAGTCCTCAATACATTTATTATCACACTATTTCATAGAATAGTGAGGACTACTAATGCTATCATCTGGACCATCACTCCGTTCCCCGACTAGTCCATGTTACGTTCTCATTTCCTGAAGAGAACAATGAAAGCAAAAGGGTGAGCTCAACTAGCCCAGTAAGAGATATTATGACTAAGATAATACATAATAAATTATCGTTAGCCTTCAACAGTGTTAAACTGATATAATATAACAAACATCAAGTTTAACTACAGCGGAACAAACAATCTATTAGAAGAGTCAAGTAGAGAACAAAATCTACTATCTTCTATGATTTAAAAGGTTTTTCATCACTTTTATTGCTGAGACTCAGCTCAATAAATAATCCACATCATCCCTGCACTACAGCCAAGGATATTCATTAGTATCACAACCACAAATTATCCATACACTACGGGCCAAGGATATTCGTGTTTTCATCAATGGTCATGATCATGCCAACAACTGTCCATCAATGCACTACGGGCCAATGAGGACTTTTACCACATCATTTATAATATTACGGTCATGATTATACCGAATAATCCCTTGTCATAATCATACCAAGTCCATCTATGCACTATGTGCCACGAGATGACTTTCAACATAATATAAACATGAGGATGATGACAATGACATAATAATTCAATAAAACAAGTTCAAGAATAAATTTTAAAGATTTATAAATTAATTTATCTAGGAACCAATAACGTCCAAATTGTCAACATGATACTACTTTGTGGAGTAAAAATTCAAGAATGCTTAGAAGAATATTTCCATGAAAAAATATTGGATGAAGCGCAAATATCCAGGATATTCTACTAATTTTATGGAGTATAGAAGCCAAAACTTTAACCAACTGAGTATAATAGAATATATAAAATTGCAAATGGATTTTCGCCCTCCACGCGGTAATCCACGTAGACAGATCATTTCCACAATTTAATAAGGAATGAATATGAAGGATCATTCACCATGCATGTGATAATCCACATAGACAGGTTATTCCAATAGAATAATAAAGAATGGAATAACAGAAGAATTCACCAGGCATGCGATAGACCGCATGCACGAGTTATTCCCAAATGTAATAATAAAGAATGGAACCGGTCATGCCAGAATCGCACAGATAGGATATTCCAATAGAATAATAAAGAATAGAACCAGGTCATGCGTAATCCGCACAGACAGGATGTTTCAACAGAATAATAAAGAATGGAACCAGGTCATGCGAATCCGCATGCATAACGATATGTTCCAAATGTAATAATAAAGAATGGAACTGTGTAATGCGAATCCGCATGCACAGGATGTTCCAATGAATAATAAAGAATAGAACCAAGTCATGCGTAATCCGCATAGACAGGATGTTCCAACAAAATAATAAAGAATGAAATAACAACAGAATTCACCAAGCATGCGATAAACCGCATTGCATAAAAGTTATTCCAAATGTAATAATAAAGAATGGAATAATGTAAGAATTTTACCATGTATGCAAGATGCTTGTGATAGGCAAAAGTTATTCCAACATAATAATAAAGAATGGAATAACAACTCTTACGAGTATTGAAAGAAAATAACTCTCTTCATGAATACGAAAGAATAATACCCCTTACCTTAGAAAGAAGAGTATTCCGACTGGTAGGGCGAGGATATTCTTGAAGAAAACTTATACTATTTTCTACACTCAAAGCTTCTTAAAACTCTAAAGAAATACGCTCAAGATTATAGAAGAAGAATTCTCTGAATTTCTGGTGTGTTTTCAATTCTAACTAAGCAAGCCTATTTATAGGAGAATGGAAAGGATACTATGCAATAAAATATAATATATTCTATTTATAATATATATATATATATATATATATATATATATTTTCAAATCTAATAAAATAAATAACTTTATAAAAGTATTCATTTTATATAAAAAGATTTACTATACAAATACTATGCAGGCACTATGCAAACACTATGCATAATAAAATATAATATATTCTATTTATAATCTATTAAAACAAATAACTTTATAAAAGTATTATTTTTATATAAAAGATTTTACTATGCAAATACTATATAAGCATTATGCAAACACTATGCATAATAAAATATATTATATTCTATTTGTAATCAAATAAAATAAAACTTTATAAAAAGTATTACATTTTATATAAAAAGTTTTACATTTTATTACATTTATTATAATAATAAAAAAAAATTTATATATAGTATATATATATAAATATATATATATATATATAAACTTCCGTGACTTCCCAGATCCCCCCCCCCATTTTTCTTTCATGGGCCCCACATGTGGGCCCACCTTGTAAGAAATTTCTACCGATTATTTTGAAAAATGGGTAAATAGGGGTCCATAAAATAAGCAAAACTTCATAAAAATTACCTTAATAATTTTAACAATATTTATCACCTTTATTATAATTCACAATATTAATCGATCAGGTCGTTCCTAGGAAAGAGGGGGCTTTCCAATAAGGATTTCTCCCTATTGGCGCGCAATTAGGTGATCAAACCTCTCCTTGACAGAACTTCTATTCATCGTTAATATTACAAAAAATAATATTAATAACTTTATCGTCTCAATTATTGATTTAATAATATATAAAATATTGACAATAATTTAATCAAATAACGTGAGATACTATGCAGCAATTACTGTAACAATAATTGAACAAAACTGAGTGACTTCTTACGTAAGCATCAATAATCAATATCGTGTGCTACTATGCAACCACGCGTATTACTGTACTTTTAACACCGGGTGTTTTAATAGTTAACGGTAAAACTTCCGCCGTTATTTTCATAAAAATATTTTAGTCGTTTTCTCAATCCGACAATAATTCCGTTGTGGGGTCCACCAATGATTGTGTCGTTGTACAAATATTCCCTGTTAAAAGGAATATTCCCCGACCAATCGAATATTATATAACAACTTGCGTACTTTGCAAAATTTATAAATATTACCCACAACTATAACATTATATCAAATCCACACCATAATATTAAAAAAAATATTTTGAGAAATTTAAATATTTATTCATAAAATTTGGGGTCTCACAATCTCCCCTCCTTATGAAATTTTGCCCTCGAAATTAGGGTACGTACCTGGTATGTCGAAGAGGAAAGGATACCTGGATTTCATTTCAGATTCTAACTCCCAAGTCATTTCCTCAACATTGTGGTTCCTCCACAAAACTTTGACTTGAGGAATAACCTTGGAGCGTAGAACATGTTCCTTCTTATCCAAGATTTTAACACGTATCTCCTCATATGTTAAATCTTCTGCTATCTCGTCTAGATCTAATTTAATAACGTGGTTCGGCTCATCCACATATTTACGTAACATCGATACGTGAAAAACATTATGAACACGCGACATACTTGGCGGTAAAACGAGTCTATAGGCCACAGTTCCTACTCGATCAAGGATTTCAAATGGGCCAATTAAATCGAGGGTTGAGATTTCCTCTCTTCGTTGATTCTTGCTTCTAGAATAATGCCCTCTTGAACCTTCTTCTTCACATTCATCAGCTCTGAGTATGTAGCTTGAGCAGCTTTAACTTTATCGATTAAAGTCGATTCTAATCGTATATTCGTTATCTTCACATGGATCCCTAGAGTCTTTAACTCTATCTTCATCATTTGTAAGTTATACGAAATGGGTCTTTGTGTTAACAACATCGCACTCGTAAACGCATACGATCTTCTACTCAACGCGTCAGCTACCATGTTCGCTCTTCCACGATGATATTGAATGGTATAGTCGTAATCTTCAACACCTCAAGCCAACGTCCTTGGTGCATGATACGTTTGTTTTGGTTGAAGAAATATTTAAGGGTTGAAGAAATGGGTTTTGTACTGGGGTCAATACAAAATTCGATTTCACGCTCTAGAGGTAGGCTAAGAAGTCTTCAAGAATATGTCAGGAAATTTATTAACAATAGAAATATCATTTAAAACTGTGACCCTCATCCAAAACTTGGATAACACGTCACATTGATATCTATCAACTTGCCACCGTTATTCACAACGTCCCCTACTGATATTCTGGCTTCGGTGTATTCCAAGACTTGGAAGTCACTAGCAAAAGGCTCAGGGCTCTTTACTTATGGCTTGATATGACAATGATTGACTTTAGTGGTTTGGTTTCTTGAATTCACATAACAGGTTGGTTAGGAATATAAAAGTTAACCAATCAATCCCTAAAATCACATCAAATGCAAGTATTTTCAAAGAAATAAGATCGACAGGTAATGTGAAAGTGTCTGTTTAAATTAAACAAGATTTATAAATACTGGAGGTAACGAATGTTTCTCCTAACAGAATTTCAACAGATTAGTCAAAGTCTAATTTCTAAAGAGTCAAGTTCAAACATTGAACACCACTAGGTGAAATAAAAGAGTGGGTAGAACCGGTATCTAATAAGGTATAGACTTCGCAAGAATTTATAATTAACTAACTCGTGATAACTTCATTTGGGTTTCTCACTTGTTGGGAAGTCATGACAACCGCTCTCCCTTGAACTACCCGGATTTGACTTGTCTGGGGAAGCATTTGGTGTCATCACTACCGTTGAAATTGACTTTTTTATAGGGCATATTCCACCCTCAACTGCTTCATCGTACTCCTGTTTCATGATCAATCATTAATCTTCGATCCATATCAAATTGGGGTTGGCCACAATGTACCGGGTAATTCAAAACTCGATGTTGGGTTCTCTCAATTGCTGTCCAAAAAGAGAAATACATATCATCTATTTTAGCCTTCTTAGATCGGACATCTCTTTCCACAATATCAACGCAGCGTCAAATGGCTTTTACCCATGCATCACTCATTCTCACTTTCGTTCGCTTGTTTCTTCTTTCATTTCGATTCGACTTTTTATCATCTTATACTCGCCAAAGAGTGCTTCATTCAAGCATCACATATCGGGTAACACAAGCTTGAATTGTTGCATCCTTTTGTTCCACGATCTTTGTCGTTCTTCAAACCACTTCTTCTTCTAACTCATGAACACGATTTTGTAATTCTAAATTTCGATCATAAAATTCTTCTAATAAATTCTCCTCAGGTTCCTCTTCTTCCTCACTCTCAGCTGCTACCTCTGCGACTATCTCGGGTGCAACTATCAATTCTTCACTCACCACATGGATATCTCTAATTCCTTCTTCGCCTGACATCACATTATCCTGGTTGGTGATTAAAGGTGTCTCCACGATCTTATTCACTCCATTGTTAACATTTTCAGCTGCCATTTTCAAATACTACCACAAAACAAAGGTTAATTGACATGTCACATATTATCCATATACTCTAACCGAACAATTAAATACCAAATAAACTTAGGAAGGTCATACTAGCGAAGGAATTCCCCGTCTCTCCCCTCCTAGTTCTTATCTCGCATCTCCGCCAGGGATCATATCCCTAAGCTTTGATACCAACTGTGACGCCCCCAAAACAGGTATACATCACCTATTCTGAGTCGCAAAATACATGGTACAGAATACAAATATAACCTTAAATATACAACATGAGCTGTGAGTTTTAATACAAATATTATCTTTTAGACAGTATTCAAACTCAAAATAAGTCCTCAATACATTTATTATCACATTATTTCATAGAATAGTGAGGACTACTAATGCTATCATCTGGACCATCACTCCGTTCCCCGACTAGTCCCTGCTACGTTCTTATTTCCTGAAGAGAACAATGAAAGCAAAAGGGTGAGTTCAACTAGCCTAGTAAGAGATTTTATAACTAAGATAATGCAGAATAAATTATCGTTAGCCTTCAACAGTGTTAAACTGATACAATATAACAAACATCAAGTTTAACTGCAGCGGAACAAGCAATCTATTAGAAGAGTCAAGTAGAGAATAAAATCTACTATCTTCTATGATTTAAAAAGTTTTTCATCACTTTTATCACTTAGACTCAGCTCAATAAATAATCCACATCATCCCTGCACTACATCCAAGGATATTCATTAGTATCACAACCACAAATTATCCATGCACTACGGGCCGTGGATATTCGTGTTTTCATCAATGGTCATGATCATGCCAACAACTGTCCATCAATGCACTACGGGCCAATGAGGACTTTTACCACATCATTTATAACATTACGGTCATGATTATACTAAATAATCCCTGGTCATAATCATACCAAGTCCATCTATGCACTACAGACCACAGATGACTTTCAACATAATATAAACATGAGGATGATGACAATGACATAATAATTCAATAAAACAAGTTCAAGAATAAATTTTAAAGATTTATAAATTAATTTATCCAGGAACCCATAACGTCCAAATTGTCAACATGATACTGCTTTGTGGAGTAAAAATTCAAGAATGCTCAGAAGAATATTTCCATGAAAAGATATTGGATGAAGCGCAAATATCAAGGATATTCTAATAATATCATGGAGTATAGAAGCCAAAACTTTAACCAACTGAGTATAATAGAATATATAAAATTGCAAATGGATTTTCGCCCTCCACGCGGTAATCCACGTAGACAAATCATTTCCACAATTTAATAAGGAATGAATACGAAGGATCATTCACCATGCATGCGATAATCCACATAAACAGGTTATTCCAACAGAATAATAAAGAATGGAATAACTGAAGAATTCACCGAGCATGCAATAGACCGCATGCATGCACGAGTTATTCCCACGTAATAATAAAGAATGGAACGTGTCATGCGTAATCCGCATGCAGCATGGATATTCCAACAGAATAATAAAGAATGCAACTGTGTCATACGTAATCCGCATGCATGCAGGATGTTCCAACAGAATAATAAAGAATGGAACCAGTCATGCGTAATCCACATGCATGCATGGATGTTCCAACAAAATAATAAAGAATGGAATAACAACAGAATTCACGGGCATGCGATAGATCCATGCAGACAAAGTTATTCTAATGTAATAATAAAGAATGGAATAATGTAAGAATTTTACCATGTATGCGGTACTTTGCATAGACAGGTTAGTCCAACATAATAATAAAGAATGGAATAACAACTCTTACGAGTATTGAAAGAAAATAACTCTCTTCATGAATACGGAAGAATAATACCCCTTACCTTAGAAAGAAGAGTATTACATTTGGTAGGCGAGGATATTCTTGAAGAAAACTTATCGCTTTTCTACGCTCAAAGCTTCTTAAAACTCTAAAGAAATACGCTCAAGGTTATAGAAGAAGAATTCTCTGAATTTCTGGTGTGTTTTCAATTCTAACTAAGCATCCTATTTATAGGAGAATGGAAAGGATACTATGCAATAAAATATAATATATTCTATTTATAAAATATATATATATATATATATATTATTTAAAATCTAATAAAACAAATAACTTTATAAAAGTATTTTGTTTTATATAAAATGATTTTACTATACAAATACTATGCAGCACTATGCAAAACACTATGCATAATAAAATTTAATATATTCTATTTATAATCTAATAAAACAAATAACTTTATAAAAGTATTTTGTTTTATATAAAAAGATTTTACTATGCAAATACTATGCAGATACTATGCAAACACTATACATAATAAAATATATTATATTCTATTTATAATCAAATAAAATAAAACTTTATAAAAAGTATTCTATTTTATTACATTTATAATAATAATAAAACAAAATTTATATATATATATATATAAACTTAGTGACTTCCAGATCCCCCATTTTTTTCTTTCATGGGCCCTACATGTGGGCCCACCTTTTAAGAAATTTCACCGATTATTTTGAAAAAATGGTAAATGGGGGTCCATAAAATAAGCAAAACTTCATAAAAATCACCTTAATAATTTTAACAACATTTATCACCTTTATTATAATTCACAATATTAATCGATCAGGTAGTTCCTAGGAAAAGGGCTTTTAATAAGGATTTCTCCTATTGGCTCACAATTAGGTGATCAATCCTCTCCTCGATGTGAACTTTCTAGACATCGTTAATATTACAAATAATAATATTAATAACTTTTTGTCGTCTCAATTATTGATTTAATAATATATAAAATATTGACAATAATTGAATCAAATAGCGTGAGATCTTATGCAAACAATTCTTCGTAACAATAATTGAACAAAAACTTCTCACGTAAGCATCAATAATCAATATCGTGTGCTACAAAGCAACTACGCAGATTATTATACTTTTAACATAGGGTGTTTCAACAGATTAACAGTAAAACTTTATTTGTTATTTTCATAAAATATTTTTGTCGTTTTCTCAATCAAACAATAATTCCGCTAGGGTCCACCAATGATTGTGCCGATGTACAAATATTCCCCTGTTAAAAGAATATTGTCCACCAATGGAATATTAAATAATTAGATGGACTTTGCAAAATTTATAAATATTACCCATAACTATAACATTTATCAAATCCACACCATAATATTAAAAAAATATTGTAGAGATTTAAATCTTTATTCATAAAATTTGGGGTCTCACCTTATGAAGGTCCACACCATGGTATGCTTAGGATTGGATGGTGATTAATACATTTTATAATGGATTACAGTCAAATCTTATAGAGACTATGGCGAGCTAATGAAGAGGATTACAAATTATAGAGACTATGGCGTGAATGATTTTCGTAATCCCCCAAAGTAATGCCACAGCCCAAAGTTGCAGGATTGTTAGAGGTGGATGCTATCACTCAGTTGTCAGCTCAAATGGCATCTATGGCAAAGAAGATTGATTCTTTGGCGGAGAGCAAGGCGAAGACAGTTGCATTTGTATGTGAGATATGTGCAGGATCACATTCAACTGATCAATGTGTTATTAGTTTAGAATCTGTACAGTATGTGAGAAACTATCAAAAAAATCAGAGTCAGTTCCAGAATGCCTACAACTTCAACAACCGCAACCATCCAAATTTCAGTTGGTCAAATAATCAAAATCAACAAAGTTAGCAGTTTCAACCACAACAGCAATTTCAGTCATAACCATCTCATTAGCAGTATGCACCGAAACCACCCTACCCTCCAAGATTTCAACAGCAACAACAACATCATCCACCACCTTCACCTCAACAAGAGAAGAAATCAGAGATGGAGGAGATGATGATGAAGTATATGGCAAATACTGAGGTGATGATTAAAAGCCAAACAGTGGCTATCAAAAATTTGGAAACTCAAATGGGTCAAATGGCTAGCATGCTTAACAACAGACCACAGGGTTCATTACAACAGAGGCTAATCCAAGAAGGGAGGGTAAGGAACAATGCCAGGCTATCACTTTAAGATCAGGGAAGCAGATTGCAGAATCACAACATGGCTCGCCCGCACCAATTTTGCAAAGAGAGGGCGCGCGACTACGCGATGAAGGAAAAATTTCTGGTGAAGTTTTGTTTGATGAAGGTTTAGAATAGCGGGAAGTCAAGAAGAATAAAGAAGAGTCATCTGAGAAACCAGTGACCAAGATACCAGTTGTTCATCTCCCTGTTCCTTATCCACAGAGACTACAGAAGCAAAGGGAAGATAAGCAGTTCAGTAAATTTTTGGAGGTGTTTAAAAAGCTACAGATCAACATACCTTTCGTTGAGGCATTGGAATAGATGCCTAGTTATGCAAAGTTTATGAAGGGTATCTTGTCAAGGAAGAAAAGGCTAGAAGACTTTTAAATAGTGGCCTTGACTGAAGAATGTAGTGTAATTGCTTCAATATGAAGTTACCTCCAAAGTTTGAAGGACCCAGGCGACTTCATGATACCTTGTACGATTAGAAAGATGAGTTTCAGCAAATGCTTGTGCGATCTAGGGGCAAGTATCAATTTGATGCCATTGTCAGTGTTTAATCAGTTGGGATTGCCGGCTCCAAGGCCGACAAACATTTCATTGCAGTTAGCTGACATGTCTATTACCTATCAACGGGGTATTGTGGAAGATGTATTGGTTAAAGTGGATAAATTCATCTTCCCAGCTGCTTTTATCATATTGGACTATGAAGAGGACAGAAGTATACCGATCATTCTTGGAAGACCATTCCTAGCCACAGGAAGGACCTTGATAGATGTTCAAAAAGGTGAATTGATAATGCAAGTTCATGATTAGGAAGTCACCTTTAATGTATTCAATGCAATGAAATTTCCAACAGATGAAGATGAATTCTTTAAGATTGATTTGGTGGAAAAGGTACTGAATGATGAAGTGGAGAACTTGGTGGAACATGAACCTTTGAAGAATGCTATTGTGGGAAGTTCAGAGATAGAAGATGGTGAGATTGAAGAAATTGTTCAAATACTTGACACAACTCCACAGTTCAGAAAGTTTAAGACTCCTGTTGAGCCATTAAAGATTGTTGAAGAGTCATCAATGAAATTAAAGCCATCTCTTGAGACACCTCCAGAACTTGAGTTGAAACCACTTCCAGATCATTTGAGGCATGCATTTTTAAATGACAATTCAAAATTACATGTGATTATTTCTTCTGCACTAACATCTTTTCAGGAAGAAAAAATGTTAAGAGTTCTTAGAGAGTTTAAGTCAGCGATTAGATGGACTATAACAGATATCAAAGGGATCAACCCATCATTCTGCATGCACAAAATCCTACTGGAAGATGAGAGCAAGCCTTTAGTGGAGCAGCAAAGGAGACTTAATCTAATTATGAAGGAAATGGTCAAAAAGGAAGTGTTGAAATGGTTGGATGCAGGAATTATTTATCCGATCTCGAGGATACTCGTGGGTGAGCCCGATGACAATTAGTGTGTCTTAGAAGAAGGGTGAAATGAACGTAGTCTCTAATAAAAATAATGAGTTGATTCTAATGAGAACAGTGACAGGGTGGAGAGTCTGCATGGACTACCGCAGACTTAACAAAGCTACAAGGAAGGATCACTTCCCATTGCCATTTATTGATCAGATGTTGGACAGACTAGCGGGTAATGAATTTTATTGCCTAATGGATGGGTATTCAGGCTACAATCAGATTTTGATAGCTCCAAAACACCAAGAAAAGATAACTTTCACATGTCCATATGGTACATTCGCTTTCGAAAGGATGTCTTTTGGGTTGTGCAATGCCCCCATCCACTTTTCAGAGATGTATGATGGTAATTTTTTTGGATATGGTGGAGCATAATGTGGAGGTATTTATGGATGACTTCTCAGTATTCGGGGATTCTTTTGATTTGTGTCTGGAAAATTTAGTGATGGTACTGAGAAGATATGTTGAGATGAATTTAGTTTTGAATTGGGAAAAGTACCATTTTATGGCACAAGAAGGAATAATTTTGGGACATAAGGTGTCGAAGAAAGGACTAGAGGTGGACAGGGCCAAATTAGAGACCATTGAGAATTTGCCACCACCAACTTCTGTAAAAGGTGTTCGCAGTTTTTTACGGAATGTAGGCTTCTACCACAGGTTCATTAAAGACTTCTCCAAGATCACAACGCCACTTTGCAGCTTATTGGAGAAGGATGCATAATTCAAGTTTGATGACGATTGCATGTCTGCATTTGAGCATTTAAAGAGAAAGTTAACTTCAGCACCAGTGATTACAACACCGGATTGGGACTTACCATTCGAGTTGATGTGTGATGCCAGTGATTATGCTGTGGGGGCTGTTTTGGGCCAGAGAAGGGAAAAGATTTTTCATGTGATATATTATGCGAGCAAGACCCTTCCTGATGCTCAGTTGAACTACACCACCACAGAGAATGAACTTTTAGCAGTTGTGTATGCTTTTGATAAGTTTCAAGCATATCTAATTGGGACAAGGGTGATTGTATACACAGATCATGCGGAAATTCGATATTTGGTGGCAAAGAAAGATGCAAAGCTTCAATTAATCAGATGGATACTTCTGTTGCAAGAATTTGATTTAGAGATCAGGGACAAGAAAGGTACTGAGAATCAAGTGGCGGACCACTTATCAAGACTGGAAAATCAGGGAAGAGATGAAGATGACAAAGTTTTGATTAATGAGTCTTTTCCAGATGAACAGTTATTTGTGGTGAAAGGGGAAGTGCCCTCGTTCGTGGACTATGCTAACTATTTAGTGAGCAAGATCATTCCTGCGGACTTGACTGGGCACCAAAAGAAGAAATTTTTGCATGATGTGAAGTGGTTTATATGGGATGAACCATATTTGTTCAAATAGTGTTCTGATCAGATGATAAGGAGATGTATCCCATATAGCGAGACATGGGGGATTTTGCAGGATTGCCACGCTTCATTATATAGAGGTCACTACGGTGGAGAAAGGACAGCGGCTAGAGTGTTACAAGCAAGATTCTACTGGCCAGCGATTTTTAAAGATGCTTACAGTTTTTTCTAGAGGTGTGGCAGATGTCAAAGAGTTGGGAATATATCAAAAAGAAATGAGATGCCATTGAACACAATCCTTGAGGTTAAAATTTTTGATGTTTAGGGGATAGATTTCATGGGTCCTTTCATTTCTTCATGTGGAAATTTATATATCTTGTTAGCGATGACTATGTTTTGAAGTGGGTGGAAGTGGTAGCTCTTCCAACTAATGATGCCAAAAGTGGTCCTGATTTTTACAAAGAAGTATTTTACAAGGTTTGGGACTCAAGGGCTATCATTAGTGATGAAGGCAAGTCATTTTCTAAACTGGGCATTTCAGCCTCTATTGGCTAAGTATGGGGTAAATCATCCCATTCCAACGCCTTACCATCCTCAAACCAATGGCCAAGCGAAATTTCAAATCGTGAAGTAAAGAGAATTTTGGAAAAATTCGTGAACCCCACAAGAAAGGATTGGTCATTGAAGCTTGACGATACTGTATGGGCTTACAGGACTGCATATAAGACTCCATTGGGAATGTCACCATTTAAGCTGGTTTATGGAAAGGCTTATCACCTTCCCATGGAGCTTGAGCATAAGGCGTATTGGGCAATTAGGAAGTTCAACTTTGATTTGAAGGTTGCAGGTGAAAAACGCCTACTCCAACTCAATGAGTTGGATGAATTCAGATTGCAGGCTTATGAAAACTCCAAGCTGTATAAAGAAAAGGTGAAGAGATGACATGATCGCAAGATTTTGCAGAGAGTATTCGAGTAGGGACAAAGAGTTCTATTGTTTAATTCAAGACTTAAACTTTTTCCTGGAAAGCTTAAATCAAGGTGGTCAGGGCCATTTACTGTGAAGACAGTTTATCCACATGGTGTAGCAGAGGTATTCGACAAATTCCTAGATAAGTCGTTCAAAGTGAATGGACAGAGGCTTAAGCATTACTATGGTGGTGAGGTTGACAGGCAGAAAGTCACCTCCATTCTTTCTTCAACATGATTGAATCAGAGATAGTCAAGCTAATTGACTATAACTTAGCGCTCGATGGGAGGCACTCCATTATTTCTATCTTTACCTCTTGTTTAATTATGTTTTGGATTATATTTGTTTCTCATTTTCATGTTAGCTGTTATAGCATAACAAGTGTGGTATAAGTTTTGTGGAGATGATTGTGCATATAATGATGATTAGGAGTAGCATACAAAGCATTATTTTGGGATAGTCATTCAGGCATATTAATTAGTTCATGTTTTGATTTTGGAGAATTGATATATCTCATACTGGTATTTATTGTTTGTACATGTGCATTGCAGATTATCAGTACCGCTTTACTATTCTTAAAGATGCATATCAAGTATGGTCGGGATCTGGCCGTATGTATTCGTGCATTGAAAATAGTACAAAATGAAGCGCGCTCCTGTCGTATCTACATGCTGGCATAATCGATCGCATGCGCGCCTTTATCGATATAAAATTTGCAATGGCCGTGCAAAGGCCAGGAGTTAGAAAAAAATTTTAAAATTTTTAAGACGTGTCTTCTCCCATCTCTTATAGCAGTTACACTTTGAAACGTGTGTATCCATCTCTCCCTACAGACGCACGACTCTCCTCTTCTCCAAATCGTTCCATTTCAAATTTGTAACTCCTCACCCCACTATATACGCATTCCATTCTCCTATCCATATTCAAACTTCTTTCTTTATTTACTATTCAAACACAGAGAAACTAGGGTTTCTTCAGAGGGTGGGTGAAAACAGTAAGTTTGGGGTGTTTAGCGTACGTATTTTCTCAGTCCAATTTTTCTTTTCAATTTAGAGTTCTTCTTTTTATCAAGTGTAATGGGACCAAAACGAGCTCGTTCTTGTACTCCAGAGTCGTCTTCTTCAAGTAGCCAGAGTGGAGACATTGTGGATTTTTCCAAAGTCGTCAGTCTTAAAGCCCAGATGGAATACTACAGAATTGTGGCTAAATCATTTGTCAGAGAGCGTGGTTTCAAGCCAGAGGCACGAGATGGGCAATTAAAAGAAATGATCAGAGAAATATGTTGGCATGGATTTTGTTCTACACCCATGGTTGCACCCATGGCCATTGTACGAGAATTTTATGCAAATGCAAAGGAAACAATGAGTGGATTTTCTTATGTCGGAGGTGTTCAAGTAGACTATCGCCCAAAGGCAATTTGTGGCATGTTCAATTTACCCGACCCTCCAACTGGACGTACAAATTGGGTTGAGGCGGAACAACTAGAGACAGACTTAGATGAGGTCATAATTGATTTGTGTATACCGGGTACATAGTGGACTTACAATCCAGGCACTAATCAGCTCAGGACTTTTCAGGCTTCAACTCTCAACCGTTATGCTAAGGCTTGGAATCTATTTGTTTGTGCAAAACTTATGCCATCATCCCATCAACATGAGATTACAACTGAGCGAGAAATCATTCTGTGGGGGATTATTACAGGAAAATACATTGATGTTGGTCATCTCCTTAATCAGAACATGTTACATTACATGTGGGGGAGCACTACAGGAAGTATACCACATGCCTTAATTGTTGCTCATTTATGTGCTCGAGCAGGAGTTAGGTGGGCTGATGAATAGATGCAATACCCAAGTCATGATATCACTCACGCCACGATAGCAAAATTCAAAGATTGGGCAGGAGGTAACCCGCACCCAAGGGGTAAGGGTTTTATCCTTCAACCCGTGTCATCTATGCCATCACCGCAGCCCTCGAGGACAAATGAAGCAGGCACTTCTACTCAAGCTACTGCTACTACTGATGATCGACATCTCCGACGGTTGGAGAGGAAGGTTGATGTTATATACGATAATTTTGCAGCATTTGCTACTGGTTTGACAAGGTCTTTAGCCAAAGCTTTCACACAGCAAGGAACCATGCTTGAATGGCCACAATTTGGGACAATAACACCATTTCCACCATTGTGATTCACCACCCGAAGAGGGTGGTACAGCTGATCACTAGGGGAGTTCCTTTAAACCCTATACCTTCATTCATTGGGACAATGAATAGTTTAAGTCTGGGGGTATTGGGTAGTAGTGTAGTGCATGTAGTTAATTTGCATCATTTTTGCATGTTTAGTTAAATTTTTTGATTATTTATGTGTTTAGCATGTGTTAGTTAATAATTGCAGAAAATTTTTCTATTTTTAGTGTTTATTATATGTTTTAGTTATGTGTTTAGTTGCATATTCCAAGTATCTAGCTTTATGGAGTTTTAGTCTAGCCAATGATGAAATAGAATTTTGAAGGATTTTTGAATTTAGTGGATAACATGAGCTTAGCTATAATGTTTTACATGATGTAAGCCATGCTTGTTGTTTAAGATGCTTTCGGTTAGCACGTAGTTGTTCATACATGCTTGGTGGTATAAGAATAACATGTTTTTATTGCTTAGTAGAAAATATTATTTTTTTTAAAATAGAATTGTGTAGAAAGTGGTCTTAGGCTGTGAAAACACTGATAATCAAACTTTGGGAACACATGGGTATGCTTACTATAAAAAAAAGTATTATTGAAACCTTCCCAAGTTGAATTATTAAAGCTTATGGTTGGGCGGGATGGAGTGTAAAACGCACTTGTTAAAAAAAGAAAAGAAAAAGAAATAAATAAACACCGCGGGAAAGTGCGAGAATCGCCCTCGTGAGTAAAAATAAAGCATATTAAACTCACTATTGAACCTTAGTTTGTATTGATGTGTTGGAGCAATTTTTGTTGCATTAGTATACAAGGTTCTTAATTTAGACTTTAATTTTCTGTTTTTAGCAATATAACATGTGTAGTCTTTGCCTTGATCAAGTGTATTTGTGAACACAACACACACACAGCATCTTTATAGTGAGTATGGATTATTTGAGTGTATGATATTATGTCTGTAGTTTGGGTTAAAACTTTATTCTTAAATCCGCATAATTCTCTGAGGAACTTGATTGGAATTTCATTTTGGCTGGAAAACTTGGGACTCATTTGCATCATAGTATAGTTTGCATATCACGTAGTTGCATTGTATTGTTTATTTTCGTATACATTGCTTGAGGGCAAGCAATAATTCAAGTTTGGGGGTATTTGATAAGTAGGTTTTATACCTACTTATTGGGTGCTAACTTACTGGAATTATGCTCATCTCAAGTAGTTTTTAGTATGTTTTATTTGTATTTTATGTTTGTTTTGTAATTTATGTAGTTGGAACCCCTTTTAGCAACATAAGGCATGAAGTGGCATGGAAAGCATGGATTGGCATGGTGGCATGAAGCTAGAAAAAAAGCATGGCAAGGGCTAACATGAATAGATGAGGGCTGAAGCGGTGAAGGAATGCGGTGAAGAAGAGAAGGAATGAAGAACAAACAACAACAAACAAAAAGTAGCAACAACAAGATAACAGAAGACAAAATGTTGTAGTAAGCGGTGGCATACGCTGCCATTCAAAGCGTTACATGGTGCATGCCGCGTCCACATGAATCTGAGACTGATGTTCACTATCATGCGCGTGCGCACCCCAACAATAAAAGGCTTTTGGCGCTTTCGTGCTAAGACCTCGACGAGATAATCTATCGGCGCTGCGTACCATAATGCGTGTCTGATTTAATTTCATTATGACCGCACAAGTCTTCTTCTGATTGCTTTTGGTGACTTTTTGTAATTTGAATTTGAGCGCATTTGGCTCAAAAAATGATATGGTTGGCACCGACGTGTTTTATTATTAGTCTTTTATCGGTTTTATTATCATAATTAGGGTTCTTAAGTTTTAACTATGCTAGAGAGGTTTTGATCATTGGATGATACATTTTAACTCCTCTCTTTATCTAGATTATTGAATAATTATTAGTTTTCATTTACGGAGATTGTTGGTGCATTGGAACAAGCTTGGACAGACTTTTGCAACATGAGATATAATGATTTGCTCTTCCATTTCTATTACCTCTTTTAATTGCATTGCCTAATTCCATGTGTTGCTTCAATCCCATAATGACTTTTGGTTCAAAAATGAAATAAACTCCATTATGAGATTCTAATGGATTTTGATATGTAGTCTAAATTTATATATCTGATTGTATTGTTGTATACTTATCATTGGATTCCCATTATGATTGAGCTTAATGAATGAATGTTTGATTACCATTCACACTGTGTGTTTGTATGGAATTGAAAATGAAATATGAGTATAGGTTAAATCATAATGGCATATGTCATGAGGCTGATTTGTTAAGTTTTGTGATTCGTGAATCGGATAGACATATACCATTTCACCGTGTGTAGTCATGAAGAGAGCCTGCACTTTAATTCATTATTGCTGCAATTTCACATAGACATATAGTGATTTTGGTAATAGTCTTGCTTACATGATTTCTATCAAATGTGGAGGTTATGTGATTTGGTCATAGTTCATTGAAAAATGGTTATGTCCACTTTTGTGCTCTTGACTAGTTTCTATGATAGGTATATTTAAACATTACATGAGGGTTGCAGTTTAGATGAAATATTAAATGAAATTAAAATCCCATTATTCTCCAATTTGATTACATCACTTAGTTAATTTTATTTATAATTTTTATTTCATTAATTGTGAGTTGATTTAGAATAAAAAAGTTAATTGTGAGTTGATTGTTTAAGAATATAAAAATAGTGATTAGTTGATGCAACACTTTAATTGATAATTTAGATTTAATAACTTTTCTCCAAATGATCCTAAGTGGATCGATACATATGATTTTTCTTCGTGTATAATATTTATTTATACACATAAACTACTTGTTGACATATAATGAATATGAACGATGTACTTTTATTAATAAATTGCAACATAAATAAATAAATAAATATGAGTTAGAATCAATCATTTATTTTTGTTAGATAACTAGAAAGGACCAAATTAATTAGAATGAATCGAACAGATTCTTTGCGTTCTCCTACCAAATTCAAAATAGATTATGTTTTATTATATAGATTATCCAACTTAATATCCAATTGGGCATTTCATGAATCGTTAAAATAAATAACAAATATAAAATTTGTAGACTGATAATTTTGTTAAGGAAAAAATAAAACTATTACGATAAACATATAATTCAGGATATTTTTATATTATTTTTTACGATGCTTAACATTTAGATAATATTTATTATTTTGACGATATATACAATTTTTATTTTAACACTATCAATCGTCTATTTTTAACCAATAAATTTTCTAAATTGAAATTTATCATTTAACAAACATCCCCAGATGTAAAGTTTACAAGTTTTAAAAATATATTTTAATTACATTATTCTTCAATTAACTGTTTCTTGATTATATATGCTATAATAACTTAATTGTCATGATAAAATTTAGAGGGCAAAGAAAGTAAGAGACGTCTCACGTTTTTATTACATGAGTTGACCTCAAAATAACATTATTTTGATAAGTGTATAAATTCCTGCAGAAAGACATTACATACTTGGGCACATCACACATACAATTACATACACGCTATTTGTTACGGATTAAAAATGACTATAAATAATGATTTATAATATATATTTATTATAAATAAAGATAAACATATATCATCTCTATTTATTTAATATAATAACTAATGTCTTCAATATAATAACTAATGTATAGTAATCGCTACTAGATTAAGTTTAACCCCTCATCCGTTGCGGACGTGAGTTAACTTTGTCGTTGGTTAGTATTTGGTTCAAATTCACAAAAAGAGAATCTTTTATTTACTCCTTTCCTATGAAAGCTCCGATATCGATTTATTTGGTGAAGTGAGAATGTAGATGAAGATTGATAGTACCCGTACCTAATAACACCCTGTTTGGATTAACTGTAACTCTTTATTTTTAAATTATTATATATAGAAAGACATTTCACACTTGACTTGGACACATACATATTATATATATATATATATATATATATATATATATATATATATATATAAGGGTCTTATGGACACATTTTTTTCAGTCAATAGACACAATTCCAGTTTTTCTGCCACCTTTGAGTTCCAATTCTAGCAGAAAAATAGTTTAATCATAGAAATTCTTAAACCCTTTCCAATTTCCATTTAACACATATACATACATATACAATATAGAGAGATAATTTGTAGGGAATGTGGGAGTTTTCACTTGGATTTTTCTCTCTCTCTTCAATTGTGGGCCCACGGTAACATCTCTCCGGCGGCGGAAACAATCCTGCCGCAGTTATCCGACGTGGGTCTGAGCCCAATTGCCAGCACGTGAGGAGATGAGCCTCAAGTGCTGCGGGTTGTGCAACCGGTGGCGATATGATCACCATTTTCCGGCGAATTCAACATTTGGGTTCTTTTTTGCCTCGGTGGTGGTGCTGGGGTCGATTGCCGGAATTTATGCATGGCTAATGTTCACCCCCAATGTGCAGAAGGGTTTTTCTTTTCTTGGGTGTCAAGAGGACAATGAGGGTTCATGGTCAATTGGTGTTTTCTATGGTGTTTCTCCCTTTTCTCTGAAACCCATTGAAGCTGTAAGTTCTATTTTAATGTTCTATTTTAATTTTAATTTTATGTTTATTTTTAATAATTTTTATTGATTTTTAGTTTTTGAGGGTTCTTTGTAATTGTGGGTTTGTTTTGGGTTTTTTGATCTTTGGTGGCTAAACTATTTTGTTTTGCGTGTATATGTTTTTCAATATATGTATTTGTGGGGTTTTTTTAATCCTTATTCATTCGGATGGTTTTTTGGGTTCTAGGTAGTTGTGGGTGAGTTTGGGATTTTTTAATTGTTTCTTATACCAATAAGCATGTATTAATCAATTAAGCCCAAGTATACAATTGTTATTTATTATTTTCTTCCTTTTTGGGGTCTTGAAGTGTGTTTGGCTTTTATTATCATTTGTGATCTGGTATTTTTGACTCTGTAAATTTTGGGGGGTTTTGTTGGGGGGAGGGGGAGAGAGGGTGGTGGCTAGTGTGGTAAGTGTAGGGTTTATGATTTATGGTGGGTATTGATGTGTATAAGTGAAATGGGGGTGCAGATGAATGTATGGAAGAATGAGAGTGCAGCATGGCCAGTGGCTAACCCAGTTATCACTTGTGCTTCTGTTACTGATGCTGGTTTTCCAAGCACTTTTGTTGCCGATCCTTTTCTTTATGCTCAGGTAACTTCTAACACCATCACTTTATTCTATCATTCTTTTATTTTCTTGAAAATGTTTGTCATATACTATGCATATGATATCTATGTAGATAGTATGTGATTTTAGATCGATCTGTACTGTCCGAGGAAATGCATCCCTGGAATTGTTTGTGTTTAGATTTGTTGCTTTTTAAAAGAAGCTATTCAGCCCTCCACATGCTACGTGTGTGGGGTCTCTTTGCAGTTGCGTTTGGTGGAGAGTTTCATTGGAGGAAAATGCAATCTGCAGCACAATATATGTATACGTAATCTTTCTCTATGCACTGACTATCCAAATTGAAGCACTAAGAATCAGGTAATGGAGGAGTAATTTTTGAAGTTAGGAGGCTGAATGTTTCATAATAAAAAGTAGTTATTATGTTTTCTAGTGACAAAAAAATAGTAGTTAGACAAAAAGAAAGCGAATAGTAAATGTACATAAAGTAATGAAATGACAGAGGAAGCTCACCCTACTGCATACATAAATGTAAGACAGAGACCATTTAACTTTGTTACAAATTGTTTTGTTTCTATGGCAATTATTAGTCTAAAGAGACCAAACAGAGAATTGATTTTTGGCATCTGACAGAACTGTCATCAAAAGGTGGTCTCTCGTATATTTCTTGGTATCCTATTGCCAGTTTTTCTGGGACATTTGTTCATGGATATCGTCTATCTCCTTATCAATCTTCCTATCCATTTTCTGTTTTTTTTGTCGTTGATTTGTATAGGAGGGATGACGGAGCTGATGAAGAGATTATAAAGGACTTAATTGATTTATCTTGAACAGAGTAATATACCAACTTTGTCCTATAGGAACTAAACTATTACAGTACATGAGATTAACTTTGGGCAACAATCTCAAGTTTTTTTAAGCAGTTTATCAGGTTGTAGGTGGTTTAGGTTCTCTATTAGCGCGTATTAATCTTTATTCTCGACAGTAGATTAGTAATATGTTTGATTATTATCTTTTCGTTACTGGTTGAATGTCTTTTGACAGTAAAGAAACTATTGGCTTAAGCTTCATTTTACAAGTCGTGAGTCATGGTTTATTTGTTTTTTCATTTATAAATTTATTAACTTAATTTTGTATTCTTTATAGACCCCGCCAAAGTAAGCTGCAATAGATTTTGGCAGGCCACGATTGTTGAACACGATTTGGTTGACGAGCTATAGATGGAGAGGGAGGCCAAAGATTTTTTATTTGATAGAAGGAGAAATATTTTTCAAAGAATAAAGAATTACTAGCAGAGGGAGGGAGGGAGGGAGGGAGGAGGAGGAGGAGGAGGAGAGGGGGGTCAAGGAGTTTGTACACCCTATAACAGGTTGAAATAAAAAGAATATACTCAAATAAGAGTATCTTTTCAGTCTACAAAGATTAGGCATAAAAGTAACCCTAAAGGTACCCATGCCCAAAGAGAAGCATGAATTATGATTCTATCTGCAGAAAAAGGATACATTTCTGTCCCTTAATAACACTAGCATAATGCTCGTTCCAAATTCACCAAAGAACATTAAAGATTGCACGCCTCCAAAGCGTCTTTGCATCTCTCCTCCCTCCAAAACCAAACCTTTGAACCAAATAAGCAGAAAATTTATAGATGGACTTTGATCTCGCAGGCAGAGGCAAAGGGTGAGTGTTTCGAAGAGGAAGAGTACCGCTAGTGGGACTAATCCTTATTTACCTTATGTTGTTTGGTGCAACTAAAGGGAGTGGAAGGGGAATGAGACCACTATTTTAGTGCTACTATAATACCCATAATTTTACAAGTGTATTAAATTATTAGAGAATGACAAATTTGTACTTTGTCTAGCATGTTTATAAAGCCAAACTCTTTCCTTCCTCTTCTTTGCACAGTTTGGAGTGGAATAGTTTTGTGGGCCATGAGGGGGAAGGCCACCCTCCTCCTTTCACTTCATTTCCCCTTTCCTTACTACCAAACACCAGAAACTTCCCATTTTCTTCCTCTTTTATTTCCACCCTTCTTACCCCTCTCACTTCTTAATAGACAAGGACTTAATGTCATTGTCAGCAAAACCATTTTTATTAACTTCATAGTGCTCCAATAAAGGTGAGTTAGAGTTAGCTCCTTTTTGGGAATTTTTTTTTGGGGGTGGGGGGTGTTAACTGTGAAAGGGGGAAGGAAGACATTGAGCTTCTCTCAATAAAGAATTAGGTTTTGTAGAACTCACGAATGGGCCTATTCATTTCAAACTGATTCTTTGATTGCTGGAGGTTGTTGCTGCTATTGTTGTTACTATAAGGTTGTGTTTGATATAAAATCCCCACCGGAAGAATCTATCTTGAGCTTTATATGAGAGAGGAAGGTGTTGCAATCTCAGCCCTAAGAATGTATTGGAAGATTTTCCTTTATATTTTGTATATTACGTTTTATTAGCTTTCCTCCAACTGATATTGTTCAGAGTCTCAGCTTGGTTTATTTATTTTATTATTGTTTTTGATAAATGAGAAGATTTTATTAGAAAAGAAAGAAGGTACCCAGACTGGTGGACCAAGATACAATATCTCGAACAGAAGCCCCACAAAAGAAAACCCAGGACACCTAAGAGATGAAAAGAAAATTACTGTAGACATAATTCATTTGATCTGAGTCCTGATCTTCTTTCAGATTACCCTCCTCCGATACCATTGACGTCCAATAACTTTGATAGTTTTGGCTGGCCCCTGTTGCAACACTTAACTATGCTTTAAACCTAGAAAGCTTCTTTCTGCAAGTCATCTCGTGGCTTTCAAATGCATCCAAAACAATTGGTGTAAACACCTGCTGAATATTTTGCACTTTATTCTGTTTACAGCCACCATAGAACATAAATATATGTACTTCATGAAGGAATCTTACCTTCCTCCCTGAAGCCCCAGGAGCAAGTAAAGGAGCAACTGCCCAAGATTTGAAGGACAAACTCAAGTCTCTACAAAGCGCCAAACAAAGAACTACCCAAGATACAAATGGGAAATGCAGAGGCCATCTTAAATCTCTTTAAGCACCTAATGGCAATTGCTCCTTTCTACACAGACCTTTATATGAGAATTTGTTTTCTCTTTAAGCACCTAATGGCACTAATTTTTTTTAGGTTTATTTCATAATCATAATTCCCAGACAGTTAATATCTTTAATTTTTTTTCAATTTGCAAAAGGCTTTTCTTTGTCCAGATTTGTTGTTTGTATCGACTTTAGTTTGTCATTAAACTTGCGGTTTATTAAAGGGTCCAGATTTGTTGTTTGTATCAACTTTAGTTTGTCATGAAACTTGCGGTTTAGTTGTTGACTTACGGTTTGTTGTTTGGTTTACAATTCTGGGTCTGAGGATATAACTGTCTTTGCGCTTTGATAAGTTTGCAACTGCTAAAGATGAGATAGTTATTAGCTAGAATCATCCTTATTTTTTTTCTTTTTCTGCTTCTTATCTCTTTATTCTTCTAATAGATTTTCTTTTTCTATAAAAACAAAATACTTCTCCATCTATTTGGAATATAAAGGTTATGTTCAAAATTAAAGCATTTATTTGATCTCTGGTTTTACAAAGGCTGAATAATCTGTATCATGTGCAGAGACTTCACAAGGCTATATATGTCTAGACATCCGTGTTATTTGTAAGCAGAATGATGAGATACACGTCCATTTATTTTCTCAATTAACCTATTTCTTAAAGTTTGTGAAACTTTATTTTTGGGGTTTTGGGGGAGGACTGGGTGTCTCCCTCCTTGGTAGAGGATTTTGTTGATTACTAGGTTCGGAGTTCTGGAGGAAAGGATTCTAAGATGCTCTGGAAATAGGTGGTCTTTTCTATTTTCTCTTTTAGATCTGTACTAAGCATAAAGTTCGGCTTTTTAGAGATGATTATTTATCTTCTTTGTTGCAAGTGGATTTTTTTTTTTTTTTTTTTCATTTTGTCTTCACGGGCATTTGCCATTAGTGCCTTTGGTGTATTTCTTTGTCTGATAATTGTAAAGATTTGAGAGCGCTCAGAGCAGCCCTCTTTGATAAACACCTCCCTCTTCTCATTTATATGTACTTGTAGACTGACCTGAATGCGAATTATCATTTAATTCTACTCCTTTTGTCCTGGTACTTACCAACAATGTGATTCATTCTTCTTGATGAACTTTCCTTGTGTTTCAGGGAGATACTTTTTTTGTGTTCTTTGAAACCAAAAACTCAATAACCATGCAAGGAGATATAGCGGTCGCAAGAAGTATAGACAAGGGAGCAACATGGCAACAACTAGGCATTGCTTTAGATGAGGACTGGCATCTCTCTTATCCATATGTGTTTAACTACGACGGCCAAGTAAGGTTTCTATATTTTATACATAAATTCAAATATGCTTTTGTGTTAGAAGCATGAAAATTCCAAAATGAGACCTTTTTAAGCAGCATAATGATCTTGTATGTACACGTGAGGTGCATTCTGACTTTTATTTGGAACAAGGTATTGAAAAGTTTAGAAGACATGCTTACTCATTTGGTTAGAAAACAAAAACTCCCACTGAATTACACTTATAAATAAAACATATTTATACATATCAGATGAAGTAATGAGTTACCAAGCAACATGTTGATTAGAACCAATATATGGATATAACTGTGATCACTGATTTACCCACTGGTGCAAGTAGGAGAAGTACTTTGAGTTTCTTGGAGTAGTCTTGATATTTGATGGCCCTATGTCATTCAATGAGAACGAGGTCAGAGAAGTCGTTCCGGTAGTAGTTGACTCACCACATGCTAAAATTGAATGTTTGTGGACTTTAACAAATGAGTCTCACGCATCGCCAATTCCCCCAATCTAATTGTTCCTTCTTTTTTTTTAGTATGTAAATGTTATTTTCCCATATGGCTTTTCACAGATGTACATGATGCCTGAGGGTAGTGCAAAAGGGGATCTTCGTCTTTATCGGGCAGAAAATTTTCCCTTGCAGTGGAAATTAGAGAAGATCATCTTGAAAAGACCCCTCGTTGATTCAGCTATCATTATGCATGATGGCAAGTATTGGCTGTTTGGTTCTGATCACAGAGGTTTTCGCACAAAGCATAATGGACAGCTTGAGATCTGGTATAGTAGCTCACCACTTGGACCTTGGAAACCACATAAAAAGAAGCCTGCCTATAACACTGACAGTAGTATGGGGGCTCGGAATGGAGGTAGACCATTTGTATACAATGGAAACCTGTACCGAGTGGGTCAAGACAGTGGTGAGACATATGGAAGACGGATACGTATATTCAGAATAGAAATTCTCACCCCCAATGAGTTTAAAGAGGTAGAAGTCACACCAGGCTTAGAGGAGCCAAAAAAGGGCCGAAATGCTTGGAATGGTGCCCGCCACCATCACCTTGATGTCCAGCAGCTAAGCTCTGGAGAGTGGGTTGGGGTAATGGATGGAGACCGAGTTCCTTCAGGGGATCCAGCTTATCGGTTTATTCTTGGATGTTCTTCAGTTCTAGCTGTTGGTGCACTTATTGTACTTGTTGGGATGCTACTTGGGCCTGTGAAGTGTTTAATCCCACTGAGCTGGTGCCCTCACAGTGTGGGAAAGAGGAATGACGCCTTGGCTTTGGAGAAATCAAACTTATTATCTTCTAAATTGAGACTATTTTGCGGTCGGTTGAACAGGGTGAGTTCGTATCTCCGTGGAACGATAAAACCAAACACCTGGATTGGAAAGCTGGTTCTTGCTTTAATATTTGTCGTTGCAATTGCACTAATGTGCGCTGGAGTCAAATATATATACGGAGGCAGTGGCGCACAAGAGCCTTACCCATTTAATGGTCAATATTCCCAGTTCACATTATTAGCGATGACCTTTGAGGCTCGGTTATGGAACTTAAAAATGTATGTCAAGCACTACTCTAGATGTTCCTCTGTTCGTGAGATTGTTGTGGTATGGAACAAAGGGAAACCTCCTAATTTGAGTGAATTCGACTCAGCAGTGCCAGTCAGGGTAAGAATAGAGAAACAGAACTCGCTGAACAACCGATTTAAAATTGACTCACTGATAAAAACCCGAGCTGTTCTTGAGCTCGATGACGATATAATGATGACATGCAACGATGTAGAACGAGGTTTTCGAGTTTGGCGCGAGCATCCTGATCGGATCGTGGGGTTCTACCCCCGGCTCGTTGATGGGAAGGTTTTGAAGTACCAAGGCGAGAAACATGCTCGAAGCCACAGAGGGTATAATATGATTCTTACTGGGGCAGCTTTCATGGACAGTAAATTGGCTTTCAAGAGGTATTGGAGTGAGGCAGCCAGGGCAGGAAGGGAGGCTGTGGACAAGTTTTTTAATTGTGAAGATGTGCTTCTGAACTACTTGTATGCAAACGCAAGCTCTTCGGATACAGTGGAGTATGTGAGACCGGCATGGGCCATCGACACATCGAAGTTTTCTGGAGTTGCAATTAGCAAAGACACACAATCGCATTATCGGGTCAGAAGCAATTGCCTCCTGAAATTTTCAGAGATGTATGGCAGTTTAACAAACCGGAAATCGAAGTTCAATGGGCGATATGATGGTTGGGATTTATAACTAGGAATGTATTTTAGCAGCACAGGTTTAAATGAGTGTGTACTTTACTGTTGTATGCTATTTCTACCCATACCCTTTTGGGTAGGTATAAAAAAATTTTTAGCTTTGAGAGTTCTTTTTCCTCTTCTGGTTTTTGGTTTACAGGTTTCATGTTTCACATAGTTTGGATAGTAATGTGTACATTGTTACTGTGAAAATTGTGTTCCTTTTATCTAATGGGAAGATAGATTGATTTCTCACAAGATTGTATTAACTTAGCCTCCTTGTATGATATGGTTTGCACTTTGCAGGTTGCAGGGACTATTTTCCGAGGTCCAACAAAAGTTTGTTTGTAATAATCAAAGGGTTGAGAGAATTCAGCAGGGGGGAAATTAAGAGGACAAACATTTGTAAGTTATACACTTTATATATACATAGTTATAATTTTTTAAATTTGGTATAATTGTGTATACATGTACAGGTCCGGTGACACTGTCAAAGTTGGAGATTTTTGTCCTCTCGTACGATATCGGTTTAAAATATAAGATAAAGTCACTTTTTAAACTTAATACGAGACATGTTTTAAAAAATTATAAAAAAAAATTAAAATTGATGTGTTTTATTTTACTTATGAAAATAATAAAGTTTGTAACTTGATACTTGCATATTAGAATTTAGGTCTTTAACACTAATATACAACAATTAGAAAGTACTTACAAAAATAATACATTCACAAAATAATTATAAAAATAACGCAACACAATAATAAATTGTTAAAATTACGGAACATTAACTCCCTACACGTCAGTTATCGACTTTCATATTTGCAACCAACCGATCTTAAATTCAAACTAATGAAGAAAAAGCGAGAACAACGACGAGATCGGGAGAAGAGGCCAATTTCTCGGCGGCGATGCAACTTTGAGATCGAAAAAAATCGGAGAAGATCAACAAAAACTTCGAGATTGTCAAACAGCATTACGAAGTTTCATATGTAATTATACATTGTGTTTATGCTTTCAATTTACAATCAGTAACCATAAACTTACGTACTATACTGATTGTTGATTGATTCTTTACAGATTTGTATACTGAGGTATTTGAGTTTAAAGTTTATATACATATAGCTACCCCGTGGTTACTACATACTCGTATATTGGTTACCTTTCTTAAGTTTTTCGCTCTTTAACTGGTCACAAAGTCAGAATACTGACTGTTTAAGTACATATAAATTGGTTACTGTTTATTATTGATTTAGTTACTATATAATGTTTTATTTGGTTGTTGTATACTTTTAATGTATATTCTACTGATGTTTTTATATTGATGGTTACTTATTAGATACATTGGTTACCTTCCTGCAACTGTTGGATCTTTATAGTACATATTGATGTTTTTTATATTGATTGTTTTTGTTGTAAAATGCATGGAAAATATGTTTTATGTTATGGATACTAAGTAAATATATGTTGGTTACTGTCTAATCTGGATTTGGTTAGTATATAATGCTGACTTGGTTACTGTGTAATATTATCATAGTTCTTGCATAATATTCTTTGTTTTATCTTGATTTTTTTTATATTGATGGTTCTTGATTAACTACATTGGTTACCTTCATACATACATTAGTCTTTAATTTGTAACAAAATCATTCTTGATTGTTTTGGTTGTAAAATGAATGTAAAAATATTTTTTATAATCTTGGTTACTAATTACATATATCTTGTTATTCTTTATCTAATATGTATTTGGATACTGTAAGGTGTTTATTTAGTTACTGTATAATGTTATTGTGTTTTATAATTGTTTCTTTTATATTAATGGTTACTTATTGACTACATTGGTTACCTTCATACAAATGTTAATCTGATTATATATATTGGTTTGTTGTATACTATTTAATTGGTTACTGTATAATATTTATTTGGTTACTGAATAATATTAATGTACACTTGTACTGATGTTTTTTATATTCATGGTTACTTATTAGCTACATTGATTACCTTCATACAACTGTTAGTCTTTTGTTGGTAACAAACACATTATACTGGTTGTTTTTGACTGTAAAATGCAATGAAAAATGTGTTTATGTTCTGGTTACTAAATAGAAATATGTTGTTTACTGTCTAATCTAAATTTGGTTACTGTATAATGTTGTTATGATTACTGTATAATATTAGTGTGTTTTATACTGTTTTATTTTATATTGATGGTTACTTATTGACTACATTGGTTACCTTCATACACCTTGTTAGGAATAAGCATGTGAATGATATTCCTATTTATGTATGATTTGATTATGATATAAATGAATGAATATGCAAGTATGCTTGCAGTAAGAAAATCTATAAAGTCATTTGATAGATAATAGGAACATATGTACAAGGACTTAGAATGAATTGATCAAATATGTTAGGTTGATCCTACATAAGCAAAACAGCTTTGTAAAATCTTTAAAAAGAAATGATGTACAAGGACTATAAATATAGAACGATCAAGCTTGTTAGGTTGATCTTATGATGTAATAGATAAAGCATGCGATCGTCGAAACCTTTGCACCGAGAATCGTGATCCGCTGGGAGAGTCAAGAAAAACTCGAGAGCTATCAAGGCAGAATCCTAGTCTGGAAGATGGTAGATCTCGGAGTTCGTAGACTGCCAGAAGAGACGAGGAAGGATCGTAGTGTGTCGAGAAGAACATCCTCGAAGTCATAGTCTGCTGAGAATGTCATGTTTAGAATCGTAGAGACAGCCTGCCTACGAGCCGACATAGCATCTGCCAAAGCCAAGTCAAGAATCGTAGACTACACTCGGACTCATAGAGTCTACTGATGTCGAAGTCAAGTCAAAAATCGTAGACTATACTCAGAGTCGTAGACTCTACTGATCATATAAGAGGTAGAGATCGTAGTCGAGCCAGATCAGATAAAGACAGCAAGCTCAAGGACAGAGATCGTAGAGTGTAGACATCTGATCTCAGAGTCGTAGTGTCTTCACAACCAAAGCTAAAATCGTAGAGTGCAAAACTAAGGCTTCAACAGAAGTGCTTACAAAGCCAAGGCAGAATCGTAGAGCAAATATGATTCTCAACAAATGAGCACTCCTAGAATATATATCCAAAGTAATGAGGCCTCTTGTCTGAGCTGCAAAGATACAACCCACCTTAAGGAAACCAAAGAGCACTCAACGAATGGCATGCAAGCTAACATCAGATCTAAGCACCAACCCAGTTAACATGCAGATTGAGTTGTGAAGCCATTTAAGATGAAGTCTTCCACAAGTTGATCAGAAGAAGACTTCAGTCAAAGAAACTGACTAAGGAAAGTCAGCAAGTGTGATGCCCCCAAAATAGGTATACATACCCATTTTGAGTCGTCAATAACATGGTACAAAAACAACTACAACTTTATTAATACAACATGAAAACTGTGAGTTTAAATATAAATATTGCCGTCTAGACAATATTCACACCCAATTAAGTTCTCATTACAATTATTGGTACATTATTTTACAAAAATGGTGAGGACTACTAAAACAACTTTCTAGAATCATCATTCCACACCCTGACTAGAACTCGCTACATTCTCGCCTCCTAAGAAGAAAAATAGAACAAAAAGAAAAAGGGTGAGCTCAACTAGCTCAGTAAAGAATATTATGACTAAGATAATATAGAAGAAATTATCGTTAGTCTTCAACAGGGAAAAATCTGATAAAATACAATAGACAACAAGTTTCAGATCAATATTCGCAGCAGAAATAATTCATAGAAGAGTTAGGTAGAGAATGAAATCTACTATAATCTATGAATTTAAAAGTCCATCATCAATATTTTATCCCTGTAACATCAACCAATATTCATCTTGAATCAAATATTCATCTTTGCTTTCACTGGGCCAAAGATATTCATCAGTCGGTCATGTTCATCTCAACACCTGTACATCTTTGCACTACGGGCCAAAGATATTCATAAGAAAATCAACTATCTTTGCACTACAAGCCAAAGATATTCAATAATATCATCATTTAGGACTGAGGATGATGAAAAATATTTTAAAGAAAACGAATCCAGTGAAACAAAAGAACAAATATTAAGGATTCGTACTTTAAATAGACCAAGTTCAAAAATACTTCATAAATAACCATAGTGAAGTAAAATTCAAGAATGATCAAAACATGGATACAATCAAAGCTAGTATCCATAATTGATATTTTAGAAAAAAAATAAAAAATTAATTTTTCTGTGAATAGTGTCGTATTCGTGAATAGTGCCATATACGTGAATAGTGTCATATACGTGAATAGTGTCATATACGTGAATAGTAACTCCGACACTAAAAGACAAGAATTTCACAACAAAAATCTTACCAATAATCCGGCATAATGATATTAAAAGAATTAATATCATTTTTTTAAAAAACATAACATTCCTTACCTTGAAAAGACTGTACTTCTAGCTGGAATACCGGATATAGTGCTGAAGGGAACTTGCACCGTATAGCAACACTCAAAGTATCAAAATACTCACAAGAATACGCTCGATAATATAGAGAGAGAAAGGAGAGAAAACTTCAGTTTCTGGTGTGATTTTCAATTATAACCTAAGCACCCTATTTATAGGAAAATACTTAGAACACCAAAGCAGAAAATTTAATAAAATATTAATATATTTATAAAATTTTCCTTAGCCTACCTTGACCATTTGAATTCAGCCACCAAATAATGACAAAAACAAAAAAAACGTTTTTGTTATTAAAAATAATTAAAACTTTTAAAAATCAATTATTTCAAAACTACGGAACTTCAATAATTCATAATAAATAGCCCTTTTATCAGAAAAATTCGAACCACATGTTTTTTTCATAGGAAATTCCATTATCTACAACTTTGTAAGTTTAAGTTTTTTCAAATTCCAAGCAGAAGCTGACCGAAATCCACAAACGGACAATTTTACGGGCTATAAACCAATTTCAGTCAAGAAATGAGGTCCACCGACATGTTTAACATGTTTTAAACATTAATTGTAACAAAAATACTCCTCCTCCTCATATACTCATATATCCCACATTCATTGTAAAAATATCACCATTATTATATTATTAAAATATAATAATATATTTAAATAAATTATTTATCAGAAAAGATAAAATAACAATTTTCAACAATTTTCACATTAAAATTTTCTCCATCTATATCCACATAAAATGAATATTTTTCTTATCATATAAATCAATAATTAATTATTCACAAATAATATTACGAGAATCACAATCTTGACAATCAGTGCGGTCCCTAAGAAAGAGGGGCTTTCAATAAGGATTTCTCCTTCTTTGGCGGTATGATTAGGTGACTAAACCTCTCCAGTAAATGAGAACTTTCTAGACATTTCCAATAATGTTATCTAATAATATTATTCAAATTATATGAATTATTGATCTGATAATGAAAATACTGTGTAGTGACAATTATTGAAACAACAATAATATAAAATATCAACGTAGCAATTATTGAATCAATAAAATAAAATATTGAACAATAACTACTGTAACAATTATTGAGTAATGCCTTCCTACGTAAGAATCAATAATTGGTGCAATCTGTGCTCTTCTTCTTGTGTTTTTAACCACTGGGTATTCCAAGCGATATTAATGTGAATAACAACTTCCAGATTATTTATAAATAACTTATACTTGTCGTTTTTTTTATCCAATCGCTTTCCTTTATAGGGGCCACACAAATTTGCTTGTGCGTTAATAATATTATTCCAAAGCGGTAAGAATATTCCACGACCAAACGAATATTCTCTGATAAAAATGAATATTTTATAACCACTTGCATATTTAAAATATTTGCGCATTTTACCCATAACTAACCACATTAATCAAATCAACCCTTACTATTTCAAAATAATAAATAGAGGAAATTTAATTTTATTTATAATAAGTTGGGGTCTTACAGCAAGTGCAGTAGCTGTTAAGTGAACAGAAGACAACGATCTTGAAAGTAACCAGGATCGTAGTGTTTGCCAAACAAAGAAGAAACTGATGGAGTGTACACAGAGATACTAGCCAACCTATGAAGAACAAGACTAAAGTGATTAAGCATTGGGTTAGTCCATTGATGATAAGTGAACGGGAGATCACAAGGAGAAAGTGAGCTGGACATGCCACAAATCTGAAGTGTCTTGCTATTCAGAAGAGACCAGAACAAGGAACAAGCCATTAGTGTCTGAGATCAGTCTAGTCAAACAGAAGAGTTGAAGCACTGCACAAGTGAAGGAAGAAGTGTTCTACATTGAAGATCCAATGAACACTCTTCAGGATCGTAGTGTTGTCTCAATCAGTCAATGAGCAACATTCAACAAGACACACTACGATCAGGTCCAAGAATGTGCATCAGAATCATAGAGTTCGGTCATCTGAAGATTGAAGCATTTGCAACGCTTTAATCTGAAGAGTGATATTCGATGCAAAAGGACAGATCCTAATGTTCCAATCAAAAAATCAGAAAGGAGAAATAAAGAAGACTACCTGCCCGAGGCATCAAAGTGACATCTCTGACGGGGTAGGTGAAACAATAGACTGCAGTGCCAGAAAATTGAAAAAGGGGATGTCATGTCATATCTGCAGTCTACATCAAATAACTCGAGATCTGCGAAGCAATTCAAATAGCTCCCAACGGCTACATTACAACGGGAAGGTTGTGGAGGAGTATAAATCAACAAGAGTTTCAAAGATCAAAAGGTGTTGAAGTTGTTGAGGTTGGAGAGATGGTGGACTGATCAAAATAAAGTAAAATAGTGAGTGACCAATGAAGGTCCGAAAGCTCACTCTACAATCCACCAAGAACACTTGGAGATGAACAGAGTAAGAAGTAGAAGTGAGAGTTCTATTACAAGAAGAGTGTTCTGAACTGCTAAGAGAAAGAAAAGCATCAATGTCATCTTGATGTCTATCATGGGAAGACTCTAAGTACCAGAGAGAAGAGCTTACAGTCATCTTAGCAAGTCCATCATGAGAAGGCATCAAGTATCAAGGAAGAATATCACCAACGTCATCATGATGTCAAGCATGAGAAAGTTTCTAAGTACCTAACAGAAGAGCCTACAATCATCTTAGAAACTCATCTTGTGCAGCCATCAAGTATCAAGAAGAATGATCTTCACTGTAGTTCAACAAGGCATCATCGGAAGAGGTTGAGTATCTGAAGAAGCTGAGCATCATAAAACACTCAACTGCACCTCAAGGATGATCACGTCAAGATGCTAAGCATTCAGAGATGAAGAGCTTAAAGGACATCTTAGCAGAAAGGCACCAGCACCAGCACCACCAACAACAACTACAACAACAAGAAGCCAGGGCCTGAGGGGTCCTTGTCTGGAGAGACTAAACGAAATTCCAAACCTGCTGGGCTTGAAGAGTTCCTAGGGAACTAGAGAAGTTCAAGGTTCTTTGGCCTTGAAGAGTTACGAGTGAGTGACCGAAGTTCCAAGGTTCTTTGGCCTTGAAGGAATCTTAGTGATTCGAGGTCTTGCCCTTCCTTAGTGGAAATCTCGCTAGTTGAAAGCGGAAGAGTGGATTAGGAGCTTGAGTCTCTGAACCACTTAAAATTCCTTGTGTCATTTACTTTATGTCATTTACATTATGTACCTAACTGCTATAACTGCTATGTATGTATTAACTGCTTACAACTTAACTAATTCTAAGAACAATGTATATATGATTATAAATATATCAATGGAGGGGATCTTTTACTTATTCCGTTGTGCTTGAAAAGATTATTATGTTTGTCATATGCTAATTCATTAGAAATACAAAATAAAATAGAAAAGTATTTGAAAACTAAAAGGATCTATTCAACCCCCCCCCCTTCTAGATCTATTGTGTGCCTACTGGGAACTAACACAACTGTTAGTCTTTAGTTGGTAACAAACACATTATACTGGTTGTTTTTGACTGTAAAATACAATGAAAAATGTGTTTTATGTTCTAGTTACTAAGTAGATATATGTTGGTTACTACCTAATATGGATTTAATTATTGTATACTGATGATTTGGTTACTGTATACTATTAGTATGTTTTATACTGATTTATTTTATATAGATGGTTACTTATTAACTACATTGGTTACCTTCATGCAACTGTTATAATTTAATTGGTAACAAAATCATTATACTGATTGTTTTCATTGTAAGATGCATGTAAAAATGTGGTTTATGTTCTGGTTACTAATATTATGTAGTTTGGTTACTGTCTAATATTGATTTAGTTACTTTACAATGTTTATTCAGTTGTCAGACAATAGAGATGATTCCAGTTGTACTTTATTTCAACGGAATGTGGACTTACAGTAACCAATACAACAAATTTGGAGTTACCACCGAACACAAGAAGACTAGCGGGAAGACCAAAGATAGGGAGGTACAAACACGAATTTGAAAACAAAATTCAAAACAAATGCAGTAGGTGCCAAGAAAAAGGACACAACAGGAAAACATGCAATAATCTACCGGTTTTAAGACCAAAAAAGGTTTGATATAGTACATAAACAAAAAGAGTGTAAATACAAGAATATATAATTGTTTACTGTGAGTAACCATTAACCACATGGTTGGTAACATTTTTTATGGTGTACAATAACCAAAATTTTTATTGATTAATATTTTAATTTCTGATTTCATCATGAGTTGTCAATATAAAGCAAACATACATTGAACAATTGGTAATTGTTCTGAAACATTTTTATGTAAATTTGGTTACCCATCTAAAATAGAAGATAATGGATGTAATAAAGTGGAAACTATTGTGCAAAGTGGTATGCAGCTCGAAGGAATGCATGTGCATCAAACCAGATAAACATCCAAAATGCAAAAGTACATCATTGTTCAATTAAACCTATTAAGGAACAACATTAGAAGCAATTCTTGGTAACTGTTCTGAAATATTTTTATGTAAATTTGGTTACCCATATAAAATAAAATGATTACCTCTATATTCATATTTAGTTACCAACTGGACCATTTCCAAATAACTTTTATAACTATGTAATTTAAAAGTATCCATTATCCAGATAAATGGGAACCCTCACATGTACATTAAGCACTTGATAACTGTTCTGATATAAGTTTTTAATTATTTGGTTACTAACAAAAACTAATATGGTTACCCTTATATGTGACAAACCGATATTTTCTATATAAATAAATCATAAATTTTTAAGTATTTTTTTTTTTTTATTAAAATAAATATGAATGATATGTGTCAAGGTAATGTGTAATTATAATTATATGTGTGATAAATAAAATTTATTTATTACATTAAGTATTGCAAATAAATTTATTTTAGAATTAGTGATAATTATCAATTATATTTTATACTAATTAATTCCTTATTGGAAATGTTTTATTAATTATTTTTTAGGAAAATATAATCTTATATTAATTAAATAATATATGAAATGATTTTAGAATATTTATTTATTTTAAAGATAAGAATCGTGAAAGGTATTATGTAAGTAATTATGTGATGAATATAAAATATATTTATTACATGAATGGTTATGAATAATTTTCATTATAAATTATATTCTTATAATAATTAATTTTCCAAGAAAATAGGATAATTATATTATTTAAATAATATATGATATGATTATATAATTTTTATAACACTTATTTTATTATATGAAATTATTTCAGAATAGTTAAGTTAATTATTTTAACTTAATTATTAAAGTTATATATGAAAGATAGTCATGTTGATGTGTAAGTTATCTAATCGGATATGTAATTACTGTATAGAGTCTTAGACTCTATTAGTACCCGATAAAGTTGTCGATAGACCGGCATGGTTCAGAAATTGGTCTGGACATAGATAATTTAATTAGTTAACGGTTTATTTGTGATTCAATGGTTGTTAAGGTTATATGATAATGTGATTAGGAATGTGTTAATGATTGTTTGTGAGTCAATGACTGTGAAACATGTATGACAATGTGATTATGAATGAGTTGATGATTGTTTGTGAAACCATGATTGTTGAACATGTGTGATAAGGTGATTAGGTTATGTGCTAACTGCAATAGGCAGTGTTATGTGTTACGTTATGATATACTAATCAGTAAAATGATTTGATTAATGATAGGTCGTGATAGAAAAGATAAATCTAAGTTGCGTAAGTGTAAGCAGCGCATCAGGCAAGTATCCTAACTTTGCATTTTCTTTATGCAATGGACAAGTGTAAGAATGTTTCAAAATTATATTATTATTATTAATGTACAGATTGTTAAAGCTATATTATATAAGCCCATTGATTATCAACATGTTAGTATATGATAATTCAGATAAATATATTACATTAGTTAATTTCTATAAATGATTATACAAGTGTCCCCACTTGGATAATCATTATATTTAATCGCATGTTGATACCTTTGATATACATATATGTTGAATTATATAAGACCTTTGTTATGAAAACCCGATGCGAAATGAACATTAGATAATGGGAAAATTTTTATGCGCTTTACGGACAAAGGATGAACGATAATATCGTTCTAGCAATGTAAGTATTGATCAATCTGGGGCCCATGGTACATACACCCTCGGGCAAAATAAGCAATGCCATTTCTGAGATGAATTCTGTTTAACCTTTTTTGAAAATGAAAACAATGTTCATGATATCACGAAACCTTATAAATAGACAATACAGATTTCAAAAACTTGAACGAGGGTTGTTATGCTATTACTATTGGTACAGATTACTTCACAACTATTGACTGGTTGTAGAAGAATATTATAAAGAAAACATTTAAATTCTTTCAGCTTATATATATATATATATAATACTTGCTAGGCACTCAAATGCTCATCCTTGCTTAATTTAAATGTTTTCAGCTAAGTGTGAAAAGCTAGAAGGCTCGGCCAGGAACAAGTGTAAAGGAAAGCAAATAGAATATGTTATTGGTATCTTTTGTAATGGATAGACTGTATTAAGATATTGATATGTATTATATATCATGTAAAGAATGTAGTAAAGGTTGCGTACTTGGGATTAGACTCTGATAAATGTAAGTTAAGTTTGAAATTTATATTATTGTTATTATTATTAGTAGAATTCCGCTCATAGAAATGGTATCGTAAAGTACCGAGTTTGGGTTTCAAGTATCCGGATTCGGGGACTCTACATCATGGTATCAGAGCTATAGGGTTAGAAACCTTAGGTGGATTAGACCTTAGGCTATAACCTTAGAACAGAGGGAAACGTTGAAAATATAAATAACTCATATAGAGTTTAAAAAGGAGATGAATTGAATAAATTCATCGTCAAACAAAATAAAAGATAACTTATAAAACTATTATGTGTTGTGTGTATTTATTATTTGCTAGTCAAGATAATTTTGTGTGTAGGTGTTATAAAGGAGCGAGATTAGGATACCCTTAAGTCGTAAAGAATAAGTCAACCTCCATGGTGAGCCAATACCAAAGCCGATAAGTTATGATAGAGGCTCACATTGAAAGCTACCTCAAAGAGGTGGTTATTTTGGAAAGTATAATCTTTGGATCAAGAAAGCGCCAAGTGTAAGCGATAGGTAAAAGTATAGCTAAAGGATTATAAGTGGTCAATGTCAAGTTCTTAAACTCATATGTTTGTGATGAGTTCTTAAACTCATAAGGTGTTGAAAGTTGTGACAAACTGGATATAGTTATGTATGAATGGATATTGAGGATAATAGGAATAGATAGGTTACTAAGTAATTGATCGTTAGTGAAGGTGTAAAGAATAGGTAGTGTTAGTATTAGATTGAATATGTATAATTTTAGGTGGTATATATGATAGGTATGATTGGTGTAATGTAATATTTTGTATAAGTTATGGCAGCGATTCCTGACTTTTGTAGTCACAAAGGGATAGCGAATGTTTAAAGCAATATGTGTTATGGTATGTCAAGTGCTATGAATATGGATCTATGTTGGTTTAATGAATTAAGTGGGTATAAAGATAATAGATATTTATCTGAATATTGGTTATACAGCAAACCGAGTTTTTAAAATCTAATATTTTGAATACATGATTATTTGAATAGAAAGTTTTGCGTTATATGTTAAGCGTTTACGATAAGGCTTAGAATGTAAAAATAATTTACGATAATGCCGTCAAGACAAAAACGAAACCAAAGAACAAAAGAACCTGTCAACAAAGCTGGAGGACAACCAGACCCGACACAGAATTTTTGCGAATGTGGACGATCAAGCTATGCAGAACGAAATACCAGCCGCGAAAAATCAGCCTGATAATCGATTGACAAACTTCAAAGACTTTAAGACAATCGAACTTCGAACGATTAAGACTTCAAGGTAGTCCTATTACAAGGACTTTGAAGATCAACTGACCCTGTTAATGCGTATGTGATAGCTAGGATAACGGCGGGGCAAGAGACAAATTTTGTCGCCTATAAGATAAAAGAAAATAATCTTGATAATACCGGAGATAAGCCGGGAATGTGATTAAAAGGAAAAGTTTGTGCATAGAAAGTAAGGACAGGAGGGATATATACCTTTCCTAAAAGTCCCAATCCAAGAAGGTATAATAAATGTGTTATGTGCGAATCAATGGAGCATAAGGTGAAAGACTGTCCAAGAAAGGAAATGGAGACAAGGAATGCGAAAATGCGAAAAGGCAGCAGGGCATTGGCGACATCGGGACCGACATCAACAAATAAATCAATAGAATCAACTGCAAGCGTCTTGACAAGATGATTCAAGATATCGTGGCAACAGGGGATGCAACTCCGTATTACTCAAACTAATTTTATTTTCTAATATATTATTTTCTTATATATAGTAAATTATTTTTATAAATTATTTTGAAGGAGGAATTTGAGTTCTCTTAGAAATCAAATTTACATTTAAGAAAGATAGATAAGCTTTTTCTTTGAATAGTTAAAGATCGGATCGATCAATTATGATCGAGATCTACTTGCAATGATTATTGTGTATGCTATGTACCTGGTAAG
The DNA here is from genome assembly GCA_020205605.1 of Panax ginseng. Taxonomy (NCBI): domain Eukaryota; kingdom Viridiplantae; phylum Streptophyta; class Magnoliopsida; order Apiales; family Araliaceae; genus Panax; species Panax ginseng. The sequence continues at coordinate 76,911,893 of CM035130.1, forward strand.
TATAGGTTTTAAAAGGTGATTAGGGATGAAATCCTTATAAGGGAGGGTGAATGTGACAACTTAGATATTTTCTATATAAATAAATCATAAATTTTGCGTATAATTTTTTTTTTTTTATTAAAATAAATATGAATGATATGTGTCAAGGTAATGTGTAATTATAATTATATGTGTGATAAATAAAATTTATTTATTACATTAAGTATTGCAAATAAATTTATTTTAGAATTATTGATAATTATCAATTATATTTTTATACTAATTAATTCCTTATTGGAAATGTTTTATTAATTATTTTTTAGGAAAATATAATCTTATATTAATTAAATAATATATGAAATGATTTTAGAATATTTATTTATTTTAAAGATAAGAATGCGTGAAAGGTATTATGTAAGTAATTATGTGATGAATATAAAATATATTTATTACATGAATGGTTATGAATAATTTTCATTATAAATTATATTCTTATAATAATTAATTTTCCAAGAAAATAGGATAATTATATTATTTAAATAATATATGATATGATTATATAATTTTTATAACACTTATTTTATTATATGAAATTATTTCAGAATAGTTAAGTTAATTATTTTAACTTAATTATTAAGGTTATATATGAAAGATAGTGCGACTGATGTGTAAGTTATCTAATCGGATATGTAATTACTGTATAGAGTCTTAGACTCTATTAGTACCCGATAAAGTTGTCGATAGACCGGCATGGTTCAGAAATTGGTCTGGACATAGATAATTTAATTAGTTAACGGTTTATTTGTGATTCAATGGTCGTTAAGGTTATATGATAATGTGATTAGGAATGTGTTAATGATTGTTTGTGAGTCAATGATTGTGAAACATGTATGACAATGTGATTATGAATGAGTTGATGATTGTTTGTGAAACCATGATTGTTGAACATGTGTGATAAGGTGATTAGGTTATGTGCTGACTGCAATAGGCAGTGTTATGTGTTACGTTATGATATACTAATCAGTAAAATGATTTGATTAATGATAGAGTCGTGATAGAAAAGATAAATCTAAGTTGCGTAAAGTGTAAGCGGTAGATCGTGCAAATATCCTAACTTTGCATTTTCTTTATGCAATGGACAAGTGTAAGAATGTTTCAAAATTATATTATTATTATTAATGTACAGATTGTTAAAGCTATATTATATAAGCCCATTGATTATCAACATGTTAGTATATGATAATTAGGATAAATATATTACATTCGTTAATTTCTATAAATGATTATACAAGTGTCCCACTTGGATAATCATTATATTAATCGCATGTTGATACCCTTTGATATACATATATGTTGAATTATATAAGACCTTTGTTATGAAAACAAATGAAATGAACATTAGATAATGGGAAAATTTTTATGCGCTTGGCGGACAAAGGATGAACGATAATATCGTTTCTAGCAATGTAGTATTGATCAATCTGAGGGCCCATGGACTGCATACACCCTCAAAGGCAAGTAAGCAATGCCGGGGTTCTGAGATGAATTCTGTTTAACCTTTTTCGAAAATGAAAACAATGTTCATGATATGTCACAGAAACCTTATAAATAGACAATACACAGTTTCAAAAACTTGAACGAGGGTTGTTATGCTATTACTATTGGTACAGATTACTTCACAACTATTGACTGGTTGTAGAAGAATATTATAAAGAAAACATTTAAATTCTTTCAGCTTATATATATATATATATATATAATACTTGCTAGGCACTCAAATGCTCATCCTTGCTTAATTTAAATGTTTTCAGCTAAGTGTGAAAAGCTAGAAGGCTCGGCCAGGAACAAGTGAAAAGGAAAGCAAATAGAATATGTTATTGGTATCTTTTGTAATGGATAGACTGTATTAAGATATTGATATGTATTATATATCATGTAAAGAATGTAGTAAAGGTTGCGTACTTGGGATTAGACTCTGATAAATGTAAGTTAAGTTTGAAATTTATATTATTGTTATTATTATTAGTAGAATTCCGCTCATAGAAATGGTATCGTAAATAAAGTCACCGAGTTTGGGTTTCAAGTATCCAGGATTAGGGACTCTACATCATGGTATCGAGCTATAGGGTTAGAAACCTTAGGTGGATTAGACCTTAGGCTATAACCTTAGAAACGAGAGGAAGCGTTGAAAATATAAATAACTCATATAGAGTTTAAAAAGGAGATGAATTGAATAAATTCATCGTCAAACAAAATAAAAGATAACTTATAAAACTATTATGTGTTGTGTGTATTTATTATTTGCTAGTCAAGATAATTTTGTGTGTAGGTGTTAGAAAGGAACAGGATTAGGATACCCTTAAGTCGTAAAGAATAAGTCAACCTCCATGACTGAGCCAATACCAAAGCCAATAGCTGCAATAGAGGCTCACATTGAAAGCTACCTCAAAGAGGTGGTTATTTTGGAAAGTATAGTACTGGATCAAGAAATGCCAAGTGTAACTGATAGGTAAAGTATAGCTAAAGGATTATAAGTGGTCAATGTCAAGTTCTTAAACTCATATGTTTGTGATGAGTTCTTAAACTCATAAGGTGTTGAAAGTTGTGACAAACTGGATATAGTTATGTATGAATGGATATTGAGGATAATAGGAATAGATAGGTTACTAAGTAATTGATCGTTAGTGAAGGTGTAAAGAATAGGTAGTGTTAGTATTAGATTGAATATGTATAATTTTAGGTGGTATATATGATAGGTATGATTGGTGTAATGTAATATTTTGTATAAGTTATGGCAGCGATTCCTGACTTTTGTAGTCACAAAGGGATAGCGAATGTTTATAGCAATATGTGTTATGGTATGTCAAAAGTGCTATGAATATGGATCTATGTTGGTTTAATGAATTAAGTGGGTATAAAGATAATAGATATTTATACGAATATTGGTTATCAATGAAACCGAGTTTTAAAATCTAATATTTTGAATACATGATTATTTGAATAGAAAGTTTTGCGTTATATGTTAAGCGTTTACGATAAGGCTTAGAATGTAAAAATAATTTACGATAATGCCGTCAAGACAAAAAACGAAACCAAAGAACAAAAGAACACATCAACAAAAGTGGAGGACAACCGGACGAAACCACGTAATTTTTTTGCGAATGTGGACGATCAAGCTATGCGAGCGAAATACCGGTAGCGAAAAAAATCGGCTGATAATCGATTGACAAACTTCAAAGACTTTAAGACAATCGAACTTGAGCGATTAAGACTTCAAGGTAGTCCTATTACAAGGACTTTGAAGATCAATGACCCATTAATGCGTATGATGATAGCTAGGATAACGGCGGGGCAAGAGACAAATTTTATACTTTATAAGATAAAAAGAAAATAATCTTGATAATCTAGGAGATAAGCGGGAATGTGATTAAAAGGAAAAGTTTGTGCATAGAAAGTAAGGACGGGAGGATATATACCTTTCCTAAAAGTCCCAATCCAAGAAGGTATAATAAATGTGTTATATGTAATCAATGGAGCATAAGGTGAAAAACTGTCCAAGAAAGGAAATGGAGACAAGGAATGCGAAAATGCGAAAAGGCAAATAGAGGCATTTGGCGACATCGGGACCGACATCAACAAATAAATCAATAGAATCAATCGCAAGCGTTCTTGACATAACCAATTCAAGATATCGTGGCAACCAGGGATGCAACTCCAGGTATTACTCAAACTAATTTTATTTTCTAATATATTATTTTCTTATATATAGTAAATTATTTTTATAAATTATTTTGAAGGAGGAATTTGAGTTCTCTTAGAAATCAAATTTACATTTAAGAAAGATAGATAAGCTTTTTGCTGAATAGTTAAAGATCGGATCGATCAATTATGATCGAGATCTACTTGCAATGATTGTGTATGCTATGTACCCTGGTAAGTATAGGTTTTAAAAGGTGATTCCGGGGACGAAATCCTTATAAGGGAGGGTGAATGTGACAACCCGATATTTTCTATATAAATAAATCATAAATTTTGCGTATAATTTTTTTTTTTTATTAAAATAAATATGAATGATATGTGTCAAGGTAATGTGTAATTATAATTATATGTGTGATAAATAAAATTTATTTATTACATTAAGTATTGCAAATAAATTTATTTTAGAATTATTGATAATTATCAATTATATTTTTATACTAATTAATTCCTTATTGGAAATTTTTATTAATTATTTTTTAGGAAAATATAATCTTATATTAATTAAATAATATATGAAATGATTTTAGAATATTTATTTATTTTAAAGATAAGAATGCGTGAAAGGTATTATGTAAGTAATTATGTGATGAATATAAAATATATTTATTACATGAATGGTTATGAATAATTTTCATTATAAATTATATTCTTATAATAATTAATTTTCCAAGAAAATAGGATAATTATATTATTTAAATAATATATGATATGATTATATAATTTTTATAACACTTATTTTATTATATGAAATTATTTGAATAGTTAAGTTAATTATTTTAACTTAATTATTAAGGTTATATATGAAAGATAGTCTTAATTGATGTGTAAGTTATCTAATCGGATATGTAATCATTGTATAGAGTCTTAGACTCTATTAGTACCCAAATAAAGTTGTCGATAAATGGCATGGTTCAGAAATTGGTCTGGACATAGATAATTTAATTAGTTAACGGTTTATTTGTGATTCAATGGTTGTTAAGGTTATATGATAATGTGATTAGGAATGTGTTAATGATTGTTTGTGAGTCAATGATTGTGAAACATGTATGACAATGTGATTATGAATGAGTTGATGATTGTTTGTGAAACCATGATTGTTGAACATGTGTGATAAGGTGATTAGGTTATGTGCTGACTGCAATAGGCAGTGTTATGTGTTACGTTATGATATACTAATCAGTAAAATGATTTGATTAATGATAGGTCGTGATAGAAAAGATAAATCTAAGTTGCGTAAGTGTAAGCAGCGCATCAGGCAAGTATCCTAACTTTGCATTTTCTTTATGCAATGGACAAGTGTAAGAATGTTTCAAAATTATATTATTATTATTAATGTGCATGATTGTTAAAGCTATATTATATAAGCCCATTGATTATCAACATGTTAGTATATGATAATTCGGATAAATATATTCATTCGTTAATTTCTATAAATGATTATACAAGTGTCCCCACTTGGATAATCATTCAGATTAATCGCATGTTGATACCCCTTTGATATACATATATGTTGAATTATATAAGACCTTTGTTATGAAAACTTGAAATGAAATGAACATTAGATAATGGGAAAATTTTTATGCGCTTTACGGACAAAGGATGAACGATAATATCGTTCTAGCAATGTAGTATTGATCAATAGGGGCCCATGGATTTGTACACCCAAAGCCAAAAAGCAATGCTTAGGTTTCTGACGGATGAATTTACATTTAACCTTTTCGAAAATGAAAACAATGTTCATGATATGTCACGAAACCTTATAAATAGACAATACAGTTTCAAAAAACTTGAGCGAGGGTTGTTATGCTATTACTATTGGTGCAGATTACTTCACAACTATTATTTGGTTGTAGAAGAATATTATAAAGAAAACATTTAAATTCTTTTAAACTTATATATATATATATATATATAATACTTCTTTGGGCACTCAAATGCTCATCCTTGCTTAATTTAAATGTTTTCGATTAAGTGTGAAAAGCTAGAAAGGCTCGACCAGAACAAGTGAAAAGGAAAGCAAATAGAATATGTTATTGATATCTTTTGTAATGGATAGACTGTATTAAGATATTGATATGTATTATATATCATGTAAAGAATGTAGTAAAGGTTGCGTACTTGGGATTAGACTCTGATAAATGTAAGTTAAGTTTAAAATTTATATTATTGTTATTATTATTAGTAGAATTCCGCTCATAGAAATGGTATCGTAAAGTACCGAGTTTGGGTTTCAAGTATCCGGATTCGGGGACTCTACATTATATGCAAGTTTGGATACCAACTGCACCTCTCAAACTATTTTTATTTTAATATGAGATCTATAAGTGACCATCATATATATAAATGGGAACTCTTAATTGGAGTTTCTTATTCCATCATGATGACATGGTATAAATAAAGCATATACATTTAACACTTTATATGATCTTGATACAAACTTATAATTATAAGTTACTAACAAAAACAAAAATGGTTACCATATATATAGGTTTGGATACCAACCTAACATTTCAACCTGAAATAAATTTGAAGGATCTTTATTACGAACCAATTTTATGTAAATTTGGTTACTCAGAAAAAATAAAATGGTTACCTCTATATGCATATTTAAATACCAACTGTACAATTTCTAGATAATTTTTATGACTATGTAATTTATAAGTATACATCAGCTAGATAAATAAGACACTCTCACATGTACATTTAACACTTGATGTTTGTCCTGATACAAGCTTGTAACTATCTGGTTACTAATAACAGTAACCATAATGTAACATAATAAAACACTAACCACATAATTATATGATAGTAACCAGAACAGGTTTTAATGGTAACCAAAACAGAAACATCATGTAATAAAACCCAGTTTAGGCAATCCATGTATACTAAACAATTACATATTAACCAGAATAAAAAATAAAAGTAACCAAAATCCCACATTGAGGGCACAATAATAGTAGCCAAACCATAAGATAATAGTAACCAAAACATAGTAAAGAAGTAACCAAATAGTTATATGAAAGTAACTAGAACATGTTTTAATGGTAACCAAAACAGAAACAACTTGTATATCCAACCCAGTTTAGGCAACCCATGTATACTCTTACATGTACATTTAACACTTTATATATGTCCTGATATAAGCTTGTAACTATCTGGTTACTACAAAAAAATAAAATGGTTACCCTTCTCTGCATGTTTAGTTATCAATTGCACCTTTCAAACAATGTATCAGACACAACTTAGAAGTAACAAATACGAACCAACAAACAATGTCAAATCACTAGTAATATAATCAAATATGTAATCCCATTTACATAAGCTCCAATAAACATTACAGACTCATTAACCATAACAAATGGTCATGGATATCCAACAAAAACCAAAGTACGAAACACAATTCAGAAGGACAATACAACGACAATCGAACCAATCAAAATTTGGTACAAATATTTCTGAAAATTCTTTATCGGTCTCATATCCCTCTAACTGTTTGTTCCTAGCATGCATGTAGAGGTACTAATCAAAATCTGGTACAACCTGTATATCCAACCTAGTTTACTGCAACCAGAAACGAGAATAAACAGAAGAAAATAAATCACTGTGAAACAAAGATACTGAGTAAGTACGAGAAAGATGAACAAATGAACCAATAACGATCACGAAAATGAAGAACAAATCACCAGTAACGATCAATGGAGAAGAAGAAAGCAAGATAATAAAGATTTCTAACTAAAGAGTCCTATAGTAAACAATCCAGACAAATGATAATACTAATCCCCTAAATTAAAGAATCCTAATTGCACTAATATTAATCCCCTAAATTAAGGAATCCTAATTGCACTAATATTATAAATAAATATGAGAAAGTGTATTATTTTTATAATTATTTTATGGATGTACCATTATTATAATTATTTTTAAAAATGTACTAAAATATGTAATTAATCCTAGAATTTATTCTATTACACCTCGGGTAAAGTTAGCCTTAAAAATTTGGTCTCAAATTGTATTTTAAATGATGTGTTATTATAATATTATTTGGCTACATCTCTTGTGATTAGTTTATATATAAAATATTTCTTATTTGTCTTATTTAGTGCCACATTATTTAAAACACATTTTAGATAATATTAATAAATTTCATTCCGTTAGTATTACTCTTACACCATTCACCCAAGACACAAATTTAACGATATAAATATTATTTTCAGCCACGCAACGGTACTAGTAGCATAATTATTTGTGATATTTATGTTACTAAATATGTACTAAAAAAATTAGGTAAAAGTATAATGTATAGGATCCTAATTACAATTTTATAATTTAATTGTTTAAAATTAAAATATCAACTTTAACATATTTTTTCAAATAAATTTTAAAAAATCAATATTAATCTGATACTATTTGAAATTGAAGGAGTAATTCTAACTATATTTACTTTTTTTCCCTTTCTTTTCTTCAAGCCAATTCTTATTTTTCACTTTTCTTTCAAAATGAAATACCTAAATTATAAGAAATTTGATTTTAACACTGTTATATGTTGTAAGTGTAGATTCTAGATGTCAAAATATAAAAATACCGCCTATGAATATTAGGTATAAAAAGGGAAAAAAATTTAAATAATAGATTACAAGTAAATATTGATATGCTGAAATAAGAAATAAGAAAAGTTAATGAGATAGAAATAACGGAGTATAAAATTGAATTTTATAAATAATAATTTTAAATAATAGAATGGAATTTTTTATAATATAGTCAAATGAAGACTTTCTAAAAAAAAACAGTTATACTGTATATTTCAAAAATAAATTGGCTGAGCTTTAAAAATTTAATCATTGAATAAATAAACATTTGAATTAAATTTGGTTAGATATACTTGCAAAATCGCGTACCAACTTCATTTTCTCGACAAGTCGCCTATAGTATGTTTCAAATGATTAGAATGAAAAGATATCTACTTATCTTCTTCACCGTACTCACCCCTTTAGTTGACGGACGGACCGTGACGTTCGGATCATACAACCGTCGTCTATACTTTTAGTGACGCTTATATGTTGTCCGTCGCTAAAAGTATAGAACGACAGTTGTATGACCGAAATCATCGTCTGGTTAAATGCGCTAAGGAGGGTGAAGACGAGCACGGGTGAAGTAAGATAAAGGATATCTTGACTGATCCTCTGTTACATGTTTCATAAGACAACTTTAAAGAACATTAGCTAGAAAAAATGGAAAAATAGACGATCCTCTTTAAATGAATTCAAGACTTCCTCTCCTCCTCCTCCTCCCTCCTCCCTCCTCCCTCCTCCCTCCTATCTCCTATCTCCTATAATGTATTTATTTTTATAAATAATTTTTTAATTAATAAAATTTAAAATTATCAAATATATTCAATGTATTTAAATATAACTAAAGTGGAGGTGTTTTATACATTTCTCTTGGCATAATATATTTATTTTTATAAATAATTTCTTAATTAATAAAATTTAAAATGGTGAATATATATATATATATATATATTTATTTATTTGTGTGAATGATTTTTAAGTAATGAAATTTAACATTGTCAACTATATTTAATGTATTTATTTTTATAAAATATTTATATAAATAATTTATTATGTAATATAATTTAATATTATCAATTATTGTAATAATTTGATTATTTAAAATTTAAATTCAATATTGTAATACAACTTGGAATTACCTTACAAATATTTTATAACTTGAAACTATTTATATTTAACTAAGGTAAGGTTGATTTAGACCAGCAAAAAAAATTTATCTGGCCGCTACTAAAAGTTATTTTAATTATTTTTCATTCCCTTCCCTTCCTTTTCTATCAAATAAAAACTTACAAATATAGTATAAAGGTCACAATACCTTAGTATTAACCACGAGACCTCATCGGCAGAGTCTTAAGCTTAAGTAATTATAAGATCTTTTTACCGTCTATTGCAAGGTTTAACGGTTAATATTTAAAATAAATAAGACCTTTTAAAATACATTGTTGCGGGAAAATTTAACTACATGAATAATGTGTTATGGTAGTGGTAGCTGTCGTTAACAGTTCAAAGTTTAAACCTTACTTTTCACTCTACGAACACAAACTTAAACACAATATAGTAGCAAGTAAGGATCGATCCCACAAAGAATAATACTATTTTGAATTTATCCTAATATTTCTAACAGAAAGTAAATATAAAAAAACTGGGGGTTTGAATTGCTTATAACTAACTAAAGAAAAGAAGATTAAATTAATTAGGATAATTAAGTAAATTAAAGTTTCAGTTCTGCAGTTCAGTATCACCTATTCACAGTAACAACATAATTAAGTAAACATTATTTCTTCCTTCTATGAGATTAATAAGCCTAAATAACAACAATCTCTGTTACCCGAAAATTCCCCTTAGATCTTAAATTTAGTGCAACAATCACTGTAACGATCGAGAAATTTGTAATTTAATTAAATTAATATTTTAAATAATTTAGTTGAGGAAAATAAATATTTGATGAATTGTGATGAATTAATTTAGTGGCTAAATTAATTAATGTGAATCGAGAATGATAATTTTATTTGTAAGATTTAATTTAAGGAATAATTAAATTAAATCAATTGTTTAATATGGAAGAAAATAATTAAATAAAATAAATTGTTTAATTTGATGGAAATAAATTAAAGATAGTGATGTGTCTAATTTATTAATTAAATTAGATATATAATTATTTATTAATAATAATAAGATTTTTATTATAAGTATTATAAGTTATTTAAATTAACTAAACTAAGTTATTTAAATTGATCAACTAAAAGTGTGACATAAAACTATATAATATAAATGTTATTAAAATAATTTAGTTGGGAGAATTATTGGTTAGCCAAACAGGGCCTTGTGGCCTTTGGCTTATTTAAGCTGAAAGGGAACGTGGGTTTTATAACGGAAAGGGAACGTGGGTTTCAGTTGTGTTTTACGCATATATTTCTAAGCCTAGCGTTCAGTTTCTTTTGTTATTCACGTATTTTATCTAACGCTAAAGAACAGAGGGTTGGAGAGAGAGCTTTGTGAGAAGAGAGAAATTTCAAAGATTCTAGAGAAGAAGAGGAAACACAGTGGTGTTGATAGAAGGGTGGCTAATTGTCCTACTAATTCAAGGTATAACTCATTCCTAAATTTTCTAGTTGGAATTTGAAACTTAAAGTTCTCTGCAATGGATTTTATGGGATTGTTGTAAATGAATTCTTATGTATTGCTTTTGTAGAATCTGTTATTATCAATATATATATATATATATATATATATATATATATATATATATACACGTAATTGTTGATTGCCATATCACGTGAAGTTGGGTTTGAGGAAGGAAAATGATATAACAGTGTTTATGTTCTTATTATATGGCTTAGAAAAGTACAAGAAATTGATGCTCTATATGTGTAATAATCTGTAATTTGTTGATGGATTATGAAAATATATTGAGAAACGAAAAACAACGAAGTTTAAATTATGCCAATTGATTGAAAAACGAATTCGTGGTGATCAAATTCGCCAAAGGTGTCAAAAAAATGGAGTTTTATGTGAAAAATATGAAAATTGATAAATTAAAATGGTTTTAGTTGTGTTAATTTAGTATTTGTATGCTTGGTGAAGTTTATGTGTAATTTGCATAAGTTATACATGTTAATTGGTGTAAGAAATTAAGATATAGTAGCTTGGTTTTGTTTCTGGTTATGGGTGTTCTTTAATTGGCGCCTCATCATACCAAATTTCATGCCTTGTAAAAGCAGAAAAAACTTTCAAGAACTCAGCGCTTGGCGCCATCGACTCGCTTGATCTTTGGAAAAGTGGCCTAGGTTGGACAGTTTTGACCTCCTGTAGTAAAATGGCCATAACATTTTCATACAAACTCCGATTGAGGTGATTCAAGATAATTTGGAAAGAGGACGAATAGAACTATAACTTTTATTCTTTAAGGTTTTCAATTTGAAATCGTTATGAAGGGTAAAAATGGCCATCTTTAGGACTATTGTGTATTTGGAGCCAATCGGAGGGCGTCGGGATGCGCGAATGCAAGTGCAATCCTTTGTGTGTTAGTATAACTTAATGATAACATGTTGGACATGTAATAGGATGTTGTATCAAGTTGTTAATGTGTATGTGGTGTAATGACATGATCACTTAAGTAGTTGTAATAAAGCTAAAAAGTAATGTTCATGAAAAGATGCGATGTTTTTTAAACTTAAACTTAGTTAGTAGCTATACTAAAAGTAAGAAAGCAACTCATGAAGGTAATGTTAGTATAACTAATGTGTATTGTCAATACATATGGTATGTGTAGGACTTTGGGTGAGCGTGAGTAGTGATTGTTTAACCCTACATGCGAGGCAAGTTCTCTAACCCTACTTTTATAATTGTGCAAGTATCTAACTATCTTTGAGCAAGTTTTCCTAACTCTAAGATTTCTTTGTGAAAGTTTTTTAACCCTAATTATATCGTGCAAGCTCCTAAACCTTATCTCTTGATTTTGAGCCAATCTTTAACTTGTTAATTAGCATGCAAATTTCTACATTCTAACACACCAATGTTGAACAAGTTTTATCATTCAACTTATTATTTGTTATGCATGCTTAAGATTCAACTCTAAATAAGGTTTTAACCTTGGCTTAATATTGTTCAAGCAAGGCATATTATAATTATTCGATGTTTATGCTGTTAGATTATTCCTAAAGCATGACCTTAATTTTCAATGTCGATTTAGTTATGATTATTCCATAGCATGATGTTATCAATATTGTATTCAACTAATCCTTAGTTGATGACCGAATTGAATTCTAAATTACCCTTGAATGTATCCACACCAAACTTACTTTGAGTGCGGACATATTTTAAACATTGAGACGAACAACCCTAACATAGGGGATTTTTTACGTGTAACGTTTAGATGTTTGTACACAATACATGGTACAAAAATTTGATCCCCTAAGTACGATAAGAAGGGTCTCAGATAGTCGAAATGATTTATTAAGGTTGGGTAATAATACCTAAGAATTGGGGACATAGTTCGTGGTCTTAAGACCCTCAGATAATTAAAGTTCGAACTTGTTTTCTAGTTTGATTTGTAGAACAAGTTCCTTATTGTTCAGCTTTCGTTGTTCACTCTCATGTTATTATCATTGCTACGTTCTATATCAGTGAGCATTTGTTTGCTCACTCTTGCAATTAACACTGCAGTTAAAGTGGAGAAAGTTGATGAGCCGTCGACTAGAAAAGGCAAGGGAAAGATGTCCAAATGATGAAGACTTATGATAATTTTATTTAAATGTTTTATGTTTCAAGACTTGTTTTAAATATGTGATGTATTCCGCAAACTGATGTAATAAGTTTTAAGGTTAGATTACCTGGGATTTAATTTGAAATGATGATGTAACCCTTTAATGGGAGAGATTATTGTTTAAATTATTTTAATTATGTCTTTATCCCTTTTTATGGGTAGTTAGATATAATAGTTTTTGATAAGTGAGCTCCAAATCCTGTGGGAATGGAGTACCTGGATTTGGGGGTGTCACAGGTTGGTATCAAAGCCTTAGGTTATGAACCTTAGGTGGGGAAACCTTAGGAAGTAACCTTTAAGAAAATAGAAAACATAGAGGTGTTCAACTCTTATCGAGTTTTAAGGAATGGATTAAGGTATCCATTGAAGCTAAACAATAAAATACATTATGTGCTATGTGTTAATAACTTATGTGCTCGCGAGTATCGAAAATATTAAATAAAACCTAAAACATTTTGTTGTCAGGATGTCTACTGAAGGAGGATCCAGTCCAGCTAGAGAGGTGATACCTCAAAGACCTATAGATGATGAGCCCCGAGATATTCATGTAGTGGGGGAGCAGTTGATCCAGGAGGATGAGCCTGTGACCGATCCTGTGGAGGATAGCTCTGAGGAGGTAGAGGAGGATGATGAGGAAGAGGATCTTCAGGAGTTTCCACCAAACTCCATATCAGCTGAGATGTATGACGCTCTGTATGACCGTAATGTAGAGTTATAGGATGAGGTTCAGGAGCTGAAGGAAACAGTTGAGATGCATCACGCTTCGATGGAGCAGAAGGATGCAGAGATTCAGGAACTCGACTCGAAACTTGGGAACACGGAGTGAGACTTAGTTCATACAAAGGGTCAGCATGAAGACCTGTTGGTAGTACACGAGAAGATGAAGACGGACATGGAGAAATTGAAAGATGATTTCAAGGAGGAGTCACTAAGCGCAAGAGAAGCGAGAGGATGCGTGGATGAAGGCAACTCAACGTCGTGCGTGCGGTGTCTTTGAGGCTAAGGTTCAAGTGAAGAAAGCCAAGATGAAGGAGATGGATTATGCTTTTAATTTGGCGATTGATAGGGCCTAGGATCGAGTCTACTATTATCCACCTCAGTTTGAGAATTCACCGTGGTTCGTGATGGATCGCAGAACGACGTATCGTATCATGGAGGAGGAACGCCGAGAAGATAGATAATAATGTGTGGTTAATTATGTGAATAAATAAGCCGTGAATCCCTTATTTTGATATAAATAAAGGGATAGTATGAGTATGTAATCCTGGCCGGTCGATTCAGGAAGGTAGATGTTTATAGCGGTTATGCTTTATTTTGAGTATGTTCTAAAACTTTATGAATGAATAAAATATTAGAGTTTATTTGAAATGTTATGTGTTAAAGCTTTAATCTTGGAATGTTTAAATTAAACTTTAAATACCCAAGAAGTTGAGTAATGAGCTAATAAGCGTATATTTTAATGAGAAAATGCCTCTAGAAGAAGAAGACAAGCTGCACAAGCCAAGCACCTCCTGAGGGGTCTACTAATAATAATAACGAGACCAACGCTAATCCGGTTCAGCAGTTGGTAGCTTTGTTGACGGGTGCACTTGCGAATCAACCGCAAGTTCAAGTCATGACTTTCAAGGAATTCAAAGCGGTTGGACCGCCAGAGTTTCAAGGATCTATGAATCCAGTAGAAGCCCAAACCTGGATCATGAAAATGGAGAAGGTGTTCAACGTTGCTAGAGTTAATGAAGATCAAAAGACTGCGTTCGCAACGTTCATGATGAAGTCTGAAGCTAGCTACTGGTGGCAAGGAAACAAGGTTCGTGGAGGACAAGGAGTGATAGCATGGGATAGATTCAAAGAAATGTTTTTCGAAATATACTTTCCAGCAAGTTCTCGGAATCAGCTGGAAGTGCAATTTCTGGAGTTGAAGTAAGGAACTATGACGATGCCGGAATATGCTGTGAAGTTTAACGAGTTGGCAAGGTTTGCCACTTATCAAGTCAATAACGATGAGCGTAAAGCGAGAAGGGTTGAACAAGGATTGAAACCCTGGCTTTACAGCAAAGTTTCAATGTTCCAGCTAAACACATTTTCGGCTGTACTGGAGAAGGCAATCATCGCGAAAGGTGGAAGCGATGCCTTGACCAAGTACAATCAAGAACAGAAGAAGAAGAAGAATGAAAATGAGAATAAGGCTAGTGGTAGTAATGTTGGAAGTAATAGTCAGAAGAGGAAATGGAGCAAGAATTCATTGCGGGAGGACAACAAGGAAATCAACGAAGAAAAAGTTTGAGGAACATGCAACTTGCATGGGGAAGAACCATCTTGGAGTATGTTTGAAGGGAGAGAGTGTGTTTCATTTGTGGTCGGGAGGGACACATTGCACCGAACTATTTTAGTCCAAAGAAAGGAGCATGATTTACCTGCGGTTCAAAGGATCATATGGCTCGTGATTGCCCTAAGAAGCCAGCGGGAAGTGCAAGTGGCGGAAAAGGAAACAACAATGGTGGTGGTGCATTGGCTATCACTGGACCAGCTCAATCAAGCCGACCTATTGCGAGGACTTTCAATATGACCGTGCAGGATGTTGTACAGTCTAAGGATGTGGTGTTAGGTATCATTCCGATTAATGGTATTAATGCGTATGTACTATTTGATTCGGGTGCTACTTGTTCATTTATATCTAATGAATTTGCTCAGAATTTAGAATTTCCCAAGGAAGAATTAGAATTTCCCTTAAGTATAGAGATTGCGAATAAGGAAGTGATTCCTGTTAGATACATATATAGGAATTGTAGAGTGGATATAAAGGGTCACGAGATGATGGTAGATTTGATACCAATTAGACTTGGTGAATTTGATGTTATACTGGGAATGGATTGGTTATTCAATTACGGAACAATAATTGATTGCCAAAGAAAGTGTGTTAACCTTATGACTCCCTCAAAGGTTGTGTTTTATGGCAGCAAGTCACCTCGACAAGCAAGTTTTCTGACGGTGATGCAAGCCAAGAAGTTGTTGAGACAAGGATGTATAGGATATTTAGCCTACATAGTCAATACACAGAAGAAGAGTGCAAAGTTAGAAGAGATACCGATCATAAGAGATTTTACAGATGTATTTCCAGACGATTTGCCGGGTCTTCCGCCAGATCGATAAATCTAGTTTGTGATTGACCTACTACCAGGAACGGCTCCGATATCTAAGGCACCATACAGAATGGCCCCGGTAGAGATGAAGGAATTGATGGTGCAATTGCAAGAATTGCTTAACAAGAAGTATATTCAAGTTTTGAGTGTTTCGCCATGGGAGAACCAACCGATGTTGTTTGTTAAGAAGAAGAGCGGATCGATCGCGCGCTTTGCATTGATTCTGAGAGAATTGAATAAGGTCACTATTAAAAATAAGTATCCATTACCTATAATCGATGACTGTTTCGATCGAGTTGAAGGAGCGAGGTATTTCTCTAAGATAGACTTGAGAAGTGGTTATCATCAATTGAAGGTGAGGCCAGGAGGATGTACCAAGAAACGGCGTTGAGAACTCGGTATGGTCACTACGAGTTTCGGTTATGTCTTTTGGTTTAACTAACGCTTTTGCAAAGACATTCATGGACTTCTTTGAGCAGGGTGTTTAAGCCATTCTAGACAAGTTTGTGGTGGTGTTTATTGATGATATATTGGTGTATTCCAAGACCAAGGAGGAACATGTGGAACACTTGAGATTGGCGTTGGAAGCGTTGAGAAAAAGAGAAGTTGTGCGCTAAGTTCTCAAAATGTGAATTTTGGTTGGAGCGATGTCTACAGTTTCTGAGCACATTATTGATAAGGATGGAATTTCGGTAGATCCATCAAAGGTGGAAGCTGTAATAAACTGGGATCAGCCGAAGACATCGTCAGAAGTGAGGAGTTTCTTAGGATTGGCGGGTTACTATAGGCGTATTCAAGACTTTTCCAAGATTGCAACTCCGTTGACAAATTTAACTAGAAAAGCGGTTAAGTTTGTTTGGACAGAGAAGTGTGAGGAAAGTTTTCGAGAGTTAAAGAAGAGGTTGAGTTCAGCACTTGTGTTGTCGTTGCCTGATGATATAGGAAATTTTGTGGTGTATAGTGTCGCATCGTATAAAGGACTAGGCTGTGTGCTTATGCAGAACGGCAGAGTTATTGCGTATGCATCATGTTAGTTGAAAGATTACGAGAAGGGGTATCCGACTCATGACTTGGAGTTAAGCGGCGATGTAGTGTTTGCCACGAAAATTTGGAGACATTATCTTTATGGAGAAATGTGTGAGATATATGAACCATAAAAGTCAAGTATATCTTTACACAAAAAGATTTGAACATGCGACAAAGAAGATGGTTGGGTGATCAAAGATTATGATTATGAGATTTTCTATCATCCGGAAAGGAGAATGTTATTCTTTGATGCCTTAAGTAGGAAGGGACGGGAGAAGTTAATGATGTTAAGCGATCAAGAAAAGTTAGTGTCGAGAAATGGCTAAGATGGAGTTGGAAATTAAATATCCGACATAATCCGATGAAAAGTTATTCTAGATGGGAAATAGTTCAACGATGGTAGATAAGGTGAAAAATGCACAACTTCAGGATGAAGACTGTGAAAAGATAAAACAGAAGATATCTATAGGTGAGGGAGACAAATTCAAAATCGATTCGGAAGGGTTACTTGATTGAAGGAGGATTTGGGTTTAAATCGATATGAAGTTAAAGAAGAAATTCTTAATGAAGCTCACAACTCACGATATTCTATTCACCACAGGAGTAAAAAGATGTACCAAGATCTTAAACATCATTTTGGTGGTAGAATATGAAGAGGATGTGGGTGAGTGTGTGGTGAAATGCTTAACATGTCAGAAAGTCAAAGTTGAACATTCAAAGGCCAAGCGGATTATTACAACCGTTAGAGATACCGAATGGAAATGGGAGCATATCACAATGGATTTTGTGGTAGGTCTTCCAACGACTCAGCAAGGTTACGATGCCATTTGGGTGATTGTCGATCGATTGACGAAGTCAGCACACTTTTTGCCAATCAAGATTCGATTTACTCTAGATCGGTTAGCAAAACTATACGTTAAAGAGATTGTGTCAAGACATGGTGTACCTGTGTCCATTGTATCAAACAGAGATCCACGTTTTACATCTAATTTCTAGAAACGATTACAAGAGTGTTTGGGAACACAACTGAGAATGAGCACGGCATACCATCCTTAGACCGACGAACAAAGTGAGAGAACCATCCAAACACTGGAGGATATGCTCAGAGCGTGTATTATGGATTTTAAAGGGAATTGGGATGACCATCTGCCACTGGTGGAATTTGCTTATAATAATAGTTATCATGCAAGTATTGGCATGCCGCCTTACGAAGCGTTATACGGCAGGAAATGCAGAACTCCATTATGTTGGGACGAGGTTGGTGAATGTCAGCTATTGGGTCCAGAATTGGTGCAACAGACTGTTGAGATCATCAAAGTGATTCGAGCGAGACTGATAGCTGTACAAGATAGACAAAAGAAATATCCGTCGGCATCGATGTAATTGGGAATTCGATGTCGGTAGTTATGTTTTCTTGAAAGTATCTCCCTGGAAGGGGAAAATTCGATTTGGCAAGAAAGGGAAATTGAGCCCTAGATTTATAGGACCTTTCGAAGTGCTTCGACGAGTTGGTGAGGTGGCGTACGAGGTAGCCTTACCTCCGGAGTTAGAGCATATTCATAATGTTTTCCATGTTTCGGTATTGAGACCATACAAGCCTGACTATAAACATGTTATAGAATATGAGCCCTTACAGTTTGAGAAAGATTTGTCATATGAAGAAGTCCCTGTTCAAATTGTTGACAGAAAAGAACAAGTCCTGAGGAATAAGGTGATACCTTCTGTTAAGGTAATTTGGAGGAACCACAATGCTGAAGAAGCTACGTGGGAACTTGAAAGTGTTATGATGAAAAATTATCCTCAGTTGTTTGCTTGATTTTGTATAGCGATTATGGGGACAGAATCTTGTTAAGGAGGGAAAAATATAGCGAATAAATTTTTTGAGTTGTGATTCTAGGGACAGAATCCTTTTCAGGAGGGAAGGATGTAACGATCGAGAAATTTGTAATTTAATTAAATAAATATTTTAAATAAATTAGTTGTTGAGGAAAATAAATATTTGATGAATTGTGATGAATTAATTTAGTGGCTAAATTAATTAATGTGAATCGAGAATGATAATTTTATTTGTAAGATTTAATTTAAGGAAATAATTAAATTAAATCAATTGTTTAATATGGAAGAAAATAATTAAATAAAATAAATTATTTAATTTGATGGAAATAAATTAAAGATAGTGATGTGTCTAATTTATTAATTAAATTAGATATATAATTATTTATTAATAATAATAAGATTTTTATTATAAATATTATAAGTTATTTAAATTAACTAAACTAAGTTATTTAAATTGATCAACTAAAAGTGTGACATAAAACTATATAATATAAATGTTATTAAAATAATTTAGTTGGGAGAATTATTGATTAGCCAAACAGGGCCTTGTGGCCTTTGGCTTATTTGAGTGACGCTTGTTGGGTTTTATAACGAAGCAGGGCGTGGGTTTTAGATTGTGTTTCTGATATTATTTCTAAGCCTAGCGTTTGAGTTTCTTTTTGTTATTCACGTATTTTATCTAAGGCTAAAAAACGAGAGGGTTGGAGAGAGAGCTTTGTGAGAAGAGTGAAATTTCAGAGATTCTAGAGAAGAAGAGGAAACACAGTGGTGTTGATAGAAGGGTGGCTAATTGTCCTACTAATTCAAGGTGTAACTCATTCCTAAATTTTCTAGTTGGAATTTGAAACTTAAAGTTCTCTACAATGGATTTTGTGGGATTGTTGTAAATGAATTCTTATGTATTGCTTTTGTAGAATCTGTTATTATCAATATATATATATATATATATATATACACACGTAATTGTTGATTGCCATATCACGTGAAGTTGGGTTTGAGGAAGGAAAATGATATAACAGTGTTTATGTTCTTATTATATGGCTTAGAAAAGTACAAGAAATTGATGCTCTATATGTGTAATAATCTGTAATTTGTTGATGGATTATGAAAATATATTGAGAAACGAAAACAATGAAGTTTAAATTATATAATTGATTGATTAAAGCGAATTTCAGTGGTGTTCAAATTCGCCAAAGGTGTCAAAAATGGAGTTTTATGTGAAAAACATGAAAATTGATAAATTAAAATGGTTTTAGTTGTGTTAATTTAGTATTTGTATGCTTGGTGAAGTTTATGTGTAATTTGCATAAGTTATACATGTTAATTGGTGTTAGAAATTAAGATATAGTAGCTTGGTTTTGTTTCTGGTTATGGGTGTTCTGTAATTCGGCGCCCCAGCGCCAAATTTCACGCCCCATCGCAAAATACGGACGATAACTTGCGCCCATTGGCTGAACTCACGCTTATTATTTGGAACTCGCGCCTTGGCGCTTGACGACTCATACCAAATTTGGAAAAGTGGCCTAGGTTGGACAGTTTTGACCTCCTGTAGTAAAATGGCCATAACATTTTCATACAAACTTCGATTGAGGTGATTCAAGATTATTTGGAAAGAGGACGAATAGACCTATAAATTTTATTCTTTAAGGTTTTCAATTTGAAATCGTTATGAAGGGTCAAAATGGCTATCTTTAGGACTGTTGTGTTTTTGGAGCCAATCGGAGGGCATCGGGATGCGCGAATGCAAGTGCAATCCTTTGTGTGTTAGTATAACTTAATGATAACATGTTGGACATGTAATAGGACGTTGTATCAAGTTGTTCATGTGTATTTGGTGCAATGACATGATCACTTAAGTAGTTGTAATAAAGCTAAAAAGTAATGTTCATGAAAAGATGCGATATTTTTTAAACTTAAACTTAGTTAGTAGCTATACTAAAAGTAAGAAAGCAACTCATGAAGGTAATGTTAGTATAACTAATGTGTATTGTCAATACATATGGTATGTGTAGGACTTTGGGTGAACGTGAGTAGTGATTGTTTAACCTATGCACGAGGTAAGTTCTCTAACCCTACTTTTATAATTGTGTAAGTATCTAACTGTCTTTGAGCAAGTTTTCCTAACTCTAAGCTTTCTTTGTGAAAGTTTCTTAACCCTAATTATATCGTGCAAGCTCCTAAACCTTATCTCTTGATTTTGAGCCAATCTTTAACTTGTTAATTAGCATGCAAATTTCTACATTCTAACACACCAATGTTGAACAAGTTTTATCATTCAACTTATTATTTGTTATGCATGCTTAAGATTCAACTCTAAATAAGGTTTTAACCTTGGCTTAATATTGTTCAAGCAAGGCATATTATAATTATTCGATGTTTATGCTGTTAGATTATTTCTAAAGCATGACCTTAATTTTCAATGTCGATTTAGTTATGATTATTCCATAGCATGATGTTATCAATATTGTAGTCAACTAATCCTTAGTTGATGACCGTTGAATTCTAAATTACCCTTGAAATGTATCCACACCAAACTTACTTTGGTGCGGACTTGTATTTTAAACACTGAGACGAACAACCCTAACATAGGGGATTTTATACGTGTAACGTTTAGATGTTTGTGCACAATACATGGTACAAAGGGCTGATCCCCCTAAGTACGATAAAAGGGTTAAGTATAGTCGAAATGATTTATTAAGGTTGGGTAATAATACCTAAGAATCGGGGACATAGTTCGTGGTCTTAAGACCCTCAGATAATTAAAGTTCGAACTTGTTTTCTAGTTTGATTTGTAGAACAAGTTCCTTATTGTTCAACTTTCGTTGTTCACTCTCATGTTATTATCATTGCTACATTCTATATCAATGAGCATTTGTTTGCTCACTCTTGCAATTAATACTGCAGCTAAAGTGGAGAAAGTTGATGAGCCGTCGACTAGCAAAGGCAAGGGCAAGATGTCCAAATGATGAAGACTTATGATAATTTTATTTAAATGTTTTATGTTTCAAGACTTGTTTTAAATATGTGATGTATTCCTCAAACTGATGTAATAAGTTTTAAGGTTAGATTACCTGGGATTTAATTTGAAATGATGATGTAACCCTTTAATGGGAGAGATTATTGTTTAAATTATTTTAATTATGTCTTTATCCCTTTTTATGGGTAGTTAGATATAATAGTTTTTGATAAGTGAACACCAAATTCTGTGGGAATGGAGTACCTGGATTTGGGGGTGTCACAATCACCCCATTATAACTATCATACAACCTAGTATTATAAGTCCAAATTTAATATAACTGAAGCATTAAGAAATAGGGAATTAAATTATTCCAAGCAATTGCCTTTTAATATCCATAACAATACTTAAAAGCTTGACCACAATCATGTATTACTAATTGCTACTTATGATCAGATAAAATATCGTTTGCTTAATACTATATCTTAATCTAGTAGATGATATTAGTTGATCAATTCAATCCATAGATATACAAATATAAAATGTTATACACACACACACACACACACACACACACACACATATATATATATATATATATATATATATATTTCATCTATCAATATCATATAAAAAGTCAGTACTTAGATACCAAAATAATTCAAAAGTTTTTTCTTTGAAATCTTCCGAACGGTTTTTAAAATCCTAAATGGCCTTTTATTGATATTGATAATTTATATAAATATTGTAAAATATTTCCATTAATATAAGATTGTGAAACGAACAATTTAGTCAGCACTTAGATATTGATATTCAGAAATATTTCTTAAAAGAAATATTATCTGAATGGTCTTTGAAATCCTAAGTGGCCAAATTTTCACAACGTAGGTCAAATATAATATATATATATATATATATATATATATGTATATATATTTGAGTGCAACAAATTTATTTGTTATATCAATTATTATTTAATTTATTAAATTATTATACTTCATAACTGTCATCATAAGTATTTTGCTCACAATCTTATTCATTCATAAAATACTTGTTGCATCATATAAAAGTTATTTAAACTTTGGTGGCTCAGCTACTAAACTGGAATACATGAATGGGGATCTGTGTTTGATTTCCTCCCTGTGCAGGGGATTCATTTTGAGTCTTTGATTTTGAATCCTAGGTCAATTTACACCGCTCTCTTAACAGATTGGTTATTTCGGCAATTTGCTTATTAAAGTCCTCAAATCCTTCCCGAGTCACAGAGACAAGTTTTGGTGTAGGATTCTCGGACATTTTGAATGGTGGTGTTATGACCTTCCTATCTCGAAGTTGAGTTTGAGGATCAATCTACATATAAATCAGTACATAGTTTAGTTTCACTCATAAGTAAGTATGGATGCATGTCAATGCATTAGGTTTTGAGGTTTTTTAAACTTTTCCTGCAAAACATGGGTAAATTATTTTAATAAAGGCATGATGATAGGATAATATGATTTAAAATGGATGATATGTTTACAAAGAGTAACAGGGCATGAAGAATCTTCCCATAACATTGAGTTTATCTAAATCTGACCTACCTTATGGTTACTCTCACAGACTTTTTAGCATAAAGGTCCCTACATCATCACAACTTACTCGATGGGAATAAATTTGATCTTTCACTTTGAGCAGATCTGAGTGGTGCCTTTCTTGAGCCTCGTGGGGGAACGCCCCCTTGAGTCTAGTAATTAACAACCGATGGGTTCGCCTTCTGGAGGAGGAATCACACAACATACATTAAAATACATTCATTGTGCCTCACCGTATGCATATGATGACATTGTGCAAATCACTAAAATAAAGCATCCGAAAATATAAGGCATTCATCACACATAAATTCAAACCATTCACACGCCACATATAAATAAGAAAGGAAAATAAGAAGATTGAACGCGGCTTAAGCCCTCTACCGTCCCCAGAGAAGTCGCCAACTATCGACGCCGTGGAAATTGAGATTTTCCTATTTGATGTTTCTACCCTTTTAATTTTCCCTTTTCGATTATTTTCTTTAAAGAGTGATATTTTTAGGAAAAAATCGATATGAATGCCAACGGGATTGTGAAAGGTTGATTTTAATGATGGATCAATTAGACAGAGTTGTCAGTTGGTATAAAATTAAATGAATGTACCAACTCATCTGGATTTCTGAAAATTTTGCAATATAACCCAATATGTGACTCTGTAAAATTGGTCTTGAAATTGAGATTCATAAATTTAGGGGACTTGCTTAAGCGAGGGGAAGGTGTTAGACACTCCTTGACTTCCATGAAGACACGGTCTAAATTAAAGTGTGTGTGTGTGTGCGCGCGTGCGTGCATGTGTGTTTGATTTAAGAAACCAAGGATATCTAGTTTTGAATCGTGAGCAATGTGTTATTTTGAAAGTAATTTTAAGCACCCAAAGGATTTGATTTAAAGAAAAGTTCCTTTTTAGCTTTGATTTTCATAAAACATTTTGAGGTGACGTTTTTGTAACGATTGAGAAATTTGTAATTTAATTTAAATATTTATTGAATTAAATAAATATTTTAAATAATTTATTTATTGAGGAAAATAAATAATTAATGAATTTTGGTGAATTAATTTAGTAACTGAATTGATTAATGTTAATTGAATTGAATAATGATAATTTTATTTGAAGGATTTGATTTAAGGAAATAATTAAATTAAGCCCTAGATTTATAGGACCTTTCGAAGTGCTTCAACGAGTTGGCGAAGTGGCATACGAGGTAGCTTTACCTCTGGAGTTGGAGCATATTTATAATGTGTTCCATGTCTTGATATTGAGGCCATATAAGCCTGACTATAAACATGTTATAGAATATGAGCCCTTACAGTTTGAGAAAGATTTGTCATATGAAGAAGTCCTGTTCAATTGTTAATGAGAAAAAGAAAAAAGTATCGAGGAATAAGGTGATACCTTACATTAAGGTAATCTGGAGAAAAACTTAATCTTTGAAGAAGCTACGTGGCGACTTGAAAGTGTTATGATGAAGAATTATCCTCAGTTATTTGCTTGATTTTGTATAGCGATTCTGGGGACAGAATCTTGTTAAAGAGGGAAGAATGTAACGAATAAATTTTTCGAGTTGTGATTCTGGAGATAGAATCCTTTTAAGGAGGGAAGGATGTAATGATTGAGAAATTTGTAATTTAATTTAAATATTTATTGAATTAAATAAATATTTTAAATAATGTATTTATTGAGAAAAATAAATAATTAATGAATTATGGTGAATTAATTTAGTAACTAAATTGATTAATGTTAATTGAATTGAATAATGATAATTTTATTTGAAGGATTTAATTTAAGGAAATAATTAAATTAAATCAAATGCTTAATATTTAAGGAAATAATTAAACTAAATGAACTATTTTAATATTAAAGGAAATAAATAAATTAAATAAAGTGATGTTTCTAATTTATTAATTAAATTAGATATATAATTATTTATTAATTATAAGTATAATTATAATAAGATTATAATTATAATTAATTATTGTTATTATAAGTTATTTGAATTAATTAAATTAATGGTGTGACATGAAACTATATAATATAAATAATATACAAATAAATTAGTTTAGGGGATAAAGTGGTAGCCAAACAAGGCCTTGTGGCTTTTGGCTTATTCAACTGACGTTAGTGGGGGAAGTGGGAGTTAGTTTATAATTCCTACGCGTCTTATTTTTTCCCTAAGGCTAGTTCACAGTTTATTGCGTATTGTATCCTAAGCTAAGAGGTAACACAGAGTGTGAGGGAAGTTTAGTGGCTTTGAAGAGAGAATTCTTTGAGGTTTCAAGAGGAAGGAGAGGATTGCTAAACCTTATTATCATCTTTTGCTAGCATATAATCAAGGATTAAAGGTATACTCTATTCCTATTTTTATTTTTGGTTTTGGTAGTATATGTATATATATCTTCTTGGTATGATTTGGAAATCACGTGAATTGTGATAGATATATGTGCATATAGTTTTGCAAAATCTGATAATTATCATATATGATTGATACTTGTTGGTCAAATTCGTGAGAAATTGGTGTGTAGAAAGAAAATGAATATCAGTGTTCATATTTGAAAAATGGCCTTAGAAAGTACCAAATTTCTTGTCCAATATGTGATGTAATCTGTAATTTGTTGGTGGATTGTGACAATATATTAAGAAACGAAAGCGGCGTTGTGAGACCCCAAATTTTATGAATAAAGATTTAAACTTCTCGAAATATTTTTTGAATATTATGGTGTGGATTTGATATAATGTTATAGTTGTGGGTAATATTTATAAATTTTGAAAAGTATGCAATTTGTTGTATAATATTCGATTGGTCGGGGAATATCCATACAACGGTACAATCATTGGTGGACTCCACAACGGAATTATTGTCGGATTGAGAAAAAGACAAATATTTTTATGAAAATAACGGCGGAAGTTTTACTGTTAAAACTGTTGAACTACTCGATAGTAAATGTACAATAATACGCGTGGTTGCATAGTAGCACACGGTATTGATTATTGATACTTACGTGAGAAATCACTCCGTTATACTCAATTATTGCTACAGTAATTGCTGCATCATATCTCTCATATTATTGATTCGATTATTGTCACATTATCATCTACATAATTTATGATATATTATTAAATCAATAATTGAGATGACAAAGTTATTCATATTATTATTTGTAATATTGACAATGTCTAGAAGTTCTGTCAAGGAGAGGTTTGGTCACCTAATTGCGCGCCAATAAGAAGAAATCCTTATTGGAAAGCCCCCTCTTTCTTGGGAACGACCTGGTTGTTAAATATTGTGAGTTATAATATTAATGATGAATGTTATTAAAAATCGAATTTGAGTTTGGAGTTGAATTTGGAGACGCGGATGTGATATTTGAGTCCGAAATGATGAAATTAGTAGAAATAGACTATAAATACAAAATTTGCCAGGGTTGACTTTTTGGTCAAAAAAGTCAATAGTTGACTTCTTCAAAAAAGTCAAACTTCAAAATTTCAAAAATGAAATTGTTGAGAAAAATATTTCCATTGTGTTGGGATTATTAGTGTTAGTGGAAATCGACATTTATTTTGATAGTAATTGATGTCTAGAAGTTTTATTGACCAACCGGGTAATTAATCGGGTAAATAAGCAATTAATTGCTATTAATTCACATGATTATAACTATTTGTTCACATATGTGTACTATTAATTCACATTCTTGTACTATTAGGGGAGTTGGTGCAAGATTGATAATACTTGCATGACTAAGTTAAAAATGGAGGTATAGATGGAGGTACTATACTGTAATTCGTATTTTTACATGATTATAACTATTGAGTCACATGATTGTACTATTAATTCACATTATTTACTATTAGGGGAGTTGGTGTAAGATTGATAATACTTGCATGACTAAGTTAAAGATGGAGGTATAGATGGAGGTCCTATACTGTTATTCGTATTTTCACATGATTATAACTATTGAATCACATGATTGAACTATTGATTCACATTATTTACTATTAGGGGAGGTGGTGCAAGTTTGATAATACTTGCAGGACTAAATTAAAAATGAAAGAAAAGTTGGAGGTATTGTACTGTAATATTTCGAGCCCCAAAACGTGCAATTATCAAAACTATATTTTCCTATAAATAGAAGCTCATTCTTTCTTCATTTCTCACCAATTCACTAAAGCTATAGAGCAATTATTATAGAGAGAAATTATAGAGAGAAAGAAGAAGAGAAGTTTATATCTCTACTCCAAAGTATCCAGTTTCTTTCTAAGGTAAGGGGTATTATTTCTTTCGTATTCATGAAGAGAGCTATTGTTATTCCATTCCTTATTATTATGTTGGAATAACCTGTCTATGTGAAATACCGCATACATGGTGAAATTCTTTTGTTATTCCATTTTTTATTATTCTGTTGGAATATCCTATCTGTGCTGATTACGCTAGACCTGGTTCCATTCTTTATTATTTTGTTGGAATAACCTGTTTGTGCGGTCTATCGCATGCATGATGAATTCTTTGTTATTCCATTCTTTATTATTCTGTTGGAATATCCTGTTTGTGCGGATTACGCATGACCTGGTTCCATTCTTTATTATTATTCATTGGAATATCACATGCATGCGGATTCGCATTTACGACCGGTTCCATTCTTTATTATTCTATTGGAATAACCTATCTGTGCGGTCTATCGCATGCCTGGTGAATTCTGTTATTATTCCATTCTTTATTATTATTTTGGAATATTCTGTCTGTGCGGATTACGCATGACCTGGTTCCATTCTTTATTATTCTGTTGGAATATCCAGTCTGTGCGAATTACGCATGACCTGGTTTTATTATTTATTATTCTGTTGGGTACCTGTCTGTGCGGTCTATCGCATGCATGGTGAATTCTTTTGTTATTTCATTCTTTACTATTCTGTTGGAATAACCTGTCTATGTGGATTACCGCATGCATGGTGAATGATCCTTTGTATTCATATGAATAGTATTTTCATTCAAAAGGGGTTTCTGCCAGAGGCAGTTTCTTAATTTTTCTGATCCTCAAAAATTTTAAAAAAATTTGAAATGATAATTTGATGAGTTTTCTAGATTGTGTCCAAAAATGACGATTTTTGGATGTATAGATTAAGAGTTATGGATTTTATGGGAAAAGACTATTTTAAAAGTAAACCCTTATAACTCTTTGTGGTTAAGTCCAAAACTGGTGAAATTTTTATTGGGAGTACATGTATATAACAGGAGTATACCCTGTAAATTTCAAATTTTTTGGACAAAAGTACAATTTATGATAAATGTCTAAATATTCGGCAGTTTTGGCCATATGAAAAATAGTAAATGAATTTTAAAAATTCCGAGAAAAATATGTTCAATATGGGACTATATTCTGCTAAATCCCAGAAAAGAAATATTTTTGGGACTGATTTGGTATTTTCATGAAAATGAACTAGTTATGAGTAAATGAATTAAATATGTTATGTGAAGTAACAAAATTGGAAAATATGATTTTATGGCTTGGCTATGCAGATTTTTGATGAGGGATTTGATCATTGGTGATGAAATCTTATGAGTATGGCATTTTTGAATGATTAAAATGTATTAATTGGTAAAGTGTAAACACTTCAAATAAATTATTTATAAGTTTAAGAAGTGATTAAAATATTGTTATAATATTAATAATATTAGATGATGAGTTTATTAAGTGATTGATAATATTTGGATAAATTTAAAGTCTTTAATATTTATCCTTGTTTTCGTTTGATTAATGCTTATATAATTGTCATCATCCTCATGCTTATATTGTGATGAAAGTCATCTTTGTCTTACGTGCATAGATGGACTTGGTATGATTATGACCAGGGATCATTCGGTATAATCATAACCGTAATGTAACGAATGATGTGGTAAAAGTCCTCATTGGCCGGTAGTGCATTGATGGACAGTTTTTGGTATGATTATGACCAGGGATTATTAGGTATAGTCATGACCATTGATGATTTAATGAATATCCTTGGCTCGTTGTGCAGGGATGACTCGATGATGTGGTTTATTTATTAAGCTGAGTCTCAGCGATAAAAATTGATGAAAACATTTTAAATCATAAAAGATAGTAGTTATCATGTTCTACTTGACTCTTCTAATGGATTTCTTATTCCACTGCAGTTAAACTTGATGTCTATTGTATTTTATCAATTTAAATTGTTGAAGGCTAATGATAATTTATTCTGCCTTATCTTAGTCATAATATTTCTTACTGGGCTAGTTGAGCTCACCTTTTCTTCACTTTTTCTCTTGAGGAAATGAGAATATATATTTGGGACGAGTCGGGAAGCGGAGTGAAAGTCCAGATGATAGCATTAGTAGTCCTCACTATTCTGTTAAATAGTGTGATAATAAATGTAATGAGGACTCCATTGAGTGTGGATATTGTCTAGATGACAATATTTGTATTAAAACTCATAGCATATGTTTTATCGTATATTACACGATGTTTGTATAATTAAGTTTGTATTTATATTTTGTACCATGTATTTGGCGACTCAAGATGGGTGATGTATACCTGTTTTGGGGGCGTCACAGGCGTAGTTCGAATCGTGTCAAATGATTAAGAAACGAATTCGTGGTGATCGAATTCGTTAAAAGTATAAAAATGAGGAAATTTGGGAAAAATATAGTTTTGATTCTTCAAAAATGGTGTTTATATAATGTTTTTGTATATAGAATGGTGTTTAGCATGTATAACTATAATATGACAAAGTATTAGATGTTGAAGTTGGGAGATTTTCTGTAAAATTGGGTTTTTTAGGCCAAAGCATAATCGATTTCGAAGCTTCGCAAAAATGGAACTCGAGGCATCGCATGCACATTGTTCATTGTCTAGCTTGCTCATTATCTTGTGGCGTATATATATGGGCATGGGCGAAGTCAAGATTTGCATTATCAGGCGTGCGGTTACCCGGTGTATTATCTTGGTGACAAGACGAGTAAGCGATCCGCATGTGGAAGTCTCGCTTAATCAGAGGTCATGCATAGCGGACTTGGGTTAGTTTAACACATATGTAAAGGATATTAAAACATAAAGTGGACTACAATAACAGATTATAAGGTGTTGTAATACAAAGTGTAAAAGAGTTTTAGGTGATTGTTAATTGAGTTATATAATGAAATTAAAAGTGATGTTTTCAAAAGTTAGAAATGAACGAGTAAGTTATGTTGGCTCGTAATGCGATTTCAGATTTGTTAAGTATGTTAACCTAAATGGTTAGGTGCTAGGTTAGGGTTATGACTTAAATGATGGTTTAACACCCATAGTGTTAATATTCATACAACTAATTGTTGTTGCGATTGTAATGATATGTGCAGCGTAATTGGAGATTATTTTACACTTGTGTAGCTTACAAACAAGGCAAGTTCCTAAACCTTAACTCTTTACATTGAGCAAGCTTTCTAACTTCATTCATTTCATATTGAATGCATGTTCCCATTCCTAAATCATTATTGTACAAGTTCCTAAAATTCTTGTAAGGTTGAACAAGCCTAGTTTATCTTGAGTATGTTTGTGTAAGCTCTTGTAACCTAATTCGTTACATCGAGCGAGCTTTACTTTCCTTATTATCATTCGAAGCATATATTGTTCTAATACATTGATTTATAGAAGATTGTTCTAAACTCCTTTGAATATAGCACTTTGCATGTATATCATGTTATTCAGTTTTATATATTGTTAATATCCGATCTTTGACTTTAATAGCCTTGTTCAGTTATATTTTGTCGTATTAAACCTTTATTGATGGAAGTTGAATAGTGTTCTAAAATTCTAGGGACACTGATAAGCTAGTTCCAAACTAAACTTTCTTTAGTGCGGAAATTCTAAGTTCAAACAGAGACGAACAACCCTAATATAGGGGATTTTTGTACGTGTAACGTTTAGATGTTTGTGCACAATACATGGTACAAAGGGCTGATCCCCCTAAGTACGCTAAGAAGGGTCTGTACAGTCTAATGACTGTTAAGGTTAAGGTAATAATACCTATATATCGAAGACATAGTTAGTGGTCTTAAGACCCTTAGACATTGATTTCGAACTTGTTTTGTATTCTTAATTCACAGAACAAGTTCATTATTGCTAGCATTCGTTGTTCATTCTCATGTTGTTATTATTACTACTTCCTATATCAGTGAACAATTGTTTGCTCACTCTTGCATTTAACACTGCAGCTAAAGTTGAGAAAGTCGATGAGCCGTCGACTAGCAAAGGAAAGGGCAAGATGTCCAAATGTTCAAGACTTATGAGAATTTTATTTTAATGAATTATGTTAAAGACTTGTTTTAATATATGATGTATTCCGCAAACTAATGTAAAAATTTTAAGGTTAGATTATCTGGGATTTATTTTGAGATGATGATGTAACCCTTTAATGGGAAAGATGATTGTTTAAGTTATTTAAATTATGTCTTTATCCTTTGATTATGGGTAGTTAGATGTAATGTTTTGGATAGTGAACACAAAATCCTGTGGGAATGGAGTACCTGGATTTGGGGGTGGTCACAGGTTGGTATCAAAGCCTTAGGTTATGAATCTTAGGTGGGGTAACCTTAGGAAGTAACCTTTAAGGAAACAGAAAATATAGAGGTGTTTAACTCTTATCGAGTTTTAAGGAATGGATTAAGGTATCCATTGAAGCTAAATAATAAAAGATATTTTGTGCTATGTGTTAATGACTTATGTGCTCGCGAGTATCGAAAAATGTTAAGTAAAATTAAAATATTTTGTTGTCAGGATGTCTAACGAAGGAGGATCCAGTCCAGCTAGGGAAGTGATACCTCAGGTACCTAGAGACGACGAATCTCGGGATATTCATGTAGTGCGGGAATAGTTGATCCAGGAGGATGTGCCTGTGACCGATCCCGAGGAGGATAGTTATGAGAATATAGAGGAGGATGACGAGGAAGTGGATCCTGAGGAGTTTCCACCAAACTCCATATCAGCGGAGATGTATGATGCTCTGTACGACCGTATCATAGAATTGCAGGAAGAAGTTGAGGAGCTGAAGGGGATGGTTGAGATGCATCATGCTTCGATGGAGCAAAAGGATGCAGAGATTCAGGAACTCGACTCAAAACTCGGAAACACGGAGTGGGACTTAGTTCATACCAAGGGTCAACATGAAGACCTATTGGCAGTAAACGAGAAGATAAAGACTGACATAGAGAAATTGAAAGATGATTTCAAGGAGGAATCAGCTAAGCGTGCAAGAGCAGAGGATGCTTGGATGAAGGTGACTCAACGTGTAGACCGTGCTGAGGCTAAGGTCCAAGAGAAGAAAGCCAAGATGAAGGAGATGGATTATGCTTTTAATTCGGCAATTGATAGGGCCCAGGATCGAGTCTATTATTACCCACCTCAGTTTGAGAATTCGCCGTGGTTCGTGATGGATCGCAGAACGGCGTATCGTATCATGGAGGAAGAGCGTTGGGAAGCCTTACGACGTCTTAATATGTCTAGATAGAGATGATAATAATAATAATAATAATAATAATAATAATAATAATAATAATAATAATAATAATAATAATAATAATAATAATAATAATAATAATAATAATAATAATGTGTGGTTAATTATGTGAATAAATAAACTGTGAATCCCTTATTTTGAGATAAATAAAGGGATAGTATGGGTATGTAATCCTGGAACTTGTTTAGTTCAGGAAAGTGAATGTTAATAGAGATTATGCTATCTTTAACATGTTTTAAAACGATATGAATGAATAAAATATCAAAGTTTACTTGAAATGTTTTGTGTTAAAGCTTTAATCTTGGAATGTTTAAGTTAAACTTTAAATACCCAAGAAGTTGAGTAATGAACTAATAAGCGCATATTTTAACAGAAGATGCCTCCTAGAAGAAGACAACCACGTCAATAAGCACCTCCAGAGGGGTCTATTAATAATAACAACGAGACCAATGCTAATCCGGTTCAGCAGTTGGTAGCTCTATTGACGGGTGCACTTGCGAATCCACCGCAAGCTCAAGTCACGACCTTTAAAGAGTTCAAAGAGGTTTGACAGCCAGAGTTTCAAGGGTCTATGAATCTAGTGGAAGCCCAAACTTGGGTCATGGAAATGGAGAAGGTGTTCGACGTTGCTAGAGTTAACGAAGATCAGAAGACTGCGTTCGCAACGTTTATGCTGAAGTCTCAAGCTAACTACTGGTGGCAAGCAAATAAAATTCATGGAGGACAAGGAGTGATAACATGGGATAGATTTAAGGAGATGTTCTTTGAAATGTACTTTCCAACGCGTTCTCGGAATCAGTTGGAAGTGCAATTTCTGGAGTTGAAGCAAGGAACTATGACAGTGCCGGAATATGCTGAGAAATTTAACGAGTTAGCAAGGTTTGCCACTTATCAAGTAAATACCGACGAGCGTAAAGCAAGAAGGTTCGAACAAGGATTGAAGCCCTGGCTTTACAGCAAGGTTTCAATGTTCTAGTTAAATACAATTGCGGCGGTACTGGAGAAGGCAATTATCGCGGAAGGTGGAAGTGATGCCTTGACCAAGTACAACCAAGAGCAGAAGAAAAGGAAGAATGAAAATGAGAATAAGGCTGGTGGAAGTAATGTTGGAAGTAACAATCAAAAGAGGAAGTGGAGCGAGAATTCGACTGCAAGAGGACAACAAGGAAGTCAACAGAAGAAAACGTTTGAAGCCTCTGTAACATGCGGGAAGAACCATACTGGGGTATGTTTGAAGGGAAAGCGAGTGTGTTTCAACTGTGGTCAGGAGGGACACATTGCACCAAACTGCTTTAGTCCAAAGAAAGGTGCATGCTTTACCTGCGATTTGAAGGATCACATGGCTTGTGATTTCCCCAAGAAGCCAGCGGGAAGTGCAAGTGGTGGAAAAGAAAACAACAATGGTGGTGGTGCATTGACTATTACTGGATCAGCACAGTCAAGCCGACCCACTGTGAGGACTTTCAATATGACCGTGCAAGATGCTGTATAGTCTTAGGATGTGGTGTCAGGTATCATTCCGATTAATGGTATTAATGCTTATGTACTATTTGATTCGGGTGCTACTTGTTCATTTATATCCGATGAATTTTCTCAGAACTTAGATTTGCCTCGGGAAGAATTAGAATTTCCCTTAAGTATAGAGATTTCGAATAGAGAATTGATTCCTGTTAGATTTGTATATAGGAATTGTAGAGTGGTTATAAAGGGTCACAAGATGATGGTAGATTTGATACCAATTAGGCTTGGTGAGTTTGATGTTATATTGAGAATGGATTGGTTATTCAATTACGGAGCAGTAATTGATTGCCAAAGAAAGTGTGTTAACCTTATGACTCCGTCAAAGGTTGTGTTCTTTGGAAGCAAGTCACCTCGACAAGCAAGTTGTCTGACAGTGATGCAAGCCAAGAAGTTGTTGAGACAAGGATGTGTAGGATACTTAGCCTACATCGTTGATACACAAAAGAAGAGTGCGAAGTTGGAAGAGATACCGATCATAAGAAATTTTGCAGACGTATTTCTAGATGATTTGCCGGGTCTTCCGCCAGATCAACAAATCGAGTTCGTGATTGACTTACTACCAGGAACGACCCCGATATCTAAAGCACTATACAGAATGGCCTCGGTAGAAATGAAAGAGTTGATGGTGCAATTGCAAGAATTGCTAGACAAGAAGTATATTCAGCCGAGTGTTTCACGATGGGATGCATCGGTGTTGTTTGTTAAGAAGAAAGACGGATTGATGCGGCTCTACATTGATTACAGAGAATTGAATAAGGTCACAATTAAAAATAAGTATCCATTACCTAGAATCGATGACCTGTTCGATCAGTTAAAGGGAGCGAGATATTTCTTGAAGATAGACTTGAGAAGTGGTTATCATCAGCTAAAGGTGAGGCCAGAGGATGTACCAAAAACAGCGTTCATGACTCAATATGGTCATTACGAGTTTCTGGTTATGTCTTTTGGTTTAACTAATGCACCTGCAGCGTTCATGGATTTGATGAACAGGGTGTTTAAACCATTCTTAGATAAATTTGTAGTGGTTTTTATTGATGATATACTGGTGTATTCCAAAACTAAAGAGGAACATGTGGATCACTTGAGATTGACGTTGGAGACATTGAGAAAAGAGAAGTTGTATGCTAAGTTCTCAAAATGTGAATTTTGGTTGGAACGTGTACAGTTTCTCAGACACGTTATTGATAAGGACAAAATTTTGGTAGATCCATCAAAGGTTGAAGCTGTAATAAACTGGGATCAGCTGAAGACACCGTCAGAAGTAAGGAGTTTCTTAGGATTGGCAGGATACTACAGGCGTTTTATTCAAGACTTTTCCAAGATCGCGACTCCATTGACAAATTTAACTAGGAAAGTAGCTAAGTTTGTTTGGACAGAGAAGTGTGAGGAAAGTTTTCGAGAATTAAAGAAGAGTTTGAGTTCAGCACCTGTGTTGTCATTTCCTGATGATACAGAAAATTTTGTGGTATATAGTGACACATCGCATAAAGGACTAGGCTGTGTGCTTATGCAAAATGGCAGAGTTATTGCGTATGCATCACGTCAGTTGAAAGATTACGAGAAGGGGTATCCGACTCATGACTTAGAGTTGGCGGCGGTGGTATTTGCCCTGAAAATTTTGAGACATTATCTTTATGGAGAGAGGTGTGAGATATATATACTGACCATAAAAGTCTGAAGTATATCTTTACACAAAAAGACTTGAACATGCGACAAAGAAGATGGTTGGAGCTGATCAAAGACTATGACTGCGAGATTTTCCATCATCCCGAAAAGGCAAATGTTGTTGCTGATGCTTTAAGTAGGAAGGGACGGGAGAAGTTAATGATGTTAAATGCTCAGGAAAAGCTAGTGTCGGAAATGGCTAAGATGGAGTTGGAAATTAAATATCCGACTGAATCCGATGAAAAGTTGTTCCAGATGGGAAACAGTTCAATGTTGGTGGATAAGGTGAGAAATGCACAACTTCGGGATGAAGACTGCGAAAAGATAAAACAGAGGATATCTGTAGGTGATGAAAACAAATTCAAAATCGATTTGGAAGGATTACTTCGATTCGAAGGGAGAATTTTGGTTCCGCAAGTACCAGAAATTAAGGAGGAAATTCTGAGTGAAGCTCACAATTCAAGATATTTGATTCACCCTGGGAGTACAAAGATGTACAAAGATCTTAAACATCATTTTTGGTGGCCGAATATGAAGAGGGATGTGGCTGAGTGTGAGGCGAAATGCTTAACGTGTCAGAAAGTCAAAGCTGAACATCAAAGGCCAAGCGAATTGTTACAACCATTGGAGATACCAGAATGGAAATGGGAGCATATCACAATGGATTTTGTGGTAGGTCTTCCAACGACCCAACAAGGTTACGATGCCATTTGGGTGATTGTTGATCGACTGACGAAGTCGGCACACTTTTTGCCAATCAAGATTCGATTTACCCTAGATCGGTTAGCAAAACTATACATGAAGGAAATTGTTTCAAGGCACGGTGTACCTGTGTCCATTGTATCAAACAGAGATCCATGATTCACATCTAATTTCTGGAAACGACTACAAGAATGCTTAGGGACACAGCTGAGAATGAGCACAGCATACCATCCTCAGACCGACGGACAAAGTGAGAGAACCATCCAAACACTAGAGGATATGCTCAGAGCGTGTATTATAGATTTTAAGGGAATTTGAGATGACCATCTACCATTGGTAGAATTTGCTTATAATAATAGTTCTCACGCCAGTATTGGCATGCCGCCTTACGAAGCGTTATACGGCAGGAAATGCAGAACTTCGTTATGCTGGGACGAGGTAGGTGAACTTCAGCTATTGGCAGAATTGGTACAACAGACTGTCGAGATAATCAAAGTGATTCGAGCGAGATTAATAGCCACACAAGATAGACATAAGAAATATGTCGATCAACATCAACAGAATTGGGAATTCGATGTCGTTAGTTATGTTTTCTTGAAAGTATCTCCCTGGAAGGGGAAAATTCGGTTTGGCAAGAAAGGGAAATTGAGCCCTAGATTTATAGGACCTTTCAAAGTGCTTTAACGAGTTGGCGTAGTGGCATACGAGGTAGCTTTACGTCTGGAGTTGGAGCATATTCATAATGTGCTCCATGTCTCGATATTGAGGCCATATAAGCCTGACTATAAACATGTTATAGAATATAAGCCCTTACAGTTTGAGAAAGATTTGTCATATGAAGAAGTCCCTGTTCGAATTGTTGATAGAAAAGAAAAAGTACTGAGGAATAAGGTGATACCTTCTGTTAAGGTAATCTGGAGAAACCGCAATGCTGAAGAAGCTACGTGGGAGCTTAAAAGCGTTATGATGAAGAATTATCCTCAGTTATTTGCTTGATTTTGTATAGCGATTCTGGGGACAGAATCTTGTTAAGGAGGGAAGAATGTAACGAATAAATTTTTCGAGTTGTGATTCTGGGGACAAAATCCTTTTAAGGAGGGAAGGATGTAATGATTGAGAAATTTGTAATTTAATTTAAATATTTATTGAATTAAATAAATATTTTAAATAATATATTTATTGAGGAAAATAAATAATTAATGAATTGTGGTGAATTAATTTAGTAACTAAATTGATTAATGTTAATTGAATTGAATAATGATAATTTTATTTAAAGGATTTAATTGAAGGAAATAATTAAATTAAATCAAGTGCTTAATATTTAAGGAAATAATTAAACTAAATGAACTGCTTAATATTAAA
Organism: Panax ginseng; assembly: GCA_020205605.1. Taxonomy (NCBI): domain Eukaryota; kingdom Viridiplantae; phylum Streptophyta; class Magnoliopsida; order Apiales; family Araliaceae; genus Panax; species Panax ginseng. The sequence continues at coordinate 76,950,242 of CM035130.1, forward strand.
GGAAATAAATAAATTAAATAAAGTGATGTTTCTAATTTATTAATTAAATTAGATATATAATTATTTATTAATTATAAGTATAATTATAATGAGATTATAATTATAATTAATTATTGTTATTATAAGTTATTTGAATTAATTAAATTAATGGTGTGACATGAAACTATATAATATAAATAATATACAAATAAATTAGTTTAGGGGATAAAGTGGTAGCCAAACAAGGCCTTGTGGCCTTTGGCTTATTCAACCGACGCAGACCTTTGGCTTATTCAACTGACGTTAGTGGGGGAAGTGGGAGGTAGTTTATAATTCTTACGCGTCTTATTTTTTCCCTAAGGCTAGTTCACAGTTTATTGCGTATTGTATCCTAAGCTAAGAGGTAACACAGAGTGTGAGGGAAGTTCAATGGCTTTGAAGAGAGAATTCTCTGAGGTTTCAAGAGGAAGGAGAGGATTGCTAAACCTTATTATCATCTTTTGCTAGCATATAATCAAGGATAAAAGGTATACTCTATTCCTATTTTTATTTTTGGTTTTGGTAGTATATGTATATATATCTTCTTGGTATGATTTGGAAATTACGTGAATTGTGATAGATATACGTGCATAGAGTTTTGCAAAATTTGATAATTATCATATATGATTGATACTTGTTGGTCAAATTCGTGAGAAATTGGTGTGTAGAAAGAAAATGAATATCAGTGTTCATATTTAAAAAATGGCCTTAGAAAGTACCAAATTTCTTGTCCAATATGTGATGTAATCTGTAATTTGTTTGTGGATTGTGATAATATATTAAGAAACAAAAGCGGCGTAGTTCGAATCGTGTCAAATGATTAAGAAACAAATTCGTGGTGATCAAATTCGTTAAAAGTATAAAAATGAGAAAATTTGGGAAAAATATAGTTTTGATTCTTCAAAATGGTGTTTATATAATGTTTTTGTATATAGAATGGTGTTTAGCATGTATAACTATAATATGACAAAGTGTTAGATGTTGAAGTTGGGAGATTTTCTATAAAATTGTGATTTTTTGGCCAAAGCAGAGTCTGATTTTGAGCTTCTACAAAATTAGAAATCGAGGCATCGCAAGCGTCTTTGTCTGGCCTTGATTTGTCGCGCTGGCACGCTTATGGGCGGCGTATGGGCGTCTTTGCATCATGGGCGCAAGTGTTACCAGTGTATTATTATCGCATGCACATGAGTAGTAGCCAAATACAGACAGTGAAGTCTGCTTAATTGCAGGTCATGCGTAGCGGACTTGAGTTAGTTTAGCATGCATGTTAAGGATATTAAAACATAAAGTGGACTACAATAACAGATTATAAGGTGTTGTAATACAAAGTGTAAAAGAGTTTTAGGTGATTGTTAATTGAGTTATATAATGAAATTAAAAGTGATGTTTTCAAATGTTAGAAATAAACGCGTAAGTTATGTTAGCTCATAATGCGATTTTAGATTCGTTAAGTATGTTAACCTAAATGGTTAGGTGCTAGGTTAGGGTTATGACTTAAATGATGGTTTAACACCCATAGTGTTAATATTCATACAACTAATTGTTGTTGCGATTATAATGATATGTGCAGGGTAATTGGAGATTATTTTACACTTGTGTAGCTTACAAACAAGGCAAGTTCCTAAACCTTAACTCTTTACATTGAGCAAGCTTTCTAACTTCATTCTTTTCATATTGAATGCATGTTCCCATTTCTAAATCGTTATTGTACAAGTTCCTAAAATTCTTGTAAGGTTGAACAAGCCTAGTTTATCTTGAGTATGTTTGTGTAAGCTCTTGTAACCTAATTCGTTACATCGAGCGAGCTATACTTTCCTTATTATCATTCGAAGCATATATTGTTCTAATACATTGATTCATAGAAGATTGTTCTAAACTCCTTTGAATATAGCACTTTGCATGTATATCATGTTATTCAGTTATATATATTGTTAATATCCGATCTTTGACTTTAATAGCCTTGTTCAGTTATAAATTCTCGTATTAAACCTTTATTAATGGAAGTTGAATAATGTTGTAAAATTCTAGGGACACTGATAAGCTAGTTCCAAACTAAACTTTCTTTAGTGCAAAAATTCTAAGTTCAAACTGAGACGAACAACCCTAATATAGGAGATTTTTGTACGTGTAACATTTAGATATTTATGCACAATACATGGTACAAAGGGCTGATCCTCCTAAGTACACTAAGAAGGGTCTGTACAGTCTAATGACAGTTAAGGTTAAGGTAATAATACCTATATACCGAAGACATAGTTCGTGGTCTTAAGACCCTCAGACATTGATTTCGAACTTGTTTTCTATTCTTAATTCACAGAACAAGTTCATTATTGCTAGCATTCGTTGTTCATTCTCATGTTGTTATTATTACTACTTCCTATATGAGTGAGCAATTGTTTGCTCACTCTTGCATTTTCTTCTTCTTGACTAAAGTTGAGAAAGTCGATGAGCCGTCTACTAGCAAAGGAAAGGGCAAGATGTCCAAATGTTGAAGACTTATGAGAATTTTATTTTAATGAATTATGTTAAAGACTTGTTTTAATATATGATGTATTCCGTAAACTGATGTAATAATTTTAAGGTTAGATTATTTGGGATTTATTTTGAGATGATGATGTAACCCTTTAATGGGAAAGATGATTGTTTAAGTTATTTAAATTACGTCTTTATCCTTTGATTATGGGTAGTTAGATGTAATGTTTTGGATAGTGAACACCAAATCTTGTGGGAATGGAGTACCTGGATTTGGGGGTGTCACAGTTTTGAAAAACATGGTTTTCAAACCCTTTGCCAAATAGGAATCGAGTTTTTTCGTTACTTTCAACTTTTAGCCTTGAATTCATTTAACAACCCGAATTGATTTAATTTTTAAAAGATCTTTGTTGGGAAATTTTTTTTGGTGATAAATATACAAAAGCAAGCATCAAAAAGGGGTCGGGACCACCCGTGGTCATGAAAACCATCTGAATAGTGCTGAACACCCGCAATCACAATCTTCATTATGTAGGGGCATTAAATCAAGTTTTCTCGAGATGAAACCCGTGATAGCGTTTTAAGGCCCAAATTTACATGTACAATGTTTGAGCAACAACTTTTACAATAGAAATTACGTCAATCATGGGAATTACGTCGAGATTCGACTCGTGGATCCTCAACCCCAATATTCCTAGGCTAACATTGCAAAAAATAATACATCGTAATTTAAGAGCAAAAGGGAATCTAGGAAAGGGCTCCCGTAGACCCTATCCCGTAGATCGCACAACCAAATTTAACATCGTGAGGGACTATACGTATTGATGAGATCTAACGAAAGGACATAGAATCTAGGAAATAAATCCATAGATCTAAGATCCCCTAGATCTATACAATGACATAATCGGGATTGAAATTGAGATATATATATCCCAAACTGGCTATCCGATGATTCAATTGTTAGAATCCCTTAACAGCTAGTAGATATGACCCCCTCACCATTAGATATGAATCTAGGGTTTTTTGAGGTGAACAAAATCATCTTTAAACATTAAAAATAAGTATATCCAAACTAGATCCAAGCTAATATAGAATAAAGATTCAAGCTTTAAGCTTTGGAATCGACAACGGACTACATTTAAGCTAGATCTACGATGAATCTAGTGAAAAGATGCAATCTTTGACAACTATCAAGCAACATAAATTGTAAATAGAGTCAAATCTATGGCAAATCAACGAATATATATACAAAGATTAAAAATAAACTAGATCTAAGCACAATAATAGATAAAACACGAGATCTAATAGATTTTCATTGAATATATAAGAAAGATTGGATCTTTCACCTTTACAAATGGAGTAATAAGCTCCCTAGCCTTGGATCTATAATATTGCACTCAAAAGGATGAAAGAGCTGTCGATGCTGGTGTTGACTTAGTCATATTCCATCCTTGAGTTTTGATGATGAATTATTCATATACTAAATTATTTTATGGCATTTCAGGTATATTGATGATAAAGAACAATGGTTGCATTTTCAAGTGGTTGAAGCAGTTTTTCTTTACTAGGAAAACCAACTGTAAGTTCAATTGAATAATAATTGATTTTTCATTTAAAGGCTCTAGGACATATCATTTGCATTTAACTTTATATGTCTTAAATGAAAAGTTTTGAGAAAGGTTTTTCCTAATATTAAAATAAATACTTAAGATTAATTAAATATATGTTATCAAATACAAGTTTTTTTTAATGCATTATTTTATCAAAAGACTACTTGATATATGTTTCACATGCATAGGTATTCTGAATTTAGTTGTGTATACACGTGCATTAAGTATGTCTGCCAAAAAGCTTTATTTTATAAAACATTACTATATACATTCTAAAACTTTCTTGGGATATATATGAGTGTTTCACGTATACATGCTAGCTACCCATTTGTTATGATATGATGCATGTGCGGGTTTCTAGGAATTGTAATTATGGGTATCTTGGAACTATAAGGAAAGAATTGTGATGTCACATGTCAGTAGCTTTTTAGTGTACCATGCCACTTTAAGAAGATAAAAAGAGAGATAAAGTCAAATGTTGTTATGGGTTATCTTTGAAAGAGTATTTGAAAATTGTTGGAACTAAATAACTAACGAAGAGTTTGATTTGTTCCAAGATATATCAACTGGATATATTAAACACACACTATTTTATCGTTGTGAGCTTGTTCTGTTATATGTAATGTATTATCTAGCCGGTTCCTTTGGGATTAATTAGAACAGGTAATTATCTTTTTATGGAACTACAACGGGAATTTATTTAACGGTAATAAATTGGCGTGTATAAATTGTGTCTTTGGTATATCACAGAACTGACGAAAAATATTATTTTGCACTACACTGATATTACCGAGAAACATATTGTTAATTGGTGCAACATTAGATCAGCTAAGCATTTATATTTCTGACATTTTTATAGCTGGTATTCGGTAAGATTTAATTGTTTAATCTTTTGTGCTAATTGATCATTGCATATAGTTGAGCCTTTAATTGTTAAATTAATTTTTCTTGCATTGATCATAGACCTCTATATTTGTGTTCAATTTTCTATTTAGACTAAGTGTAGTCTAAAGGTGTTAATCCTAGTGGATTAGAGAAAAGGCTTACAAACAGATTCAAGGAAGCAAAGGTGCTTGAAGAGTGCATAAGTGCACAAGGAGCAAGAGTGCTCAAGATAAATTAAGTGTTATTAATTCTTGTAAGAATCTGTTTTGTAATCAGTGTTTATTTATAAAGAAATAAATAAAGTGAGTCTCCAATACTAGTTGGTATTGGACATGGACTTGGCTATTATTATAGAGGGTAATAGCTGAACCACGTAAAAATCTTGGTGTTGATTTTATTGCTTTACCTTAATTACTTACATAAGTTATTTAATTATCTTAATAATTAAAATTTGAATACTTGCATTATATTAAGATAATTCTTTAACACTAAGTGGTTTATTCAGCAGAATATTTTATTAAAATAAATAGTAAATTCAGTAAGCCATATTAGTTCAACAAGATAATTTATCAATCTAGTAGCTTGAAGCTAATAGTTTGTTTTAAAGTTTAAAAATTTGCCATAGATTGCTCCTACACTTATTTAACCCCCCTTCTAAGTGTGCCTAGTTAAATTTAATTTGGTATCAGAGCTTGACTCTACTTATCTTGGTCTTAAAGGTGACTTGTAGGGAAAGATTTTGACATGGCACAGTTCGGGGACAACAATCAAGAAGGACAATCAACCAATATACCTCCTTTGCTGTTTGGGACAGAAAATTATAACTTCTGGAAATTCCGAATGAGGATCTATCTCAAAAGAGATCCTTGAGAATGGTGGGTTGTGGAGAATGGACCAGTTATTCCACGAAGAAATGATGGGACACCAAAGACTCTTCTAGAAATGGATTCAACCGAAACCAACATGGTTTCATATGATTCAAGGGCAATGAACACACTTCTCAGTGGTATGGTACAGTCCGAGATTGACAAAGTTTCCTCATGCAACACAGCTAAGGAAATTTGGGATACTCTAGTGGTAAGTCATGAAGGAACATCCAGAGTACAAGAAGTTAAACTAAGCATGCTTATGCACGATTATGAAATGTTCAAGCTCAAAAAAGATGAAACCATTCAGCTAGCTCAAGCAAGATTTATAGTCCTTATTAATTCCTTGAAATTGCTGGACAAGACTATTCCTCAAAGTGAGATCAACCGTAAGTTGCTTCAGGCTATGCCCAAAAGGTTTGCTTCTAAAATCACTACTTTACGAAATTCTGCTACTATTTCTTCCATGGATACTTTAACTTTGTTTGGTGAATTAGAAGAATATGAACATCAGTTAAAGAGATATGAGATGAGGAAGAAACTCCTCGAAGAAAGGTCTTAGCTCTTACTGCAGATAATGAGGAGGAGCTTGATGATGACTCAGATGAAGAAATAGCTATGATGTCAAGAAGACTCAAGGGACTATTACAAAGGAAGAACAAAAGAAGAAACACTTTCAATTCAAATAAGTCCAAAGGAAAGCAAACTAAAGAGACGTGCTTTGAATGTGGACGTCCATGTCACTTCAAGAAAAATTATTTTCAATTAAAGAATAAGGGGAAGACAAACTACAAAGAAAACAAGAAGAACAAAGCCCTTGTTACTTGGAGTGATGAGGAATCAGAAGTGGAAATCGATGCTAAAGATGAGATTGCTCAACTATGCTTCGTAGGTATTGAAGGAGAATCTAATCAGGTACCTCTTCATGAACTAAATTCACTAGAACAAGAAAATAAGAAATTGAAAGAAAAGAATGCATGCTTGAAAGTATTAGTTAATACATTAATGAGTGAAGTAGATTCACTAATAGATGAAAAGAAGAAATTTGAAAAAGAATCTTCAAGATTTTGATTGCTAAAATTGATTATCTAGATAATTATAACAAAATACTTTTCAACAAGGTAAATTATTTAAATAATGAGGTTCAAAAATTAACAAATGAACTAAAAATGAGAGATGTATGTATTGATGCATTTAGTGATAAATCATATGATACAATTCTTCCTACAAAAAGAAATTGATTCACTAAAATTATCTCTTGCTAAATTTGTTCAAGGTGAAGAAAATTTGAATGTCATATTGGGTAAACAAAGACCTAGCTTTGAAAAACAAGGAATTAGTTATAATCCTATGTATAAAAAGGGAGATGTGAAAATGCTAAAATCAAAATCTCGTTTTAAATTAAATTACTGTTCTCCTTTCACAACATGTAAAAATTATGGTATAAAAGGTCACTTGGACATAAATTGTTTTAAGAAAAATAAGATTAAAAAGGTATGGGTTAAAAAGGATGATTTACGTGCAACTAACACTAAAGGACCTAAAAAGATGTGGGTACCAAAAGGATGAATTATTTTTCCTTGATAGGTGTGTCTCAAGGCAAGGGTTCCATCTCAAAAATGGATTCTCGATAGTGGATGCTCTCGTCACATGACCGGTGATAAATCAAAGTTCATGGAACTAAGTGTCAAGAAGAAGAATGGAATGGTCACTTTTGGAGACAATAGAACCTGCGAGATAATCGAAAAAGGTAAAATCGGTAACGGCAAGGTAAGTATAAATAATGTTCACCTTGTTAACGGTCTAGAATTTAATTTAATTAGTATCAGTCAATTAATGGATAATGGTCATCAAGTTAATTTTGAAAAAGATAAATGCACAATATTTCATAGTACTAACAATACTACTCTAGTTGCACAAAGAGAGGGAAATATATATACTATTGATTTTGAGCAACATGATGAAGAGCTATGTCATACATCCATACAAGATGAGGCTAACTTATGGCATAAAAAGATGGGACATGTTCACATGGATCTAATCAAGAAATTATCTTCAAAGAATCTCGTCAAAGGTTTTCCAAAGATTAGGTTTGAGAAGAAAGGGATATGTATTCCTTGTCAACTGGAAAAACAAGTAAGAACTTCTTTTACGATAAAGAATATGGTATCAACCTCCTCCTTACAACTACTTCATCTTGATTTATTTGGACTGGAAAGACATTCTAGTATTAATGGTAAATTTTATGCATTTGTAATAGTTGATGATTTCTCTATATACACATGGGTATTATTTTTGAGAACTAAGGATGAAGTATTTAAAGAGTTTGAGAAATTAATAAGGAATATTGAAACCAAGTATAGTTATAAACTCATTAGAATTAGAAGTGATCATGGTACTGAATTTCAAAAAGATTTCATAACTTTTTGTGATCAAAGAGGAATTAGCCATGAATTTTCAGCCCCAATACTCCTCAACAAAATGGGGTGGTGGAAATGAAGAATAGGACTCTTCAAGAGACGGCAAGAACTCTACTGCAAGAAAGTAAGCTTCCAAAGAAATTTTGGGCCGAAGCAGTAAGTACATCATGTTATGTTTTAAATAGAGTACTTATTCGTCCTATTATTTTGAAAACACCTTATGAGCTTTTAAATAATAAAATTCCAAACATAAGTTATTTCAAAATATTTGGTTCTAAATGTTTCATCTTAAATACTAGTGATAATTTAGGAAAGTTTGATGCTAAATCATATGAAGGAATATTCCTTGGTTATTCTCAAAATAGTAAAGCTTATCGTATTTTCAATATTAGAAAATTATGTGTAGAAGAATCTGTTCATGTTACTTTTAATGAGACTAACAATGATCTTCCAAAAGAAAGTGAAGATGATGCAGGAAATCTGGAGATAGTCAAGAATTCAGCAAACCGAAAAGAACAAAATAAGAGACCGAATGAACAGTTTCAGGAACCTGAAATAGATGACCAGAATGAGTGTGAACCTGAAAATTTGCAAGATGCTAAAGATGAATTTCATGATCAAGAGGAAATTATACATGATATTCAAATGCCAAGAACAACTAGATACATCAAGAATCATCCTCTGGAGAATATAATTGGAGATATCAACAAAGGTGTAACCACACGAAGAGGTTTACAAAATTTTTGTGCTTTTTCTGCATTTTGTCACAGGTTGAGCCAAAGAATACAAAGGATACAATCCTTGATGAAAACGGGCTATTGTCAATGCAAGAAGAACTTCAACAATTTGAGAGATGCCAAGTGTGGGAACTTATGCCTCCTCCGAAAGATGCTTCCATCATTGGTACTAAATGGGTATTCAAGAACAAGCTTGATGAGCACGGAACAATCACTCGTAACAAAGCAAGGTTAGTAGCTCAAGGTTATAACCAACAAGAGGGGATCGACTATGAAGAAACCTATGCACCAGTTGCTAGGCTGGAATCAATCAGAATTTTGTTGGCTTTTGCATGTTACAAAAAGTTTAAGCTTTATCAAATGGACGTAAAGAGCGCTTTCCTCAACGGATACATCAATGAAGAGGTATATGTAAAACAACCTCCTGGATTCGAGCATGAAAAGTATCCTAATCATGTTTACAAATTAAAGAAAGCACTTTATGGCTTGAAACAAGCTCCAAGGGCTTGGTACGAAAGGTTAAGTAAGTATCTCTTGTCAAACAGATTTATTAGAGGTAAAATAGATTCTACATTATTTATTAAGCATAAAAATATAGATATCATTATTGTTCAAATATATGTAAATGATATAATTTTTGGTGCTACTAATGATCATCTTTGTGAGTGGTTTTCCAAGTGCACGCATAAAGAATTTGATATGAACTTGATGGGAGAGCTTAATTACTTTTTGGGACTTCAAATCAAGCAAATGAAAGAAGGAATCTATATCCATCAAACCAAATACACAAAAGAATTACTCAAGAGATTTGGATTTAAAGGATCCACCTCAAAAGGTACACCCATGAGCACTTCAATAAAGCTCACCATCGATGAGAAAGGTATTGATGTTGATATAACGAAATATCGAGGTATGATTGGATGCTTATTATACTTAACTGCCTCTAGACCTGATATAATGTATAGCATTTGTTTGTGTGCAAGATTTCAGGCTAAACCCAAAGAATCACATTTAAATGTTATTAAAAGAATTTTGAAATACTTAAGTGGTACAATTAATTTAGGGTTATTTTATCCAATTTGTAATCACTTTGAACTAATAGGTTATTTAGATGCTGACTATGCAGGGTGTCAAATTGATAGGAAAAGTACGAGTGGTGCTTGTACTTTCTTGGGACAAAGTCTCGTGTCATGGCATAGTAAAAAGCAAACTCAGTGGCTCTATCAACTACTGAGGGTGAATACCTAGCTGCAGGAAGTTGTTGTTCTCAGATTTTATGGATGAGACAAACCCTATGTGATTTTGATATATTATGTGAATGTGTGCCCATATACTGTGATAAATCTAGTGCTATAGATATCTCTAAAAATCATGTGTTACATTCACGTACAAAACACATAGAAGTAAGGCATCATTTTTTAAGAGATAGTGTGTCAAAAGGTTTAAATAAATTAATTTTTATTCCTACTAAAAATCAAATTGCAGATATTTTTACTAAACCATTACGTGAAGATAGATTTTGTATGCTGCATTGAGAACTTGGAATGTGTATCTCATGGTTTTATTTTAAAAAAAATATGCATTATCATTATCCTATTCTGCATGTATATCTTACTAACTGCTAAAATTTAGGATAATTGATTATGTGATTTTTCGGCTGACCATTTAAGTCCTTAATTCATGTACGCAATATCTATCATAATGATGATTTTTTTTGAAAACTGAAAAGACAGGACTGCAAGGGTTTCTAGGGAGACGTAATTGGACATGAGTATACATACATGCATCCGTTCTTTTTATTTTACTCTGTATCTCTCTCTATTATCTTTACATCTCAATTTTTTTTCTGACTTCTTTTCTCTCTTATTCTATACTTTCATCTTCTTTATTCTCACCAACAAACCCCAAGAACTATGAGAACCCGAACTCATAAAAGATCGATGATCGATTCTGACGACGATCAGACGCCGATTCCTCCCCAATCTTCTGCCGGACCTTCACACAAACAAAGAAAACTGAAGAAGGCGGTGTCTGTAAAAATGGAATCTTTGGACTCTTCATCATCTGATGAGTCAAACTTTAGTCCATCTCTCCTGAAATCATCAGGACCCTCTCAAAGACGGAAGTCAACTATTCCATCCTGTAAGCTTGAGTTTACTCCACCATCTGATTCAGTAAATCCTATCCTCTCCTCTGATCTTCCTGAAAATTTCTTTCGTAGTAATGCCTATGAGGTATGGTTTAAGACTGTCGTGTTTCCAAAATAATTTTTTTATGAAAAGTCTGTCGACCAAATCTGTTATCAACAATCTCCTCTGAAAAAATTATTTGAATCTTGTGGTATTTCTTCCATGCTTTTTCCTCCATCAATTGCATATCCTAGACTAGTCCAATAGTTTTATACCAATCTGGAGTGTCATGGGGTTTTTATACAACTTTTGTCAAAGGAAAATCTTTATATTTTACTATCATGACTTTTGGTAGCATTTTGAACATTCTATCCTCTGGTGTTTGTCCATTTACTAGAAAAGGGGCTGTACATTTTTCGTTTACTCCTTTGGAACAGTTACAGATTGTTATGAATAATCCTATGTTGAATGAAGTTTTTACTCCAAAAATAGTAGATGTTTCTCCTATTTCTTGTGTGCTTCATCATCTGTTTAGATACAATCTATTGCCTCGTTTAGGTGGAGGAGCATATTTTACCTATCAAGATTTGATAATCGTTGCTATAATTTTGAAAGGTGTGTCTTTTAATCTATCCCAAATGTTGCTTCACCAAATGACAAGTTATTTACGAAAAACCAAAACGTGTCTGCCTTACAGTGCCAGTCTCACCACTCTTTTCAATCATTTTAAAATATCTTTTAAAAATGAAATCTTTGTTGCTGTTACTGATTCCATCAGCATTGGTACTTTAAAAATGTTGTGTATTGCCTTAATTGATGGTAAGTTTGTTCGTAGCACTTCTGATAATCCTATCCCCCTCCTGTTTCAAATCCATCTTCACCTGTTCTGTCTTCAACTCAGTCTTCTTCTGAAATTGTTGATATGTTGAAAGTCATTCTTAGTAATCAAGATAAAATGCAGATTGAAATGTCTAGTCTCCACAACCGTATGTCTCTATTGGAAAAAGGCAAGTTGCCTTTAGGTGCGCTTGAAATCAATAAACTTTATCACAATATTGAGGATGAGTTTATTGACTTACAAGCCAGTTTTGAATTGCAAACCACTGCTTTGGCAGAGGTCATGCAACGGAGACTCAACCGAAATGCTTGTCAATTGAGTTAGGAGATCAAATTTATTAGCAATCAGGTTGGAGAGTTAACTGATTTCATGGCTATGCGTTTCAATGATGTAGGCTCTAAGTTACATATGCAGTGTAAGCACTCAACTGTTACAGAATGGGTTCAGTGTAACTGGTTAGCCGAATATCTTGGTGATTTCCTTGACGTACCACTACCACCTGCAACTATTATTCCCCGTCCTCCTCAATTTGCTGCTGATCTGAGCATTGCTGAAAAGGTTCACCGTGCCAATCATCATCCTTACTTCACACAACGAGCTGCTCAGCGTGCAATGGTGGTAGATCTTGATTGATTACGTTCCTTCCCTTTTTGTTTGATGACAAAGGGGAGAAGTTTAAGTTTAATTAATTTTGGATTTCGGTAGACTGAAAAGACTTATGTTGGTTTTTGAGTCTTATGTTGATGCTTCATAAGACTTATTTATTATTTTGAATGGTTTTAAAGTTTTAAACCTGATATGTTTGAAATATTAGCAGTTGATATTTGATATTTGAAACTAACATGAATGCAGGTAACAGGTTACTGAAAATCAAAATTTTCAAATAGATTAATATTATGATGAAATTCTTGAAATGATAATGAATTACATGGATTTAGGGGGAGCTAATTATATTGTATGCATGGTTTTAGGGGGAGCTTATGGGAATTCAATTTTTTGGTTGTTATCATCAAAAAGGGGGAGAATGTTGACTTAGTCATATTCCATCCTTGAGTTTTGATGATGAATTATTCATATACTAAATTTTTTTATGGCATTTCAGGTATATTAATGATAAAGAACAATAGTTGCATTTTCAAGTGGTTGAAGCAGTTTTTCTTTACTAGAAAAACCAACTGTAAGGTCAATTGAATAATAATTAATTTTTCATTTAAAGGCTCTAGGATATATCATTGGCATTTAACTTTATATGTCTTAAATGAAAAGTTTTGAGAAAGGTTTTTCCTAATATTAAAATAAATACTTAAGATTAGATTAAATATATGTTATCAAATACAAAGTTTTTTTAATGCATTATTTTATCAAAAGACTACTTGATATATGTTTCACATGCATAGGTATTCTAAATTTAGTTGTGTGTACACGTGGATTAAGTGTGTCTGCCAAAAAGCTTTATTTTATAAAACATTACTATATACATTCTGAAACTTGCTTGGGATATATATGAGTGTTTCAGGTATACATGCTAGCTACCCATCTGTTATGATATGATGCATGTGCGGGTTTTTAGGAATGGTAATTATGGGTATCTTGGAACCATAAGAAAAGAAGTGTGTTGTCACATGTCAGTAGCTTTTTAGTGTAGCATGCCAATTTAAGAAGATAAAAAGAGAGATAAAGTCAAATGTTGTTATGGGTTATCTTTGAAAGAGTATTTGAAAATTGTTGGAACTAAATAACTAACGAAGAGTTTGATTTGTTCCAAGATATATCAATTGGATATATTAAACAAACACTATTTTACCGTTGTGAGTTTGTTCTGTTATATGTAATGTATTATCTAGCCGGTTCCTTTGAGATTAGTTAGAACAGGTAATTATCTTCTTATAGAACTACAACGAGAATTTATTTAACTGTAATAAATTGGTGTGTATAAATTGTGTCTTTGGTATATTATAGAACTGACAAAAAATATTATTTTGCACTACACTGATATGACCGAGCAACATATTGTTAATTGGTGCAACTTTAGATCAGCTAAGCATTTATATTTCTGACATTTTTATAGCTGGTATTCGGTAAGATTTAATTATTTAATCTTTTTGTGCTAATTGATCATTGCATATAGTTGAGCCTTTAATTGTTAAATTGATTATTCTTGCATTGATCATAGACCTCTATATTTATATTCAATTTTCTGTTTAAACTAAGTGTAGTCTAAAGGTGTTAATCCTAGTGGATTAGAGAAAAGGCTTACAAATAGATTCAAGGAAGCAAAGGTTCTTGAAGAGTGCATAGGTGCACAAGGAGCAAGAGTGCACAAGAGAAATTAAGTGTTATTAATTCTTGTAAGAATCTGTTTTGTAATCAGTGTTTATTTATAAAGAAATAAATAAAGTGAGTCTCCAATACTAGTTGGTATTGGATGTGGACTAGGCTATTATTATAGAGGGTAATAGCTGAACCACGTAAAAATCGTGGTGTTGATTTTATTGCTTTACCTTAATTACTCACATAAGTTATTTAATTATCTTAATAATTAGAATTTGAATACTTGCATTATATTAAGATAATTCTTTAACACTAAGTGGTTTATTCAACAGAATATTTTATTAAAATAAATAGTAAATTCAGTAAGCCATATTAGTTCAGCAAGAGCTAAATTTATCAATCTAGTAGTCTGAAACTAATAGTTTGTTTTAAAGTTTAAAAATTGGCCATAGATTGCTCCTACACATATTCAACCCCCATTCTAAGTGCGCCTAGTTAAATTTCAGCCGGAAAAAGTTCTCCCTTTTCCTAGGTGTTTCTTACCCTTTATATTTTCTATTTTAATTTGTTTGATCTGAAGGGTGAGATTTTCAAGGAAAGACCAATATATAATGTCGACGATTTGAAAAGATTTAATTTTTTATTGGTCTGAATTAGACAGAGCCGCCAGTTGATATGAGTTAAATGGTTGTATCAACTCAAATGAGTTTTGAAAAGGTTTTACAATATGACCCAATATTGGACTCTGTTTAATTGGTCTTGGAAACCGAGATTCATAGAGTTCAGGGGCTTGATTAAGCAGGGGGAATGTGTTAAGTGTTAGGTTTGCTAGAAACAAGTATATGCAATCAAATCACATAAACGAAGCGGAAGCAAAGTAAAAATGGATTTTAAAATTTTCTTACAAACCATAAACCAAGATCATTCTTGTGCTTGATTATCAATCTATAAAAGGAGAAGGAGAATCAGAATCATACGCTTGTAGATACAAGCTTCCACAAGTACAAGTTCAACTCCTACTTCTACGCGATCTCCTTGAATCTCCGAGTTGATTCTTTCCTTTGATCAATGTTAGCCACCCAAGTGTTTGACCTCTAGAGGTGATCCACCAAGGAAGAACAAGAATCAAGAAGAAGGGTGTTTTGGCTCAAACCCTAATTTTTCCTATCTCTATAGAAAGAGGGCGTACTCTCCAACTATTAGAATTACGTATATTTTTGATATCTGATATAAGACTCCTCTTATAAAGCTATCAGTTAACCCTTTTTAATATAGTTAAAATAGGGTATTATTTAATTAATTAAATTCCTTTAATTAATTAGGATCCCTAATCTTATTAGGGATAATTAATTAAACTCTTTTAATTAATTTGCACTACAAGAAAAAGGTTTATCAGTGACCGTACACGATCGCAGATAACTATCAGCTACCGACTGCGGTCGCTGATAGTCGTCACATAAAATCTGGTCGCTGGGGTGCACATCAGCGACCACTATTAGCGACCGAATTATCTGCGACCGATATGAGCGATCGAAATGACAAATTTGGTTGCTAAGCTGAGTCAGCATGGTCCAGGGCCAAAGCTGACGTGGTCCACATGGCAGCGACGGCTATCAGCGACCGCATGCGATCGCTGATGCCCTCAAATGTTTAGCCGTCACTAATAATTATCAGCGACCGAATGCGGTCGCTGATCTGGAAAAAATGAAAACTAGATTTTTGCTGTTTTGTAGAATTCCCAAAAACCTTTACCTATTTTGTACCTACTTTATCCCAACACACATACACAACAAGATAAACAACATGCACAATAATATAAACATCCATCGTCCACCGACACATACACCAAACTAGTATATAAACTATATAAACCTTTAAAAACCAATATGAATTGAATAAATATAAACAAATCTAATATTGTTTAAGTAACATACAGAAAACCAATATGAATTGAATGAATATACAAGTACAAGTTTATCAAATAACTACAAAACTGATCTAAAGCAGGTACGTCAAGCATCATCGCCTCCTTGATCACCCTGTAATTAACAAAATAATAAAACAAGTTACATGCTATAGTAACTATGTTGGTACTAGTATATATTACGATAATATATACAACAAATTGATTTTATACCTCGTCGCCATCCCCATGTTGTCCTAATGCTGCTGCTGCTACTGCTTCAGCTAACTCCTCAGGACTCAAAGCCCCCAGATGCCCGCCCAGTATCTTATGAAGATCTCGATCTTGACATATAGCTCTCACACAGTCAGCCGGAGTATGAACAACTGGATGGCTCGATGACTGTGAAGACTGGGTAGAAGAGCAGCCTGAGCCACTGAAGGATGGGCGTCGTCGTTGTCCTTGACCTTTAATGTAGTTCTTCTTCACAATAGATGCCCTCTCCCACAATTCTTGATTAATAGGCGGACGTGGAGTGCCTTCAGGATAACGCTCATTCAATAAATGCTTATAAGTATCCTGTCATCATGTTAACAATTAAATAGTTAAAAATAAATTCTGTAAGCATTGATAAACAAGATCAAGTTTTTAAAACGTATTACCGCTATCTGGATAGCATTAGGCAGACCATCACGGGTGGCCACGTACACATCTAGCCAATGGATAGGCTGACCTTGAGACTGAGACTCCTATACAAAAAATAACACAAAATTACTAAGTAAAAATGTGATATATTTTCTATAATTCATGATTGTAAACATATTAAAACTTGTAAATACGTACCCTGGCAGTGATATGCTGCAACTATGAAATACTGCCACCCTTGTATGTCCCTTTAGCCTTTTCGCCATCGGGTACACCCGAGGATCTATTGGTGGTGGCAGTCTTTCATTTTTTCACCCAACTCTCAGCTCTCCATTGGGCACACATCTCAGCCCATATGGACTGGGTGCACCACCAGGGGCTATGCTCGTGCATGTAATCCTTTCCCTGGCCTGGATGGTCGATCTCGGCATTATGAAGGGCTTTTTGTCTTTCTTTGTTCAAATTATCCTTGGTGCAAACGACGCATTTGTGCCAGAATAATGTCTGAATCACTGCCATCTATACCTTTTCTGCAAATAAAAAAACAATAATAACATTACTAAACAATTATCCTTAATTAGAATATTATATTATCTGTCATAATTAAAAAAAACATACCTGGAATTCAGCCCAAACAACATCCTTGTGGGCGATAGGTGTGCTCGCCCACGTAATCACAGGTGTAGGCCAATTCTGTAAACACAACTGTGATATGCACTTGACGATCTTATTATCTAAAAAATCACTATAGTATACAACAATTTACATCAACGATAAGTAGATATATTAAAGCAATTTACATCTAAAATGAAATCTAAAATGCTTATATATAAATGATGCGGGACGTACGAGCTATTCGGAGGAGGGCGAATCTGAATAAGAATCCGATCATCCGGATTAGTAAGGGCCTTGGGCACATGATTAGGTCCCTCCCAAGCCAGTGCTTTTTTCTCATACCGCTGGAAGCCATCTCAGATATTACAAATTTCAAGATGTATATATGAGTTATATTTGATTACATGTATATATGAATATACAAAATGACAATAAATATAACAGTGATATAAACATGTATATATATGAATATAAAATGACAATAAACAAAAATTGCATTTAAATAGTTAAGTACATAAACATGACAATGATATAAAAAACATGTAATGCTAAACATACATTTGTTCAAGTGTCAATGTCTGATTCAAAATCATCTTGTATACGTGTTGCAGATTCATAACCATCATCTGCTTCAGATTCAGTGTTAGATTCAGTCAATAACTCTTCCTCCTCAGTATCAATGTCATCTAACACAAGTATTGACTCAGGAGCTAATTTATGTGATTCATCTCCACCATCTAACTGGATTACTTCATTATCTTCCTCCACATTTATTATAGTTTGACTATGAAGCATCTGCTCTTGGTAAATCTCCCCATCAACTACTTCTACACGACTACGCGCGGGAGTATGAATTACAACTTACCAATCTGTAGGCGGTCTATCCCTTTTCCTAACAGGACTAGGAGTGTAGTATACTTGTACTGTTTGTGTTGGTAAAACAAACGGTTCATTGGAGTACGCAGACCTATGGAGGTCAATATCGATGATTCCATGTCTGTCAACACGTATCCCTTTTTCTGAATCAAACAAATGGCACTTGAACAAGTGAATATGACCCCCATACGTGCCCTTGTATGACAACTCTATGATTTCCTCCAACTCCCCATAAAAGGCACGACCAAGCTCATTGTAACAATTTCCTTGGACACACTCCAGAGTTCGTTGTTCTTTTACCGCGCCCATATGCCTTTATATGAAATTCACAACCATTTATGCCTTTTACCATTAGGAGATTCATAAAGTTCTAATCCAGGACGCTTACAAATATCTTTCATGTCCAAACGTGCCTTATCATTATCTTTTGTCTTCCCCGTAACATTCATCACGATGTTAAACACATTACCAAACACATTCTTCTCAATATGCATCACATCTAGATTATGATGAATCAAATTTGTAGACCAATAAGGTAGTTCCCAAAAGATGCTTCTCCAAACCTAGTTATGAGATTCGCCAAACCCATTGATTATGTTTGTGGTATCAATATTACCAAATGGGATAACCGGCAATCTCATCACACGATCTCGTATCTCCGTTCCCGACAATCGCGGTGCAGGCATATCATTGTATACTTTCCCTTTCCTGAAGTGTTCTCTATTTCTTTGAAACGGGTGATCTACCGACAAGAACCGATGATGACAGTCAAACCAACAAGGCTTTCGACCTTTTGATAGATTAAACGACTTTGTATGCTGCATACAATACGGACAAGCCAACTTCCCATGTGTACTCCATCCAGCTAACATACCATAAGGTGGGAAGTCACTTACAGTCCACATAACCGCTTCCCTAAGGTTGAAATTTGTTTTCGTTGCAACATCCCAAGTCTGTACTCCATCCTCCCACAATACCTTCAACTCGTCTGTAAGAGGTCTCAAGTAAACATCTCAGTTCTTTCCAGGACTCTTAGGACCAGGAACCATGAATGAAAGAAACAAGTATGGCTGTTTCATACACATCCAAGGAGGCAAGTTGTATGGAGTAACAATCATAGGCCAACATGAGTACGGAACAGCTGAGTGGCCAAACGGATTGAAACCATCAGTGGACAATCCAAGCCTCACATTTCTAGGTTCCAATGCAAACCCAGGATGTGCTAAGTTGAAATCATTCCAAGCCTGCCCATTTACGGGATGATTTAGTTCTCCATCTTTAGCTTGAGATTTCGCATGCCAACGTATATGTTCAGCTGTTCTTGAAGACATGTACAATCTTTTTAGCCGATGTGTTATTGGAAAATACCTTAGAATCTTAAACGGTATACTTGATTTTTTTAGTCACACCCTCTTTATTAGGCCTAAATCGATCATGACTGCAAAACGTGCACCTTGTCATCTGTTCATTTTCCTTATAAAATAACATGCAATCGTTGGGACAATCATCGATCTTTTGGTATCCAAGACCCAACTTCTTCACCATTTTCTTATAAAAGTAATAGTTACCAGGTAATTTCTCACCATCAGGCAACATACTCTTAATGGCCTTCAAGAGCGACTCAAAACACTCATGGCTCATGTTGTGATCAGCCTTGATGTTAAGTAATGTCGCCACTGCAGACAATGTACTGTGTTTGGTGCAACCATGCCACAATGGCTCGCTACCCTCTACTAACAACTTAAAGAAGTCTTTGGCATCAGAATTCATAGGTTGCTCTCTGCCTTGTTCCCAATCAAAATCTGGCCCTGCAATATCATGAACCATTTCATTCATTCGATGAGTACAACTGCCCGAATTGTGTACTTTTGTGATTCCACCATCTCTTCTCTGCCCATGTGCCCACTAGAAATCTTCATAATTTTTCATGAACCCAAAAATAAGTAAATGATAGTTTACCACGTCTCTGTCCATATAATTTACATTCTTACACTTCAAACATGGACATCGTATCTGCGACTTACCATTCATACATTCTGGGTGACTATACGCATACTCTAAAAACACTTGGCAACCAGCTCTAAATTCAGTTATAGCACCTGTCTGGGCACTTGACTTTCGTCGTGCCATCCAACTATGGTCTGAATAGAGGTCCATGATTCCACGGTACCTATTACAGACAACATGAGCTTATTAATCATATGACTTGAGCATACTTGTAACCATATGACTTGAGCATACTTATAAGCATATGATTAACATTTTAGCATACTTGTAAGCATATGACTTGAGCATACTTGTAACCATATGACTTGAGCATACTTGTAAGCATATGATTAACATTTAAGCATACTCAATGTTAACGAATGAATGCAAATTAAAGCAGTATGAGAAACTTTAAATGTTATTAAATTTAGTATGAGAAACTAAGTAAATACTACTTAATTTAATAGTTATATTATATCATGTTATTTTATTTTAATTTGTTTTAAATTTGTTTTTATTGTTAATCGTAAGTGAATACGTAAGGTATTTCATTCAAGCTAGCTTTATATCGGTAATACATATTTGGTTGGTATTCAGATGCATTGAAATGTTTCTTCTTAAGAAAACTACCACCATCTAAGGCTTCACGTCAAGAATTGAAGAGTCCATCTAAGGCCTCAGCTAACATGTTTTAAGATTATACCCCTCACGGTCCCTTTCTATAATCTTTTATGTTTTGGGATAGTCACAACTTGGTTGAGCAATTTATAGCTTCTATAACATTTTGTAGCTTTATTCTTGTATACATAAGTGTTAAATACCCCCTTTTTTCTCGTTATAGCCAAAACAGTCTCTTTATTAACCAAGTGTGTCTAGTTACCTTTTCTGTTGCACTAACAGTTCCCTAGCACTACTTATTTTGGCTTAACAGCCCCCCAATAGTTTACCATGCTGACAACCAAGCTTGGCTTGGCCCCATGAGGCTTGGCTAAGCTTGGCATGGCCTCGTGTGGCCTCGCGGCCCCAATCCCAGCCCATCAGCTCCAACAGCCCCTTAATAGGCTCTAGTGGATCACCAATATATTTATATCCAATTGATAAGCAGCAGTCAGGCTCTCTATATAAACAAAACCCAATTTACTGAGAATTACTAAAATTAAGCTACTCGCATATTCAAACAATTCAATTTCTCATTTTATTTAAATAATGGGCATAGCTTTCCTATAACCAAAAGCTATTATATATTTTAAACCTAAAACTGTTCACAATAAAAGAGGTAAAAAAAATTCAACTACAAACTTATACTTATAATACTTATGAACATTTTTTAAACTTATACTTATAATACTTAAAAAAAAATCGCCAAAGTCTCCCCTACAATATGGACTAGCCACATGCTCGACGACATGCATATATGGACATTTCTAGGCATCCAAGACACAAACCAAGAGAAATATACAAATTTCCAATACAATAAGACCAAAACAATAACGATTGAATGCAAATTAAAGTAGTAAAAAATTCAGACCCATATATATTACCAATATAATATCAATCAAAACATTACCAATATACAATTATACATGAATTTTAGTTTTAACAAACATACATTATAAATGAATTTTATAATTAACATCAATTAGCATATTTGATGTGAATTATGGATAAACTTATTTGAACCTTCTTCTTGATTGAATTATGGATAAACTTAATTCCTAGTTATGTTTTATGTCATACTCATGTTCATGATATTGGATTGGTATAAGTATAGTCATATATTGCAACCAAGGTTTAATCATAAATTGATTGTAGTTTCTTTTGGTTATAATCCATTCACCTGAGTATAAGTGAATTTATATTTTTAACTTAGTATGAGTATGGCTCTATGGTGAGAAGTAGATGCACATAATTGCATAGTGGTTTTGTTGATCTTTCTTTTGCAAAATACTTTGAGATTCTTGTTGTTTGTAATAACATATTTGGAGTACTGTTTTTATTTTTTAGTTGTTTAATTTAAGGTAGTAACAACTTATTAGAGGATATCTCTCATTATTAGTCTAATTTCCCTCTGATTCTTGCATTCAATATGATAAATCCATATCCATCTCATTACTAACTTATAACCATTGTTTATACATGGAGTATATTGTGTTAACGGATATTTTGTTCTCTATTGTGGCAGGGGCAAAATCCTATGTTTCCTCGCATATTAGGTCATGAAACCCGAGGGTATGAAATAAATGTTTCAATTTATATAAAGAAAATTCTGAAAACCTAGCTAAGTAGTAATGTTATATTAAATTTATTTTTTTCAGTATATTCCCAATTTCAACACATATTAAAACACATATTCAATATATTCCCAATTTCAACACATATTAAAACACATATTCAGTATATTAAACACATATTAACCCTAAAAATAATTTAACTTAAAATTTTTAGTAATCTCATAAAACTCTTTGCAACAATTTCAATATATTCCCAATTTCAATAAGAAGCTATAAATTTCAGTAATTCCAAATTCAATAATCCCAAATTCATTTCCATTCATTCAAATCTTAGCTCCAAATTAACTCTTAAAACAAAAATTCCTAGAATAACAAAAAACAAAAAACACACGAACGAACATACTGATTTGGAGAAGAACGAACAAACATAACAAAAAACAAAAAACAAACAACCAAAAAAAGAAGAAGAATTTCTTACCTCTAAAATTAGTATGATTTGGAGAAGATTGAACACATGAACGAACACACGAAACCGGACTCCCTCTTCTCTTCTCCCCCTTCTCCCTCTTCTGTCTCCCTTTTTTTTTCTTTCTGCTGAATCGAGCGAACACCTGAGACCGATCGTGGACGTGCCAGCGATCGCTAGCGGTCGTTGATAGAGATTAGTCGCAAAAAAAACTGCGCCAGGGTTTCGCACCAAATATTTTGGGGGAAAATTCATATCAGCGACCGATCAGCGATCGCATGCGGTCGCTGAAATTAAATAGCGACTAGAATTCATCACGGTCGTAGATAGCGGTCACTATTACTAATATCAACGACCAGATAGGCGGTCGCTGATATTATTGGTCGCAGATAGGCCTTTTTTTTGTAGTGTTGCCTTCTAATCCTATTAGGAATAAATGAGAGTACTAATATTAAATTAATTCCCAAATTCCTTTAGAAATTAAAATAATAATAATTGTAATAATATTAATAAGACTCCTCTTATTAATTTATGTTTAATATTTCTAAAATATTAAATAATAAATATTAAGCTATTTAATTTACTCTATCACCATAGATTAAATTAAATACACTTAACATATTATTACGATTATGTCATTAACTTATTAAATAATTATTCTTCCTTTTATGGTGTGACCCTTTAGGTTCTCTGTGACGCCCCCAAATCCAGGTCCCTTCGAACCTCGAATCTGGTCCGCCACGATACTACTATCGTCAAACTATTATATCTTTTATTCATAACTTAAATGAATATAACCTTGCTTATTACAATTTAGAATATAAATTCTTTCCATATCCAGGATCTATGTATAATGACCCCAAACTATTATAAGTTTCAAATCTTGGTCATTTACTATTCCTGTATCACATCACATTCAATGTTATATAAATATGCGGAATAATTTAAACTTTTTCAATCTCCTTTGAAAATAAATCTTTTATTAATATCTTAACTTGAATCAATTACAAATCCTTGAATCAAATTATGTTATCATTCATTCTATTCGAATTACTGTATAAAGATTTACATCTCAATTCGAATTTCACTATGTACCGCCTAGTACAACTTTACAACTTAACATGTATTACACATTATAAACTATTATCATGTACATCTACTAGAACCTTAACATGGTTCAAGAGCATCTAGTTAAATAATAAATCAATCTCCTTCGATACTATTGAACTTTATCAATCAAGTAACACGTAACCTTTACCATGTATCCTTAACCTGCAAAAGTGGTTATTTGCAAGGGTGAGCTCGACAGCCCAGCAATTCTAATAGTTTTCATGCAGCACATAGCATATAATAGCATACTCAGCACATGCATTCATAATCCATTAATATTTACTATGCATGTTACTTCTCACATAACAAGCATAGAGATTTATATCACAAACATATCATCAAAGATCAACTTTCACATTTTATACATATCTCATATGCATTTCATATATATACATCAACATTCTAATGGCATAATATAGCTCAATTAACACTTATCGAATTCATATAACAAATAGGAACTGAAAGGCTTGCCTGATTCGTAGTTTATCAACTACGACCTAACTGTGTAAAGCTTATCTGCACTACGTGTATTCCTACACAGTTATATAATAATGGATTGACATCCATCAATAACATATTTCATACGTTCTTAATATAAGAACAAATATTGTTTCCTAACTATGTTTGTAAAACCTACACTTCACTTTCTCATCATACTCTTAGAATAGCTAGGTATGTATAGGTATACCTTAACCACTCATTCTTGACATCAATGTTTATGTCTATCACACACTTGACTCATTATGTGTTGACACATTTAAAACTCTTATAGGTAAGTTTAAACGTACACATACATCTAACTTAGTTGTAACTGTATACATATTCATTCCACACCTTGCATACTTAATACCAAATCAGTTTATAAGTCACCATGAAGTCAAATAACACAATCTCTAATCGTTGTTTTATGGTTTGCAAATACTTGTTGGACTTTATCATATGAAAGTCTATAATCACTTTATTAAACATTCGCTCCTATCACCTAGCATGCTTCTTAACATTTTGGATATGTGCTGATCATATAATACATGCTAGAGTAACACTTCAATCATGCAAACACCTTCAACTAAAAGCGAAAAGCAGATCTTCTGAAAGAAGTTGGGCTTGTGGCTGCTTTAGTTTATCTTGAGGAGTGGCGTGGCCGCGCTACTCCTGGTGCAAACCAAGACTGCTATATAGAAGCTAGGCCAGACTTGCACATCCGATCACAATTCGGATTAGACTTGCATAATCATATGTGAATATACTCAAGATCAGAACTTAAAGACACAATGAGCATAATGCTTTGTTTTTGCAAAACTTCCTTCGAAAAATCATTAATCCAACTAGTAAGATTCTTTTAAGCATGCAAGATGAGTTCACATAGTCTAAATTATGCAAGGCAACTTCAACTCACATGTCTTATTTATTTGTACATGTTTCTACACCTGCTTACAAGGTTAAAATATAATTACTCCATGTATCTAAAACTTAGTTTGCAAAATATTCAAGTTTGCATTTGAAATCGTTTTAAACCAATTCAAGGCAATCTAACACATATGAAATAAATTTGAATCTTATATCATGCATTTCAAGTATGAAGTCATCACTTTGACTTATCGTATTCCATGCTCAACCATTTCACAATACATATGACTAGCTAGCATGTTTGTCAATCATGTCTACATGCATGACACACTTAATCATGATAATAGATCCTAGAATACTTGTAATGTATTTATTGGCAACTAGTCTTCAAGGTTTCCTTTGAAAACATCATATAAAGCTACCAATCATGCAAAATCACTTTTCCTACCATACTCTCATATACACATGTTAGACTTTATAAACATACTTCACAAGTTCTTAACTTAAAGTATATATATAGTTTTATAAATTTTCATTTTCAACACTTCAAGTTTTCTTTTAAAAACTCATGCTAACCCAATTTGTATACAAGGTAACTTTGAATCATAACTTATGTGAGACCCCGAATTTTATGAAATAAAAGTATTCAATTTTTCTATTTTGGTTAATAGTTAAATTGATAAAAGTTTAAAGTTAAGGGTGATATCTGAAAGTTTTTCAAAGTAAATATTATTGATTCAATTATTGTCACAATATCATCTGCATAATATGTTATATTATTAAATTAATAATTGAGACGACAAAGTTATTCATATTATTATTTGCAATATTGACAATGTCTAGAAGTTTTGTCAAGGAGAGGTTTGGTCACCTAATTGCGTGCCAATAAGGAGAAATCCTTATCGGAAAGCCCCATATTTCCTGGGAATGATCTGGTTGTTAAATATTATGAATTATAATATTAATGATGAATAAGTTCATGTTGATTAAAGATGAAATTGATAGTTCCATTGTGTAGGAATTATTAGTGTTAGTGAAAATCGACATTTATTTCGATAATAATTGATGTCTGGAGGTTATATTGATCACTCGGATAATTAATCGGATAAATGAGAAATTAATTGCTATTAATTCACATGCTTATAACTATGTGTTCACATATGTGTACTATTGATTTACATGATTTACTATTAGGGGAATTCGTGCAAGATTGATAATACTTGCATGACTAAGTTAAAAATGGAGGTATAGATGAAGGTACTATACTATAATTAATTTTTTCACATGTTTAGAACTATTGAGTCACATGATTTACTATTGATTCACATGATTTACTATTAGGGGAGGTGGTGCAAGTTTGATAATACTTGCATGACTAAATTAAAAATAAATGAAAAGATGAGGGTATTATACTGTAATATTTTGAGCCCCAAAACGTGCAATTATCGAAACTATGTTTTCTTATAAATAGAAGCTTATTCTTCCTTCATTCTCACCAATTCACTAAGACTCACAAGAGCAAATATAGAGAGATAAGCTATATAGAGAGAAGCTATAGAGAGAAAGAGGAAGAGTAGTTTGCTACTTCACTACTCCAGTATCCAGTCTTTCTCTGAGGTAAGGGTTATTATGTTTTTCATATTCTGAAGAGAAATTATTTTTCATATTCATATGAATATTATTATCGTTCAATATTCATTGTTTTCGTTTAATATTCGTAAGAAATATTATTTTTGTTTAATATTCGTAAGGAATATTATTTTCGTTCAATATTCGTAAGGGATATTATTATTGTGGTAAGGGTATTATTTATTTCATATTCTGAAAAGATATTATTTTTTGTATTCGTATGAATATTATTTTTCGTTTAATATTCATAAAGAATATTATCTTCGTTCAATATTCGTAGGAATATTATCTTCGTTAAGTATTCATTGGAATATTATTTCCGTTCAAGGGATGTTATTTTTGTTCAATATTCGCTTAAAATAATATTTTCTTCCATACTCTTTAGTATGTAAGTAATATTATTTCGTTTCAGATTTTAAATTCTATACTCATTTTGTTGAAGTTTTGGCTTCTATACTCCATGAAATTAGTAGAATATCCTTGATATTTGCGCTTCATCCATTATTTTTTCATGAAAATATTATTCTGAGCTTTCTTGATAATTATTGATCTTTTAATGACGGAATATTATTCATGAGTTACTATTTACGAGTTACTATTCACCCAATTACTATTCACTCTAGTATTATTCACTCGAGTATTCGGGGCACTTTTCGTGCTGGAGTACTATTCACGGGTTACTATTCACCCGATTACTATTCACTCTAGTATTATTCACTCAGGTATTTGGGATACTTCACGAGATACTATTCCCGAAGTGCTATTCACAGGTTACTATTCACGGGGTACTATTCACCCGAAAAATATATTTCTTTTCTGTCCAAATTATTTTTGGTACATGAATATTATTCTTGAATTTTACTCCACATAGCAGTATTTTGTTGACAATTTAGATATTTTTAGACTCTGGATAAATTTAAAGTCTTTAATATTTATCCTTGATTGCGTTTGATTAATGCTTATATCATTGTTATCATCCTCATGCTTATATTGTGATGAAAGTCATCTTTGGCTTACGTGCATAGATGGACTGTTGATTATTGGTTTTATGGTTGTATATCTTTGGCTTACGTGCAAAGATGGGCTGTTGATTATCTATTTTACAATTGTATATCTTTGGCTTACGTGCAAAGACGAACTATTGATTGAAAGCTTTGGCCCGTAGTGCAAAGATGGATAGGTGTATGACATGATCATGACCACTGGTGATAATAACGAATATCCTTGGCCCGTAGTGCTTGGATGATTCGATGATGTGGATTATTTATTAAGCTGAGTCTCAGCGATAAAATATTGAGTATACACTTTTAATTCGTAAAAGATAGTAGATATCATGCTCTACTTGACTCTTCTAAAATACAGTTTTATATCTTTGGCCTGTACTGCAAAGATGAATTGTTAATGAATATATTTGGCCGTAGTGCAAAGATGAATTTATTAGTATGATTATGAGTAGGAATTGTGATTTGGTATAACCATAATTTTTTATGTTTTAGGTGAAGATAGGTGATGAAAATTATCTTCGTCCTGAGTGCGAAGAGGAATTTAGAATCACAATTATGATTATGAGTTTTTCATATGATTGTGGACAGGAATTGTTGATTGATGTTACAGGGATAAAACATTATTGGTGGACTTTTAACATAGAGAAGATAATAGACTTGATGGTCTATTTGACTCTTCTAATGGATTGCTCGTTCCACTGCAACTATGGTTGAAAAGTTTTATCATCTACCATATGTTCTAAATCTCTGATTTATTACTGATGAAGGCTATTGATGATGTAAATTATCTTTAGTCATGATATTCTTTGCTGGGCTAGTTGTGCTCACCCTTTTTTCTTCACAATTGGTAATAAGAGTGTTGCCGGGTCAAACGGAGATAACAGGGGAATAGAACGGTGGTCTATAGCTGTTAAGGTTCTCCCTAAATAGTATGGAAATAATTTTATTGAGAACTTTAGATAAGTGTGTCGTATTGTATACGTCATTTGATATTTAATTTTGGTGAACCGAATAGGGTGAGGTGAATCCAACTTTGGAAGGGTGTTTTGCCACTATCATACAAGATGTCTAATGACATACAATCTCATGTTATCATAAGACATGGTTGTGCACATCCACTTGCTGAGTATATCTACGAGCACTAACTATATGATCTTGGAGTTTGGTTGATATATAATTTTCAATTGCAGACAGTGGAGATAGTTATATGTCAAGAGAAGACTCACCATTAGAAAGAACATGATAGTAATCTTCTCGTTTTTCTTTGGGGTCTATTGGGTCAACCAAGGATAATTCTGTGGACATATGATATCTATCATAACCTTGACGTATGGCCTCCCATGTACGGAGGTTTCCTTGAGCACTTCCCAAAGATTTTAATTTCTAAAACAGTTTTTGACTGTACTTTTATGTAAAGTACCATTGTGAGGTTGTGGTCGAGGAACCATGAGAGTTACATACATTTGTATTAAAACTCACAATTTAGCGTGGTTTACCACCACATTGACGATTCAACAGTCGTATAAATGAAGTTTGTAAATGATTTTTATAGTGTGATATCTGGCGACTCAGAATGGGTCGTGTGGACCTATTTTGGGGGCGTCACAGTTGGTATCAGAGCTTAGGGATATGGTCGCTGGCGGAGATAAGAGTCTAGAACTAGGAAGGGAGAGACGAGTTATATACTTCGCTAGTGTGTGACTTACCTAAGCTGAAATTTTTTACTTAATAAGTTGACAAATTGTGATATGTCAATTAACATTTGTTTTGAAGATATATTCTAGAATGATATCTGAAATACATGAGATGAGCAATGGGAAAATCATGATATAGAGGAAATAACCGGGAAGGTACAATCCGAAAAGAAAGCAAGGTATTCTCATCTCTTCGAACTACCAGGTACGTAAATTTCGAGGACATAATTTCATAAGGAGGGGAGATTGTGAGACCTCGATTTTTATGGAATAAAAGTATTCAAATTTTCTATTTTGGTAAATAGTTAAATTGATAAAAGTTTAAAGTTAAGGGTGATATCTGAAAATTTTTCAAAGTAAATATTATTGATTCAATTATTGTCACAGTATCATCTGCATAA
This sequence comes from Panax ginseng, assembly GCA_020205605.1. Classification (NCBI taxonomy): domain Eukaryota; kingdom Viridiplantae; phylum Streptophyta; class Magnoliopsida; order Apiales; family Araliaceae; genus Panax; species Panax ginseng. The sequence goes on from CM035130.1 coordinate 76,980,395, forward strand.
TATGTTATATTATTAAATCAACAATTGAGACGACAAAGTTATTCATATTATTATTTGAAATATTGACAATGTCTAGAAGTTCTGTCAAGGAGAGATTTGGTCACCTAATTGCGCTACCAATAAGGAGAAATCCTTATCGAAAAGCCCCCTCTTTCACGAGGAGCGACACAGTTGTTAAATTTTGTGAATTATAATATTAATGATGAATAAGTTCGTGTTGATTAAAGATGAAATTGATAGTTCCATTGTGTTGGAATTATTAGTGTTAGTGAAAATCGACATTTATTTCGATAATAATTGATGTTTGGAGGTTATATTGACCAATCGGGTAATTAATCGGATAAATGAGCAATTAATTGCTATTAATTCACATGCTTATAACTATGTGTTCACATGTGTGTACTATTGATTCACATGATTTACTATTAAGGGAATTGGTGCAAGATTGATAATACTTGCATGACTAAGTTAAAAATGGAGGTATAGATGAAGGTACTATACTATAATTAATTTTTTCACATGTTTAGAACTATTAAGTCACATGATTTACTATTGATTCACATGATTTACTATTAGGGGGAGGTGGTGCAAGTTTGATAATACTTGCATGACTAAATTAAAATAAATAAAAGATGAGGGTATTATCTTTGTAATATTTGAGCCCCCAAAGCGTGCAATTATCGAAACTATATTTTCCTATAAATAGAAGCTCATTCTTCCTTCATTCTCACCAATTCACTAAGACTCACAAGAGCAATTATAGAGAGATAAGCTATATAGAGAGAAGCTATAGAGAGATAGAAGAAAAGTAGTCTGCTACTTCACTACTCTAGTATCCAGTCTTCTTCTGAGGTAAGGGTTATTATGTTTTTCATATTCTGAAGAGAAATTATTTTTCATATTCATATGAATATTATTATCGTTCAATATTCATTTTTTTTCATTTAATATTCGTAAGGAATATTATTTTCATTTAATATTCGTAAGGAATATTATTTTCGTTTAATATTCGTAAGAAAAATTATTTTCGTTCAATATTCGTAAGGGATATTATTATTGTGGTAAGAGGTATTATTTATTTTATATTCTGAAGAAATATTATTTTTCGTATTCGTATGAATATTATTTTCGTTTAATATTCATAAAGAATATTATATTCGTTCAATATTCGTAGGTATATTATCTTCGTAAAATATTCATTGGAATATTATTTTCATTCAAGGGATGTTATTTTTGTTCAATATTCGCTTGAAATAATATTTTCTTCCATACTCTATAGTATGTAAGTAATATTATTTCGTTTCAGATTTTGAATTCTATACTCATTTTGTTGAAGTTTTGGCTTCTATACTCCATGAAATTAATAGAATATCCTAGATATTTGCGCTTCATCCAGTATCTTTTTCATGAAAATATTATTCTGAGCTTTCTTGATAATTATTGATCTTTTCATGACAGAATACCATTCATGAGTTACTTTTTACGGGTTACTATTCACCCGATTACTATTCACTCTAGTATTATTAACTCGGGTATTCGGGACACTTTTCGTGCCAGAGTACTATTCACGGGTAACTATTCACCTGATTACTATTCACTCTAGTATTATTCACTCGAGTATTTGGGACACTTTTTTATGTCGGGGTACTATTCACGAGATACTATTCCTGAAGTACTATTCATAGGGTACTATTCACGGGGTATTATTCACCCGAAAAATATATTTCTTTTATGTCCAAATTATTTTTGGTACATGAATATTAATCTTGAATTTTACTCCATAGAGCAGTATTATGTTGACAATTTAGATATTTTTAAACTCTGGATAAATTTAAAGTCTTTAATATTTATCCTTGATTGCGTTTGATTAATGCTTATATCATTGTTATCATCCTCATGCTTATATTGTGATGAAAGTCATCTTTGGCTTACGTGCATATATGGACTGTTGATTATTGGTTTTATGGTTGTATATCTTTGGCTTACGTGCAAAGATGGGCTGTTGATTATCTATTTTACAATTGTATATCTTTGGCTTACGTGCAAAGACGAATTATTGATTGAAAGCTTTGGCCCGTAGTGCAAAGATGGATAGGTGTATGACATGATCATGACCACTGGTGATAATAATGAATATCCTTGGCCCATAGCGCAGGGATGATTCGATGATGTGGATTATTTATTAAGCTGAGTCCCAGCGATAAAATATTGAGTATACACTTTTAATTCGTAAAAGATAGTAGATATCATGCTCTACTTGACTCTTCTAAAATACTGGTTGTATGTCTTTTTTTGTAGTGCAAAGATGAATTGTTAATGAATATATTTGGTAGTAGTGCAAAGATGAATTTATTAGTATGATTATGGAGGGGAATTGTGATTTGGTATACCCATGATTTTTGATGTTTACGGTGAAGATAGGTGATGAAAATTATCTTAGATCACGAGTGCGAAGAGGAATTTAGAATCACAATTATGATTATGAGTTGTTCATATGATTGTGGATGGGAATTGTTGATTTATGTTCTGAGGATAAAATATTATTGGTGGACTTTTAACATAGAGAAAATAATAGATCTGATGGTCTATTTGACTCTTCTAAAGGATTGCTCACTCCGCTGCAACTATAGTTGAAAAGTTTTATCATCTACCATATGTTCTAAATCTCTGATTTATTACTGATGAAGGCTATTGATGATGTAAATTATCTTTAGTCATGATATTCTTTCTTTGGGCTAGTTGTGTTTCACCCTTTTTCTTCTTCACAATTCCTTTCAGGTAATAAGAGTGTTGCCGGGTCGAGTGGGGATAACAGGGGAATAGAACGGTGGTCTATAGCTGTTGAGGCTCTCCCTAAACAGTATTGAAATAATTTTATTGAGAACTTTAAATAAGTGTGTTGTATTGTATACGTCATTTGATATTTAATTTTGGTGAACTGAATAGGTTGTGGTGAATCCAACTTTGCAAGGGTATTTTGCTACTATCATACAAGATGTCTAATGACATACAACCTCGTGTTATCATAAGACAAGGTTGTGCACATCCACTTGCTGAGTATATCTACGAGCACTAACTATATGATCTTGGAGTTTGGTTGAAATATAATTTTCAATTGCAGACAGTGGAGATAGTTATATGTCAAGAGAAGACTCACCATTGGAAAGAACAGGATAGTAATCTTCTCGTTTTTCTTTGGGGTCTATTGGGTCAACCAAGGATAACTCTGTGGACATATTATATCTATCATAACCTTGACGCAGGGCCTCCCATGTACGAAGGTTTCCTTGAGCACTTCCCAAAGATTTTAATTTCTAAAATAGTTTTTGACTGTACTTTTATGTAAAGTACCATTGTAAGGTTGTGGTCGAGGAACCATGAGAGTTACATACATTTGTATTAAAACTCATAGTTTAGCTGTGGTCATACCCTGCACGACAGTTCAACAGTCGTATAAATGAAGTTTGTAAATAATTTTTATAGTGTAATATCTGGCGACTCAGAATGGTTCGTGTGGACCTATTTTGGGTGCGTCACAGTTGGTATCAAAGCTTAGGGATATGGTCACTGGCGGAGATAAGAGTCTAGAACTAGGAAGAGAGAGACGAGTTATATACTTCGCTAGTGTGTGACTTACCTAAGCTGAAATTGTTTACTTGATAAGTTGACAAATTGTGATATGTCAATTAACCTTTGTTTTGGAGATATATTCTAGAATGCTATTTGAAATACATGAGATGAGCAATGGGAAAATCATGATACAGAGGAAATAACCGGGAAGGTACAATCCGAAAAGAAATCAAGGTATTCTCATCTCTTCGAACTACCAGGTACGTAAATTTCGAGGGCGTAATTTAAGGAGGGGAGATTGTGAGACCCCGAATTTTATGAAATAAAAGTATTCAATTCTTCTTTTTTGGTAAATAGTTAAATTGATAAAAGTTTAAAGTTAAGGGTGATATCTGAATATTTTTCAAAGTAAATATTATTGATCCAATTATTGTCACAGTATCATCTGCATAATATGTTATATTATTAAATCAATAATATGTTATTTTCGTTTAATATTCATAAAGAATATTATCTTCGTTCAATATTCGTAGGAATATTATCTTCGTTAAATTTTCATTGGAATATTATTTCCGTTCAAGGGATGTTATTTTTGTTCAATATTCGCTTGAAATAATATTTTCTTCCATACTCTATAGTATGTAAGTAATATTATTTTGTTTCAGATTTTGAATTCTATACTCATTTTGTTGAAGTTTTGGCTTCTATACTCCATGAAATTAGTAGAATATCCTTGATATTTGTGCTTCATCCAGTATATCTTTTCATGAAAATATTATTCTGAGCTTTCTTGATAATTATTGATCTTTTCATGACGGAATACTATTCATGAGTTACTATTTATGGGTTACTATTCACCTAGTTACTATTCACTCTAGTATTATTCACTCGGGTATTCGGGGCACTTTTCGTGCCGGAGTACTATTCACGAGTTACTATTCACAGGTTACTATTCACCTGATTATTATTCACTATAGTTTTATTCACTCGGGTATTTGGGTTACTTTTTTATGCCAGGGTACTATTCATGAGATACTATTCCCGAAGTACTATTCACGGGGTACTATTCACCCGAAAAATATATTTCTTTTCTGTCCAAATTATTTTTGGTACATGAATATTATTCTTGAATTTTACTCTACAGAGCAGTATTATGTTGGCAATTTAGATATTTTTAAACTCTGGATAAATTTAAAGTCATTAATATTTTTCCTTGATTGCGTTTGATTAATGCTTATATCATTGTCATTATCCTCATGCTTATATTGTGATGAAAGTCATCTTTGGCTTACGTGCATAGATGGACTGTTGATTATTGGTTTTATGGTTGTATATCTTTGGCTTACGTTCAAAGATGGGCTGTTGATTATTGATTTTACAATTGTATATCTTTGGCTTACGTGCAAAGGCGGACTATTAATTGAAAGCTTTGGCCCGTAGTGCAAAGATGGACAGGTGTATGACATGATCATGACCACTCGTGATAATAACGAATATCCTTGGCCCGTAGTGCATGGATAATTCGATGATGTGATTGGCAGGATCATGACCATTAGTTAACAGTTGAATGTCTTTGGTCGTAGTGTACTAACAGACAATTTATTGATATGATCATGACTATTGGTTTTATAGTTGAATATCTTTGGCCCGTAGTGCAAAGGTAGACAACTGATTGGTATGATCATTGTTATTACATTTGAATATCTTTAGCCTTTGGGGTAAGGATATTGAGTAAACATTATATTAAGCCTTTGTGGTATGGAGAAACTGTTGATTTACATGATTATAAATATGAATTGTGAATTTAACTATAATCTTTGGTGGTTTAGGTGAAGACAAGTGCTGAAAGTTCTCTTTGTCTTGGGTATAATAAAGAACTTTTGTTGAGTATTATAGGAATGAAATATTAACGATAGACTTTTAATCTAGAAGAGATAGTAGACATTATGTTCTACTTGACTCTTCTAATGGATTGCTTATTTCGCTGCAGTTAAACTTGATGTTTATTGTATTTTATCAGTTTAACACTGTTAAAGGCTAAGGATAATTTATTCTGCATTATCTTAGTCATAATATTTCTTACTGGGCTAGTTGAGCTCACCCTTTTGCTTTCTTTTTATCTTCAGGAAATGAGAATATAGCTGGGACTAATTGGGGAATGGAGTGACAGTCCGAGATGGTTGTTTTAGCAGTCTTCACTACTTAGTGTGATAATAAGTGTAATGAGGATTAAATTTGAGTTTGTATATTGTCTATGAGACAATATTCATGTAAACTCTCAGCTATGTTTTGTCGTATTTTGCACGACAGTTGTATTGATGAAGTTTGTAGTTGATTTATGTAGTGTGTATCTAGCGACCCAAGATGGGTGATGTATACCTGTTTTGGGGGCGTCACAACTTATACTCATTTGTACATTTAACTAAGCCATATATGCATGCTAATATGTATACTACTTATTTACACCAAGGTTGAATAGTTTAACACTTGAAATCTCATCATAAACCATTCTTGAAAAGTTAAAATCATGCTTAACTAGATGGTGATCCTATCCATCATGTCTAGAAGCGTAAGATACCCTAGCATACATACTTGAAAGGCCAGAACTTAAACGATATAAGGTTCATCATGTTTTGCTTTACAAAACTTTAAGTTTTCTATTTTAAAATCATTATATCCAACTAATACAACTCATTATTGCAAAACAACCTTACTTTACATGCTAGGTCCCTTTACATACCTAGTTAGGCCAAACTAGCATGCTCACAAGATCATAATACTAGTAAGTTTATTTCCAACAAGGTTTGTCTTTCTAAACTTATAAGTTTCCATTAAGACTCAAACTAATCCAAGTTATAGTGACCTACTATAACTAAAGTAACTTCAATCCATGTGTTGGGGTTATTTATATGCATTTCCAAACCAACCTAACATGCTCAGAAATCAGATTATAGCAGAAGTTGGATTTCAAAACTGACATACTGCGCGGTCGCGCTAGTATTGTACTGGGAAGTGGCGCGGCCGCGCCACTTCGGTGCAAGCCTAGACATGGCCTCTGATTCTGCAGATTCCAGAATTCAAAACATATACTCCTCAATCTAGCATGCTTAGACCAACCATATAGGTTCCATAACATACATACCAACTCGTACAACATCATGATAGCAATTCACAAACCAATTATCAAGATTCTAGTAGAATTTCCATAATTTGTAAACTTTGAAATTAAGTTTCTAAAACAAAGAGTTTACCTTCTGAGGAGCTTAGTTTCCTTAATTTCTTCCCTCTAAAATAGCTAGACTCTTATTTGAACAACAAACACTCACACTCTAGTTCTCAGAACTTCAATAGACAATATCAACAACGTAAAACTGAGAATTAGAGCTGCTATTTAAGGAGTAAGGGTGGACTGGGTATTGGATTTACATGGAAGATTGAAACCAGAGGGTGAAGGAAAAACACACTGATTTACTAAGAGTTGCTCAACCACTCCCCATCAGCCATTGCCATAGCTAATGATTGCAGCCTTGGAAGTTACGTATTTGAGAGTGTAGATTACTGTTCATTGTACCTTGCTCAACTGATGATCTTTAAATTACAGCAACATGCTTCATTTTGGCTCAGTTAGTTACCTTAACTCCCAAATGTAATTTTAATGTAAAATTTGTTACCATATTAGGAAAAATTAGGGATTATTTATGTACTCACATCATATAATCCATGTACATTAAATACACGAAATAAAATAACGCAGTTAGGCATCATTGCCCGGGTATCCCCCATAATTATTTTTACTATTCCTATAACCACATTATCATATTATTTAATATTAATGTTTATTTAAACATTTATTTCCTTTCTCAGTTTCTAGAATACACATATATATAATCATTTATGTATTAAAAGTTACATATGACTTCACCGTACTACTTGGTACCTTATATCATTAGTCCCAATTAAATGTCACACTTCATGTATTCTTAAGCCGTAGGTATTATATATTACTACTGCTCACATTTTTCATATTACACATAATAATACTATTAATATTTTAATTGGGCTAAATATCACTCAGTTGGGTACTTTTAACCCAATATCACCGTTTAGTATCACCACGATTAATTAATATTAATCATTTATTTTCTCTTCCATAATTATTATGCACTCCACTAATTAATAGAATATAATATCACTTAATTAACCAATAATTAATCCGGGTTAATTAATTAAACCTTATTCAAATCCATTCACGGATAACTTAATCATCATTTAAGATTTTTATTATCCTTATGAGTCCTTAATACCCATTTCTTAGATTATAAATTCCAAAAGCGATCCTACTGGGGCCAAAAGCAAGAATGCTACTGGTTGGTCATAAACTTAATGTAATGGTGCAACTGCGTCATACCAAAATCAGAGGCAGAAAAGTTCTGCCTTAGCATAAATGAAACCTATGCTTCTAAATACTTTACACATCCTTCTTAAGCGTTAACTCGTCTAACATCAATCCCCTCTTTGGTTTCACACCATCGGTTACTATTTTCCTTAACAATTTAAGGATCATACTTTGAGTTCTAAAACTCTATTTTTCCTTATTAGTTTAACCAACTATACAACTCCTTTACGATTTCTTACCACCAATAACACAACACTCGAATATAACACATACATGCATACCTTTAATCCTCACTTCTCGCCGTGTATCAATTTACTCAATAATTCTCTAACCACTTTAAAGGTATATCTATTCTCTTCTCTCGTCAACAACATACATAAATACAAGTCCAAACCTAACACACCTCAAGTCTTTACTAGTATTCAATATAGTACACTGAGTGGTTTCCCACAAACAACCAACAAATTAGTTTCCGTCTCGTCTACACTGTTTTCACAGTGAGTTAGATCGGTTACTAATTCGCATATACCTCCGTTCTCTGAAGGAATCGTTTAGCCCAGCTTCTATATGTCAACCATTAAAGAATAAGATTTCACTACCTTAGACTTGATATTCACTCGTACATATACTAAAAAAATTGGTGATTATCAAAAATATTTTAATGTCACCAACTTACTAATATAAAATAATTTCACATAAATTATTTAACATCAATAGATAATTTTATCCATCTTCTTACTAATTCATCTCTATAATTTATAACAAATATATAATAATGATATATATTTATTAAACACAACATTACTTATTACATAGCTCATATTATCCTATGTAACACAATACCACATACCTCGTAACACGTATATATTTTTATTTGAACCCTTCTCATGCCTTCAGAATTTTATCTACTAAATTCTTATTTTAATATTTTCTGAAAATTCGGGTTCTTACATCCTCTCCCCTTATAAGGATTCCGTCCTCAGAATCACCGAAACCTCCTTTACTCGATGCTATTTCGAATATTACACATTCTTTTGAATAATTTTATTCATTCCCTTTTCGGAAGTTTCACTATAACTTGTTCACTTGCATTCTACCACATTCTCCTTTTTAAGGAACATTCTACTTACTACATTCATCACACAGAAGAATAAGAGTCTTCCACGATTTTTCAATAATCGGAAGTAGTATGAATAACTTCGATTCCAAATTATCTTTGAGGGTCACACTAGACCAGTGAACCCGTTGCTTCATCACAATCCTTCAGACTACAAACCGTAGTGTTTATCAATCACAAGGACCGAAAACACCCTCCACACGCGTCTGTTAGGTGGGCGACCTATTGTACCACTACGTTGGGCATGATGTAGTGTTTTATACTTGACTACATGCGTTACGCTCGGAACCATTGTCCCCGAAAACATGTCCCCTTATAGGGTTGTTCACCTCAGATTTTCCACATCTGAATCCGCACCAGAGCAATCTGGTTTGGCATAAATACTCAAGAACGCTTGAATTCCACAAATAATTTTCAGAACTCGGTATGGACATTACGAGTTTCTAGTGATGTCTTTTAGATTGACCAATTCCCGTGTAGCATTCATGGATTTGATGAACAGGGTGTTTAAACCATTTTTAGATAAGTTTAAGGTGGTATTCATTGATGACATTTTGGTGTACTCCAAATCTCAAGAAGAACACGTGGAACATTTACGTTTGACGTTGGAGACGCTAAGAAAGGAAAAGCTGTACGTGAAATTCTCTAAGTGTGAATTTTGGCTAGAACGTGTACAATTCCTTGGGCATGTGATTGATAAAGATGGGATTTCAGTGGATCCATCAAAAGTTGAGGCCGTAATCAATTGGGAACAACCAAGAACACTTTCGGAGGTGAGGAGTTTCTTGGGACTGGCCGGCTATTATAGACGGTTTATTCAAGACTTTTCCAAGATTGCCACTCCACTAACAAATTTGATAAGGAAAGCTGTAAAATTTGTTTGGATCGAGAATTGTGAAGAAAAGTTTTCAAGAATTGAAAAAAAAGTTAAGTGTGGCACATGTGTTGTCATTACCAAATAATACATGAAATTTGTGGTGTATAGTGATGCCTCACATAAAGGGTTGGGTTGTGTTCTTATGCAGAACGACAAAGTTATTGCTTATGCATCAAGACAATTGAAGGACTATGAGAAAGAATATCCGACTCAGGATTTAGAGTTAGCTGCGGTGGTATTTGCTCTAAAGATATGGAGCCACTATCTTTATGGAGAAAAATGTGAGATCTACACAGACTATAAGAGTCTGAAGTATATTTTCACTAAAAAGGACCTGAACATGCGTCAAAGAAGATGGATGGAATTGATAAAAGATTACGATTGTGAGATCTTTTATCATCCAAGCAAAGCGAATGTGGTTGCAGATGCTTTAAGCAGGAAAGGTCGGGAAAAGTTGATGCTGATAACCACTCAGGAGGAGCTTATTTCACCAATGACAAAGCTAGAGTTGGAAATAAAATTTCCAAAGGAATTCAGTGAACGACTATTTCAAATAATAGCTAGTCCAACTTTGGTGGACAAGGTAAGGAATGCTCAACTACAAAATGAAGAATGTGGAAAGATCAAAGAGAAAGTGGTTGAGAGTAGTAAAGTGAAATAAAAGATCGATACCGAAGGGTTACTAAGATTCGAGGGAAGAATCTGGGTTCCAGCAGTACCAGATATTAATGAAGAAATCTTGACCGAAGCTCATAACTCAAGATATTTGATACACCCGGGAAGTACGAAGATGTATCAAGATTTACGACGACACTTTTGGTGGCCAAACATGAAAAGAGATATCGCAGAATGTGTTGCGAAATGCTTGACATGTCAAAGAGTCAAGGTCGAACATCAAAGACCAAGAGGATTACTTCAACCATTGGAAATACCGGAATGGAAGTGGAACACATCACAATGGATTTTGTGGTGGGTCTTCCAACTACTCAGAAAGGATGAGATGCGATTTGGGTGATAGTGGATAGATTAACGAAATCAGCACACTTTTTGCCAATAAAGATTAGATTTAATCTTGATCAGCTAGCAAAACTGTATGTTAAGGATATCGTCTCAAGACATAGAGTTCCAATATCAATTGTATCAGACAGAGATCCGAGGTTCACATCAAACTTTTGGAAGAAACTACAAGAATGCATGGGAACACAATTGAAGATGAGTACGACATATCATCCGCAAACAGACGGCCAAAGCGAACGAACAATCCAGACTTTGGAAGATATGCTCAGAGCATGCATCATGGATTTCAAAGGGAGCTGGGATGAACATTTATCATTGGCTGAATTCGCCTACAACAATAGTTACCATGCAAGCACCGACATGCCGCCTTACGAAGCATTGTATAGAAGAAAGTGCAGAACTCCACTGTGCTGGGATGAAGTCAGTGAACGCTAACTATTAGGACCAAAATGGTACAATAAACTGCTGAGGTTATTAAACTCATTAGGATAAAATTGGTAGCTGCTCAAGACAGACAGAAGAAGTATGCTGATCAACATAGACAAGATCGTCAATTCAATGTAGGAAATTTCGTGTTCTTAAAAGTTTCTCCTTGGAAGGGGAAAATTCATTTTGGTAAAAAGGGAAAGCTAAGCCCGAGGTTTATTGGACCCTTCGAAGTGATGCGAAGAGTAGGAGAAGTGGCTTACGAGGTAGCTCTACCTCCAGAGTTGGAAAACATTCACAATATTTTTCATGTTTCAGTGTTACAACCGTATAAACTCGATTACAAGCACTTGATCGAGTAAGAACCATTGCAGTTTGATAAAGACTTGTCTTATAAACAAGTTCCTATCCACATAGTTGATAGGAAAGAACAACTGCTTAGGAATAAAGTAATACCTTCTGTGAAGGTGATATGGAGAAACGACAATGCTGAAGAAGCTACGTGGGAACTCAAAGATAAAATGATGAAAGATTACCATGAGTTATTTGTTTAATCTGTGTCTTCGATTCTGGGGACATAATCTTTGTAAGGAGGGAAGAATGTGATGAATAATTTGTTTGAGTTGTGATTCTGGGGATAGAATCCTTGTAAGGAGGGAAGGATGTAACAATCCAAAATTTTAAATTGTAATTTAAAATATTTATTGAGTTATATAAATATTTTAATTGATGTGTTTATTGATCGAATAAATATTTATTTAAGGTGATTTGATTTGATTATTTATTTGTTAAATAAATAATTTACGAGTTAAGAAAATTGATCATCATGGGATAATATTCTAATTTAAATTATAATTAAGTTAGAGAGTTTGTAATGATTAAATGAATTATTATAATTATATTTTAATTTGAATTTGTAATTAAAATGATATGTTAATTTTTAAATAAAATTATAATTATAAAGAAAATTATAATTTTATTGTATTGATATATGTGGTAAATTTATTTAATAAATTGTTATTAGAATTAATTAAAATAAGTGTGACCATAAACTATATTATAAAGGAGTTATTAAAATAAGTTAAGGAAGGTTAATTCAGTTTTGCCAAACAAGGCTTAATGAATGCTAAGTCTTTAATTTAAATATGTTTTACCAAACAAGGTATAAGGATTAATTGGTTAATTTTGAGGTAGTTAGCCAAACAAGCCTTATGGTTTTTGAGTTTCAAAAAAAAAACTGATGTCAGTTAATAGATATATTTATATTATACAATTATTACATATTATATCATATACGTTATAATTTATATACGTAAGATAGAAAGAACTCAGAAAAGAAAAAGAAGAGAAGAAGAAAAGTTGAGAGAGAATTGGGAGAATTCTAGAGAGATTTTTAGAGAGGAATTTTGGGGAAGGAAGCTTGATAATCAAAGGGTAACTATCATCTTCAAAAACTAAGGTATCATCTTACTCTTACTTTTAAAAAGTTTTAGTTTTATTTTATTTGTTATATATATAGTTTCTATATGATAATTGATTATTATAAAATTGTTTTCATAAGATTATAGATGAGTTATAGTAAATTAATTCATGTTATGTATTTATTTGTGAAAGAAATCATGTTACAATGAATTGGTATGAAAATATATGAAGATGGCTTAGTTTAAAGTAAAATTGAGGTTTAATTCTTTGTATAACATATCAATTGACTATTGATTTTGAAAGAAGCTGAAGAAACTAAAACATAGTATGTTGAATTAATTGTTTTGGATGAAAAACAAAATCACAGTGATGATTTTTACTGAAACTGTCAAAAGTGAAGTTTTAGCAAAAATAGTAAAAATTAAAGGTTGTAATCTTGATGTTTATGTTGTTTAGGTGGTTAGAAACGTGTTAGAAACATTAGTTTATGTTTCTGTAAATATATTACACATTGGGTAGGTTGGTATGGTTGTTAGAAAGGAGTTTGTAGGCCTTATTTGGCTTTCTGTAGTGTTCTAGATCATAAATCGCAAAAACGCAGAAGGGACCCCCGCCCTGGAGGGCTCCCCTAGTACAAAAACCCCCACCCCGACACGGAGGGAGGGGGGGTAGTCTGTCTAGCCGAATTTTAGAAAAAATTTTGAGCAAACATTGTTTAATAAAATGAGCATAACTTTTGCATATGAAATCCGATTGATGCGATTCAAGATGATCCGAAACGAGGACGAGTAGACCTATAACCTTTATTCTTTAAGTGTTTCAATTTGATGTCGTTATGAAGGTCCAAAATGGCCATCTTTAGGACTGTTGTGCATTTAGAGGCAATCGGAGGGCGTCGGAATGCGCGAATACAAGTGTAATCCTTTGTGTATTAGTATAACCTAATGATAACATGTTGGACATGTAATAGGATGTTGTATCAAGTTGTTAGTGTGTATGTGGTGCAATGACATGATCACTTAAGTAGTTGTAATAAAGCTAAAAAGTGATGTTCATGAAAAGATGTGATGTTGTTTAAACTTAAACTTAGTTAGTGAGCTATACTAAAAGTGGGAAAGAAACTATTGAAGCTAATATTATTGTAACTAATATGTATTGTCAATACGTATGGTATGTGTAGGACTTGTGGTGAACGTGAGTAGTGATTGTTTAACCTATACACGAGGCAAGTTCTCTAACTCTACTTTTACAATTGTGCAAGTGCTTAAACCTTATTGATGCATTGAGAAAGTTTTCTAAACCTAAACTTCTTTGTGCAAGTTTCGTAATTCTATTTATATTGTGCAAGTTCCTAAATCTTACCTTTTGATATTGAGCCAATCTTTTTAATATTTAACTTGTTATGCATGCTCAATACTAAATTCTAAATAACCTTAGCTTAATATTGTTCAAGAAATGTATGTTATGTTATTCAATGCTTATGCTCTTAGATTATTCCTAAAGCATGACCTTAGTATACAATGTTGATTCACTTATGACTTATGCCATAGCATAATGTTATTACATTTTTATTCAACTAATCCTTAGTTGATGTTCATAAACTCTAAATTACCTTGAAACCTATCCAAACCAAACTTACTTTGGCGGACTCATATTCTAAATGCTGAGATGAACAACCCTATTATAGGGGATAATTTATGCATAGCGTTGAAATGTTTGTGCACAATATATTGTACGAAGGGCTGATCCCCCTAAGTACGAGGAGTCCTTATAGTCTTATGACTGTTAAAATTTAAGTTGAAAGATTACTTATAACTATGGACATAGTTCGTGGTCTTATGACCTTCAGATATATATATTTTAGATTTTGATTATTATTGATAGAGCATATTGTTCAGTTCTATTAAGCCTATTATTTGGTAGTTGTTATAAAGTTTTGTTCATTGTCATTTCAAGTGAGCATTGTTTGCTCACTCTTGCTTATATAACTATTACAGCTAAAGTTGAGAAGGTCGATGTACCTAGCACCAGTAAAGGAAAAGGAAAGATGAACAAGTATCGAAGACTTGTAAACATATTGACTTTTAATATTGTCAGACTTTGTTTTTTTGTTATTGTGATGTAATTATTTAATTTTCCGTATACGATGTTTGTATTTAAAGGTTAGATAACCTGGGAGATTTTTATTGGACTTATTGATGTAACCCTTTAATGGAAAGGTTTATTGTTAAATTTTATTATGTTTGGGTAGTTAGATATGAATGTTTTTCTCAAGTGAACACCAAATCTAGTGGAAATGAAGTACCTAAATTTGGGGGTGTCACAGAGTTTATAGGCCACAATTCTTACTCAGTCGAGGATTTCAAATGGACCAATGAATTGAGGGTTGAACTTTCCTCTCTTTACAAATGTCATAACTCTTTTCTTTGGAGCAACACGTAATAATACATGATCTCTAACATTGAATTTCACGTCCCTTTGATGAAGATCAACATAACTCTTTTATCGATTTTGTGAGGTTTGTGACGCCCCCAAATTCAGGTTACCTGACCCCCATATTTGGTGCTCACGATCCCTCATATAAATAACACCTAACTACCCATTCATTTATGAATAACATCATTCATATCATTAACTAATATCCTTAATACAATATCCCAGGTTTTCTAACCTTGACATAACAAACATACCCTTAGTTATACAAAAAGGGTTTACACATAATAGCATAATAGTTAAAGTTATAACAACTACTCCTGCATTTTGCCCTTTCCCTTGTCATTGTCTGCCACTCCTGCTACCTCATCATAAGCTAAAATGTTATATTAAAACAAGGGTGAGCAACGAGTTTTCTCTGCAAGTTAAAACATACAATAAACACTGTGAATCAAGAATAATAGACTATCGATTCGATAGAATTTCAATAAAGTTTAAAGGACTTTAAATTAGCTGAACAAATCGTTAATCATTAATAATACTTTATTGAATTTCATGCTAATAAATAATTCAATGATGAAAGAGTAAAATGCTTTCGAAGTTTTAATAATTTTCAATCGATTAACAATAGATATTAATTCTACAATAATAAAGTGGGATATACCCAAATTTTATGCTGAGTGATCACAATGGAACATGAACTTCTCGAGGCATTATCAATATTCAATACCGAATTACCCCAGAATTATAAATTAGCTATAAAAACTAAACTATAACCCTCTGTAGGTACCTGGAGCGGCTAACCCTCAACTCGCGCAATAATCGTATTTCTGACCACAAGGTTCCCTTTTTATATAAAGGTTGTTCATCTTAGTCTTACATCAAGAATTTTCGTATTGTAACAATATAGTTTGGATTCAAAGAAATACTATGATTTCAACATCTAATCTCTATCTCGATCTAGCCAAATTAATTGGCATTGATCTTTCAATAACAATTGAGTTCAAATACTAGAACCTATCAAGTTTCAACAAATATTTGTCTCGCTAAAATAATTAGCTAAGACATAGCTCAAAAACTGTTCAATAATAGGCAGAAATCAATTGCCCTATTTGCAATCAAAAATACTATCTACAGATATGAATAACCAACAATAGTTATTCACCAGTTACACTTCTGAAATTTGAAACTCAGTTTGAGTTAATGAACTTGCACTAATTGCGAATAATCAATAATAATCTTAGACATGGTATAATCATCAATAATTACCCACTTAACACGCTGATAGAATAATAATTCGAATTTAAGTTAAAGAAATTTCAATGAAAATCTTGGATATAGAATAATTATCAATAATTATTCATTAACACATTTGAAAAATAATAACTCAAGTTTGAGTTAGGAAACTTGCCTTGGCTGTTGACTACTACTACACAATATAACTTAGCTGCGTTTGAAAGACCTATAATCAATAATATCGGTCTTGCAATTAGCATAACACATCACATCACATAATACTGTTATTTAAAGTCACTATATAGCTTAATCATATAATCACGTAGTCACATCAGTGTTTATAACCTATACAAACACTTATCAAGTCTAACTAGTTTAGTATGGTTGGACTTCGGTCTCAGTTCTAGGTCTTGATTACCCTATTAGACAATTATCAAGTTTATTGTTAATAAAACTCTGTCTCAAAGCTTCAGTATTATTATAGATAATCATAATATCATTCATAATATTTTTCGGAAGCTTTTAATAATTTTCAAGTAATTATTATATTTTATAATAATTTTTCAAATACTGGAATTATTTTTAGATGATTTAAATATTAAATAATCCCATTATCATTAATATTTAAATAATATTAAAATATTAATGAAATACTTGTCAAAATATTAAAGTTCTTAACAATAACTCAAAATATTTTTAAATCATCAATATTCCCCTTAAATGATTTTTAAAATATTTAAAGTTATTTTAACTAATTACCATTAATATTAATGTATTTTTTTTATCAAAATATTAAATGTCATTACTTCTAACTTAAAATATTTTTAAATCACTTATTTCATTTTTAAATAATTTTTAAATCAATAAAACTATTTTGAAATTATTTATTTAATATAATTATTAAATAAATCTAATATCATTAATATTAAATTATTAATAATATTTATCTCAAAATATTAAAAGTCATATTTTATAACTTAAAATATTTTTAAACACTTTATTCTCATTTAAAATGATTTTTATAATATTAAAATCATTTTATAATATTAAAATTATTTTTAACTAATTTATTTAATATACTTATTAAATAAATTAAATATCATTAATATTCAAATATCAAAAGTTAATTTTTATAACTTAAAATAATTTTTAAAACTCATTTTGTAATTTTTAGAAATTAATTTCTATTTTTAATGATTTTTCAGAAATTAATCTATTTAATTTTATTAAAACCGTCGCTAAAGCCTTTAGCAACACTTATTATCACTATAGGTGTTCTTGAGCCTCAAGAACACTCATAGTCAGGTTCTTGGTGTCAACTTTGACCAACTTTAATTCACAATTCATGTTGTTTCTGGGCATGCTAAGGTACAGATCTTGTAGTATTGATGTAATATTACATGATCCAACAATCATCAAGGTCATACAACATCACACGATGAATATCTAAGCTTGCAAAAAGACTGTCAGACCTGTTCTGAGTTTTCTGCGTTACCTAGAAACTAAGACAGTTTCAAGTAAGTACTTTGTGCCTCGATTCTCTTTGGGTTCTGGTCATAGATTAGGTGTTTAAATGGTTCAATATAGTAGTCCTCATGTCAAAGAACAACATTATTACATCAAGGTAGCAAATCTTCATCACAATCACAAGATTTGAGATGGTCAAACCTTGTCAGAAACTGTGTTCTTGAACTTTCTGGAATTTCCAGAAAACATAAATCATGTTTGGTCAACCTAGTTTGACTGTCCACTACTTTAATCCTGTTTGTTATTATGTGATCTAAGGATATGAATCTATAGTTCATATAACAGAGTATAACTTTGATACACTAAAATAAACAAATCACATAACGTCTGACAGATTCAAGCTCAACAAAACCTTGTCAGACCTTTCTGGGTAATTTTTGGGTTACCCAGAAACACTTGGTCATGGTCGGTCAACCCACTTTGACCATCAATAACTTGTAATCTAGACATGGTATGACCATGATTTCACTTCCAGATTACACCCCACATAGTATACTACAAGTATAATACATCAAACACAATAACTCATAAACAGATTTAGATCGATGGCCTCTGACATTCAGTTGTCAGGCCATAGAACTAGGGTTCTTGATAGTTTTTCAAAACTTGATTTTTGAGAACTTTGATGTTATGGATCTATGATATAACATCATAGATCACTAAATAACATCTAATCACACATATTTAAACACATAAACACATAGTCTATCTTAGCATACAAGATTAAACATAGGTTAGGGTTTATACCTCTCTTGAACAAGCTTTGATCTAAGCTTTCCTCTACTGATCTTGTTGTGTTAGGGGCTTGGTTAGTGACTGAAATACTCAAGGATTTCGTGGCTCAAGTGTGAGAGAAACTTGGCTAAGTGTTGGTGTACAAATGAGATAAGTTTTGAACTTTCTCTCTCTTTAATCCTTTAAATTGGATTCATTGAATCTATATGATGCAAGGTGGCAATAAAAGATCAAATATTATTTAGATTTGAGCACATGGTGATATCCACAAAGTGATGAGTCATGTAATCTAGAAAAATCTCTTAACTCAAAAGTTAAGTAAAGGGTAATTTGGTCATTTCACCTCAAAAAGGGTATTTTGATAATTTCCCACATGATTTTAAGGGTATATTAGTCAATTGACATGCTTCCCTTTAATTCTAACCCTTAGGGTTTGATAATCTTAATTAGGGTTTGCTAATTAGGGTTTAGGATTCTGGAATTAGAAATTAGGGTTTCTCATAACACAATTAGGGTTCCTAACTATTTGTTAGGGTTTTTTAGTCATAGATTAGGGTTTCTAATCCATATTAGGGTTTACTAAGGTTATACCTTATCTGATCAATCTTTGATCATTAATTCTATTTTGTAAAAACTCATACTCACAATCACTTACAATCACTGTATTAACTATCGAATCCCTATCTGTAACTAGGGCTAGGGTTTTCATTATCTATTAATTATATCTCAACTCACATTACTCAGTCAATACATAGTTTGACCCTCTTGCTAAACTGGTATAACAGATACTCAACACAATATTGATAATCAATATCAATATTAAATATATATTTTTATTTGTAAAAATTTGAATTGTTTAAAATTCTGGGTCGTCACAAGGTTTGTATACGTTGTCGGATCATTTGAATCTTTTTCGTAGTCATACATACCAATTTTGGTCTCAATAACGTTGTTTCACCCACCTCGTCCCAACATACTGGAGAACGATCAGAAACTATGGATATTGACATATCATGCAGTCTTATAATCTCATTTATGTATATACGAGCAAGACGTTCAACTGAATAAGTTTCTCGTATAGGTAAAAAATGAGCAGACTTGGTTAATCTATCGATAATGACCTAAATTGCATCTATGCCTTGAGAAACCTTGGGAATACCAGTAACAAAATCCATGTTAATGTGCTCCCACTTTCATTCTGGAATTTCAAGTGGTTGTAACGGACCTTTTGGCACTTGATACTCTGTCTTGACATGTTGACAAGTTAAACACCTTGACATAAACTCTGTAATCTCTCTCTTCATATTGCTCCATAAATATGTATGTCGAAGATCACGATACATTTTGGTACTTCTAGGATGGATTACAAACGGTGTGTTGTGTGCCTCCATCATGATTTTATACTTCAAATCAGAGTTGTTAGGAATACAAAGTCTGGAGTTGACTCGAAGTATTCCTTCTTCATCGATTCTTGCTTCTGGAATAACACCTTCTTGTACTTTTATTTTCATACGCATCAGCTCCGGGTCTATAGCTTGAGCAACTTTAACTTTATCGATTAAATTCGGTTCTACTCGTATATTTGACATCATCACCTGGGTCCCTGAAGTTTTTAACTCTATCTCCATCCTTTGTAAGTCATACAAAATGGGGCTTTGAGTTGACAATATCGCACTCATACCTGCATATGATCTTCTACTCAACACGTCAACTACCACGTTCGCTTTTCCAGGATGGTGTTGAATGGTATGATCGTAATCTTTCAACAGCTCAAGCCAACTTCGTTGCCGTATGTTGAGTTCCTTTTGGGTGAAGAATTTTTGAGGCTTTTATGATCTGTATAGATCTCCACTTTCTACCCATACAGGTAATGTCTCCAGATCTTTAGCGCAAAAATGACTGCTGCCAACTCTAGATCATGAGTAGAATAATTCCTCTCATATTCTTTGAGTTGTCGTGAGGCATAGGCTATGACTTTCCCATATTGCATAAGAAGACATCCTAAACCTCTGCCTGAAGCATCACTGTAGATGACAAATCCCTCCAAACCTGATGGTATTATCATAACAGGTGCTGAAATGAGTCTCCTCTTGAGTTCTTGAAAACTCTTCTCACATTCCTCGCTTCAACCAAATTTTGTATCTTTTCGAGTTAGCTGAGTTAACGGAGTGGCAATTAGAGAAAATCCTTCCACGAATCTCCGCTAATAACCAGGTATGCCCAGAAAACTACGTACTTCAGTTATTGACTTAGGTTGCTCCCAAATTTGTATTACTTCAATCTTCACTGGATCAACTGATATTCCATGATTCGATATCACGTGCCCAAGGAATGCTACTTCCTCAAGCCAGAACTCGCATTTCTTCAACTTGATGTATAACTTGTTTTCACGAAGCTTTTGGAGTATCAGCCTCAAATGTTGCTCACGATCTTCACGAATTTTGGAGTATATGAGGATGTCATCAATAATGACAACCACAAAATGATCCAAATATTCCTTGAATACTCGGTTCATCATATCCATGAAGGAAGCATGAGCATTAGTCAATCCAAAAGACATGACTAGCAATTCATAATGCATGTACTGAGTTCTGAATGTTATCAGTTTTAATCTTTAATTGATGATATCCGGAACGAATATCGATCTTTGAAAATAATTTAGCACCTTGTAACTGGTCAAACAGGTCATCAATGCGAGGTAACAGGTACCTATTTTTGACGGTGACATGATTCAACATTTGATAATAAATGAAAAGTCGCATACTCCCATCTTTCTTCTTTAAGAATAAAACAGGAGCACCCCAAGGAGAAGTAATAGGACGAATAAAATTGATGTCTAACAGTTCCTATAGTTGAGTTTTTAACTCCTGAAGTTCAATAGGAGCCATTTGATATGGGGTTTTGGAAATGAGTTTTGTACCGAGTTCAAGGTCAATACAAAAATTCGATTTCACGCTCTGGGGGTAGGCCAGGAAGTTCTTTAGGGAATACGTCAGGAAATTTATTAACAATAGAAATATCATTCAAATCTGATGTATTTTTGTTTAAATCCATGACATGGGCTAAAAAAGCTTGGCATCCATTTTTTAATAAACGAATGGCTTTATGGCTTGATATGACAGTGATTGACTTTAGTGGGTTGGTTGCTTGAATTCGCATAATAGGTTGGTTAGGACTATAAAAACTAACAACCTTACGAAAACAATTAATTTTAGCATAATGAGTAGTTAACCAATCAATACCTAAAATCACATCAAATGCAAGTATTTTCAAAGAGATGAGATCAACAGGTAATGTAAAAGTGTCAATTTGAATCAAACAAGATTTATAAACAGTGGATGTGATAAAGGTTTCTCCCAACAGAGTTTCAACAGCTAAGTCAAAGTCTAATTTCTTCGGAGTTAAATTTAAACGTTGAGCCCAAGTAGGTGAAATAAAAGAATGGGTAGAACCGCTATCAAATAAGGTATAGACTTTGCAAGAGTTTATGATTAGATTACTCGTGATAACTTTGTTCGGGTTCCTCACTTTTTGGGAGGTCCCGACAAACGCTCTCCCTTGAACTACCGGCTTTGACTTGTCTGGGATAGCCTTTGGTGTCACCATCCCAGCTGGACTTGACTTCACTACACGATAAAATTGAGCTAGGTGACCTTCTCTTCCGCAATTGAAACACGCTTTGGGTTGCTGCGTACAGTTTAGACTGATGTGTCCCTCCTCTCCGCATCTATAGCATACGACCGGTGGTCATTATCATTCCTTGAAAACGGGTGCTAATGTTACTATCTTTGCATCATTATTGAATCTCCTCTTTTTGAAATTTCCACTTGACTCATTTCTCCTATTATCTTGGCCAGGATTACCACCAAAGTGGTTACCATTTCTTGCATGATAATTTCCTCCACGTTTGTTGTCATCACTTCAATGACTGCTACCATTGGTATGACTATTATCATTTTTCCGGCTACTATCTTTTGGTTAAGCTGACTCATTATCGTACTCCAATAACTGAGCCCTATTCACAACATCTGAATATAAACAAAGTTTGTGAGAAATGAGGTATTGACGAATTTCAGGCTTCAAACCTCACAGAAACATTCGCGTCATACACTCTTAATTATCTACCAAATGGGATGCAAACCGGGATAACTCTGCAAACTTTACCTCATATTACGATACGGTCATATTGTTTTATTCCAGCTTGATGAATTCCACCTCCTTCATGTGACGAATACTATCAGGAAAGTACTTATCGTTGAACAATTCTTGGAACTTCTCGCAAGACATCTTTAGTGTGGAAAGATGAGTACATTTTATAGATTCCCACCAATAATCTACCTCTCCTCGCAACATGAAGGTGGAAAAGGGAACCTTTTTCTCTTCTGAGCATCCCAAGACATAAAATATCTTGGTGATCTGCTTAATCCACGTCTCTGCCTTAAGTGGCTTTGGCTTTCCCAAAAACTTCGGCGGTCCCAGCTCCTTGAATTGCTTAGCGGTGATCAGCCGTGAGTTGCCATTGATTCCACTTACATTTTGAACAGGAATCTCTCTCGTTTGGTGTTGTATGAATTGTAGAAAGCTTCTGAACATCCCATCGTTCATCATTTGGTCAGTATTGTTGTTTACAAGAGGATTATTGCCTTCTTAATGCACATTATCCTGGTTATTGATCGACAGTGTCTAAACGATCTCATGTGCTTTATTGCTTATCTCAAAAATTTTAGATGCCATTCTCAAACACTGCCACAAAACAATGGTTAATTAACATGCCACATATTATCCCTATATTCTGACCAACCAATTAAATAACAAATAAGCTTAGGTAGGACACACTAGATAAGGATTTATTCATCTCTCCCCTCCTAGTTCTAGCCTCAGATATCCGCCAGGGATCATATCCCTAAGATTTAATACCAACTGTGACACCCCCAAAATAGGTATACACAACCCATTCTGAGTCGCCAAATACATGGTACATAATTTAAATACAAACTTAATTTATACAATTATCGTGCAAAATACGACAACACAATAGCTGAGTTTCAATACAACTATTCTCTCGTAGATAATATCCAAACTTAAATAAAGTCCTCATTAAAATTATTTTCACACTATTTTATAGAATAGTGAGGACTACTATAGCAACCATCTTGGACCGTCACTCCATTCCCCGACTAGTACTAGTCATATTCTCATTTCCTGAAGATAATAATGAAAGAAAAGAGTGAGCTCTACTAGCCCAGTAAAGAATATTATGAATAAGATAATATAGAATAAATTATCCTTAGTTCTCGACAGTATAGAAACTAATAGAATATAATAGACAACAAGTTTAGATAAACATCTGCAGTGGAATAAGCAATCCATTAGAAGAGTCAAGTAGAGCATGATGTCTACTATCTTCTATGATTTAAAAGTTCATCATCAATATTTTATCTCTGCAACAAAATTCAATAAATAATCCACATCACCAAATTATCCGTGCACTACGGGCTAAGGATATTCGTTAGTATCACATCCACGAATTATCCATGCACTACGGGCAAAGGATATTCGTTATTATCACCAGTGGTCATGATCATGCCAAATAACTGTCCATCTATGCACTATGAGCCAAAGAGGACTTTTACCACATCATTTGTCTGTAACA
Organism: Panax ginseng; assembly: GCA_020205605.1. NCBI lineage: Eukaryota > Viridiplantae > Streptophyta > Magnoliopsida > Apiales > Araliaceae > Panax > Panax ginseng. Next base: position 77,004,804 of record CM035130.1, read on the forward strand.
TTACAGGTCATGATTATACCAATACATAATTTCCGGTCATAATTGTGATGCCCCCAAAATAGGTATACACCACCCATTCTGAGTCGCAAAATACATGGTACAGAAACAACTAAAACTTCATTAATACAATTGTTACGCAAAATACAACAACACATAAATTATGAGTTTAAATACAACTAATGTCTTCTAGACAATATCCACACTCAAATAAGTCCTCATTATAATTATTGATACATTATTTTACAAAAATAGTGAGGACTGCTAAAACAACTGTCTAGGACCATCACTCTATATCCCGACTGGTTCCTGCTATATTCTCGCTTCCTGAGAAGAAAAATGGAATAAAAAGGAAAAGGGTGAGCTCAACTAGTCCAGTAAAGAATATTATGACTAAGATAATGGACAACAAATTATCCTTAGTCTTCAACAAGGAAAATTCTAATAGAATATAATAAACAACAAGTTTTAGATCAACAACTGCAGCGGAAAAAATAATTCATTAGAAGAGTCAAATAGAGAATGAATTCTACTATCTTCTAAGATTTAAAAATCTATCATCAATATTTTATCCCTGTAACATCAATCAATATAAATCTTGAATCAAATATTCATCTTTGCACAACGGGCCAAAGATATTCATTTGTATCACAGTTGGTCATGTTCATCTCAACACCTGTTCATCTTTGCACTACGGGCCAAAGATATTCATCAGGTAATCATTCATCTTTGCACTACATGCCAAAGATATTCAGTTATATCATCATTTAGGACTGAGGATGAAGAAAAATATTTTTAAGAAACGAATCAAGTGAGACAAAAGAACAAATATTAGGAATTCGTATCACAGTTTATCCAAGTTCAATAATACTCCATAATAACCAAATGTAGAGAAAAATTCAAAAATGAAGATCAAAACATGGATACAATCAAAGATAGTAACCATAATAGACATCTTGGACAAAAAGGAGAAAATTTCATTTTTTGGTGAATAGTGTCGTATTTGTAAATAGTGCCGTATACATGAATAGTGTCGTATACGTGAATAGTAACCCTGACACAAAAAGGAAGAAATTCCTCAAGAAAAATCATACTTCGTGAACAATACTCGTGAATAGTACTTTATTCATGAATAGTGCTGTATACGTGAATAGTAACTTTGACATAAAAAGGTAAAAAATTCATAATAAAATTCATACCAACATTTCGGTATAATGATATTGAGAGAATAACATCATTTACGAAGAAAATAACATCTCTTATCTCAAAATAACAGTACTTCTGATCAGAATATCGGATGTAATACCGAAGGAACTTGCACTGAATAGCAACTCTTAAAGTATCTAAATACTAACAAAAATACGCTCGATAATATAGAGAGAAAGAAAACTTGTTTCTGGTGTAATTTTAAATTCTAACCTAAGCACCTATTTATAGGAAAATGCTAGAACGCCAAAGGAGACTAAATTATAAAATAATATTATTATTTTTTCCCCACCTTCTACGCATGCCACCTTTGAACAAAATTCAGCCACCACAAGTGGGGACCACCAAAAATTAGCCAACTTTTCCCAACAACCAAAAGTTCGGCCCACCCATATTTTTAATAAAAATATTTATTTCTAAAACTTTAATAATTCATAATAAATAGCCATTTTATCAGAAAAATTCCAATCTCATGTCTATTCCATAGGAAATCGAATTCTCTACAACTTTGTAGAAGAAAAGTTTTCCAAATTCCAAACGAAAAATGACCGAAATCCACATACAAACAATTTTCAACACCTCTTAAAATTCATAACAAATCATACGTTAATTTTTAACGGTTCAAAATTTGTGGACATATACTCAACTTATATATGTATAACATATCCAAAAATCACAACGATCCAACGGTCGGATCAAAATTTTAACTCACGCAATAGAGCTTAAGAACACTGATTTGATTTTTGGACTATAAGTCCCTCGTACTAGTTTCACTCAAACAATCACCACGAAAAATCCACAAAGAATTTTTGGGTGATTCAAATTTCTATGTTTAGCTTACTTCCAGGGCTTTCTTTTAATATATGGCTCATCTCCTAACTCATTATACACAAAGAGTTATAAATTTTACAAAATCAAGTAATAAACTAATTTTCTAAAAATTTCCAAATTTCATTCTTCATTTCGACAAAATACTAATAAAACACCCCAACATTAATTCCTTCATTTATAATCACATAAAATAAATATTTCCCCATCCTTCATTTATATCCACATAATATAAATATTTCCTTATCATATAAATCAATAATTAATTATTCACAAATAATATTACAGAATCACAATTATGACAACCAGGTCGTTCCTAGGAAAGAGGGGACTTTCCGATAAGGATTTCTCCTTATTGGCACGCAATTAGGTGACCAAACCCCTTTCGTAGATAGAACTTCCTTAGACATTTCCAATAATGCTATCTAATAATATTCTTCAAATAATATGAATTATTGATCTGATAATGGGAAATACTGTGCAATGACAATTATGGAAACAACAATAATATAAAATATCAATGCAACAATTATTGAATCAATAAAATAAAATATTAAAAAGTAATTATTATAACAATTATTAAGTAATGCCTTCTAACGTAAGAATCAATAATTCAAAAATATCTTTAGTGCAATACTGGTGCTATCTTTGTGCAACCACGCCAGACATCGTATTTTAACCACGTGTAATTCAACAAAGTGTTAACGATAACAATTACACTGATTATTTATAAAAACTCAAACTTTTCATTTTTCTTCATCCAAGCGGTTATTACATTATGTGGTCCACAATGGTTTATGTGTCGTTGCACGAATATTCCCAAGCAAAGTAGAAGAATATTCTACGACCAAACGAATATTCCCCGACAACAATGAATATTTTATAACCACTTGCTTAATTTGCAAAATTTGCATATTTCACCCATAACCAAAGCATTATATCAAATTAACTCCTTATTATTTCAAAATAATGAATAGAGGAAATTCAATTTTATTTATATTAAGTTGGGGTCTTACAACCTTCCCTCCTTATGAAATTTCATCCTCGAAATTGATGTACGTATCTGGTGTTTCAAAAAGGTGAGGATACCTCGCTTTCATTTCTGATTCCAACTCCCAGGTCATATCTTCTTAGCGTGGTTCCTCTACAAAACCTTAACTTGTGGTATAACCATTGTGCATAGGAAATGCTCTTTCCTATCCAAGATTTTGACAGGTACATCCTCGTACGTTAGATCTTCGGCTATTTCGTCTGGTTCTAACATAATAATGTGGTTCGGGTCTTTCACATATTTACGCAGCATGGATATGTGAAACACGTTATGAACACGAGACATACTTGGCGGTCAAGCGAGTCTATAGGCCACAATTCCTACTCGATCAAGGATTTCAAAAAGACTAATAAATCGAAGGTTTGATCTTTCCTCACATCGTCGATTCTCATTTTTGGAATAATGACTTCTTGCATCTTCTTCTTCATATTCATCAGTTCCAGGTCTGTAGGTTGAGCATCTTTAAATTTATCGATTAAATTCGGTTCTACTCGTATATTTGACATCATCACGTGGGTCCCTAGAGTCTTTAACTCTATCTTTATCGTTTGTAAATTATACAAAATAGGTCTTTATGTTCGACAATATCACACTCGTACTCGCATACGATCTTCCACTCAACGCGTCAGCAACCACATTCGTTTTTCCAAGATTGTATGGTCAGAACAGGTACCGAAATGAGTCTCCTCTTGAGTTCTTGGAAGCTCTTCTCACATTCCTCGCTCCATTCAAATTTTGTATCTTTTCGAGTTAGCTGAGTTAATGGAGTAGGGATTCGAGAAAATCCTTCCACGAATCTCCGATAGTAACCAGCTAAGCCTAGAAAGCTAGATATTTCGATTACTGACTTAGGTTGCTCTCAACTATGACTCATATCCCAATTTTGGATAGTACGTCACAATGGCGCCTATCAGTTTACCATCGCATGAATATGATGTCCCCTACAGAGAGTCTGGCTTTGGTGCATTCCACAAAGGAAGTCACCAGATAGAGGCTTGGGTACCAAAATCTATAGTTGGGTTTTTAACTCCTGAAGTTCAATAGGAGCCATTTGATATGAATTTTTTTTAAAATGGGTTTTGTACCGGGTTCAAAGTCGATACAAAATTCAATATCACACTCTGGGAGTAGGCTAGGAAGTTCTTCAGGAAATACGTCAGGAGATTTACTAACAACAGAAATATTATTCAAATCTGACGTATTTTTGTTTAAGTCCATAACATAGGCTAAGAAAGCTTGACATCCGTTTTTCAATAAACGAATGGCTTTATGGCTTTATATGACTGTGATTGACTTTAGTGGTTTGGTTGATTGAATTAACATAACAGATTAGTTAGGAATATGAAAACTAACAACTTTACAAAAATAATCATTTTTGGCATGATGAGTGGTAAACCAATCAATTCCTAAAATTACATCAAAAGCAAGTATCTTTAAAGAGATAAGATCAATAGGTAATGTGATGGTACTAATTTGAATCAAGCAAAATTTATAAATAGTGGATGTAACGAAAGTTTCTCCTAACAGAGTTTCCACAGATAAGTCAAAGTCCAATTTCTACGGAGTCAAGTTTAAACGTTGAGCACAAGCAGGAGAGATAAAAGAATGGGTAGAACCGGTATCTAATAAGGTATAGACTTTGCAAGAATTTATAATTAACTAACCCGTGATACCTTCGTTCGGGTTCCTCGCATTTTGGGTGGTCACGATAAATGCTCTTCTAGAAACCTCCTCTAAGACCTCAACTTTTATGAATAAAGAATAATTTTCTCGAAATATATTTTTGAATATTATGGTGTGGATTTGATATAATGTTATAGTTGTGGGTAATATTTACAAATTTTGCAAAGTAAGCAAGTGGTTATATAATATTCGATTGGTTGTGGAATATTCGTTTTAACATGGAATATTCGTATGACGACACAATCATTGGTGGACCCCACAACGGAAGTATTATCGTAGTTAGAAAATGACATAATTATCTTTTTATTAAAATAACGGCGAAAGTTTTACCGTTAAACTGTTGAACAACCTGGTAGTAAAAGTACAGTAATACGCGTGGTTACATAATAGCACACAGTATTGATTATTGATGCTTACGTGAAAAGTCACTCAGTTATACTCAATTATTGCTACAGTAATTGCTGCATCATATCTCTCATATTATTGATTCAGTTATTATCACAGTATCATCTGCATAATATGTTACATTATTAAATCAATAATTGAGACGGCAAAGTTATTCATATTATTAAATTACAATATTTACAATGTCTAGAAGTTCTGTCAAGGAGAGGTTTGGTCATCTAATTGCGCGCCCAATAAGGAGAAATCCTTATCGGAAAGCCCCCTCTTTGTGAGACCCCAAATTTTATGAAATAAAAGTATTCAATTTTTCTATTTTGGTAAATATTTCAATTGATAAAAGTTTAAAGTTAAGGGTGACATTTGAAAATTTCTCAAAGTAAGCAAGTTGTCATAAAATAATCAGTGGTAAAATACGCGTGGTTGCATAGTAGCACACGGTATTGATTATTAATGCTTACGTGAGAAGTCGCTTAGTTTGATTCAATTATTGTCGATATTTTATATATTATTAAATCAATAATTGAGACGATACAGTTATTCATATTATTACTTGCATAATTAACAATGTCTAGAAGTTCTGTCAATGAGAGGTTTGGTCACCTAATTGCGCGCTAATGAGGAGAAATCTTTATTGGAAAGTCCCCTCTTTCCTGGGAACGAACTGATTGTTAATATTGCGAGTTATAATAATAGTGAATAAATGTTATTAAAAATCGAATTTGAGTTCGGAGTTGAATTTGGAGACGCGGACATGATATTTGAGTCCGGAGCGATGAAATTAGTAAGAATAGACTATAAACACAACATTTTCCAGGGTTGACTTTTTGGTCAAAAAGTCAACAGTTGACTTTTTCAGAAAAAGTCAAATTTCAAAATTTCAAAAATGCAATTGTTGAGAAAAATATTTCCATTGTGTTGGGATTATTGGTGTTAGTGGAAATCGACATTTATTTCGATAGTAATTGATGTCTGGAAGTTATATTGACCAACCGGGTAATTAATCGGGTAAATGAGCAATTAATTGCTACTTATTCACATGCTTATATAACTATTTGTTCACATGTGTGTACTATTGAGTCGCATTCATTTACTATTAGGGGAGTTGGTGCAAGATTGATAATACTTGCATGACTAAGTTAAAGATGGAGGTATAGATGGAGGTACTATACTGTAATTAATTTTTTCACATGTTTAGAACTATTGAGTCACACGATTTACTATTGAGTCACATGATTTACTATTAGGGGAGGTGGTGCAAGTTTGATAATACTTGGATAACTGAATTAAAAATGAAAGAAAAGTTGGAGGTATTGTACCGTAATATTTTGAGCCCCAAAACGTGCAATTATCGAAACTATATTTTCCTATAAATAGAAGCTCATTCTTCCTTCATTTCTCACCAATTCACTAAAGCTTTAGAGCCATTATTATAGAGAGAAATTTATAGAGAGAAAGAAGAAGAGAAGTCTGCTACATTTTTATTCCAGTATCCAGTTTCATTCTAAGGTAAGGGATATTATTTGTTGTACCTGTAAGGGGTATTATTCTTTCGTATTCCTGAAGAGAATTACTTTCTTTCAATACTCGTAAGAGTTGTTATTCCATTCTTCATTATTATGTTGGAATAACCTGTTTATGCGAAGTACCGCATACATGGTGAAATTCTCCTGTCTATGCGAAGTACCGCATACATGGTGAAATTCTTCTATTATTCAATTTTGTATTATTATGTTGGAATATCCTGTTGGTGCGAATTCGCCTGACTTGGTTTCGTTCTTTATTATTCTGTTGGAATAACTTGTTTATGCGAAGTACCTCATACATGGTGAAATTCTGTTGTTATTCCATTCTTTATTATTCTGTCAGAATATTCTGTCGGTGCATTTTACGCCAGACCTGGTTCCATTATTTATTATTCCGCATTTATTATTCTGTCAAAATATCCTGTCTGTGCGTTTACGCCGGACCTAGTTCCATTATTTATTATTCCGCATTTATTATTCTATCAGAATATCCTGTCTGTGCGTTTACGCCGGACCTAGTTCCATTATTTATTATTCTGTTGGGAATAACCTGTGTGTGCGGTCTCTATCGCATGCATGGTGAATCCTTCTATTATTCCATTCTTTATTATTCTGTTGGAATAAACTGTCTATGTGGATTACCACATGCATGGTGAATGATCCTTTTATATTTATTCTTTATTAAATTATGAAAATGATCTAGTTACGTTGATTATGATGAGAGTCATAATAAAAGCATTGAACTGATGAAAATCATGGGTATATGTGGTTTTAGTAAGTGTTATGATGAGTTATGTTGGTTATTATGTGAAAACATGAAAGTTTCTTAGAAATCACAAAGGGTTGAAAAATCAAATTTTGGTAAAAACGAAACATGAAATTCAATTGACCATATCTCCTATTATATTTTGATTTTTTGAGTGTGGTCAAGTTCTAGAGTTAGATCTATGAGTTTTGTTGCATCTCCAAGTGGAATCACTGAAAAAGGTGTTGTAGATTTTCGTGTGGACTATTTTTAGCAAAGGAGTCCAAAGCTGCAAAAACCAAAAAAGCTACTGTCCAGAAACTTAAAGGGGCTGTTTCGGCCACTTAATTTGTGAGAAACATTCTGGCCTTTTGGAACATTAAAGTATATGGTATAAAGTACCTACTGTCCAAAAATGAGCTCATTCCGACTTAAAATGAGCAAGTTATGACCATTTTAATATTTAGGTTTTTTCGACAAAAAACGCTATAACCGGAGTTCTATAACTCCAATGACCATGAAATTTAAACTGGAAGCTCACATTAACATGTGTAAGATTCTTCCAAGATTTGGGAATTTTTGGAGTTAAACTCGAGGCAGCTAATTTCTTAAGGAATTAATTAGAAATTGATTTTTGAAAAATAGTAAATGAATTTTAAAAATTCCGAGAAAAATATATGTTCTTTATGGGACTATATTATGCTAAATCCCAGAAAAGAAATATTTTTGGGACTGATTTGGTATGAAAATGGTTTGGTTACAAACATATGAGTTAAATATGTTATGTGAAGTAACAAAGTTGGAAAATAGGATTTTATGGCTTGGAAATCCTATATAAGGTATATGTAGATTGTTGATAAGGGATTTGATCATTGGTGATGAAATCTTATGAGTATGGCATTTTTGAATGATTAAATGCATTATTTGATAAAGTGTAAACAATTGAAATAAATTGTTTATAAGTTTAAGAGGTGATTAAAATATTGTTATAATATTAACAATATTAGATTATGAGTTATTTAAGTGATAGATAACATTTGGATAAAATTAAAGTCTTTAATATTTATCCTTGTTTTAGTTTGATTAATGCTTATATCATTGTCATCATCCTCATGCTTATATGGTGATGAAAGTTATCTTTGGCTTACGTGCGAAGATGGACTGTTGTTTATTGAATTATATATCTTTGGCTTACGTGCAAAGATGAATTGTTGATTATTGGTTTTATTGTTGTATATCTTTGGCTTACGTGCAGAGATGGATACGAGTATGATTATGACCAGGGATTATTCGGTATAGTCATGACCATTGATGATTTAATGAATATATCTGGTCAGTAGTGCGATGATGATTCGATGATGTGGTTTATTTATTGTTTGAGTCTCGTGATAAAAGTTGATGAAAACATTTTTAAATCATAGAAGATAGTAGGTTTTATTCTCTACTTGACTCTTCTAATGGATTGCTTATTCCGCTGCAGTTAAACTTGATGTCAATTGTATTTTATCAGTTTAACATTGTTGAAGACTAATGATAATTTATTCTGTATTATCTTAGTCATAATATTTCTTACTGGGCTAGTTGAGCTCACCCCTTCTTTCACTGTTCTCTTTAGGAAATGAGAACATAGCCGGGACTAGTCGGAGAACAGAGTGACGGTCCAGATGATAGCATTAGTAGTCCTCACTATTCTGTTAAATAGTGTGATAATAGATGTAATGAGAACTCCATTGGGTGTGGATATTGTCTAGATGACAATATTCTTATTAAAACTCTCAGTCTATGTTTCGTCGTATTTTACACGACAGCTGTATTATTAAGTTATATTTCAATTCTGTACCATGTATTTGGCGACTCAAGATGGGTGATGAATACCTAATTTTGGGGGCGTCACATCTTTCCTGGGAACGACCTAGTTGTTAAATATTATGAGTTATAATATTAATGATGAATAAGTTCGTATTGATTAAAGATGAAATTGATAGTTCCATTGTGTTGGAATTATTAGTGTTAGTGGAAATCGACATTTATTTCGATATTAATTGATGTCTGGAAGTTATACTGACCAGTCGGGTAATTAACCAGATAAATGAGCAATTAATTGCTATTCATTCACATGATTATCACTATTTGTTCACATGTGTGTACTATTGATTCACATTCTTGTACTATTAGGGGAGTTGGTGCAAGATTGATAATACTTGCATGACTAAGTTAAAAATGGAGGTATAGATGGAGGTACTATACTGTAATTCGTATTTTCACATGATTATAACTATTGATTCACATGATTGAACTATTGATTCACATTATTTACTATTAGGGGAGGTGGTGCAAGTTTGATAATACTTGCATGACTAAATTAAAAATAAAAGAAAAGTTGAAGGTATTGTACTGTAATATTTTGAGCCCCAAAACGTGCAATTATCGAAACTATAAATAGAAGCTCATTCTTCCTTCATTTCTCACCAATTCACTAAAGCTATAGAGCAATTATTATAGAGAGAAAGAAGAAGAGAAGTCCGATAATACCTCTACTCCGGTATCCGGTTTCTTTTCTTAGGTAAGGGTATTATTTCTTTCGTATTCATGAAGAGAGCTTACATTATTCCATTCTTTATTATTATGTTGGAATCACTGTGCCCATCTGCAACCGCATACATGGTGAAATTCTTCCGTTATTTCATTCTTTATTATTATGTTGGAATAACCTGTCTATGTGAAGTACCGCATGCATGGTGAAATTCTTCTGTTATTCCATTCTTTATTATTCTGTTGGAATAACCTATCTATGCGGTCTATCGCATGCATGGTGAATTCTTCTATTATTCCATTCTTTATTATTCATTGGAATAACTCGTCATGCATGGTCTATCGACGCATGGTGAATTCTTTGTTATTCCATTCTTAACTATTCTGTTGGAATATCTTGTCTGTGCGGATTACGCTAGACCTGGTTCCATACATTATTATTCTGTTGGAATATCCTGTCTGTGCGGATTACGCTAGACTTAGTTCCATTCTTTATTATTACATTGGAATAACACGTCTGCAATGCGATTCATCGCATGCATGGTGAATTCTTCTGTTATTCCATTCTTTATTATTATGTTAGAATATCCTGTCTGTGCAGATTACGCATGACCTGGTTCCATTCTTTATTATTCCGTTGGAATAACCTGTCTATGTGAATTATCACATGCATGGTGAATGATCCTTCGTATTCATTCCATATTAAATTGTGGAAATGATCTGTCTACGTGGATTACCGCATGGCGGGTGAAAATCTATTTGCAGCTTCATATATTCTTTGATACTTATGTGGTTAAAGTTTTGGCTTCTATACTCCATGAAATTAGTGGAATATCATGGATATTTGCGCTTCATCCGGAAATATTCTTCTGAGCATTCTTGAATTTTACTCCACAAAGCAGTATCATGTTGACAATTTGGACGTAATTAATTTCAAGATAAATTAACTTATAAATCTTTAAAATTTATCCTTGAACTTGTTTTATTGAATTATTATGTCATTGTCATCATCCTCATTCTTATATTGTGATGAAAGTCATCTTTGGCTTACGTGCATAGATGGACTTGGTATGATTATGACCAAGGATTATTCGCTATAATCATGACCTGTAATGTTATAAATAATGTGGTAAAAGTCCTCAGTAGCCTGTAGTGCATTGATGGGCAGTTTTTGGTATTATTAAGACCAGGGATTATTCGGTATAGTCATGACCATTGATGATTTAATGAATATCCTTGGCCCGTAGTGCAGGGATGACTCGATGATGTGGTTTATTTATTAAACTGAGTTTCAGCGATAAAAATTGATGAAAACATTTGAAATCATAGAAGATAGTAGATATCATGCTCTACTTGAATCTTCTAATGGATTGCTTATTCCGCTGCAGTTAAACTTGATGTCTATTGTATTTTATCGGTTTAACATTGTTGAAGACTAATGATAATTTATTACGCATTATCTTAGTCATAATATTTCTTCTTGGGCTAGTTGAGCTCACCCTTTCTTTCACTATTCTCTTGTGAAATGAGAACGTGGCAAGGGATTTGAAGCGGAGTGATTTGGTCCGAGATGATAGCATTAGTAGTCCTCACTATTCGTTAAATAGTGTGACAATAAATGTAATGAGGACTCCACTTAGTGTGGATATTGTCTAGATGACAATATTCTTATTAAAACTCTTAGATTATATTTTGTAAGTATTTTACATTGTTGTATAATTAAGTTGTATTTGAATTTTGTACCATGTATTTGGCGACTCAAGATGGGTGATGTATACCTATTTTGGGGGCGTCACACCGCCGACTTTGTTTTGTCCGTATCCACCTTTGGTGCCACCATCCCAGCTGGACTTGATTTCGCTACAGGACAAAATTGAGCTATGTGACCGTCTTTTCCACAACTAAAACATACCTTGGAAGGCTGTGAATAGTTTGGACTTATATGTCCCTCCTCTCCGCATCTATAGCATCTAACTGGTGGTCGTTCTCCTCGCCTAGAATTTGTTCTTTGGTCTTTAGTCTTTGGTCTTCTTCGCCGACGTCTTTCCGTCATCGTTAAATCTTCTCTTCTTGAAATTTCCACTTGAATTATTTCTTCTATTATCTTGGCCATGATTACCACCGAAGTGGTTACCATTTCTGGCATGATAGTTTCCTCTACTATGGTTATCATTGTTCCGATGACCGTTGCCACCCATCGAGTTTTTGGTAATTATTCTTCGGTTGAGCTGACTCATTATCGCGCTCCAATAACTGAGCCCTATTCACAACATCTGAATATAAACAAAGTTTGTGAGAAATGAGGTATTGACGTATTTCGGGTTTCAAACCTCATAGAAACATTCGCGTCATTCTCTCTTCATTATCAACCAAATAGGATGCAAATTGGGACAACTCGACCAACTTAGCTTCGTATTGCGACACGTTCATATTGTTTTGTTCCAGCTTGATGAACTGTACCTCCTTCATGTGATGAATACGTTCAGGAAAGTACTTGTCATTGAACAGTTTTTGAAACGTTTCCCAAGACATATTGAGTGCGGCAGGCAGGGTACGCTTCACAGATTCCCACCAGTAATCTGCCTCACCACGAAACATAAAGATGGCGAATGGAACCTTCTGTTCCTCCGTGCATCCCAAGACATCAAATATCTTGGTAATTTGCTTAACCCACGTTTCTGCCTTGATCGGATCCGGCTTTCCCTAGAATTCTGGTGGTCCCAACTCTTTGAACTGCTTGGCTGTGACAAACCGCGCGTTGTTATCATTTCCACCCGTATTTTGTACACGAGTCTCCCTCATCTGATTTTGCATGAACTAAAAAAAGCTTCTAAACATCCCACCATTCATCATTTGTTCGACAGTGTTGTTTACAGGAGGAATATTGCCTTCCTGTTGCACGTTCTCCTGATTGGTGACTAAATGTGTCTCCACGGTCTCATACACTCCATTATTAACGTTCTTAAATATTGCCATAAAACAAGGGTTAATTAAACAAATTAACATATCACATAATATCCCTATATTATGACCGGCCAACAAATAAGCTTAGGTAGGACACACTAGCGAAGGATTTACTCATCTCTCCCCACCTAGTTCTATTTCCCGATCTCCACCAGAGACCATATCCCTAAGCTCTGATACCAACTGTGACGCCCCCAAAATAGGTATACACCACCCATTCTGAGTCGCCAAATACATGGTACAAAAACAACTACAACTTCATTAATACAATTGTCGCACAAAATACGATAACACATAAACTGTGAATTTAAATACAAACATTGTCTTCTAGACAATATCTACACTCAAATAAGTCCTCATTACAATTATTGATACACTATTTTACAAAATTAGTGAGGACTGCTAAAACAACTGTCTAGGACTATCACTCTATACCCCGACTGGTTCCTGCTATATTTTCGCTTCCTGAGAAGAAAAAATGGAACAAAAAGGAAAAGGGAGAGCTCAACTAGCCCAGTAAAGAATATTATGACTAAGATAATGGACAACAAATTATCCTTAGTCTTCAACAGGGAAAATTCTGATAAAATATAATAGACAACAAGTTTTAGATCAACAACTGCAGCGGAAACAACAATTCATTAGAAGAGTAAAGTAGAGAATGAATTCTACTATCTTTTAAGATTTAAAAATCCATCATCAATATTTTATCCCTGTAACATCAATCAATATAAATCTTGAATCAAATATTCTTCTTTGCACTACGGGCCAAAGATATTCATTTGTATCACTAGTTGGTCATATTTATCTCAACACCTGTTCATCTTTGCACTACGAGCCAAAGATATTCATCAGGTAATCATTCATCTTTACACTATAGGCCAAAAATATTCAGTTATATCATCATTTAGGGCTGAGGATGATGAAAAATATTTTTATGAAACGAATCTAGTGAGACAAAAGAACAAATATTAGGGATTCGTATCACAGTTTATCCAAGTTAAATAATACTCCATAATAACCAAATGTGGAGAAGAATTCAAAAATGAAGATCAAAACATGGATACAATCAAAGATAGTAACCATAATAGACATCTTGGACAAAAAGGAGAAAATTTTATTTTTCGGTGAATAGTGTTGTATACTTGAATACTGCCGTATACATGAATAGTAACCCCGACACATAAAGGTAGAAATTCCTCAAGAAAAATCATACTTCGTGAACAATACTCGTGAATAGTACTATATTTGTGAATAGTGTCGTATACTTGAATAGTAACGTATACATGAATAGTAACTTCGACATGCAAAAGGTAAAAATTTCATAATAAAATTCATACCAATATTTTGGTATAATGATATTGAGAGAATAACATCATTTACGAAGAAAATAACATCCCTTACCTCAAAATAACAGTACTTCTGATCGGAATATCGGATGTAATACCGAATGAACTTGCACTGAATAGCAACTCTCAAAGTATCTAAATACTCACAAAAATACGCTCAATAATATAGAGAGAAAGAAAACTTGTTTCTGGTGTAATTTTCAATTCTAACCTAAGCACCTATTTATAGAAAAATGCTAGAACGCCAAAGGAGACTAAATTATAAAATAATAATATTATTTTTTCCCCACCTTCTACGCAAGCCATCTTTGAACAAAATTGAGCTACCACAAGTGGGGCCCACCAAAAATCAGCTAACTTTTCCCAACAACCAAAAGTGGGGGCCACCCATATTTTTAATAAAAATATTTATTTCTGAAACTTCAATAATTCATAATAAATAGTCTTTTATCAGAAAAATTTGAATATAATGTCTATTCCATAGGAAATCGAATTCTTTGCAACTTTGTAAAATAAAGTTTTTCCAAATTCCAAACGAAAAATGACCGAAATTCACAAACGGACGATTTTCAACACCTCTTAAAATTCATAAAAAATCATGCGTTAATTTTTAAATGTTCAAAATTTGTGGACATATACTCAACTTATATATGTATAACATATCCAAAAATCAAAACGATCCAACGGTCGGATCAAAATTATAACTCACACAATAGAGCTTAAGAACACTGATTTGATTTTCGGATTATAAGTCCCTCGTACCAGTTTCACTCAAATAGTAACCACGAAAAATTCACAAAGAATTTTTGGGTGATTCAAATTTCTACGTTTATCTTACTTCTAGGGCTTTCTTTTGATATATGGCTTATCTCCTAACTCATTATATTCAAAGAGTTATAAATTTTACAAAATCACATAATAAACTAATTTTCTGAAAATTTTCAAATTTCATTCTTCATTTCGACAAAATACTAATAAAACACCCCAGCATTAATTCCTTCATTTATAATCACATAAAATAAATATTTCCCCATCCTTCATTTATATCCACATAAAATAAATATTTCCTTATCATATAAATCAATAATTAATTATTCACAAATAATATTACAGAATCACAATTATGACAACCAGGTCGTTCCCAGGAAAGAGGGGGCTTTCCGATATGGATTTCTCCTTACTGACGCCCAATTAGGTGACCAATCCCCTTTCCTAGACAGAACTTCCTTAGACATTGCCAATAATGCTATCTAATAATATTATTCAAATAATATGAATTATTGTTCTGATAGTGGGAAATACTGTGCAATGACAATTATTGAAACAACAATAATATAAAATATCAACGCAGCAATTATTGAATCAATAAAATAAAATATTGAACAATAATTACTATAACAATTATTGAGTAGTGCCTTCTTACGTAAGAATCAATAATTCAAAAATATTGTGCAATACCGCAGTGATAATCTTGTGCAACCACGCCAGACATCGTATTTTAACCACCAGGTAATCCAATAGTGTTAACGATAACAATTACGTCGTTATTTATAATACTCAAACTTGTCGTTTTCTTCATCCAGCAGTTATTCTGTTATGGGGCCCACAATAGTTGCGCCGTCGTACGAATATTCCCCGACATCAAGAATATTCCACGACCAAACGAATATTCCCCGACAACAATGAATATTTTATAACCACTTGCTTAATTTACAAAATTTGCACATTTCACCCATAACCAAAGCATTATATCAAATTAACTCCTTATTATTTCAAAATAATGAATAGAGAAAATTCAATTTTATTTATAATAAGTTGGTGTCTTACAATAATCATACCAATCGATAGTCCATCTATGCACTACGGGTCAAAGATGACTTTCATCACAATATAAACATGAGGATGATGACAATGATGTAAGGAATCAATCAAGTGAGATCAAAGATAAATATAAAAGATTTATAATTTAATTTATTCAGAGTTTAAGAATGTCCAAATTGTCAACATGATAACTAATTTGTGGAGTAAAATTCAAGAATGATATTCATATATCAAAAATAATTTGGACAAAAAAGAAATCAATTTTGTTATGAATAGTACCCCGTGAATAGTACTGTATGAATATTACCGTATGTATGAATGGTGCTGTATGTATGAATAGTGCCTATGAATAGTACCTCGACATGAAAAGATTAAAATTTAATAAGAAAGTTCAGAAAAATATTTTCGTGAAACGATACTAGATGAAGCGCAAAATTCAAGGATATTCTACTAATTTCAAGGAGTATAGAAGCAATACTTATCAAAATAAGTGTAGATTTGGGAATATGAAATGAAATAATATTACCTACATACTATAGAGTATGGAAGAGAATAATATTTTTTATGAATATTGAAAGAAAATAATATCGCTTTCCTTAAAAAGAGAGTAATTATGATTGATATATCGGGGATATTCTTGAAAAAAACTTGCACTATTTGCTACACTCAAAGTTTCCTTAAATTTAAAAGAAATACGCTCAATATTATAGAAGAAGAATTCTCTTATTCTAGTGTGATTTTCATTTCTAAACTAAGCATCCTATTTATAGGAGAATAATAGGTTACTATTTAGGAAAATAATCACGAACGCACAGTAAAGGGATTCACGGGCACGCACCGGCAGAAAATTTTGATTTTACTATTTATTACTGTGCAATAAAATATTCTAATAAAATGAAAACTTTATATAAAATATAATATATTCTATTTATAATCTAATAAAATGAATAACTTTATATATAATATAAAAAGTATTCTGTTTTATATAAAAAGTTTTCTATTTTATATAAAAAGTTTTATGTTTCATTACTATTATAATAATAATAAACCAAAAACTGAGATAAATTTCTATCGAAGATTTTGAAAAATGAGTAAGTGGGGGTCCATGTAATAAGCCAAATTTACAACAAATACTTTATGAAAAACCCCTTTATTTATAACAAGAATTGAATAAATATTTATCACAATTCACTTATCTTCAATAAACACATTTTTAATCTTTCAACAATTATTCATCATTAATATTATAACTCACAATATTAACAACCAGATCATTCCTAGGAAAGAGGGGGTTTTCCGATAAGAACTTCTCCTTATTGGCGTACAATTAGATAACCTAACCTCTTTCCTCGACAGAACTTTCTAGACATTGTCAATAATGTAAATAACAATATGAATAACGGTGTCGTTTCAATTATTGATTTAATAATATAAAATATTGTGCAGATGATACTGTGACAATAATTGAATCAATAATATGAGATACTATGCATCAACTACTGTTGCAATAATTGAATAAAACTGAATGACTTCTCACGTAAGCATCAATAATCAGAGACACTGTGCAATACCGTGTGCTACTGTGCAACCACATGTATTATTGTACTTTTATCACCTGGTATTTCAATAGTTTAACGGTAAAAGTATTGCCGTTATTTTTATAAAAAACTTATTTTTATCTCTTTCTATATCCGATTGTCATTCCGTTGTGGGGTCCACTAATAATTGTGTCGTTGTACGAATATTCCTTGATAAAACTAATATTCCCCAACCAAACGAATATTTTATGACAACTTGATTACTTTAAAAAATTTGCACATATCACCCATAACTATAGCATTATATCAAATCACATCTTATTATTCAAAATAATATTTAGAGAAAATCAAATCTTTATTCATAAAAAGTTGGGGTCTTACTCCCAGTTTGTACTAGGGTGCAGTGCAGCTGCACCGTTCCCCAGAACCAGATTCTGGCTTTTGTTATACTGTGGTGTTTCTAACATGCAAGTTTGGATTAGATATGCATGAAAACAGACCTGAGTTATGAAATTAAGTCCCTTTGTATATCATGAGAACTTTAACTTGCTTTAGTATGCGTTCTTAAAGAGGACTTAGAGTTTTAAAAGAAAAACCTTGATAGAAGTAGTAAAGTTTCAAATCTGACTTTCTGGACTTGTAGATATACTCTAAAGATGCATGAGTTATGATTCTAAGAAGTATTGGTATCACTAGAATGCATGGTTTAAGTTTAAAATGATAGATTCAGACTTTTTGCAAACTAGTACTTTAGACATTGTAATGGTCAGTTTTTGCACATCTAAGATTGCATACTAATACCCTAATCATGATCTACACGTGTATCCATCTAGTATGACATGACATAAGATCATTTAAACGCTACTTATACAAGTTTTAAAAGGATGAACAAGACTAAATATATGCATATGGTGAAAATCTTTGTGAGCATGCATACTAACTAATTTCACTATCTCATATGTGTACATGGTGAGCATAGTAGTCCTTGTGATTCATGACCTCAATTGGCCTTGACTTATTAGAAATCCCAAACTAAGACCATGATGTGTAAAAATGAACTTAGAATGGTTGTATATGTATGTAAAGTCCTCTAGCATGTATGCATGATAAATATTAATGTCTTAGTATGTTAAAGAATGGGACAGAACCAGGAAGTAAAAAGCTTAACTTTGGTCTGGCCAGGGGACATCGCACTATCTTAGTCCCTAAGTCTAATCGGTATGTAGCATTGCGCCCTCTTCTTGATCTTATCGACTTATTTTGTTTGTAATCTGTAAACTGGTATCATGTATTGTATACTATTTTTAGTCCTAATATATAATGGCCATGTGCAACCAAGAGTCTAAAGATGTATACAAGCTCTCATATTTCTTTTATACAAACTAAATAGATGATGGTTATATAGCTAAATGGTGTGATAGCATGATAATGTGATTTTCCATTTACGTTGCTAAAATGATAAGGAATGTGTATCATTGACTTATATGATCGAACATGTATGACGATATTAAATTATAGAGTTGAATAACTAATAAATGTGTTGTATTCATAACTACATTACAATAGGATTTCAAAGTGTTGATAAGCTATACTTTGGTAAACTATGCTCGAGGGAAGTTTTCTAACTTACATGACTTTGAATATTATGCAAATATCTAAACCTCATCTCTTGATGCAAGTTCCTAACCCTATTCTTTATGGAGCATTACTTAAGCTTATGCTATTATTGGTCGTACAAGTAAACCATTGAAAGTATGATTCATGTCTTATGACTTAAAGCTTCATAGCTTAAGATAAAGTTGTTTACATTCTTCGAACTTTGATTTCGAGTGTTGAATTTATAATTGTTCTGATATACTTAAAAAAGCGGTCTATGCCATTTGATTTGGCTAAACCTAAATCATGAATTCGAAAGTTATCCAAACTAATTGAATTAGTGCGAACTCTTATAATTGACTGAGATGAACAACCCTCCTTGAAGGGGAAACTATATAATTGTCGGGAGACTGACGTGCACACATAAATATGATTCAATATTATGCATAACATAGGGTACTTGAGGCTGATCACCTGTTGTACTTGTTTTTTGTTGGATTATCAGTATATTACTGTTAATTCTAGTAGAAGTTCATAGTTCTAAGTGACTGCTCAGTATTCATTATTTTGAAATCTCAAATTGATTAAGCGTTGGATCTTATTGATATATTTCTATCCTTAGCAACTATTGTTGAGAATCATCGATACCTCTTGCTATCATTGAACTATCATTATTGATGTACTCTTGAGAATTTAAAACTATATTGAACACCCTTTTATTGCTATATTATTTGCTGAGTAAACTTGTTGCTCATTCTTGCTTCCCTAAAAACATTTCAGTTAAACAGAGCAAGGCGGACCCTCGAGCACTGATAAGGACAAGGGTGAAACTACAAAGTAGCTTCATATTTATTTGAGAATATTATGATAATGTAAAGATATAAATTATTTTATGTAATAGTTATGTCTAAGCTATGTTTAAGTGTGTTTAAGATATGTAAGAGATGTTTAAGTTACAAAACCTTGGGACGTGAATGATTATATTAAATAAATGTAATCTATTCTATTATTTCCGTTGCGTGAGATGTTATTTAGTCATTTGATATGTATCACGTGGCGAACCAAATTCGTGATGTGAGTGGTCCGAATTTGGGGGTGTCACAGTCTGCTCCAGTCTTTCATTTAAAGACCCATTTACACCCAATAGGCTTAATGCCTTCGGGTGGTGAAACCAAAGTCCATACTTGGTTTTCATCCATGGAGTCCATCTCGGATTTCATGTCTTTATGCCACTTCTCTTAGTCTTTACTACTCATAGCCTGTTCATAATTTCATCATCTATGATGCATACCTCATCGTCATCCTCTATGATAAATCCATACCTATCAGGTATCTTCAGTACTCTTCCAGATTTATAAATAGGGTGTGTTACAATAGGTTCTTCCACTTAGTTAGGTACCTGACTTTTATCTATATTATTTTGTGGTTCTTGATCTTCTTCAAGATATATCTTACTCCCACTGACCCCTTCAAGGATAAACTCCTTTTCGAAGAAGGCAACATGTTTCGCAACAAACACCTTTTGATTAGTTAGATGATAGAAATAATACCCTGATGTTTCTTTAGGGTATCCCACAAATCTACACTTGTCGGATCTAGTATGTAGCTTATCATTTTCAAACTTTTTGACATAAGCTGGACAACCCCAAGTCTTAACATGCTTAAGATTTTGTTTCCTCCCTGTCCATAACTCATATGGGGCCTTAGGGACGGATTTAGTAGGTACCTTGTTAATTAGGTATGCAACCAATTCTAGAGCATATCCCCAGAAGGAAACTGGAAGGTCGGTAAAGCTCATCATGGATCGAACCATGTCCAATAATGTTCGATTTCTCCTTTTAGATACACCATTCAGTTGTGGCATCCCTGGTGGAGTCCATTATGAGATTATACTTAAACTCACCGCTTAAGTATTCACCACATCTATCTGATTGAAGAATCTTAATACTTTTGTCAGTTTGTTTCTCTACTTCACTTCTGAACTCTTTGAACTTTTCAAATGATTTAGATTTGTATTTCATTAAATACACATATCCAAATCTTGAGTGATCGTCAATGAATGTAATAAAATCAGAATACTCTCCTCGTGCAGTCGTTGTCATAGGTCCACATACATCTGTGTGTACCAACGCTAACAACTCTGTAACTTTTTCTTCTTTTCCACTAAAAGGAGATTTAGTCATTTTTCCCATGAGATAAGATTCAGAAGTTGGATATGATTCATAATCCGATAGCTCTAGGAGCCTATCTTTATACTACTTGGATAATCTTGTTTCATTAATATGACCAAGTCTACAGTGCCACATATAAGTATAATTAACATCATCTCTTTTCCTTTTATTAGTTTGTTCAATTTGAAGTATATTTTCATGTGAGTCAAGTATATAAAGTCCATTTTGCAAATTGCCAACACCATATAAAACATTATTATAAATAGAACAATTGTGGTTCTTTATTATAATGTCAAAACCATCTATATCCAATACAGAAATTGAAATAATGTTTCTAATGATATTCGGAACAAAATAACAATTATTTAAATTAATGAACTTGCCCGTAGGCAGTGCTAAACAATAAGTCCCTACAGCTAATGCAGCAACCTTTGCTCCATTTCCCACTCGTAGGACGACCTCATCCTTGCTTAACTTTCTTATTCTGACCAGTCCCTGCATATTATTACATATGTGAGAACCACAACTGATATACAATACCCAAGTAGAAGATTGACTTTCAAAAAAATTAATTTCAATCATAAAACAAACCTTGATTAGGATTCGAAGCTTCTCAGAGCTTTTTCTGCTTTTGTTATGCAATGAACTCCTTGTAGTTCCTCTTCTAGTGACCCGACTTGTTGCAATAGAAGCAAATTCATTTGCTATCTGGATCGGATTTCTTATTATCCTTTCCTTTCGCCTTTCCCTTAGCCTTCTTGGATTTCTTCTTTTCAGAAGATACCTTGGGCTTCTTCCTTTTCTTGGAAGAATCATCAACTAGTTAGACTTGGTTCTTCTTGAATGGGAAGTGACCTTCAGCAGTTTTCAACATGTTAAGTAACTCAGGCAAGCTGACGTCCAACTTTGTGAAAATTCACAACAAATTATGAGAAGGTGTTGGGGAGTGACTGCAAGATCAAATCTTAACTCAACTCCCCATCCATGATGAACCCAAGCTGTCCAAGACGTTCAATCAAATTGATCATCTTTAGGACACGAGTCTCAAAAATAGTGCCCTCGGTCATCCGAGATCGGAAGATCTCCTTAGATATCTTATATCTAGCAGTCCTACTTTGCTCACCATACAACTCTTAGAGATGTAGCAATATAGCAGGAGCATCCATGGTTTTATGCTAACGCTGAAGCTCGTTCCTCATGGGTGCGAACATAATGTATTGAGCTAGAGATGCATCATCTTGCCACTTCTTAAAAGTAGAAATCTCTTCCTCAGAGGATGTTTAAACAATTTTTTAAGGGACGGGCGAATTTAGGACATAAGAAATCTTTTCAGTAGTGAGAACAATTCTCAAATTCCTTAACTAGTCCGTTAAATTTGGCCCGGTCAGTTTGTTAGCATCCAATATGCTACGCAATAAATTTTGTGAGTGTGACATTTTCAAAATTCTGCATGTAAAAAGACAATATTTTAGCAAACATTCATTTAATTAATTACCAAAATAAATTAGGTCTTATTTTAAATTGGTATCTCCCACTATTTTCTTCAAACTATATTACCCTCATCTATATAGTTCAACAAAATCTAGTTAAAGTTTTTGCTAGCGAGAATAAGAATCTCATTTCAAATATATATAGCCTTGTGGTGACACAACAAACTATATATACATAAATAGGTAGACAAGTCCTTGTTAATTATATCATCATGTAACTCCTTAAGTTTTGCCTCTTGGATTATTTTGATCAAGTGGTGGCATATCCAAATCAAAATTATCTAAGTTAAGTCCAACCTAGCACTTCCATTTATTCAAAAAAATAAAAATATTATCCTTGTGCTGACACAACAAAACAATATTGTTCAATTTTCTTATAAGCATCAAATGTGATAAATTAACATCTTAAATACTTAATACTTGCCTTGTGGTGATACAACAAACTTATATTAAATTTTTCATACTCTATTAATTTTATCATGCTAGAAGGCGACGTTCGATATTCTAAATATCTTTGAACGCTTAAGACTTACTATATAAAAACTTTGAGAGATTTGTTATTAATTGTCTCATCTTGTTTAGTGCGTACACACACACACACACACACACACACACATATATATATAATACTAGCATGTATATATAGAATACAATATTCTACCCGAATTGATTAAGGACTTATATTCTAGTTTGGTTCACTAGAGCCACCAAGTGAACGAAAAGGTCAAAACCTAGGGTGCAAGAATTAACATTTAAATATAACCATTACATTTAAACCTGGGCTCCATTACACACGAATCTTCAAGTACTCCTTGCTCCTTGATCTTTGGTTCTTCAAAAAATTCTAACTAAACCTATTACATAAACTATTTAATTTAAATAGAAACCTTGATCAACAGTCAAGGGGAGGTACATAGGAGAGAGATAGAATTAACATCAAGAAGAAAACTAGAAAAGACGAGCTACGTAGCCCGTATTTAATAGAACCCATTCATTCATCTAACGACCCGAAATTCGGTTTTTTTTTCACACCCGGATTCCGTACGTCATGATCCCACTTCTTTCGAAACATACATCATTATATAGCTAAATATAACAACATACATTCTCAAATCCCAGGTTCTAATACCTTATAACATTGTTCATTTACAAATAATAAAAATTACATTATTTTTTACATCTTACAAGAGTGACTTTCATCCGCCACCAAGGATATATAACAGTTCGTTAAACTATTCTATAGTTTAATTACATTATTCTACATTACAAGTCTTGGCTTGATCTTCAGGCTCATTCATATACTGAATGGCACTTCATCTGGATACCGATCAGCTTGATCTTTACGGGATCCTTAAATTCTTTCTAACATCGTTCGCTGAAAATGTTTTTATTTAAAGCAAGTGTGAGCATTCAATTGCTCAGCAAGTCATAATAGTTGAATAAACAACCTTAATAATTAAAAAATTCTTTTAAGACTTCAATAACCGAACAAAGGTTATGAAGCAGCTTGAATAATAGGAATAATTCTGATTCCTATCATTTTAAAACATTAGTCACATTCACTTTGAAATACTTTCATTCTTCTACCTTTTTTCCATACACATCCTGTCTAGCTAGAATCATTAGCACAGACTTAACAATAATGGTTCATGTATAAATAGAACATTCTCATATTGAATAGTTCAATCACATAACAGTTCATCTCATAGAAACACCGAAGTGTTAAAATTATGGCACAAGGTCTCATACATTCTACCACCTTGTACAAATATCTCACATTTGCACATAGACAAAACTTCTCATGTTCAACATCTAAGAAAGTTTAAGAAACTAGTATTCATTTAGAATATGAATGAAGTTAGAAAACTTGCCGTACGCACAGCTACAACTTATAGTTTACGCTGAACTGCTTATTCAAATCCCTATATAGCATATAAGGAAATAATAGATACACCAATTAGTCATATACTTGACTTTACGTATCGATTTATTTCACTTTATTTCTTAGGTTTCACGTTCTTACAAACTAAGTTTACACGACCAACTTTCTTTACCGGTTTACGGCTTCATGATATACAGAGATGTCTAAACTCATACGATCATCATCTTTGATGATTTACATTCTTATCTTCTTCTTATAACTCTTCTAGGACTCAGCACACATCGTGTCTCTACTAGTAGTCCATATGGTACTCTGAGTGGTTTCCCACAAACAACCAACAAATAAGTTCCCATCTCATCTACACTGTCTTTCACAGTGAGTTAGATCGGTTGCCAGTTTCGTATATACCTCCGCTCTCTGAAGAAATTGTTTATGTGACGCCCCCAAAATAGGTATACATCACCTATCCTGAGTCGCCAAATACATGGTACATAATACAAATACAATCTTTAATATACAACAAAAGAGCTGTGAGTTTTAATACAAATATTGTCTTCTAGACAATATCCACTCTCAGAATAAGTACTCATTACATTTATTGTCACACTATTTAATAGAATAGTGAGGACTATTAATGCTATCCTCTGGACCGTCACTCCGTTCCCCGACTAGTCCCCGCTACGTTCTCATTTCCTGAAGAGAACAATGAAAGAAAAAGGGTGAGCTCAACTAGCCTAGTAAGAAATATTATGACTAAGATAATGCAGAATAAATTATCATTAGTCTTCAACAATGTTAAACTGATAAAATACAATAGACATCAAGTTTAACTGCAGCAGAACAAGCAATCCATTAAAAGAGTCAAGTAGAGAATAAAATTTACTATATTTTATGATTTAAAAGGTTTTTCATCACTTTTATCGCTGGGACTCAGCTTAATAAATAATCCACATCATCGAATCACCCCTGCACTACGGCCAAGGATATTCTTTAGTATCACGACCACAATTATCCATGAACTACGGGCCAAGGACATTCGTGTATTCATCAATGGCCATGATCATGCCAACAACTGTCCATCAATGCACTACGGGCCAATGAGGACTTTTATCACATCATTTATAACATTACGGTCATGATTATACCGAATAATCCCTTGTCATAATCATACCAAGTCCATCTATGCACTACAGGCCACAGATGACTTTCAAAAAAATATAAACATGAGGATGATGACAATGATATAAGAATTCAATAAAACAAGTTCACTTAATTAATTTATCCAGAACTAATAACGTCCAAATTGTCAACATGATACTTCTTTGTAGAGTAAAATTCAAGAATGCTCGGGAAGAATATTTCCACGAAAAGATACTGGATGAAGCGCAAATATCAAGGATATTCTACTAATTTCATGGAGTATAGAAGTCAAAACTTTAACCAACTGAGTATAATAAGGAATGGAATAACAAAAGAAATCACCAAGCATGCGGTAGACCTCACAGGCAGGTTATTCCAACAGAATAATAAAGAGCGGAACCAGTCGGCGTAAAAACGCATGCATGAGGATATTCCAACAGAATAATAAAGACGGAACCAGTCCGGCGTAAAGCATAAACGAGGATGTTCCAATGAGAATAATAAAGAGCGGAACCAGTCCGGCAGAAAGCCTGATGCATGGATGTTCCAATGAGAATAATAAAGAATGGAATAATGTAAGAATTTTACCTTGTATGCGAAGATTCCAGATAACCAAAGTTATTCCAACATAATAATAAAGAATGGAATAATGAAGTTCTCTTCATGAAGACGAAAGAAAGAAATAATACCCTTACCTTTGAAAAAAGCTGGATATAGGAGTAGTGAGGTAGGCGAGACTTCTCTTCTTCATGATTTTTCTCTACAATTTCTCTCTATAATAATTGCTCTATAGCTTTAGTGAATTGGTGAGAAATGAAGGAAGAATAAGCTTCTATTTATAGAAAATATAGTTTTAATAATTGCACGTTTTGGGGCTCAAAAATTACAAAGACAATACCTCCAACTTTTTCTTTATTTTGTAATTTAGTCATGCAAGTATTATCAAACTTGCACCACCTCCCCTAATAGTAAATAATGTGATTCAATAGTAAATCATGTGAATCAATAGTTCTAGACATGTGAAAATATAAATTACAGTATAGTTCCTCCATCTATACCTCCATTTTTAACTTAGTCATGCAAGTATTATCAATCTTGCACCAACTCCCCTAATAGTAACAAGAATGTGAAACAATAGTATACACATGTAAACAAATAGTTATAATCATGTGAAATAATAGCAATCAATTGCTCATTTATCCGGTTAAATACCCGATTGGTCAATATAACCTCCAGACATCAACTATTATCGAAATAAATGTCGATTTTCACTAACACAAATAATTCCAATACAATGAAACTATTTTTATCAAAAATATAAATTTTGAAATTTTGAAGTTTGACATTTCCCAAAAAAATCAACTATTGACTTTTTGACCAAATAGTAAAATCCAGAAAATTTTGTGTTTATAGTCTATTTTTACTAATTTCATCGTTCCGGGCTCAAATATCACGTCTGCGTCTCCAAATTCAACTCCGAGCATAACTTTAATTTTAATAACATTCATCATTAATATTATAACTCACAATATTTATCAACCAGGTCGTTCCCAAGAAAGAGGGGGCTTTCCAATAAGGATTTCTCCCTATTGGCGCGTAATTAGGTGACCAAACACCTTTCCTCGACAGAACTTTCTGGACATCGTCAATAATGCAAATAATAATATGAATAACTTTGTCGTCTCAATTATTGATTTAATAAAATAACATATTATGCAGATGATACTGTGACAATAATCGAATCAATAATATAGAGATATGATGCAAAGACAATCATTGTAGCAATAATTGAGTATAACCGAGTGACTTCTCACGTAAGCATCAATAATCAAATCTTGTGTGCTACTATGCAACCACGCCAGACATTCTTTTTACTTTACTGAAAGTAGCTCAACAAGATTAACGGTAAAACTTCGCCCGTTATTTTCATAAATATATTTTTGTCGTTTTTTCTCAATCCGATAATAATTTTGTGGGGTCCACCTAATGATTGCGTCGTTGTCATTTAATATTCCTCGCTAAAACGAATATTCTCCCACCAATCGAATATAATATAACAACTTGCATACTTTGCAGAATTTATAAATACTACCCACAACTATAACATTATAACAAATTCATTCCATAATATTCAAAAATGATAATTATAGAAAAATCATCTTTATTCATAAAAATTGGGGTCTTACAGTTTAGCCCAGCTCCATATGTCAACCATCAAAGATTACAATTGTATCACAACCTAAACTCATCTTAACTTATCCAAACCATTAAAACTATAACGTCCGTTAAGTTAATTTCTCATTCCTTATGGCTTTCTGGCAACTAAATGCCATACATAAGAAGGATTCATTCCTTATCGTCTAAGTTATATAGTCTTTTGTATTCTCAGAACGATTATTCAATGTTAATACTATGTGATCATAGAGTTAAGCATTTTAAATTATGTTATTCATATCTTATAACGTCCTGTTCATTTGACTCGGTGTTATCCAAGTTAAAATTATTAACTCGACTTCTTAACGTTATACGTCAGTATCATTAATTCAGCTTCTTCACCGTTTATAGGTTTAATCATTGGTCTATATTATCTTACGATCATACCATACACGGGGTGTAAGTTTTGTCCGTTTAATATTCGCATACACTCAACCTTTACATCGGCTAAAGTGTTTAATGCTTACATTTCATTCTAACATTCTCTATCCGACTCACATTCGAACTTCTATTAATCTTGATATCGTTCATTACGTGTAAGACCCCAACTTTTATGAATAAAGATGAATTTTTAATAAATATCATTTTTGAATATTATGGAGTAAATTTGATATAATGTTATAGTTGTGGGTAATATTTAGAAATTTTGAAAAGTATGCAAGTTGTTATATAATATTCGATTGGTCGGGGAATATTCGTTTTAACAGGGAATATTCGTACGACGGCACAATCATTGGTGGACCCCACAACGGAATTATTGTCGGATTGAGAAAACAACAAAAATATTTTTATGAAAATAACGACGAAAGTTTTACCATTAACTGTTGAAACACCCAGTGTTAAAAGTATGAATAATCTGGCGTGGTTGCATAAGTAGTAACACGGTATTGATTATTGATGCTTACGTGAGAAGTCACTTAGTTTTGTTCAATTATTGCTACAGTAATTGTTGTATAATATCTCACATTATTTGATTCAATTATTGTCGATATTTTATATATTATTAAATCAATAATTGAGATAACAAAGTTATTAATATTATTATTTGCAATATTAACGATGTCAGAAGTTCTTCCAAGGAGAGGTTTGGTCACCTAATCAAGCGCCATAATAGGAGAAATCCTTATTGAAAAGCCCCTCTTTCCCGGGAACGAATTCGTCAATTAATATTGTGAATTATAATAATGATGATAAATATTGTTAAATATATTGAGGTGTCTTTTATGAAGTCACTAAGCTTATATATATATATATATATATATATATATATATATATATATATATATATAAATTTTGTTTTATTAGTATTATTAATGTAATAAAAGTAAACGCTTTTATATAAAATGTAATACTATTATAAAGTTATTTATTTTATTAGACAATAATTAGAATATAATATATTTTATTATGCATAGTATTTTGCATAGTAAAATCTTTTTATATAAAATAGAATAGTTTTATAAAGTTATTTTTTTTTATTAGATTTTAAATAATATATATATATATATATATTATATTTTATTGCATAGTATCCTTTCTATTTTTTGATAAATAGGATGCTTAGTTAGAATTGAAATCACACCAGAAATTCAGAGAATTCTCTTCTATAATCTTGAGCGTATTTCTTTAGAGTTTTAAGAAGCTTTGAGCATAGTGTAAGTTTTCTTCAAGTATATCCCCGCCCTACCCATCGGAGTACTCTTGTTTATAAGGTAAGGGGTATTATTTCTTTCATATTCATGAAGAGAACTTCTGTTATTCCATTCTTTATTATTCTGTTGGAATAACCTGTATATGCGAAGTAACGCATACATGGTGAAATTCTTTTGTTATTCTATTCCTTATTATTCTGTTGGAATAACCTATATATGCGAAGTACCACATACATGGTGAAATTCTTTTGTTATTCCATTCTTTATTATTCTGTTAGAATATTCTATACGTAAGCGTATTACGCATTTAATTCGTTCCATTATTTATTATTTCATTGGAATAACTTTATCATCTTGATCTATCACATGCCTGGTGAAGTCTTTTGTTATTCCATTATCTATTATTTTGTTGGAATATCCTGTCTGTGCGTTTACGCATGACCTGGTTCCATTATTTATTATTCTCATTGGAATATATCTCATGCATGCGTTACGCATTTGACTGGTTCCATTATTTATTATTCATTGGAATAACTTTCATGCGTGCGTGTGTATCGCATGCATGGTGAATTCTTCTGTTGTTCCATTCTTTATTATTCTGTTGGAATAACCTGTCTATGTGGATTACCACATGCATGGTGAATGACCCTTCATATTCATTTCTTATTAAATTGTGGAAATGATCTGTCTACGTGGACTACCGCATGGCGGGTGAAAATCCATTGTAGTTTCATATATTCTATGATACTCATTTGGTTAAAATTTTGGCTTATATACTCCATGAAATTAGTGCAATATCCTTGATATTTGCGCTTCATCCAGTATCTTTTCATGGAAATATTCTTCTGAGCATTCTTGAATTTTACTCCACAAAGCAGTATCATGTTGACAATTTGGACATTATTGAGTTCAGGATAAATTAACTTATAAATCTTTAAAATTTATTCTTGAACTTGTTTTATTGAATTATTATATCATTGTCATCGTCCTCATGCTTATATTGTGATGAAAGTCATCTTTGGCTTACGTGCATAAATGGACTTGGTATGATTATGACCAGGGATTATTCGGTATAATCATGACCTGTAATGTTATAAATGGTGTGGTAAAAGTCCTCAGTGGCCTGTAGTGTATTGATGTACGCTTTTTGGTATGATTATGACCAGGGATTATTCGGTATAGTCATGGCCATTGATAATTTAATGAATATCCTTGGCCCGTAAAGCAGGGATGACTCGATGATGTGGTTTATTTATTAAGCTGAGTCTCAGTGATAAAAATTGATGAAAACATTTTAAATCATAGAAGATAGTAGATATCATGCTCTACTTGACTCTTCTAATGGATTGCTTATTCCACTGTAGTTAAACATGATGTCTATTGTATTTTATCAGTTTAACATTGTTGAAGACTAATGATAATGTATTCTGCATTATCTTAGTCATAATATTTCTTACTTGGCTAGTTGAGCTCACCCCTTTCTTTCATTGTTCTCTTCAGGAAATGAGAACGTAGCCAGGACTAGTCGGGGAACGGAGTGACGGTCCAGATGATAGTATTAGTAGTCCTCACTATTCTATTAAATAGTGTGACAATAAATGTATTGAGGACCCCTTTGAGTGTGGATATTGTCTAGATGACAATATTCTTATTAAAACTCTCAATTTATGTTTTGTCGTATTTTACACGACTGTTGTATAATTAGTTTGTATTTGTATTCAGTACCTTGTATCTGACGACCCAAGATGGGTGATGTGTACCTATTTTGGGGGCGTCACATTACGGCTTTCTTGATAAATCATATCTTACTTACTACCTTTGTCAACGTCTAAGTCATACAACTAGTGTATACTTAGAACGTTCACCCGACGCGAATACAATATATGAGAATCGTTTACGTATTCAGCCTTCAAGTTGCTCGTCTCTTACTCTATCTTTCAACCTTTATCTAAGGTTTTAATCGCTCTTATTCGTTATCCATTACATGAAACCCACGTTCATTACTCTTTCTTAATGTCGAAGCCATACGATTCGTTGTATGCTAAGACCGATCGTTCATCGCAACAACGTTATGTTCACAGCGTCTATACACTTTACCCTAATCTCTCATTACAATATCATAAAATCAAAATGTTATACATTACCCTCATCACTCAATGTCTAAGGAATCACAATCACATCAATTCCCCACGTTCGTTTTATCGCGACTACGGTCCCCAGATATCGATTACGTATTTTGCGATTACATTCTTTGTCGTTTAATCCCGTTCAATCTTTCCATTAAAAATTTACTAAAGGTTTAAATTACTTGTTTAAGTGTTACATTACGTGAACTACATGTTTATTAGCTTTCCTTACACTTTCCCCATGATTTGAGAAATTAAAAGCTCATCACTGGGCCTTGCTTCAGCACTAAAGGCCGCAGTACTCCTCCTAAGGCTTATTCGCATCATGCCCCTGTGCCTAGAACTTTGAAAATTTTTCTAAGTCTTGAACTGGTTTGAGATGCTTACTTTACAATCTCATAACTTATTCATTATAACTCAGAACGAGGTCGTTCCAAAGCCATTCTCTTCCTTATCTTACGTACTTTACCTTCCCTCAGACAAAAATTTATTCTAAATCCGTTAACATGCTATTAAAATGGCTTAAATTCCATCCTTCGATCATTTTACGTTATTAACGTTCTTTGTTGGTTCGACAGTAATTCTGTCATTCGAACTCGGAACTTGTTCGTTCTTGAGTCCACGACTCATGTTTACTACGTTTTCTTACATGCTTATAAAACCCTATACATTCGGGTTCATTTACATACTTTCTACTTCTCGTTCGTCTTTTACGTAATTTTCGTCATAACTTCGTTATAGCTAAGTTTAATCCATTCTTCATGAATGTTTCTATCGTTCCTAACAAGGTAATAAGAAAATAACTTATACGCAATGGTTTTAAACTTATCCATTAGTAATAAATTATACTACGATTATTTTAAATTTATCCATCAATAACGTTCTACGTGTTCTTCACGTTCTTCGTTCGTTCTTCATTTTTAATCGATATTTTAATTACGAATTCACTTTTCCTGAAATTCCGTGTTCTAAAACACCATTCCTTACTTATTTCACCGAATCATTCATATGATTCATTCTGATCGCTAAAATTCATTACGAAACTGATACTTCCTTAAGAAATTTATAAACTAAACTTCTAATTCTTATTTTCTTCGTTTTCTCATGATTTTAACCATATGAAATTATTCTTAACATCATGTACTTCTATTCTCATTAAGTTATATTTTTAACATAGAAAACTTAAAGAAAATTTATATTAAACTAGGTTTTGGATTACCTTCTTCTTTAATGTTCTTCTGTTGGACAAAGTTTGTACTCGGGCTAGCTTTTCCTCTTCCTTCTCCTCTTCATCCAAACTCTCTCTCTCTCTCTCTCTTAAGTGTTGGTGAATTTTTCATTAACCAACAAATGAGCTTAAGCTTCTATTATATAGAAAACCAAGGCTAGGGTCATTTTGCCCCCAAAGTTACTATTCACACCTCCTTATTATTCACACCTCCTTACTTTTCACACCTTCTTACTATTCACAAAGCTTTTCTTGGAAGCTTCGTGCTCCCGTCTTGCAGAATTCGTTCGATAGTTCGAAAAATTGCGATTCTCGGAATCCAAATATTTTTGGATATTTCATCTTTCCTCTACAGATTCTTTTACGCATTCTTCAAATTTTTCGACAGAATGTCATTTTGACATACCAAACTCTCGGAAAGGCTTAGGTTATTCAAACCCTAACCCTTAGGGTTTCATCAGGTGAATAGTGCCTATTTCGTCTTTTTCCTCAGAAATATTTTTGTTCCCAGAAAAATTTTATTTTCGTCTTGAAAATTCTTACTCGTTCAGTCCAGCTCGTAGCCAAAATCCTCCCGTTTTATAATCATTCTAGACATAACATAGAATATTATTAATAAAAAATTATTTTATTAATAACAAATTCTTTAAACTTAAATTCTGGACAATCTGATTTTCTGTGTTGTCACATTCTTTCCCCCTTATAAAAATTTCGTCCTCAAAATTTCTTAAAACCACACCCATACCCGGGTGCTTTATTCCTACAACCTTTAACAAAGGTTTCATTCCTACCTCTTTAGCAAAGGTTTCATTCCTACC
This sequence comes from Panax ginseng, assembly GCA_020205605.1. Lineage (NCBI taxonomy): Eukaryota > Viridiplantae > Streptophyta > Magnoliopsida > Apiales > Araliaceae > Panax > Panax ginseng. Next base: position 77,038,763 of record CM035130.1, read on the forward strand.
TCTTTTCTTTCTTATAACCATCATTTTCATAAGGATCATCTGTTGACATAATTGTCATTAGTTAAACCTCACGTCTAACTATACTTCAATCTCTCGAGTTATCACATTCACCCCTTCTTCACAGAATTTCATCCTCAAAATTTTAGCTTACTCTTCTTCTTTACATCTCTTCAAAGAAGTTCTTATCTTTCAAACATTCCCTAACCTTCATAACTTATCAAGAATAATGAAGTAGAAAAAATAAATAGGAATATAAAGATTCCTTTAAAACATTCATACTTTTGCTGAGGGGTCAAATCGACCATGAACTCTTACTAGGTTTAACAGCATTTCACCGTAAACCCTTCTATCATGGTCAGTTTACAATCACCAAGAAAGCAGACTACATCTTCCATACGTAGGCGATCAACCCATCATATAACCTCATTTCGGGGTATGTTCACCTCAGACTTAATCATTAGATTTCGCACCAAAACAATTTGGTTCGACATAACTCTTCAAAGAAAGCTCAATTTTCTTATGACATGACATACCATTTGTCTTAGCCAAATCAAATAGCTTAGACCATACCAATAAATTGGACATCAACTTGAAACATTCGTCTAGTCAAATCAATTAACATCGACTACTTCTTTAAATTCTTTCGCAATACATCAAAATGTTTTATGACGTTATGATACCGTACTTTTCACAGTACGTTGAGGACTTCGTCAGTTTATGACTTCATCATTATACATCATACCATAGCGGGTTGTTGATCATAAGATCACATCCAACACCAAGTTCAATTGCATTAATAACTTCATCCTTTTACCATCCTTGCATCAAATGCACCGATGATATAAAATTTATTTTGATATTTCAAATCAATTTCTGTCTAGCCGAAACAATTAGCATAGACATACAAAGAATAGTTCTTTTAAAATCAATTAGTTCCAAAAGTTGAACCAATTCTTTCATTTTCAAAATGCGCACACCTAAGCATAATTTCAATAAACTTCGAAATCTAGCCTAGCTAAATGACTTGGAATATCCTATTTCTCCATCTTCCTTCATTGTCTTACTTGCGACAATAATTAATCTTATCTAGCACCTTCAATGCTAAGTCTACTGAAAATAACTCATTTTTAGTCTAAACATTCCTATACCTTAGTACAATCCATCAACTTACCACACATTATGAGTTCAGAAACTTTCCACAATAATATGAGTTTATGGATTTATCCCAGTCAGACCATAGGCGTCCATTCACTGAGGAGTTCAAAAACATACCATATGATTATGAGTCATGAACTTACCATAAGTATGAGTTTTAAGAACTCCCATCTAATCTTAACATTCTCTATCTGTGACACCCCCAAATCTAGGTACTTCATTCCCACAAGATTTGGTGCTCACTATCCATGCATACATACTATATACCCAAATAAAATAATATTTAAACCATAAATCCTCCCTTTAAATAGGGTTACATCATTAAATTCAAAAAAAAACATCCCAGGTTGTCTAACCTTTAAACATCATATAAGCTTGTAAATAAAATTATTACATCACATCATTATTTGAAAGTCTATGAGCATAATCAATAAATAAACTTTACAAGTCTTCATCACTAGTACATTTTTTCCTTTCCTTTGCTAGTTGAAGGCTCATCTATCTTCTCAACTTTAGCTGCAATAATAATATTTATGCAAAAGTGAGCAAAACAATTGCTCACTAGATATATCAATGAATCAACAAGAATGAAATAACTGCCAACGAATAGGCTCATCAAAACTGAATAGTACTCTATCGATGATAACCAAAGTCTGGAACCAAAATATGGAATACATAAAACTGAGGGTCATGAGACCACGAACTATGTCCATAGTTGCAAGTAATCTTTCAACTTCAACTTTAATAGTCATAAGACTATAAGGACTCCTCGTACTTAGGGGGATCATCCCTTCGTACAATGTATTGTGCACAAACATTTCAACGCTAAGCGTAAATTATCCCCTAATAATAGGGTTGTTCATCTCAGTATTTAGAGTACAAGTCCGCACCAAAGTAAGTTTGGCTTGGATACATTTCAAAGGTAATTTAGAATTTAACGGTCATCAACTAAGGATTAGTTGAATACAATATTGATAACGTCATGCTATGGAGTAATCATAACTAAATTGACATTGAAAATTAAGATCATGCTTTAGGAATAAACTAACAGCATAAACAACGAATAATCATAATGTACCTTGCTTGAACAATATTAAGCCAATGTTATTTAGAATTGAGTACTACGCATGCATAAAAAATAGTACATTAAACAATAAAACTTGTTCAACATGAGTATATTTGTGACGCCCCAAATTCGGGTATCTTCCAACCCGACATATGGTGCTCCACTGTACCAACATCCATACAATCATTCCATTGAAATACAACAAAATGAATGTAATTACTATCTTCTTATTACAATCAAAGTATAATCCTTCCCAGGTTCATAAACCGATTACATCGTTCATTGTTCATAATGTATAATACATACAAACTTACTAAACTATTACACAATGCCTAAGCATCCATCTTAGCTTTGCCCTTATCTCTCTTGGCATTCACAGTACGTTCATCTTTAACTGCAGTTATATAAGTCACGAAAGAAGTGAGCATGACAGCTCAGCAAGTTTAATCAAGGATAACAGTAATACCACATTCGTGAATTATATAACAATTCCGACATAACTGAACAATAATTATGAAGTATTATGAAACAATAATACTTTAACAGTTCATAACATCAATTCCCAAAGTATAGAATAGATTAGGAATTACGAACCAAATTGATAGACCATGAACGAAGAATTTCAGTTTTCATACTTGAAAAGGAGTCCACAAAGACTAAGGTCGTTTCATCCGCATAACTTACGAGCACTTCTAGGTGATCAGCCTATAGTACTCTATGTTGATCAACACTCATTCATTAAACGTATTTACATTTAATATTTTTGGAAAACTCGCGTGCCCATCGAATAATCGATGAAAAATACTTTTGTTTGTTCATAGACAAACCTTACCTTCATGTCCGTACCAATTACTTGGCATAGGATAGCGTTAACATTTCTATATAGAATGATATGAATAATAATCAATCTATATATTACGAATAGTCTAGCCGATTTAAAATCTGGCATCGACCCTTTCTTCAAAACAAGTCTTACAATTCAGTTCAACGAATCACATAAAACTTGGCTAACTTGAAAGTTAGGCAAGCGTTAAGAAAACTTGCCTTTCAGCGTCTTCAAATAACTTAATTAATCGACCATAGCCTTTACAGAATCTACATGATATATTCACATAGCACACTGTAATTAGCTAACAAATAAATGTTCACATTGTTTCTACAAGCTTCTTTCTCTTCTATGTCTTAGTTAACTTAATATCAATAATAAAGTCAACTCAACTTATTACCCTTCGTCCCGGTTTATTACTCAACTGATGTTATTAACCAGACTATAACATTGTTGATAAAGTACCAACTTCGTTCATCATTCATAACTCATTAACATGCATTCAATTCCTAAGTTCAATACCATATACCTTAGTATAGGTAGTATAGGAATAGCTTTAATACACTTATGAAGTGTACAAATATTACCCCTATAGGTCCCTAAACAATTGAAGTTCAAAACCTAAGTCAATATCCAAAGCCTAACACTCGCGCTGCGGCGCGGCCATCCTAGTACTAGACTGGCGTTGCGGCGCCGATTAGCGATGTCTAGGTTTGGTCTCCCCTAAGATGGCGCAGCGAATAGTGGTGTCTGCGGTGCCACTTAGCAAGATTACTCAACTTTATTGTGTGCGGTATTGCAATCACGGCATTTAACACTACGTCTAGTGGCGCGACGCCAGACCTTAGTACCAAAATCTCAACAGTTTTAAAAATTTTTGTGAAATTCCCGGGGCCGTAACTTCTTCGTTATAAGCCCGATTTGGACCGTTCAAAAGCCTACACGTCATAAATGACATACTCTACGCGTTCATATAAGAATTCAACACTTTCGAATTCGATAACTCAAAATTCACTATTGAGTTCATTTTCTAGACGTTCGTAAACGTTAATGAGCGTTCAATGCTCGTTTTCTTCGTTTTAAGTCGGAATCCGACGATTCCCGAACCCACAACTCTTAATCACCCTATCTCACGTGTTGACATTGAAAAACATCCTTTCCAAATCTTACGACAACTTTTGACCTCTAATCCGGAATTCAACGTTTTCGACATTTAACGTCTAATTACTTAAAATTCGCCATAACTTCGTTACTAGGGTTCTCTAAGCCAAATCACATGGAATACTCCATGGATTTCATATCTACATCCTAACCAAACAAGATGCATATATTAACGTATTGATGGAGTTCAATTGTTTATAAACAATTGATCTCAACAAACAATATTTTCATGGTTTGAAACTATATCGAACCTTATGATTCCTACGATCTCATGACTTAGAGATTGAATCTATGGTAAGTCATCTTTAATCCACTATACAAGACATATACCACCCATTTTATGATTCTCCAAAGTAAAAGAAAATCAAAAGAGATGGAAATGAAAGATAAGGATTATTACCTCAAGAACTTCTTATGAACTCTCTTGAAAACTCTAAGTCAAAGCTTCCAAAATATATGATTTGTGTATTCTAGCTTTCTTTCTCTCTCAAATAATCTAAGTTGGCAATTGAAAAACTCACAAATGGCCCAACCTAGCTTCTTATTTATAGATAAATAGAATGGAGGGTAATTTGGACAACTACTATTACCTCCTTACTATTTAACACTTTGTCACCAAGTTAAATACTTGGTGACTAAGTGATTTGCTTGACTTGCACACCAAGTGGCCGGCCCACCACCCCATGGGTCATCCCCATGGGTTGCCCCATGGGTTTTACCCATTCGGTGACCCACCGGTTCGATCCACGATTTGGTTTTCATACATTGGGCTTAACAAATCTAATATTGGGCCTTGAATTGGACTTAACCAACTAATCCCTTGGGCTTGCTCCTTCAATTGATTGGACTAAATATAATCCAACCCATATGAATTAACATTAAGTCTTAACTTAATTCTATAATACGAATCGTATCCCATACGTACAATTCACGTATTCTCTCCGTATACTACTCGTACAATAATCGTATTGTACTTCATATTTACTCAACGTATTATACATAGATACTAAATACTAAATAGTATCATAAATGTATAACACTCGCATTAACCCTAACGCCATTCCTTCTATGCATATTATTTCCTTCTCGAAAATCAATATACTCAACCCTTAGGTTTTAAGTTTGCAGGCAAAAATTGTGTTTGCCATAAATGAAATATTATCAGATATTCCATCTAATCTCAATATTCTATCATCACACGTTTCTCGGAATTTCAAAATAATTCCCCGAACAGAAACGGATAATAGTGTTTTTACGGAAATTTCTTGAGAAACAATTATTTTCATCTTGGAAATTCCAAACAAATAATTCTAGCACAAAGCCAGAATACTAACCACATTAGCACATTCTAGGTCATAGAACGACCTTCACATAGCTTACTCACATCATAATCAATTAAATTCATTTAATTCACATAATCAAATAAAAATTTAATTGTCATAAAAATCTGATTTTCTCGGGCGTTACAATATTAGAATATGTAAACTTGCATGCTAGATAACAAGTTAAAGACAAGAATAACTTGTTCAATATCAGAATAAGATCTAGATTTAGAAATCATAAACAAACTAGATACAAGAACTTGCTCAACAGTAAGAATAAACTTGAACAGTGTAATAAATGAACTATCTCAACGAAAGTGTATAGTTAGGAAAACTTGCTCAATGTAAAAAGAGAAGTTTAGAAACTTGCCTCGAGCGTAAGCTATAATATTAAACTCACGTTCACCTACACATAGGCTTAGAACCACAATACCTATTAGATATGCTAACATACCACAATATGTACATTTCAAGCTAAACTTATCATTTTATCACAAGTCTTATGCTACCTTTACATTTCAGAATTCTCAAGTGTTAACATCACAACACTTAACTAACATTCATTGTATAAACTAAGTTATAACATAACACATTCATAACTTATAAATCATTTTTACAACTTTGAATTTACTAACCACATAACACGACTTTGTTTAACCTTGTTGTTACATGGTTCACACATTAACCTAACACTAAGCTAAGTTACATTGAACGTCAAAAGTCTGCAAAATTAGCAGACCTCATTGTTCGAGCCCGAGCATCTTTGCACGGCCGCTTAGTTTTACACTGGGTTGTGGCGCCACGCCTTGGGTTTGTCTTGGTACGTCTTCTGCTGTGATTCGATTTTGCGTAACATGGTTACGACACTTTTCTTAAGCCAACTAACACGAATTTCACCCACCAAACAGTAAAATTAACACAAATAATTGATATAAAACTATTACAAACATGTTTGCTAACATATTCAACCAATTACAACAATTTAACAACAACTTAAGCTAATTTAATTTCTCAAATTCCATATTTTCATATGAAAACTCCATTTTTGACATCTCTTGCAAAAAAACATCACTATAATCTCTATACTTGGCCAAATTGCTTCGTTCAAATTACGTTATGCTCGTTTCTTAATGAACTAGCATATACAAGACTCAATTTACAGTTTATCATATGAATTCACCATCAAAATTGATACTTACACAAGCTATATGAGAAATCCAAACACTGTCATAATTTTCTTCCTTTTTAATTGTAATACGCATACAATTTCTTATCTACACATAAACTCCAGCATCATAAACAAGTATAATCACAATTACCAACTATATATATATATATATATATATATATATATATATCCACAATTCATCAATTTGATTTAATGAACATAAACAAAACTATGTCGTGATACATAAACACACACACACACACACACACACACACACACACACACACACACACACACATATATATATATATATATATATAATACTAAGGTTATGTAAAAATACCTTTAATTTGTTTGCAATCCTTGCTATCACCATTGATAATCACTATGAAATCCTCAGGTTTCCTCTCAACTCTCTCTCAATTCTCTCTGAATGTTCTTCTCACTTTTCTTGGCAACTAGAATGCGTAAAAAGAAAACAAACTGATAGCTATACTGCGTAAAAATAAACTGATAATCCTTAATATGCCAAACTTAATAAAATATCAGTTACAAAACTAACATATATATTATAAATATATTATATTTATTATTTTAATTTATTTTATTTTAATTCAAATATTAAAATCCAAAAGCCATAAGGCTTTGTTTGGCAAAACCCTTTAAATTTTAAAGACTTAATATATTTAAGCCTTGTTTGACAAAACTAAATTAAACCCTTTTTAATTTATTTTAATAAACACTTTAGTTTATAATTTATAATTACATCTTATTTATTTGGATCTACATATCCAACATTAACTAAATAAATTAACCACATACTATATTTTAATTAAATATACCATTTTAGCAAATATCACCAAAATTATAATTTTCATTATAACTTTATTTAATAATTTAATATACCATCTAAATTATTAAATCAAAACAACAATATAACATATCATGTTATATTACAACTCTCTAAATTATGAATTAATTTAATTTAGAAAATTATCTAATAAATTTAGATTCAACAACCATCACATCAATAAAATTTTATTTCATCAATTTCAACAATGCACATCAAATAAATATTTATATTTAATAAATATTTAAAATTATAATTTGAAATTCCGGATTGTTACACTATCTATCACACATATACATGAGAAAAGATTCACCTTCTCATCATATACATATTGATAGCGTGACCAATTACACCAATGATTATCACTGTAATAAGCTAAGCAGTTGTTACACCAAAGCACAAACCTCTACCCATAACAAAGGTTCATACAACTCAGCTATCACATGATTCCTCAATTGAAATCTTACAACTTCTAAATTTCTCTTTACTTAATACGAATTTTCTTTAATTCGTATGCTATCCTTTACAACTCAATCTGAGTTCTTCTTCCCATACTACTTCGTAGTACCATTCATTTATAGCATTAGCTATAAATCATCCATCGTTTAACAGAACATTCATTATTACGATTCAATATGATCACGTGGTGATCTTCTTCCTTAATCGTTTAACTCAACGATCTTCTTAACCTTCTCTCTACGATTATAGTCTTAGGTACTCATACCTAAGGTTTATAACCTATCAACTTTGATACCACTCTGTAACGACCCGAAATTTGGTCTATTTTCACACCCGGATTCCGTAGGTCACGATCCCTCTTCTTTCTAAGCACACATCATTATATAGCTAAATATAACAACATACATTCTCAAATCTCAGGTTCTAATACCTTATAACCTTGTTCATTTAAAAATAATAAAAATTACATTATTATTTACATCTTACAAGAGTGATTTCATCTGCCACTAAGGATACATAATAGTTCATTAAACTATTCTATAGTTTAATTACATTATTCAACATTATAAGTCTTGGCTTAATCTTCAGGCTCATTCATATACTGAATGGCACTTCGTCTGGATACCGATCAGCTTGATCTTTACGGGATCCTTAAATTCTTTCTAACATCATTCGCTGAAAACATTTTTATTTAAAGCAAGTGTGAGCATTCAATTGCTTAACAAGTCATAGCAGTTGAATAAACAACCTTAATAATTTAAACATTCTTTTAAGACTTCAATAACCGAATAAAGGTTATGAAGCAGCTTGAATAATAGGAATAATTCTGATTCCTATCATTTTAAAACAATAGCCAACATTTAATGTTTAAAAAGGTTGCTTCATTCAGATAAATTAAGAAATTGAATTGATAATAATAGAAATGATAATAATTCATTTTAAATTATTATCATTTTAATAATTTAAACAACTCTTAAATAGCCAACATTCAGATCATAAAGTTATTTTTCAAAGGTTGCTTGAAAAGGTAAGAACACTAACCCTAACCCTAGATATTTGAAGCCATATCAAAAGTTGTGATTTAATGTTTATATATGTGATATAACATGTTATTTAGTGATATGGGTTGCTTAATCATGAATCCATAACGTTTAAATACATAAAAATGAAGATTTAAGATAGCAGTCACGAACCCTAAAAACCTTGTCTAACAGTCGAATGTCAGGCCTCTTAGATCCTAACCTGTTAAATGTTTAAGATGTTAAGTGTATTGTGAGTATACTATGACATGAGCTTTGTAATATAGAAGTGAAATCAGAGCCAAAACATGTAAGGATTATCAGTTATTTAAGGTCAAAACCTGTTGACCGATCATGAAATTTTTTTCTGAAAAACCCAGAATTTCAAGAACACGTCTGACAAGATTTTTGACATCTTAGATCTGGCAACTGTGGTAGTTATAGGACCCCTAATGATATCATTTCTGTAGACTGACATGTGGACTACATGTCCATAACAACCAACTGACCATTACATCAATCGATTAAAAGTTATGATCAATCAAAGTTATGACCCCGAAACTGGAAAACCCATATTTCTGGGCAACCCAAAAAGTTACAAAGTCACTTCTGCCAGCCATTTTAACCAACATCAAAATTGATCTTCTGATGTTGTTATGAACTGTTAAATGTTATATTATTGTAATATGACATACATATTAAATGTTTAATACACTGGAACGTTTATCTAATACATAAAATCCAAGATAATAGGCTTGAAGTAGGACAAAAGACACTGACCGAGTTTCTGGGTTGCCCAGAAACTCACGATCAGGCCATGATAGTAACTTTGACCAGCCATAGTTTTCTGAGATGATGAAACTAGATTATAAACATGTTATATACTTACAATACTGTTAGGTTTGTAATATTCATGAACGCAATCAAATTGCACAAAGTAAGCGGAAAAGTGATAAAAAGGAGTTTTAAAATTTTACAAATCATATACCCGGATCATCCTTTATGCACAATTATTAATTAAACGAAAAGATAAAGAATAAAAGTCATACCCTTAAAGATTCGAGCTTCCTCAAGTACAAGTTCATCTCCAAATCCTTTTTCGCGTTCAACTTGAATCCACCGGGTTTGGTTCCTTCCTTTGATCAACGTTAGCCACCCAAGTGTTTGGCCTCTAGAGGTGATCCACCAAGGAAGAAGAAAGATTCAAGAAGACGGGTATTTGGCAAAACCCTAATTTTTCTATCTCTCATGGAAAAGGTGTACTCTCCCAATTATTGGAATTACGTCTGTTGTGAAAAAGTCAACAACAACTCTACACCCATAATATGACTCCTCTTATTTATAGATGTAGGCAACCCTCCTTAAAAATTAAGAAATTAGGTTTTATTTTAATTAATTAAACTCCTTTAATTAATTAGGCTCCCAATCTTATTAGGAATAATTAATTAAACTCTTCTAATTAATTTGCCTCCTAATCTTATTAGGAATATATGAGAGTACTTTTATTAATTAATTCCCAAACTCCTTTAGGAATTAAATAATAATAATAGTAATAATAATAAGACTTCTCTTATTAATTTATATTTACTATTTCCAAAATACTAAATAATAAATATTAAGCTATTTAATTTATTCAACCACCATAGATTAAATTAAATATACTTAATTTATTATTACGATTATGCTATTAACTTCTTAAATAATTATGCTTCCTTTCATGGAGTGACCCGTTAGGTTCTCCATATTAAATCGGTTGTGAATAAATCAATTAGAACAATTCTAATCTTATTTAAATAAATAAATTAAACTATTAATTTATTTAAATAAATAATATTTATTCTACAATAGGGATAAGCCTCCCTAACGATTAACGATTTTTCAGATAATATAGATTTCAACATTAATCATAAAAGAACCTTTGAGTAAATAGTTGCCGTACAATTCAATCCTTCCGCCATACAATGTCCCAATTAAATATAAGACATGGAATTACTGTCAAGTCTTATTTTATTTAATTATATGTATTTCGTCTCTTAAATGCACAACTCCAAATAATGCAAATTAGAAACCCCTTTCTAATTTCATTCTACCTTGGCCAAGGACTACTGAGTTGTCATTTATCGAATCACATAGGACATTTCTCTTCTTTTACTAGAAGTGGTAGATTCTTTATTGATCATACATTATCTCCATATACAACTTACTATACCCAAGCATACCCTTTGATAAACCCTATAGGTCTTAAGGAATAAGTCAAAGTATAACTCATCATACACAAGGTACTATGATGATCTCAAGTCCAAGGATCACTTGTACTACTATCACTACAGGAATTCTTATTGTCAGGCAAGTAAAACTCCATTAGGTATTCCTTAGCGAGCCACGTTCAGTGAACTTATTCTCTAATAAGAACCTACATACTTGTTTTAGTGTCTCCACACAAATGATCATGAGATCAATCATCCTCATCCAATGAGCAAGCAACATATGTACCAATCTATCCGGATTCACTAATCTCCAATTTAGTAATCCAACGATTGGGAACTATTTTAGTTTTAAGCTTTCTAAGAATTTAGATCTCATTAGAATGATCATCATCATTATTCTAAAAGCATTGCTTAAAACTATTAGTTTATCACATATTATAAAACAACATCATGTAGATAATTATAAATCTTTAATAAATTAATACTTTTTATTAATAAATGAATAAGATTGTTACAAAGTATATGCTTTATAATCAAACATAATTGGCTTGTGTGCATATTACTTTCAAGTACTACATCAATACTACTTTGTTGAACCTTTTTCACAACCAAAAACCATTGTTAGTAAAGATTTAAGGTCGGTCAAACTTGTCACCAGAGCGTTGACTTTCGTGTTCTTCAATTGGTGAAGAACACCATATAATAACAGTTACATCCATTGTAGGAGTCTTTAGCGACAGTAAGCCGAAAAATAATAAAAATAATAATAATAAATAGAAATAAATACTAAATAATTATTATAAATTCATAATAAATTTCTAAAATACATTTTAAATTATAATAAATACTTTTTAATATTTTGACATGAAATTTAATTAATATTAAATTTATTTAAATATTAATGATTATGAAATTATTTAATAATGCAAATAAATAAATTAGTAATAAAAATAATAAAAAAATTTAAATAATAATAAATTATTTAAAAATGAAACTAATGGTTTAAACATCATTATCAATAATAATAAATTATTTGAAATTAATATTAATGGTTTAAAAATTAATATGAGTGATTATTAATTATTTTAAAATATTATTAATGATTTTAAAATCATTTTAATTAGTAATAAATTAAGAAAATTATTATTAATTATCGACAAGTTATTTTAAGCTTCTAAAAATTATAATAAATAAAAATTAACTTATTTAAAGTAGTATTTAAATTTTTAAACAAAGTTTATTAGAAAAATAATTCAAAAATTATCCGGACAAGTTATAAAACACCGAATGGACCTCAAACACAACCCAAACACTAATAGTTTGACTACTTCTTAGCAAAGATTATTTCTAATAACTTATATAATCATATTTAGGTTGCGTAGACAACTTGAATAAACCAGGATAACGATTCTCCGAGCAGGCAAGTTTTTCATATACATTTAATTTTTGTATTAAATGTACTTGATATACTGATATAATATGAACTTGTTTAAAAGTTCGTTGTTTAAAAAGGTTATAGCTTATTGTTCAAGCATAACCAAATCATATGAACTGTTATTTGCGTAAAATGTATTTGATTTAATATCAAATCATAAATTGTGGAAAAAACCAATGTTTGGTGAAAATATATATATTGATACTATTATGACCGACAGTCATATATAGACCGAGGTTTTTATGACCGACATTTATAGCAATTATCGGGGATTAATTAAAAGGATGATATGGATACTTCTAGGATGTGTGGTTGAGCGAATCAACCCGGGTTGCTAAGTCTATATGACTGACAGTAGCTCGTAATGTGCGGGATTTGGCAGATAAACCTCATTATATATACTTAAAAAAACTTCTGAACTATATGTTCATCTATTTCAGTTATAGTACTAGTATATATTACACATTGCTAAAACCTTTTGAGCCTTTTAAAGCCCATTCCTTGCAAATATTATTTTCCTTTGCAGTTGTGAGTGATATTCCGGGAAGTTCAAGTGTGCATTTTTGTGGCCAGAAGAAGACTGTAATAGTTTAAGTTAATTTTATTTCTATAAAACTCAAATGTAATAATTTTAATTTGGGATAGTGTATTAAGTCTTAGTTATATAAACTTTTTAGTTTTTACTTTTCTGAATTAGAACTGGAAATCAAGTACAATATTAATATGAACTGTTTATCTGAATGAGGGTATTTGATACCGAGTGAGTTTTGTAAAAACTAAGGTTGCGCCCCTCGGTTCCAGGAACAATCTTGTCATTGGTACTGTGAATTTCAGATGAATAGGAATTATTGATATGAAAGAAATATCTGTAAGATTATAAATCTATACATCTAAGTGGTAGTATTCATCATGATAATTATTCTGATGAAAACTAATATCTGATGAATACTATGAATCTTGGATTGATAGAGATTATTTTCTTACAGAATATTTACGTGAGCATCAAATCTGCTACATGAAGTGTTGAGAGTTTGGGGGCGTCACAATTTGGTATCAAAGCCTTAGGTTAGAAACCTTAGGAGAAAATACCTTAGGCTATAACCTCAGAGGAATTAGAGTAGAAAAAGGGGATAGTAAGAAGATAACTCATTAGAAGAAGTAAATTAATATACAATTAGTTGTAATATTTTTATGTGCTAATTCAGATAATAAATTCTATTGTAGGATGTCGAAAGATGAGCAATTGATAGTGTATGATGCACCGATTAAAGCAGTACTATTGCGATAAGTACATCCTAATCTAGACTTGCAGGAGGGCGTAGGATTGAGTGCGACAGTATCAGTGATAGAATCATCGATAAACCAATCCGAGGATGCTTTAGGCCGGGAAATTGATTTCCTGGAAGAAAGGATTAGGAAATTGGAGGAAGAGTTGGAAAAAGAAAGGAAAAAGTTAGCCGAGAAGAAGAAATAAACCCTAGAATAATGTATTCCCAACATGTTAGGGAAATATTTAGTGTGTACCTACTGATAAATATACATCACTAGCCAGTTATGTATTTGTTTTCTTGTATAGTGTGTATCTAGTGATACTTTATAAAATACTAGTTATATGTATGTAAAATATTAATGTGAAATACAAGTTTTTGTTAAATCAAAATGTTGATTATTTTATTTATACTTAGTTACTTGTTATCTTTAGATAAATGGCACCACGAAGAAGACCTCAACGAGAAGTGACTAAGGCAGACATTAAGCAAAATCCATCTCAAGCACTAGCAAATATCTTGTTAGGGGCTTTACAAGGAAGACAAACAAACCCGTTACCAGCCGCACCAACTACATCAAATATTACTCAATTTAAAGATTTTAAATTAGTAGGACCCCCAGAATTTAAAGGAACTGATGAACCCATCAAAGCTCAGGCTTGGGTTACAGAGATGGAAAACATGTTTAAAGTGACTAAGGTGAATGCAGATCAAAAGACTGATTTTGTTACGTTCTTCTTGAAGGATGAAGCCAATCATTGGTGGGAGGCTAACAAAACTAGAGCTGGAGAAGGTGTTATTTCATGGGATAGGTTTAAAGAAGTTTTCTTTGCAAATTATTTTCCCGATTCGATGAAGGATCGTATGAAAGTTCAGTTTCTAGAATTGAAGTAGGGAGAGATGACGGTGTCTCAGAACACACCAAAATTTAACGAGCTGGCTAGATTTTCACCACACTAGGTAGATACCAAAGTGAGAAAAACTAGACGGTTTGAAACAGGGTTGAAACCTCAAATAAGGAGTAAAATATCAATATTTCAAGTGAAGACGTTTTAGGAGATTCTTGAAAAAGCTACTATAGCAGAAAAGGAGGGAGAAGCTCTATAGAAGTTTTATATGGAGAAAAAGAATAACGCAGGGAAAGGCAAAAATGGTGGGAACAATAATAACAACAACAATAACAACAAAAGAAGATGGGAGGTGGCGTTTCCAAATAATTCTGGGAAAGGAGGTGGAAATTTTAAAGGGGGAAATAGTAATACCAATCCAAAGAATGAAAGGTGTCAAATTTGTGGGAAAGTTCATAAGGGAGTTTGTTACTTCAGCGGAACAAAAGATTATACATGTAGAGAGGAGGGGCACTATTCAAAATTTTTGTCCAAAGAAAAAGAGTAAGAATAATAGTATTAAATGTTTCAACTACGGAACGGAGGGACATGTGGCTAAGTTCTGCCCGAAGCCCAAAAAGGCAAATGTGGGAGGAATTCAAAACAACCCCGGACCAGCAGTAGTAGGAGTTGCTCAAAATCGTATGAATGCACGAACATTCAACATGACAGTGAGGGATGCTATTGCAGCGCAAGACGTGGTAATAGGTATTCTTCTGATCGATGCTGAAAATGCTTATGTGTTATTTGACTCTGGCGCTTCTTGTTCGTTTGCATTTGTGGATTTTGCTAAGAAATTGAAAATGCCATGTGAAGACCTAGATGTGCCATTTAATGTAGAAATTGCTAACAAGGAGATAATTCCTGTTCACACGGTACATAAAAATTGTAATGTAGAAATTCAGGAACACAAATTTCCAGTAAACCTCATTCCTTTACAGTTAGGAGAGTTTGATGTGATTCTGGGAATGGACTGGTTGGGTAGTCATAAGGCAGTAATTGGTTGTATGCGAAAGCAAGTAAATTTAGGAACATCTTTAAAGAAGAAGGTAATATTTAAGGGAAGTTGTTCACCAAAGCAAGCTCATTGTTTGACAGTTATGCAGGCTAAAAGATTTCTTAAAAAGGGTAGTACAGGTTACTTGGTCTATGTGGTTGACACACGTAAGGAAGGGGGAAAGTTAGATCAAATCCCTATAGTGAATGAGTTTCTTGATGTATTTCCAAATGACCTACCCAGTCTTCCTCCTGACAGAGAAATTGAATTTGTGATCGACCTTGTACCTGGTACAACACAAGTTTCAAGGGCACCATATAGAATGACACCAGTGGAATTGAAAGAGTTGTATGTTCAATTACAAGAACTCTTAGACAAGAAATACATACAACCTAGTGTTTCACTATGGGGAGCATCTTCGTAAAGAACAAGGATGGGACTTTAAGATTATGTATAGATTATCGAGAATTAAATAAGTTGACCATAAAGAATAAGTATCCTTTACCAAGAATTGACTATTTATTTGACCAATTAAAAGGAGCTGAGCATTTTTCAAAGAATGACCTACGATCGAGGTATCATCAACTGAAGGTAAGAAAAGAAGATGTACCAAAGACAGCGTTTCAGACCCGATATGGGCATTATAAATTTCTTGTGATGTCTTTTGGGTTAACAAATATACCGGCAACTCTTATGGACTTAATGAATCTGGTGTTTAAGTCATGTCTAGATTAATTTATGGTGGTTTTTATTGATGATATCTTAGTATACTCGAAGACACGGGAGGAACATGCATAACATTTGAGAAGGGTATTAGAGATATTGTGGAAGGAACAACTGTGACGCCCCCAAAACAGGTTTACATCACCCATCTTGGGTCGCCAGACACATGATACAGAACTCAACTACAAACTCAATTATACAACTGTCGTGCAAAATACGATAAAATATAGTTGAGAGTGTAAACAAGAATATTTCCTTCTAGAAAATATCCACACTCAATGGAGTCCTCATTACAAAAATTACCACACTATTTTATAAAAATAGTGAGGACTACTAAAGCCACTGATCCTGGACCATCACTCCATTCCCCGACTAGTCCCAGCTATATTCTCATTTCCTGAAGAGAACAATGAAAGAAAAGGGTGAGCTCAACTAGCCTAATAAGAAATATTATGACTAAGATAATGTAGAATAAATTATCCTTAGCCTTCAACAGTATAACAACTGATACAATAAAATAGACAACAAGTTTTAGATCAACAACTGCAGCGGAATAAGAAATCCATTAGAAGAGTCAAGTAGAACATAATGTCTACTATCTCCTCTAGATTAAAAGTTCATCGTTAATATTTTATTCCTGTAATACTTATCAACAGTTCTTTGTTATACCAAAGATAAAAAGAACTCTCATTACCTGTCTTCACCTGAATCACCAAAGATTATAGTTAAATCCATAATTCATATTTATAATCATATAAAATCAGCGGTTCCACCTTTGCCACAAAGGCTTAATAGAACGTTTACTCAATATCCTTACCCCAAAGGCTAAAGATATTTAAATGTAATAACAATGATCATACCAATCAGTTGTCTACCTTTGCACTACTGGCCAAAGATATTAACCTATAAAACCAATGGTCATGATCATACCTATCAATTATCGTCATCGATTGCACTACGACAAAGACATTCAATCTGTTAACTAATGGTCATGATCACGCTTAATCACATCATTGAATTATCCATGCACTACGTGCCAAGGATATTCGTTAGTATCACCAGTGGTCATGATCATGTCATACACCTATCCATCTTTGCACTACGGGCCAAAGCTTTCAATCAACAGTTCATCTTTGCACGTAAGCCAAAGATATACAACTATAAAATCAATAATCAACCGTCCATCTTTACACGTAAGCCAAAGATATACAACTATAAAACCAATAATCAACAGTTCATCTATGCACGTTAGCCAAAGATGACTTTCATCACAATATAAGCATGAGGATGATGACAATGATATAAGCATTAATCAAACGAAATCAAGGATAAATATTAAAGACTTTAAATTTATCAAGAGTTTAAAAATATCGAAATTGTCAACATGATACTGCTTTACGGAGTAAAATTCAATAATAATATTCATGTCTCAAAAATAATTTGGACAGAAAAGAAATATATTTTTCGGGTGAATAGTAACTCGTGAATAGTACCCCGACACAAAAAGTACCCCGAATACCCGAATGAATAATACTAGAGTGAATAGTAACTGGGTGAATAGTAACTCATGAATAGTACCCCAGAACGAAAAGTGCCCCGAATACCCGAGTGATTAATACTATGATGAATAGTAACCCGTGAATAGTAACACATGAATAGTATTCCGGTAATAATATCCAAATGTTATCAATCACTTAATAATCTCATAATCTAATATCATTAATATTATAACAATATTTTAATCATTTCTTAAACTTATAAACAATTTATTTTAATTATTTACACTTTACTGAATAATGCATTTAATCATCCAAAAATGCCAAACTCATAAGATTTCATCACCAATAACCAAAACCCTCATCAAAAATCTGCATATACCTTATATAGGATTCCCAAGCCATAAAATCCTATTTTTCAATTTCTTTTACTTCACATAACATATTTAATTCATTTACTCATAACTAGTTCATTTTCATGAAAAATACCAAATCAGTCAAAAAAATATTTCTTTTCTGGGATTTAGCAGAATATAGTCCCATATTAAACATATATTTTTCTCGAAATTTTTAAAATCCATTTACTATTTTTCATATGGCCAAAACTGTCGAATATTTAGATATTTATCATAAACTGTACTTTTGTCCAAAAATTTCAAAATTTACAGGGTATACTGCTGTTATATAGATGTACTCCCAATAAAAATTTTACCAATTTTGGAGTTAACCACAAGGAGTGATAAGGGTTTACTTTTAAAATAGTTTTTTCCCATAAAATTCATAACTCCTAATCTATACATCCAAAAATCGCATTTTTGGACATAATCTAGAAAACTCATCAAATTATCATTTCAAATTTTTGTAGAATTTTTTAGGGTCGGAAAAATTATGAAACTGCCCCTGGCAGAAACCCCTTACTTACAACGGTTGAACGAAAATAATATTCCTTACGAATATTGAACGGAAATAATATTCCTTACGAATATTAAACGAATATAATGAATATTGAATGATAATAATATTCATACGAATACGAAAAATAATATCTCTTCAGAATATAAAAAAATAATAACCCTTACCTCAGAAGAAGACTGGATACTGGAGTAGTGATGTAGCAGACTACTCTTCTTCTATCTCTCTATAGCTTCTCTCTATATAGCTTCTCTCTCTATAATTGCTCTTGTGAGTCTTAGTGAATTGGTGAGAATGAAGGAAGAATAGCTTCTATTAATAAGAAAATATAGTTTCAATAATTGCACGTTTTGGGGCTCAAAATATTACAGTATAATACCTCCCTCTTTTTCTTCATTTTTAATTTAGTTCTTTTATTATTATCAAACTTGCACCACCTCCCCTGATAGTAAATCATGTGAATCAATAGTAAATCATATGACTCAATAGTTCTAAACATGTGAAAAAATTAATTATAGTATAGTACCTTCAACTATACCTCCATTTTTAATTTAGTCATGCACGTATTATCAATCTTGCACCAACTCTCCTAATAGTAAATCATGTGAATCAATAGTACACACATGTGAACACATAGTTATAAGCATGTGAATTAATAGCAATTAATTGCTCATTTATCTGGTTAATTACCCGATTGGTCAATATAACCTCCAGACATTAATTATTATCGAAATAAATGTCGATTTCCACTAACACTAATAATTCCCACACAATGGAATTATCAATTTCATCTTTAATCAACACGAACTTATTAATCATTAATATTATAACTCACAATATTTAACAACCAAGTCGTTCCCAGGAAAGATGGGGATTTTCGATAAGGATTTCTCCTTATTGGCGCGCAATTAGATGACCAAACCTCTCCTTGACAGAACTTCTAGACATTGTCAATATTACAAATAATAATATGAATAACTTTGTCGTCTCAATTATTAATTTAATAATATAAAATATTATGCAGATGATACTGTGACAATAATTGAATCAATAATATGAGAGATATTCTGCAGCAATTACTGTAGTAATAATTGAGTAAAATTGAGTGACTTCTCACGTAAACATCAATAATTAATACCGTGTGCTACTATGCAACCACGCGTATTACTGTACTTTTACTACCGGGTATTTTATGACAACTTGCTTACTTTGAAAAAAAAATTCATATATCATCCTTAACTTTAAACTTTTATCAATTTAACTATTTACCAAAATAGAAAAATTAAATACTTTTATTTCATAAAATTCGGGATCTCACAATCTCCCCTCCTTATGAAATTTTGCCTTCTAAATTTACGTACCTGGTAGTTCGAAGAGATGAGAATACCTTATTTTCTATTCGGACTATACCTTCCCAGTTATTTCCTCTGTATCATGATTTTCCCATTGCTCATCTCCTGTATTTCAGATATCATTATAGAATACAGTTTCAAAATAAGGGTTAATTGACATGCTACATATTATCCCTATACTCTGACCGACCAATTACATACCAAATAAACTTAGGTAGGTCATACTAGTGAAAGAATTCCCCGTCTCTCCCCTCCTAGTTATTGTCTCACATCTCAGTCAGGGATCATATCCCTAAGCTTTGATACCAACTGTGATGCCCCCAAAACAAGTTTACATCACCCATCTTGGGTCGCCAGATACATGGTACAGAACTCAACTACAAACTTAATTATATAATTATTGTGCAAAATACGACAAAACATAGCTGAGAGTGTAAACACGAATATTGCCTTCTAGACAATATCCACACTCAATGGAGTCCTCATTACAATTATTACCACACTATTTTATAAAAATAGTGAGGACTACTAAAGCCACTGATCCTGGACCATCACTCCATTCCCCGACTAGTCCCAGCTATATTCTCATTTCCTGAAGAGAACAGTGAAAGAAAAGGGCGAGCCCAACTAGCCCAGTAAGAAATATTATGACTAAGATAATGCAGAATAAATTATCCTTAGCCTTCAACAGTATAACAACTGATAGAATACAATAGACAACAAGTTTTAGATCAACAATTGCAGCGGAATAAGCAATCCATAAGAAGAGTCAAGTAGAACATAATGTCTACTCTCTCCTCTAGATTAAAAGTTCATCGTTAATATTTTATTCCTATAATGCTTATCAACAGTTCTTTGTTATACCCAAGATAAAAAGAACTCCCATTACCTGTCTTCACCTGAACCACCAAAGATTATAGTTAAATCCATAATTCATATTTATAATCATATAAATCGACAGTTCCACCTTGCCACAAAGGCTTAATAGAACGTTTACTCAATATCCTTACCCCAAAGGTTAAAGATATTCAAATGTAATAACAATGATCATACCAATCAGTTGTCTACCTTTGCACTACTGGCCAAAGATATTAACCTATAAAACCAATGGCCATGATCATACCTATCAATTTATGCATCGATTGCACTTCTGACCAAAGACATTCAACTGTTAACTAATGGTCATGATCCTGCCAATCACATCATTGAATTATCCATGCACTATGGGCCAAGAATATTCGTTAGTATCACCAGTGGTCATGATCATGTCACACACCTGTCCATCTTTGCAATACGGGCCAAAGTTTTCAATCAACAGTTCATTTTTGTACATAAGTCAAAGATATACAACTATAAAATCAATAATCAATCGTCCATCTTTGCACGTAAGCCAAAGATATACAACCATAAAACCAATAATCAACAGTTCATCTATGCACGTAAGCCAAAGATATACATCTGTAAAACCAATAATCAACAGTCCATCTATGCACGTAAGCCAAAGATGACTTTCATCACAATGTAAGCATGAGGATAATGACAATGATATAAGCATTAATCAAACGAAATCAAGGATAAATATTAAAGACTTTAAATTTATCCAGAGTTTAAAAATATCCAAATTGTCAACATGATACTGCTTTGTGGAGTAAAATTCAATAATAATATTCATGTCTCAAAAATAATTTGGATAAAAAAGAAATATATTTTTCAGGTGAATAGTAACTCGTGAATAGTACCTCGGCACGAAAAGTGCCCTGAATACCCGAGTGAATAATACTAGAGTGAATAGTAATTGGGTGAATAGTAACCTGTGAATAGTAACTCGTGAATAGTACCCCGGCACGAAAAGTGCCCCGAATATCCGAGTGAATAATACTAGAGTGAATAGTAACCCGTAAATAGTAACTCATGAATAGTATTTCGGTAATAATATTCAAATGTTATCAATCACTTAATAATCTCATAATCTAATATCATTAATATTATAACAATATTTTTATCATTTCTTAAACTTATAAACAATTTATTTTAATTATTTACACTTTACTAATTAATGCATTTAATCATTCAAAAATGCCAAACTCATAAGATTTCATCACCAATAACCAAAAACCTTATCAAAAATCTGCATATACCTTATATAGGATTCCCAAGCCATAAAATCCTATTTTCCAATTTCTTTTACTTCACATAACATATTTAATTCATTTACTCATAACTAGTTCATTTTCATGAAAAATACCAATCAGTCCCAAAAATATTTCTTTTATGGGATTTAGCAGAATATAGTCCCATATTGAACATATATTTTTCTTGGAATTTTTAAAATTCATTTACTATTTTTCATATGGCCAAAACTGCCGAATATTTAGACATTTATCATAAACTGTACTTTTGTCCAAATATTCCGAAATTTACAGGGTATACTGTTGTTATATAGATGTACTCCCAATAAAAATTTCACCAATTTTGGAGTTAACCACAAGGAGTTATAAGGGTTTACTTTTAAAATAGTCTTTTCCTATAAAATTCATAACTCCTAATCTATACATCCAAAAATCGCCATTTTTAGATACAATCTAGAAATCTCATCAAATTATCATTTCAATTTTTTCTAGAATTTTTGAGTGTCAGAAAAATTATAAAACTGCCCCTGGCAGAAACCCCTTACTTACAACGGTTGAACGAAAAATAATACTCCTTATGAATATTGAACGATAATAATATTCATATGAATACGAAAAATAATATCTCTTCAGAATATAAAAAAAATAATAACCCTTACCTCAGAAAAAGACTGGATACTGGAGTAGTGAAGTAGCAGACTACTGTTCTTCTATCTCTCTATAGCTTCTCTCTATATAGCTTTTATCTCTATAATTGCTCTTGTGAGTCTTAGTGAATTAATGAGAATGAAGGAAGAATGAGCTTCTATTCATAGGAAAATATAGTTTCGATAATTGCACGTTTTGGGGCTCAAAATATTACAGTATAATACCTCCCTCTTTTTCTTCATTTTTAATTTAGTTCTGCAAGTATTATCAAACTTGCACCACCTCCCCTAATAGTAAATCATGTGAATCAATAATAAATCATGTGACTCAATAGTTCTAAACATGTGAAAAAAATTAATTATAGTATAATACCTTCAACTATACCTCTATTTTTTATTTAGTCATGCAAGTATTATCAATCTTGCACCAACTCCCGTAATAGTAAATCATGTGAATCAATAGTACACACATGTGAACACATAGTTATAAGCATGTGAATTAATAGCAATTAATTGCTCATTTATCTGGTTAATTACCCGATTGGTCAACATAACCTCCAGACATTAATTATTATCGAAATAAATGTCGATTTCCACTAACACTAATAATTCCCACACAATGGAATTATCAATTTCATCTTTAATTAACACAAACTTATTCATCATTAATATTATAACTCACAATATTTACAACCAGGTCGTTCCCAAGAAAGAGGGGGCTTTCAGATAAGGATTTCTCCTTATTGGCGCAATTAGGTGACCAAACCTCTCCTTGATGAGAACTTCTAGACATTGTCAATATTGCAAATAATAATATGAATAACTTTGTCGTCTCAATTATTGATTTAATAATATAAAATATTATGCGATGATAATCTTTGTGACAATAATTGAATCAATAATCTGAGAGATATTATCAAAGAATTCATCTGTAGCAATAATTGAGTAAAACTGAGTGACTTCTCACGTAAGCAGCAATAATTAATACCGTGTGCTACTATGCAACCACGCGTAGTACTGTACTTTTACTACCGGGTATTTTATGACAACTTCTTTACTTTGAAAAAAATTTCATATATCACCATTAACTTTAAACTTTTATCAATTTAAATATTTACAAAAATAGAAAAATTGAATACTTTTATTTAATAAAATTCGGGATCTCACAAAAACTCTATGTAAAATTTTTGAAATGTGAATTTTGACTAGAGGAGGTTCAATTTCTAGGTCATGTGATTGATAAAAATGGGGTAGCAATAGATCTGGCAAAGATAGAAACAATTATGAATTGGGATCAACCAACAACTCCAACCGAAGTACGAAGTTTTCTTGATTTAGCAGGGTACTACTGACGTTTTATAAATGATTTTTCAAAAATAGCAACCCAGCTAACCAATTTAACTCAAAAAACGGTGACATATGTGTGGACAGACAAATATGAAGAGAGTTTTCAGAAGTTAAAGAAGTTATTATGCAGTGCGCCAGTATTATCTTTACCAGATGATACTGGAGGTCTTATTGTGTATAGTGATGCTTCACATAGTGGATTAGGGTATGTGTTGATGCAGCATGGGAAGGTGATCGCATATGCTTCGCGACAACTCAAGGATTATGAGAAAATGTATCTTAGTCATGATCTGGAGTTGGCCGCAGTGGTGTTTGCATTAAAAATTTTGTGACATTATTTGTATGGGGAAAAGTGTGAAATATACACAAATCATAAAAGTCTGAAGTATATTTTTACACAGAAGGAGTTAATATATGAGGCAGAGAAGATGGTTAGAGTTAATAAAAGATTTTGACTGCGAAATTCTATATCATCCCGGTAAAGCCAACGTGGGTGCAGATGTATTGAGCCGGAAGAATCAAGAAAAGCTGAACATCATAACAAACAATGAGATACTGATAAGAGAATTTGAGAGGCTCAAGATTGAAACCTGAGTTCCAGTTGACCCTAATTAGAAGTTATTTGTGATGGAAACTAGCTCCACTTTAATAGACAGAATCAAAGAAATGCAAGACAAAGATGACGCATGTCAAAAGTATAAAGCAGAAATAACTCAAGAAAAGAACATCAAGTTTTGAATAGATAAGGATGGAGTATTGAGGTTTGAAGATAGAATTTGGGTTCCATCGGTATTAGCACTAAAAGAAGAAATTCTAGAAGTAGCTCATAACTCTAAGTTTACTGTACACCCAGGGAGTACTAAGATGTATAAATACGTGAGCCAATACTTTTGGTGGTCAAAAATGAAGCGGGAGATAGCGGAATGGGTAAGCAAGTGTCTCACATGCCAAAGGGTGAAAGTCGAGCATCAAAGACCGAGTGGATTGCTACAACCTCTACCGATTCTTGAGTGGAAGTGGGAGTACATCACACAAAAAGGTCACAATGCCATTTGGGTAATAGTTGACCGTCTCACAAATTTGCCCATTTCCTGCCTATCAAGATTTCTTATACTCTTGACCAATTAGCTAAGTTGTATATAAATGAAATCATTTCTAGACATAGAGTTCTTGTATCTATAGTGTCAGATTGAGACCCACAGTTTACTTCAAATTTTTGGAGGAGTCTTCAAAACCACTTGGGAACTCAGTTAAGATTAAGTACAACATATCACCCACAAACAGACGGACAAAGCGAGAGAACCATTCAAACGTTGAAAGATATGTTGCGAACCTATATTATGGATTTCAAGGGAAGTTGGGAAGATCAATTGCCTATAGTAGAGTTTTTTTACAATAATAGTTATCATGTCAGCATAGGTATGCCACCATATGAAGCGTTGTACGGTAGAAAATGTAGAACACCCTTGTGCTAGGACGAAGTTGGGGAAAGAAAAATGCTTGGTCCTGAGATAGTTCAACAAACCACTGAGAAGATTTGACTTATACGCCAAAGATTGCAAGCATCTCAAGACAGACAGAAAAAGTATGTAGATCAACACAGACAGTTACGAGAATTTGACGTTGGGAGTCATGTATTCTTGAAGGTATCTCCGTGGAAGGGAAAGATTTGTTTTGGTAAGAAAGGAAAGTTAAGCCCAAGATTCATCTGACCAATTCAAATATTATGAAGAATATGTGAAGTAGTGTATGAGGTAGCCTTACCCCCTGAGTTAGAACACATCCACAATGTATTTCATGTATCCGTACTACGTCCATATAAGTCAGATTATAAACATGTTATAAACTATGAACCTGTTCAGATTGAGAAAGATTTATCTTATGTGGAAGTTCCAGTACAGATAGTTGATCGAAAAGAACAAGTGTTGAGAAATAAGGTTATATCATTAGTTAAGGTGATATAGAAGAATCACGATATTGAAGAAGCTACGTGGGAGCTTGAAAATAAAATGCGAGAAGAATTTGCACATTTGTTTTTATAAGTTATGTTTTTAATTTCGGGAAAAAAATTTTATAAGGGGGGGTGAATGTAATAATCCGAACCTAAATTAGGATTATCAATAAATTAAGAATGTAAATTATAATTGTAAATTATAAATTACTTTATGTTAGTGTTGCAATAATTAAATTATGACTTGGTAAGGTTTGATATGGGGTAGAGACCCTAAAAAGTAAATAAGAAAACCTTAATCAGGACTTGGGATTTAGAATAGAAACCCTAAGTCTAAATAGGGTTATAATCAAAAATTTAATCAGGGTTGTTGTTTATTGTATGGATAACATCAAGTATGACTAGGCAGGGCTTTACTTAAGAATACTTATTATGATAAGCCTTAATTAAGGATTTGATAACTTTAAAGTTATACTAATAAACCCTAAACCTAAATATTAAACCCTAATTATAATATTAGTAAACCCTAATTCCTAATTTATCAAACCCTAATGACCAAGTACATAATTAATAAAAATTTAAAGTATATATATATATATATATATATATGAATTGGCTAAATTATCCTCAAAGTTAATTGAGAAATTACTAAAGTAACCTTAGTATTGGGGAAATGACTAAAATGCTCTTTGTCTTCCAAAATATGATGATAAGGCTAAATATATGACTCACCGCTTATAAGATTTACAACATGTGTCTAAAAACAGCCCCACCATCAGCCTTTTAACACCTTAGAGCTGATCCATGCCTTAGTTGTCAACAATATAATGAAATTAGGTAATTTACCCCTACTTGAACTTTGTACATATAAGCTAAGTGTTGGAATACCAAAGCCACAAAATTTAATTAAGAACACATCATATAATCATCCACAAACAACTCTTAAACAGCTAACATTCAGATCATAAAGTCAGTTTTCAAAGGTTGTTTGAAAAGGTAAGAACACTAACCCTAACCCTTGATCTTTGAAGCCATGTCAAATGTTGTGATTTAGTGTTTATATATGTGATATAACATGTTATTTAGTGATCTGATTTGCTTAATCATGAATCCATAACGTTTAAATACATAAAAATGAAGATTTAAGATAGGAGTCATGAACCCTAAAAACCTTATCTGACAGCTGAATGTTAGGCCTCTTAGATCCTAACCTGTTAAAGTGTATTATGAGTATACTATGACATAAGCTTAGTAATATAGAAGTGAAAAACATGTAAGGATTATCAGTTATTTAAGGTCAAAACTCATTGACTGATCATAAAATATTTTTTTTGGAAAACCCAGAATTTCAAGAACACGTCTGACAAGATTTTTGACATCTTAGATCTGGCAACTGTGGTAGTTATAGGACCCCTAATGATATCATTTCTGTAGACTGGCATATGGACTACATATCAATAACAAAACTGACCATTACATCAATCGATTGAAAGTTATGATCATTCAAAGTTATGACCTTGAAACTGGAAAACCCATATTTATGGGCAACCCAAAAAGTTGCAAAGTCACTTCTGCCAGCTAGTTTGACCAACCTCAAAATCGATCTTCTTATGTTGTTATAAACTGTTAGATGTTATATTATTGTAATATGACATACATATTAAATGTTTAATACACTGGAACGTTTATCTAATACATAAAATCCAAGATAATTGGCTTGAAAGTAGGACAAAAGACACTGACTGAGTTTCTGGGTTACCTAGAAACTCAAGATTAGGCTATGATAGTAACTTTGATCCCAGCCATAGTTTTCTGAGATGATGAAACTAGATCATAAACATGTTACATACTTACAGTACTACGTCAGTACTACTTTGTTGAACCTTTTTCAGAACCAAAAACCATTGTTAGTAAAGATTTAAGGCCGGTCAAACTTGTCACCAGAGCGTTGACTTTCGTTTTCTTCAGTTGGTGAAGAACACCAATAGCGACGGTTCTATCACTATAGGAGCCTTTAGCGACAGTTAGCTGAAAAATAATAAAAATAATCATAATAAATAGAAATAAATACTAAAAAATTATTATAAATTTATAATAAATTTCTAAAATACATTTTAAATTATAATAAATACTCTTTAATATTTTGACATGAAATTTAATTAATATTGAATTTATTTAAATATTAATGATTATGAAATTATTTAATAATAAAAATAAATAAATTAGTAAAAATAATAATAAATTATTGAAAAATGAAACTAATAGTTTAAAAATCACTATCAATAATAATAAATTATTTGAAATTTATATTGATGGTTTAAAAATTAATATGAGTGATTATTAATTATTTAAAAATAGTATTAATGATTTTAAAATTCATTTTAATTAATAATAAATTAAGAAAAAATATTATTAATTATTGAGAAGTTATTTTAAGCTTCAAAAATTATAATAAATAAAAATTAACTTATTTAAAGTAATATTTAAACTTTTAAACAAATTTTATTAGAAAAATAATTCAAAAATTATCCGAACAAGTTATAAAACACCGAATGGACCTCAAACACAAACCAGACACTAATAGTTTGACTAGTTATTAGCTATTATTATTTCTAATAACTGATATAATCATATTTAGGTTGCGTAGACGGCTTGAATAACCTAGGATAACGATTCTCTTAGCAGGCAAGTTTTTCATATACATTTAATTTTTTATTAAATGTACTTATTATACTGATATGATATGAACTTGTTTAAAAGTCCGTTGTTTAAAAAGGTTATAGCTTATTGTTCAAGCATAACCAAATCATATGAACTGTTATTTGCATAAAATGCATTCGATTTAATATCAAATCATAAATTATGGAAAAAACCAATGTTGTTTGTTGAAAACTATTATGACCAACAGTCATATATTGACCGGGGTTTTTATGACCGATATTTATAGCAATGATCGGAGGTTAATTAAAAGGATGATATGCATACTCCTAGGATGTGTGGTTGAGCAAATCAACCCGGGTTGCTAAGTCTATATGACTGACAGTGGTTCATAATGTGCGGGGTTTAACAGATAAACCTCAGTATATATATACTTTGAAAAACTTCTGAACTATATGTTCATCTATTTCAGTCATAGTGTGAGTATATATTACACATTGCTAAAACCTGCTGAGCCTTTTAAAGCTCATCCCTTGCAAATATTATTTTCCTTTGCAGTTGTGACTGATATTCCGGGAAGTTCAAGTGTGCATTCTTGTGGCTACAAGAAGACTATAATAGTTTAAGTTAATTTTATTTCTTTAAACCTCAAATGTAATAATTTTAATTTGGGATGGTGTATTAAGTCTTAGTTATATAAACTTTTTAGTTTTTACTTTCCTAAATTAGAACTGGAAATCAAGTACAATATTATTATGAACTGTTTATCTGAATGAGGGTATTTGATGCCGAGTGAGTTCTGTAAAAATTGAGGTTGCGCCCCTCGGTTCCAGGAACAATCTTGTCATTGGTACTGTGAATGTCAGATGAATAGGAATTACTGATATGAAAGAAATATCTGTAAGATTATAAATCTATACATCTAAGTGGTAGTATTCATCATGATAATTGTTCTGAAGAAAAATAATATCTGATGAATACTATGAATCTTGGATTGATAGAGATTATTTTCTTACAAAATATTTACGTGAGCACCAAATCTGCTACAGGAAGTGTAGAGTTTGGGTGCGTCACACTATTAATTTATTTAAATAAATAATATTTATTTTACAATAAGGATAAGCCTCCTTAGCGATTAATGATTTTTCAGATAATATAGATTTCAACATCAATCATAAAAGAACCTTTGAGTTAATAGTTACTCTACAATTCAATCATTCTACCATACAATGTCCCAATTATATTAGACATGGAATTACTGTCAAGTCTTATTTTATTTAATTATATGTATTTCGATTCCCAAATGCATAACTTTGAATAAATATAAATTAGAAACTACTTTCTAATTTTATTCCACCTTGGCCAAGGATTCCTGGGTTGTCATTTATTGAATCACATATGACATATCTCTTCTTTTACTAGAAGCAGTATATTCTTTATTGATCATTCATTATCTCCATATATAACACATTATACCCAAGCATACCCTTTGATATACCCTAAGATTCTTAAGGAATAAGTCAAAGTATAAATCATTATATATAAGATACTATTATGATCTCAAGTCTAAGGATCACTTGTACTATTATTACTTCAGGAATTCCTATTGACAAGCGAGTAAAGCTCCATTAGGTATTCCTTAGCGAGTCACATTCAGTGAACTTATTCTCTAATAAGCACCTACATACTTGCTTTAGTGTCTCCACATAAATGATCATGAGATAAATCATTCTCATCCAATGAGCAAGCAACATATGTACCAATCTATCCAGATTCACTAATCCCCCTTTTTAGTAATCTATTGATTGGGAACATTTTAGTTTTAAGCTATCTAAGAATTTAGATCTCATTAGCATGATCTCATCATGATTCTAAAAGCATTGCTTAAAACTATGAGTTTATCACATATTATTAAAACATAATCATGTAGATAAATAAATTCCTTTAATAAATAATTCTTTTATTTATAAATAAATAAGATTGATTACAAAGTATATGCTTTATCATCATACATGATTAGCTTGTATGCATACTACTTTCATTAGGCACTCCTCGACTTCCGTGAAATACGGTTACCGCACTTTTTATTCCCTAGTTTGTGTGTATGTGTGTGTGTATTGTAGTTAATTGGGCGTAAGTGCTTTATTTGAAAGTAGTGTTTGCACCTATATACAAAGGGTTTGACTTATATAAAATTTCAATTTTAATACAACGAATATAAAGTGATATTTTGGAAATAGGTTTTCAAACCCTTATGCTCACATAGAAATTGAGGCCTTTAATACTTCTGTTTTATTCTGTATTCGACTTATTTTGATTTTATTTTCGAGATGCAAAGTATCTTCGAAAAAATATATATATATATATATATATATATATATATAAGTTTCAGGCTTCTTATGGGAATAAAAGCCATCAAAGTATGTCCGAGCACCACACATAGGATTTTTATTATTACGTGGACCTTAAATCTGGATAACCATTTGAAGGTCCTAAATTTACAAGTAAAAATTTGCAAGCTAGTTGTACAACTGAAAAGGGTCTATCATTAGAACCAGATCTAGATCCATCAGTTGGATCTTAGATCATGTGGCTCCTAGGCTCACATAATATCACATAAATAGCCTGCATAGCAAATATAGTAAAATAAAATAGATATTTATACTAAACATCTCTAAACGAAGGATTCATCAGTTAAATCCTCGTTAGCGAGTAGCCCATAACTTCCAAAGGGGGGAGGGGGTATATATAGACTGGGCTTGCCACGGTCCCACCTGTGGTAGTCATAGGTTTACCTGTGGCTGGGCCTGGTGGGTTTAGTCCAGTGGGTCCTGTTGTTCTCAAAGTACGTGCACTCCGACCAACGCATAGTCTGCTTGAACCTTCATAACTTTTAATCTGAGAATCCGATGGAGGTGTGCTATACCTTTCTGGAAATCCCATTTCGAGAGCTACACAATAACATGAAATTTGACCTTTTTTGAATCTAGGAAGATGGGTCCATGACCAGATCTTCGAGTCTTCACAATCTGTCCGTTGAGCTATCTTGCGCTGTTTTCACTCGGGATTGCTGTTATGGTTCTGCATAAACTTCTTCATGGTAATTTAATTTGATTTGATGTTGACTTAGAAAAATTAACCTTTTTCCCATCTGGGTTAGTTTTCAGGCTTGACGCAGCTGCAGCTGTCCTCCCTCAAGGTTATCTTCGGGGTTTGACTGTTGTTGACTTTTATCTGTTCTCAGGTTTGTCTCTGAGGTTGTTTTGATATTTTCCAGGGGATGTATCTAGGGTTTGGTTTGATGATTTCCCGGGGTTGTCTTTGGGGTCCAGTTTGATGATTTCAACTTTGAGGGTTGTCTTTGAAAGACGATTTTGCCCTCCTGCATAGTTATTAACAAGAATGCGAAATTTTGAGTGTCTACAAGATCTATACATAGGTAGTTAGATTCATATGGAATTTATAGAGAATTTTCTCACAAAATCATCCCATTCTCTCTCTATAAAACACTTATTTTTCTCTTCCTCTTTAAAAAATAAGCTGAAAGCCTCCTTATATAGGCTCTAAAAATGGTCGCAGATGTACCTGTTGGTAGGATAGGTGGGGTTCACTTGCCTCAATTTTTATGTCGTCTAGTCAGTTCTCGTGTTGTTCACTGAAACGTTTATAACTTTAAATTCGGGAAGAGCTGGGAGACAAGTTTTAAGAACAAAGAATTTCATGAATAAATAATTATTTTGAGATAATAAGAAAATAAATATTTATTTGAATATAAATATTGATGTGTTGTGAATTTATTTCAATACCAATATGTAAGTAAATAGTAAAAGGATATATTAAATTATTAGTGACCATTTTAATTAAGTCCACATATGTTATAAGTATTAATTAGACTGGACTAATGTACATGGATTATATGACGTGGGTACATAAATAATCCCTAACTTTCTATTTTGTAGTAGCATTAACATATTAAAATTACATTTTTGGGAATTAAAGAAACTAAACTAAGCAATTTAATCATGTTGTTGAGGATTTAGAAGCTTCAGTTACCCAAACAGTGACCTACACCTTCTTTACGTAACCACCAAGATGTAATCAGTGGCTATGAATAGGTGATAAATGGCTGTGGAAATGACTGAGATTGGTGGTTGAACAACCCACTGTTAACCATGGTGTTCTTCTTCTACACTCTACTTTTAAACTTTCATGTAAACTCATTAGCCAGTCTACCATTGTTCTATAAAAAGGCAGTTACATTTCATTTTTCACGTTGCTGTAAATTGTTTGATAAAATTTCCAGTTGAGAGGGTGAGTTATTTTTGTTTAAGGAGGAGTCTAGCATTTGTAGGAGGTAGAGATTTAGCTTACTGAACTTCTTAGAAGGTATTTTCTTATCTTAAGTCCTTTATTTCAAACTTTGGTGAATTATAGAAATTCCACCGAATTCTTATAAATTAGATTTGGAATTGTGCTACCAATGTGTTTATAAAGTGTGTATACATGTAAGGAACATCTAATAATAAAATTGAGCATGTTTAAACTAAGAAAATCAATGTTGGTTTGATACTCTGCGAAATAGAGTATCCTACTGGTGCTGGTCCAAGAAGGGCGCAGATGTGCCCAGTTTATACTAGGGTGCAATGCAGCTGCGTCGGACCCCAAGATGTGATTCTGACTTCTATTTTCAATTTGGTCAATTCTAGCATACTGATATGACTTAAACATGCATGGAAATAAGTTTAACGTCAGGGTTTAGGTTCTTTGGCATAACATGAATGATTTGGTTGGTGTTAGTAGGTGTGTAATAAGGAAAAAATAGTTTCAAAAAATAGGCTTTGATGAAACTAATGGACTTTAAGTTCTGATTTTGGTGAACATGCATATATGATATAGCTACACATGAGATGTAATTCAAGGTTATATACATATAATAAGATGTAATTCCCATTTGGTTTAAAATAACTTTTCAAAACAAACTTGGATGTGTTATAATCTGATAAACATGATGTGGTGCATATTCTGAACTTAGAACATATATGATTTATATTTCTTATGTGGCCACACATATTACTTACGTATGCTCATTTTGGTTAAACACATTAAAAGTTAGTCAAGCATGAGTTTAAACATGTTTTAAAATGATTAACGATGCTAGCTATGAACAAAAGATGTGAACACTTATAAGCATGCGTAATACAGATTATGTGATCTCTTTATGTGAACATATGACTAATTAGTACGCATGGTGACTACATGACCCTATTTAGCCGTGATTCTATGGAAATCCTAAACTAAGACCATGACATGTAAAAATGAACTTAAGATGGTCATACGCTTATGAAAAGTCCTCTAGCATGTTAAGTGCAAGCGGCTGGGTATGCTAAAGTATGGGAAATAAACATGAAATGCAAGGCTCAACTCAGTGCAGCCGGAAGGCGGTCTTGTTGCAGATCCCTCGAGCCTAACTGTAGTGATTCTGCGCCATCCTGCAAAATAATCTGTCTAATATATTTGTGATATGAGATGTAATGCATGCTTGTGTTAATGTCTAAATCTGTAATACATGTTTAAACACAGTATTTGAAATAGCTATAAGCATGTTAATGATAAAGATCATAAAGTGGATATATGTTTATAAACTTTGAACATTGAGCCAAAAGAGGATTACGAACTATGTTGTTTGATTTCATAATGTCTTATAACTGATTTTATGCTATGAGTATGTAAGAAATGTGATGTAGTATGTATAGAGTATACAACTAAGCTAGACGTTTATATGTGCGTTTAAACTTATATATCATTTATGAGTATACATAACTAATGAATATCCTATACACATAACTATATTATGCTAAGATTCAAAAAGTGTTGATAAACTATACTTTGGTAAACTACGCTTGAGGCAAGTACTCAAACCCTACTCTTTATTGAGCATTACTTGAGCTTGTACTAGTATTGTTTGTACAAGTAAATCCTTGAAGGGATGATTCATATCTCATGACCTAATATTTCGTAGTTTAGAAATGAACTTTTTTCGAACCTTGATTTTGAAAGATAATTGTTCATGTATATACTGTGAAAGAAAACTATCTAAGCCATTTCTTCGGCAACTGTAACGACCCCAAAATTCATACAATTCAATTATCGACTTCGGTCGTTAATAACATGTCTAACTTCTGATTTTACATCATTATTCGATGTTAAGCTTAATAAAATATGGAATAATTTAAACTTTTCTATCTTCTTACTTTAATTCCCTGAATCAAAACATTTATCATCTACATGTCTTTGAATCAATCTTATTGTATGATTCGCTTCATCAAAGTTATTATATAGAATCTTACATTTCAATCTGATAACCTTTACATATTAGATAACCCAAACTTTACAGTTTATTATTACATAATTATTGTGATTTATCAAGTACATTTCTCAAAACCTTTATCTTTACCCATCTTTGAACCATACCTAGCTTATTACTCACTTTATTAGAGTTAATAAATAAAACTTACATCCATGTTCAACACTCTTTTATACAACAAAAAAAATTTAAACTTTATAACTCAACATTTATTAAACATCATACATTATTCAGAACCTTAAACATGGTTCAAATAATAATAATTCAGCCAAAGTGTAAAAATCTTCAAGTATCACATCTGATTCATGCCTTTCAAGTAGCACATAACTTTACCTTGAATCCTTAACATGCAAAAATGGTTATTTGCAAGGTTGAGTTCGACAGCCTAGCAAAATCTAACAGTTTTCATGCATCACGTAGCTCATAATAACATGCTCAACATATATCTCATAAACATTGGACTAAAATAACATATATGCTATAGTTCATATAACAAGCATAAAGATTGAGTTCCTTACTCAATCAACATGCTTTACTCAATCAACGTACTCATTGATGAATGGGATTTATACCCGTGAATTGGATACTTTATGACTTAAATAGTTGCTTGATCTCGTAGATTTTATATAGTTTTATATGATTATACTGTTATTATGCTTAAACCGATTCAATGTAGGGTTTATTAGGTCTTTCCCATGCTTTTAGGGGCAAAATGGGCATTTTATAAGTACCCGCGTCGTGGCGCCAATGCCAAGCCTTGTGCTTGCGTCGGAGCGCCACCCTCTTGTCTTGCTGACGTCACTTTAGCGCCGCAGCGCCACAGATCCTTTTTGGACTCGCACTGTAGCTCGAGCTCCGGTGTTTTCCAAGCTAATGTGGCGCGACAACGTCACCCATAGGCATTTTGCCCGTGCCGCAGTGCGAGCTTCGGTGCGCAGGCAGAGAAGGTTTGTTTTTGACCTAGCAAAAGGAAGGAAATTATTATAAGAAGGGAGGCAAGCCTCTGCATCTGGGAGATATCTCCTATAACAGAGAATAGATAGCTTAGGATACAATAGTTTAGTTTTTCCTCTTCTTTTGTAATTCCTCTCTCTAGTTCTTAGTAAATGTCTGTAAATATAAATTAGGGAGAAGTTTGGGATTTCCTTGGAGCGACAAGAGCAGTGAGCTACATAGATTGGAAAGCTTGTTTGAGCAGAATGCTTGGAGATTGAAGGGCTTTGACAGAGTTTCCTCTTATCCATTTATTCCCTCTGATTTTGTAATCCATAAATGTTGTCTTTATTGCTACTTATCTTTTGTTTAATAGCTATGAACTGAATATTTGATCTAAGGTTATAATGGAACCCTTTATTATTTAAATCGACTGTCTTATCTCTTTGGTTGGCACCATATGATTTGGTTCAATATATTTATGCTTAATGATTCTCGCTAAGACATTAGTGATGATTTTGGTAATTTACATGATATTGAAAGAAGGATTGTAGATTTACATCGTAATATATTGGCATGTGATTATGGGTTTCGACTGCATAAGTTATGCGTAGAATAGACATATATATGTGCGCCACGTGCGACCTATTTGAGAACTTATGCTTAAATCCTTGTTATGATTAATTCGCATTGACATGTGTAGGATTGTATCTAGCTTGGACGTTCTTTTCTGTTCTATTCCCTATCGGGTGGATCTAGAAAGGATATGTTTGTGCATACCTCGACAGAGGTGTATGAGCACTTGTGTGTTCTCGATCGACAAATTGTCGTGACCATAAAGACCAAAGAGAGAAGGGTAGGAAGTTTGATGAAGCATAGCACGCCAGGTGTTCGACAGAATGCCTGAGTGGGGTGAAGTTATAACCTTAGCTTGTAATTCCTTCGATTACCATTCGTTATCCATTTACTTGCTTTGATAATTAGTTATACTTAGATTAATCACAATTCCATTTATCTGTTGTTCGAATAAGACTTTAGCGATACAAAGTTGGTACTTGGTAAATATTAGTGATAGTTCCTCGTGGGTTCGACACTTTTCTTATCACTGTATTACTTGTTAGATCGCATATACTTGCGCGTGTTTAGTGATCGGTTTTCCGGCCAACAAGTTTTTGGTGCCGCTGCCGGGGAACTATTATTCTAATATTATCCAATATTGATTTAAATCAATTTAGTCTTAATTTGAACGTATATATATATATATATATATATATATATATATATATATATCTTTTATTTGTTTGATCTTCCTTTTTGTTTTTAAGTTTACAGGGTATGGACTATCATTGTTATCAATGGCCTTATGGACACAACCAAGCTCAAAAGAAGGACTCGAGTAATTGCAAGTTCAAATTGCAAATGTCTTGAGGTTTTCTGACAATCTTTAATGTCAGTCCACTCAGAATGCCTATTGTTAGGAACGAGCTAACATTGAACCGATCTCCTATCATCCAAACTGTCAGGGTTATCCAAACTCTTAGGACTACAGTCAAGAGCAATATCATTATCTGAATTACTCCTATGCCTATCAAGTTGAATATCAGTCTCCGCCACAATATGAGGTGACATCTCGACCCAATGAGAGCTTTTCTGAGTACTCAACATGAGAAGAAGAGAACAGGCTTGGAGAGATTCTCACCAACTTTATTGAGAGAAATGAGGTTCAGATGGCAAACCAAGAAGCCGCATTGCAAAGCCTTGAAAATCAATTGGGGCAACTCGTCAATGCCATCACCAATCTATCGCAAGGCAATCTACCGGTCATAATTGATCTCGAAGATGAAAAAGTAGAGAAATGCATGGTGGATACGCAAGAAAAAGGCGATGAGTCTCGCATAGTGGTTGAGGAAGATGTCATGGTGCAAACTATCCAACTGGTGGAGTCTAAAGTTGGAGACAAAAGGATCAACAGTGGTTGTACAGTCAAGACTGATCAAAAACCAGAAACCACGCTCACGACTGTGGAAATCGTGGAAGGCCCGCTAGCGCACAAAGAACGCTTTCAATTTGATGAACAAGGGGAATTAGTGTATAATTCCACTGGTGAAAGATTCTTCGTGCCGATGGGTGAGGAAAATGAGAATGGCCAATCATCCATGTCGGCCAAAAATTTAAAAGAATTAACAAATAGGCGGCATGAGATGGTCATTTTCGCTTATGAGCCGGATTGAGCGGCATAGGTAAAGTCAAGCCAACGACTTTAAAAGAAGCGCTTGGTGGGGAGGCACCCCCATCTCAGTATCAATTTTCCCTATTTTTCTTTATTTATGTCTAGTTAATATTGCATCTTTTCTCTTTACCTTGTTAACATTGCTGCCTGTTTAATTGTAATGCATTGTCGTATCTAATGTGCATGATTTTGCGATTATAGGATGCAGGCAGCATGTTTATTTAATATGTTGCTAGTGTATATCTTAGTTAGAAATAAGCGTTATCTAGCTTGTATGATATCTGTGTAATATATGTTAGCTAATACATGGCTTTTGTGCAGTAAAACTCAGAAATTGAACTCGCGTCGTAGCGCCAATAAGTAGACTGGAACCCGCACTGCGGCTGTAATAACCCGATATTTTCTATATAATTAAATCAGAAATTTTGTGTATAATTTTTATTTATTTATTTATTTTAAAGGTGAGAATGCGTGCAAGGTAATGTGTATGTATTTCTGTGATGAATATAAAATATATTTATTACATGAATGATTACAAATAATTTCATTTTAGAATTATTGATCATTATAAATTATATTCTTATAATAATTAATTTTATAGTAGAAATGTTTTTATTAATTATTTTCCATGAAAATATGATTTTATATTATTTAAATAATATATGAAATAATTATTAGAATTATTACAATAAATATTTTATTATATGAATTCGTTTAGATTATTCAAGTTAATTATTTTTAACTTAATTAATAATGATATATAGGCAAGATAAATCAGATATGGAATTCAAACTCTAATTTTGGATTTTTGGCTAAGGAATGGGAATAATAATATAATATTATTATTTTTTAATGCTATAAATATGTACTATATGTGTGTAATGTTA
Organism: Panax ginseng; assembly: GCA_020205605.1. Lineage (NCBI taxonomy): Eukaryota > Viridiplantae > Streptophyta > Magnoliopsida > Apiales > Araliaceae > Panax > Panax ginseng. Next base: position 77,078,212 of record CM035130.1, read on the forward strand.
ATGTGTGGAACAGTTTTAATGTAACATGACAAAACCCTAGAATTAATCTGATAAACTCTATTTTTATACTCAAATACGAGTTTAAGCTATTTGGTAACCATGTTATGTGATAATTTATGTGTATTATAAAATTTTATGATAATTAGGAAAACCCTAATTGTTAGAAAACCCTAGTTTTAAGCTGTTAAACCCTAATTCAAAAGTCGAATGCCAGCTTAAGAATGTTATGTAATCATGTTAATGTGGGTAATGACCGATATTAAAGGTATTAACCCTAATTAGGGAGAATCTTAATTATTTAATACCCTAATTTTTTGAAGTATAAACCCTTGTTGTTTTTCTAAATTATAAACCCTAATTTGCTTATGGTAAATCCTAATCGCTAAATTGGGAAGTTTAATGCTAATTAGTGTATCTTAAACCTAATTAGCAAAGTGCTAACTATTTAAAAACCTAAATCAATTAAGAAACCATAATTTTTATTTTTAGAAACTAATTTTTATTTTTATTTTAAACCCTAAATGAAAACTTAGAAATTCATTTGTTGAAAAACCTTAGGGTTAAACCCTAAAGGTCTAACCCTAAGGGTTTGCCAAGTTACCATTTTGCCATTAAAATTAAATTTCAAATGACTATTATACCCGTGTTGCATTATTGGACATAACTTGTGTATCTAGCCAAAGTTGTAGTTGGTAAACCAATCCAACAACCCCATGTGACTTAATCTTCAACAAATCAAGCTCTATATATCAGCCAAATCATTTCATTCAATATATATATATATATATATATATATATATATATATATATATATATATATATATATATATATATATATATATATATATATATATAGAGAGAGAAAGCTCATAATTTTAATACATTTGTTATCCAACAAAGTCTCTCTCTCTCTATACCCACGAAATTACTTAGTATTTCAGTCCCTATCTAAGTTCCTAGTACACCCAAGAACAAGCATCAAAGATCAGATTCAAGTGTTAAGCATGAATGAGGTATAAACCATAAACTTAGAAATCCTTGTGATCTATGTTATTTTTTGTTGTTTATTGTTTTAAGTGGTGTTAGAAGGGGTCATTTAGTGATCTGGGTTGTTATTTCTTAGATCCATAACATCTAGTGTTCGAAAATAAAGTTTTTAAAATTCTGGAAAAGTTTAAAATTTTTGTCTGACAATGAATGTCAGGTCTCCTAGATCTTTTTCTGTTTATTATTTTGGTGTTTTAAAGGTTTGAAGTTGTTGTCTGTATTGTTGTTAGTAATCTGCAAGTGGGTTCATGATCATTGCATGCGTAGATCGAAAGTTATTCACGGTTAAAGTTCATCGACCGGTCGACGAACTAAGTTTTACGGGTAACCCGTAAAATGAAGAACGGTTCGACCAAATGACTTTGACCGGATTTGATTTTGTTGCTGTAAAGTTGTTTGGATGAATATTTGTATCTAGATTATAGTATGTCATGAGTACTGTAACGTCCCGAAATCCGGTCTATTTTCACATCCGAATTCCGTACGTCACGATCCCATCTTCATCCTAACATACATCATTATATAGCTAAATATAACAACATACATCCTCAAATCCCAGGTTCTAAAACCTTATAACCTTTCTCATTACAAATAATGATAATTACATTATTCCTTTCATCTTACAAGAGTGACTTTTATCCGCTACCAAGGATACATAACAATTCATTAAACTAGTCTATAGTTTAATTTTCATCTTTCTACATTACAAGTCTTCACTTGATCTTTTCACTCATTCACAATTTGAATGGCACTTCAACTGGATTTCGTCGACTTGATTCTTACGGGATCCTTAAGTTCTTCTAACATCGTTTGCTGAAAATATTTTTATTTAAAGCAAGTGTGAGCATTCAATTGCTCAGCAAGTCAAAGCAGTTGAACAAACAACTTCAAGAATTTAAACATTCTTTTAAGACTTCAATAACCTAACAAAGGTTATGAAGCAGCTTGAATAATAGGAATAATCTCGATTCCTATCATTTTAAAACATTAGTCACATTCACTTTGAAATACTTTCATTCTCTACTTTCTTTCATACACATTTTGTCTGGCTAGAATCAATAGCACAGACTCAACAATAACGGTTCATGTATAAACAGAACATTCTCATATTGAACAGTTCAATCATAAAACAGTTCATATCATAGAAACACCAAAGTGTTCACATTGTGGCACAAGGCCTCATACGTTCTACCATCTTGCACAAATATCGCACATAGACAGAATTTCTCAAGTTCAACATCTGAGAAGTTTAGGAAACTAGCATTCATTTAAAATATGAATGAAGTTAGGAAACTTGCCTTACGCACAGCTACAGCTTACATTGAACTGCTCATTCCAATCCCTATAACACATAAGGAAATAACACAGACACCAATTAGTCATATACTTGACTTACACATTGGTTTACTTAACTTTACTTCTTAGGGTTCGCGTTCTTGCAATATAATTTTACGCGACTAACTTTCATTACCGGTTTACGGCTTCATGACATACGGAGATGTCTTACTCAAAACGTTATTCATCTTTGATGATTAAATTCTTATCTTCTTCTTATAACTTCTCTAGGACTCAGCACACACCGCTTCTCTGCTAGTAGTCCATATGGTACTCTGAGTGGTTTCCCACAAATAATCAACAAATAAGTTCCCGTCTCATCTACACTGCCATCACAATGAGTTATATCGGTTGCCAGTTTTGTATATACATTCGCTCTCTGAAGGAATTATTTAGCCCAACTCCCATATGTCAACCACCAAAGGTTATGATTGTACCACAACCTAAACTTATCCTAACTTATACGAACTATTAACTATAATGTTCGTTAAGTCAATTTCTTATTCCTTTTGGCTTTCTGACAACTAAATGCTATACCTCAGGATTCGTTCTTATTCAACTCACATTCGGCTTTCAATACTCTTATTATCGTTCGTTACGGCTTTCTCGATAATTCATATCTTACTTACTACCTTCGTCAATGTCTACGTCACACAACCAGGGTATACTTAGAACGTTCATCCAATGCGAATACGATTTACGAGGATCGTTTACGTATTCAACGTTCACATTGCTCATCTCTTAATCTCTCATTCAACCTTTACTCGAGGTTTTAATTGCTTTCGATCGTTATCCATCCCATGAATCCCATGTTCATTATTCTTTCTTAATGTTGAAGCCATACAGATCATTGTATGCTAAGACCGATCGTTCATCGCAACAACGTTGTGTTCACAGCGTCTATACGCTTTACATTCATCTCGCAATACTATGACATAACATCGAAATGTTATTCATTACCCTCATCACTCAACGTCTAAGGAATCACAATCATAGCAATCCCTCACGTTCATTTATCGCGACTACGGTCCCCGGATATCGGTTCTGTAACCCGCGTTCACCTTCTTTTAATCTCGTTTAATCTTTCTGTTCAACCTTCATTAAAGGTTTAATAAACTTAATTAAGTGTTACATTAGTTGAACTACATGTTCATATTTCTTTCTTGCACATCCCCAAAGAATTGAAAGCAAAGAAAATCTAATTTCTTGGCATTGCCTCAGCATTAGTGGTCATGCGGCCAGCTGCTCGTCGTCCTTTCCTTTTCGTGTCATGTCACGCCACTTAGCGAAGAGCTAATGGCCCGAGTTTCAGCTACGGTCTACCCCAAGGCAGGCCACGACTCATCACTGCTGGCGCTTAAGCATGAAACCTAGAAAAATTTTCTAAGTCTTTTACAAGCTTGAGACGCTGACTTCGAAATCTCATATCTTATTCATTATAACTCGGAACGAGGACGTTCCAAAGCTATTATCTTCCTTATCTTACGTACTTTGATTACCCACGGACATAACTTCATTCTAAATCCGTTAACATGCCATTCAATTGGCTTAATCTTCGCTCTTCGTTCATTTTATGTTTTTAACGTTCTTCGCTCTTCGTTCGTTTTACGTTTTTAACGTTCTTCGCTCGTTCGTCCGTAATTCGGTCATCCGAACTCAGAATTCGTTCGTTCTTGAGTCCATGACTCACGTTTTATATGTTCCCTTACATTCTTATGAAACCCTACACGTTCGGGTTCATTTGCTAACTTTCTAATTCTCGTTTTTCTTTTACAAAATTTTAGCCATAACTTCGTTATAGCTAAGTTTTAATTCGTTCTTCATGAACGTTTCTAACGTTCCTAACCAAGTAATAAGCAACTAACTTATACGCGATGGTTTTAAACTTGTCCATCAACAACAATTATCCTACGATGGTTTTAAATTTGTCCATCAACAACGTTCTTCGTGTTCTTCGTGTTCTTCGTTCGTTCTTCATTTTTAATCGATATTTTGGATTATGATTTCACTTTTTCTTGTAATTTGATGTTATAGAACATCATTCCTTACTTATTTCACCTACTTATTCATAAGATTCATTCTGATCGCTCAAAATCCTTACGAATCTTATACATCCTTAAGAAATTTATAGAATAAACTTGTAACTCTTATTTCTTCATTTTTTTATACGATTTCAACCATATGAATTCATTCACAATATCTTTTACTCCTTATTATCAGTAATCTATGTTTTTGAACATAAAAACTTAAAGAAAGTTTCTAAGAGACTAGGTTTCGGATTACCTTTCTCCTTTGATCTCCTTCCGTCGGACAAAGTTTGCTCACGAGCCAACTTTTCCCCTTCCTTTTCTCTTCTTCCTCCCATCCAAACTTTCTCTCTCTCTCTCTCTCTCTCTCTCTCAAAGTGTAGGATTTCAAGAATCCAAACAAATGAGCTTAAGGCTTGTTTATATAGAAAACCAAGGCTAGGGGCATTTTAGTCATTTTGCCCTCCCTAACCTCCTTACTATTCAAGGCTTAAGGACTAAGTTCTTAGCCCTCAAGTTTGCTTAGCCCTTAAGTTTCGTAGTTTCGTCTTTTGGGTTTCGTCCAATAGTTTTAAAAACTGCGATTCTCGGAATCCAAATATTTTTGGATATTTCGTCTTTCCTTTACCGATTAAATTTTACGTATTCTTCGAATTTCCAAAAAATTGAAAAACACTTTTCACCATTAAGCGTTTTCCTTCACGTTTTCCCCTAACGTAGCTAAACGAATGAAAAGTACATAACAGTACCTTTCGTCGTTTTTATTTTATCCGATTTCTGCACATTTTTTGAGAAAAACTTTTATAAGCTTACTTAACTTTTCACGATATAATATCGTCAAATCTTTCGATGAAATGTCATTTCGACATACCGAACTCTCGGAAAGGCTTAGGTTATTCAATCCCTAACCCTTAGGTTTCGTCAGATGAATAGTGCTTATTTCGTCTTTTTCCTCGAAAATATATTTGTCTCCGAAAAATTTTTATTTTCGTCTTGAAAATTCTTACTCGTTCAATCTAGCTCGTAGCCAGAATCCTCCCCACTTATAATCATCCTAGGTTCTAGAACGATTAATAAACACATAACACATAATATTATTAATAAAAATTCCTTTTATTAATAACTAATTCTTTAAATCTTAATTTCTGGACAATTCAAATTTCCGGGTTGTCACATCCTTTCCCCCTTATAAAAATTTCATCCTCGGAATTTCTTCAAACCATACCCATAACTGGGTCACCACATTCACCCCTTCTTCACAGAATTTCGTCCTCAAAATTTTTGCCTACCTTTCTTCTCAACTTCTCTTTAAAGAAGTTCTTATCTTTCAAACATTCTCTCACCTTCACAACTTGTCAAGAATTATGAAGTAGAATGAACAATGAGGAATATAAGAATTCCTTTAAAACATTTCATACTTTTGCTGAGGGGTCAAATTGACCATGAACTCTTACTAGGTTCAACAGCATTTCACAGTAAACCTTTCTTACACGGCTAGTTTACAATCACAAAGAAGGTAAACCACCTCTTCCATACGTAGGTGATCAACCTATCGTATAACCCCATTTCAGGATATGTTCACCTCAGACTTAATCATTAGATTTCGCACCAAAACAATTTGGTTTGGCATAGCTCTTCAGAGAAAGCTCAATTTTCTTTTAATCATGACATACCATTCGTCTTAGCCAAATCAAGTGGCTTAGACCATACCAATAAATTGGACATCAACTTGAAACATTAGTCTAGTCAACTCACTTGACATCGACCAATTCTTTAAATTCTTTTGCAATACATCAAAACGTTTTTATGACGTCATGATACCGCACTTTTCACAGTACGTTGAGGACTTCGTCAGTTTATGACTTCATCATTATACATCATACCATAGTGGGATGTTGATCCTAAGATCACTTCCAACACTAGGTTCAGTTGCATTAATAATTCCATCCTTTTACCACCTGTGCATCAAATGCACTGATGATATAAAATTCATTTTGATATTTCAAATCAATTTCTGTCTAGCCGAAACAATTAGCATAGACATACCAAGAATAGTTCTTTTAAAATCTATTGCTTCAAAAAGTTGAACCAATTCTTTCCTTTTTCAAAATGTACAAATCAGCACGATTTTAATAAAGTTCGAAGTCTATCATAGCTAGATGACTTGGAATATCCTATTCTTCGTCTTCCTTCATTGTCTTACTACGACAATACTTAATCTTCTCTAGCACCTTCAATACTAAGCCTACTGAAAATGACTTATTTTCAGTCTAAACATCCCTCTACCTTAGTACAGTCCATCAACTTACCACACATTATGAGTTTAGGAACTTTCCACAATAATATGAGTTTAAGAACTATCCTAGATAGACCATAAGCGTCCATTCGCTGAGAAGTTCAAAAACATACCATATCATTATGAGTCACGAACGTACCATAAGTATGAGTTTCAAGAACTCGCACCTACCTTATCGTTGTCTACCTACCAAGTATATATATGAGAAAAGATTTACCTTCTCGTCATATACATCTTGACAGTGCGACCAATTCCAATGATTACCACTGTAATAACTAAGCAATTGTTACACCAAGCACAAACCTCTGCCCATAACAAAGGTTCATACAACTCAGCTATCACATGAGTCCTCAATTGAAATTTTATAACTTTTAACTTTCTCTTTACTTAATACGAATTTTCTTTAATTTGTATGCTATCCTTTACAACTCAATCTGAGTTCTTCTTCCCATACTACTTCGTAGTACCATTCATTCATAGCATTAGCTATAAATCATCCATCGTTTAACAGATCATCTGTTACTACGATTTACTATGATCACGTAGTGATCTTCTTATCCTTCTCTCTACGATTATAGTCTTAGGTACTCATACTTAAGATTTATAACCTATCAGCTTTGATACCAATCTGTAACATCTTGAACTTTCTAATTCTCGTTTTTCTTTTACAAAATTTTCTATCAGTCTTAGGTACTAACTTTCTAATTCTCGTTTTTCTTTTACAAAATTTTCGCCATAACTTCGTTATAGCTAAGTTTTAATTCTTTCTTAATGAACGTTTCTAACGTTCCTAACCAAGTAATAAGCAACTAACTTATACGCGATGGTTTTAAACTTGTCCATCAACAACAATTATCCTACGATGGTTTTAAATTTGTCCATCAACAACGTTCTTTGTGTTCTTCGTGTGTTCTTCGTGTTCTTCATTCGTTCTTCATTTTTAATCGATATTTTGGATTACGATTTCACTTTTTCTTGGAATTTGATGTTATAGAACATCATTCCTTACTTATTTGACCTACTTATTCATAAGATTCATTCGGATCGCTCAAAATCCTTACGAATCTTATACTTCCTTAAAAAATTTATAGAATAAACTTCTAACTCTTATTTCTTCATTTTCTTACGATTTCAACCATATGGATTCATTCACAATATCTTTTACTCTTTATTCTCATTAATCTATGTTTTTGAACATAGAAACTTAAAGAAAATTTCTAAGAGACTAGGTTTCGGATTACCTTTCTCCTTTGATCTCCTTCCGTCGGACAAAGTTTGCTCACGAGCCAATTTTTTCTCTTCCTTTTCTCTTCTTCCTCCCATCCAAACTTTCTCTCTCTCTCACTCTCTCAAAGTGTAGGATTTCAAGAATCCAAATAAATGAGCTTAAGGCTTGTTTATATAGAAAACCAAGGCTAGGGGCAATTTAGTCATTTCGCCCTCCCTAACCTCCTTACTATTCAAGGCTTGAGGACTAAGTTAACTTAGCCCTCAAGTTTTCTTAGCCCTTAAGTTTCGTAGTTCCGTCTTTTGGGTTTCGTCCAACAGTTTTAAAAACTGCGATTCTCGGAATCCAAATATTTTTGGATATTTCGTCTTTCCTTTACCGATTAACTTTTACATATTCTTCGGATTTCCAAAAAACTGAAAAACACTTTTCACCATTAAGCGTTTTCCTTCACGTTTTCCCCTAACGTAGCTAAACGAGTGAAAAGTACATAACAATACCTTTCGTCATTTTTATTTAATCCGATTTCTGCACGTTTTTCGAGAAAAACTTTTATCAGCTTACTTAACTTTTCACGATATAATATCGTCAAATCTTTCGACGGAATGCCATTTCAACATATCGAACTCTCGAAAAGGCTTAGGTTATTCAAACCCTAACCCTTAGGTTTCGTCGGGTGAATAGTGCCTATTTCGTCTTTTTCCTCAAAAATATTTTTGTCTCTAGAAAAATTTAATTTTCGTCTTTAAAATTCTTTACTCGTTCAATCTAGCTCGTAGCCAGAATCTTCCCGACTTATAATCATCCTAGGTTCTAGAACGATTAATAAACACATAACACATAATATTATTAATAAAAATTCATTTTATTAATAACTAATTCTTTAAATCTTAATTTCTGGAGAATCCAGATTTCCGGGTTGTCACATTACAAGTTCATAGTACTTTCGAACCTTAGAAATCATCAGATCGATCATAGTAATCGGTCAAAAGTTGTTGACCGTTAAGCCTTACTGCTTAGGTAACCCAAAAATGTTGAGGCAGTGGTCTGACAGGTACTTTAGAGACTTAGATCTTGTACGTTAATGATATCTAGACATTATAAATGATCAATAAAGATACCCTGGTAGTTAGTCTACAAGACCCGACGTCTAGAACACCTGTGACGTTAATTGATTGACCAAAATAAAGCCACCAAGGTCGTTGACCGGCATTGACTACATTTTCCTGGGCAGCCCAGAACTTGATGAACAGCCTTGACAATCATTTTAAAGGCTCAGATCTTGCATCTGAGTTGTTGTATGACCAAAATGATTGTGAATACTTGTAGTTCTACATTTATACTTCACGATTAATGCTTGAGATTGACCAGAGCATGCAGGAACAAAGAATTATTAGTGGTCAAAGTTGTCCCCTCGAACACTGACCTGTCAGTGTTCTTGGGCTCAAGAACACCTAAGGTGACGCTTTCTGTCGCCAAAGGACTTTAGCGACAGACTTATTAACATTATTTAATTTATTTTCAAAAAATCATTTAAAAATAGAAATTAATTTCTGAAAATTACAAAAATTATTTTAAAAATTATTTTAAGGTATAAAAATGAACTTTTAATAATTTGACATATTTTTCATAAGTATTTGTATTTATGTAAATATTTATTGGTATTTAATTTATTTAATAAATTTGTTAAATAAATTAATTAAAAATGATTTTATAGTATTAAAAATCATTTTAAATGATAATAAGGTATTTAAAATATTTTAAGTTATAAAATATAACTTTTAATATTTTAAAGCAAATATCACTAATTATTTAATATTAATGATATTAGATTTATTTAATAAATATTAAATAGATTAATTTAAAAATGATTTTAATATTAGAAAAATCATTTTAAATGAAAATAAAGATTTTAAAAATATTTTAAGTTATAAAATATAACTTTCAATATTTAAAGGTAAATCTCATTAATTATTTACTATTATTGATATTAAGGTTATTTAATAATTAGATTAAATAAAAATGATTTTAATATTATTAAAATCATTTTAAATGAAAATAAAGTGTTTGAAGATATTTGAAGTTATAAAATATAACTTTTAATATTTAAAGGATAAGTTTATTAATAATTTAATATTAATAATATTAGATTTATTAATAATTATATTAAATAAATAGTTTTAAAATGGTTTTATTAATTTAAAATCATTTAAAAAGGATATAAATTAATTAAAAATATTTTAAGTTATAATTAATGACTTTTAATTTTTCAATAAATAAAATGCATTAATATTTTAATATTAATGGTAATTATTTAAAATAATTTTAATTGTTTTAGAAATCATTTATGGGTAATATTAGTAATTTAAAAATATTTTGATTTATTATAAATAAATTTAATATTTTGGCAATGGTTTCATTAATAGTTTAATATTAATTAAATGTTAATGATAATAGAATTGTTTAATATTTAAATCATTTAATAATGATTCCGGTGTTTGAAAATTCATGATAAATTATAATAAATGTTTAAAAATTATTATAAGTTATTTAAAAATAATATGACTGATACTTGCAGATATTGAGCTACAGGATAGAGTCTTAGACTCGATATTACCCGATAAAGTCGTCGATAGACGGACATGTTTCAGAAATTTATCTGGACTTAGATAATTTTAATGTATTAATGTTTGTTTGTGATTCAATGACTGATGAATGTGTGTGACAAGGTGATTAGGTTATGTGCTTACTGCAATAAGCAGTGTTATGTGTTATATTATGTTATTCTAATCGAACGAATGATCTTATTAATAATATGTCTTGATATAAAAGATAAAACTAAGTTGCGTATTGTAAGCACAGGACCAGTCAAGTATCCTACCTTTGCATTTCCTTTATGCAATGGATATTGTAACGCCCCAGAAAAATCGGATTTTTGATAAATAAATTTTTATTTGATTATGTGGATTAAATAAATTTAATTAATTAATTATGGGAGTAAGCTATTTGAAGGTCGTTCTATGACCTAGACATATCGGAATGTCGTAGTATTTTGGCTACGTGGTAGAATTAAAGTATTTGAATTTCCAAGACGAAAATAAAAGCTTTTCTAGAAATTTTTTGAAAATACTATTCACTCATTTCTGCTCGGGAATTATTTTTTTGAATTTTTGAGAAATACGTAATGATAGAATATCGAGGTGAGATAGAATATCCAATAATATTTTAGTTATGACAAACGCAGTTTTTTGCCTGCGGACTTAAAACCTAACGGTTGGGGAAAGTGAGTTCCGAGAAGGAATTTAAATGCGTATAATTAATTAAATCAATGATCGTATAATATGTAGGTATTATACGAAGTAATGAATACGAGTATGATACAAAGTATTATACGAGTATGCATGAATGATGGTATGATGTACATGAATAAGTATAAGAGTTAGAATACAAGATTAATACGTAAATTATACGTTATGAGACTTTAAGCTAAATGTATTGGACTTGTAAAATTTGTTAGGAATTATACAAGCCCAAGTATAGGAATGGTTAAGCCCAAGGGTGGAAATGGTTAAGTCCAATGTTTGTTTAATTACAAGCCCAATGTATAAGATAAGTTAATTAAGTTAATTGAATGTAAAGCCCAAGATACGATCCAATAAGTAAAGCTTGATCCATGGGGCAACCCATGGGTGAATTGGTGGCCAAGAATTAAGTGTGATGAGCAAGTAGACTTAAGGGTTAAGCAAAGGATAAGCTAAGTAACTTAAAGGCTAAGTAAAATTAACGTAATGCGATGAACAAGCAAAGTGCTTATATGTGATGACTAAGTAAACTTAATGGCTAAGTGTTGTGATGGCCAAGTAATTAATTTGATGAGCAAGTAAAGGATAAGCTATGTGCTAAGCAAGTATACTTAAGAGCTAAGTAAGTGTGGTGGCCAAGTTTACTTAATAGCTAGGTAATGAATAGTAAGGAGGTGGAGTAGCTTTATGATCATTATACCCTCACTTTGAGATTTCTATAAATAGGAAGCTTGCTAGTTCATTTGTTAGTTGTTAGATTTTTTTCCAATAAATTATAGCTTATTGGTTAGAGAGAATAAGTGAGAATAAGCTAGAAAAGCTAGTCTTTCATAGTTCAACAAGCAAGAAGAAGATTAAAGATTAACCAAGTGATATTCAAGGGTAAGCAATCTTAAACCATGATTCTCTTTTTCTTCCATTGTTAGAGAAGTGGGTGGTGGTAGAACATATATGCTAAGGCATGATAAGAATGATTAATCAATAGACTTAAGCTGTATAAGTCATGAATAAGTAATTAAAACTTAATTAAGTTATGAACTCATGAGAAGCTTATATGAACTACTCATATGTTTACCTTAATAAGATGGTATGATAAGGAGATGTGAGGATGATGGTTAGAAAACATAAATCATTATAAGTCATGAGAAATGAAAGTGTATGTATTTTATACTTTAATAAAGTTATAAGATCACAAAGAACAAGCAAGAATTTACCATGTATATAAGTTAATGAAATGAATATGTTAAGATGTTAATATGATGGATAAAATCCATTTGAAACGAAGAACAAATCATAAGTAATGAAGTTATGGCAGAATTCACGAGTTCGGACGATAATCGTCGAATTCGTAAAATTCTCGGAATGGAGGTCAAATTATGATATTGAGCTTGGAAACATTAGTTTTCAACGGAGATAAGTCTCATTTGGCATTATAGAGTTGCGGACTCGAAAATGATCGAATTCCGACTTAGAACGAAGAAACGAGCGTTGAACGTTCACGAACGTTTATCGTTTTCGTTAAAAATGAACTAATAAGTGAATTTTGAGTAAACGAAGTCAAATAGATAAAATTCTTTCATGAACACATAGAGTATGTAATTTGTGAACCGTAGGCTCTTGAACGAGCCAATTCGGACTTATAACGAAGAAGTTATGAGCCTGGGAATCTCACAAAGTTAAAAATCTGTCAAATTTTTTTGAGGCACAGAGTCCACGCCGCAACGCAACTTAAAGAAGCAAGGCCGCAGACTTGCAACATGAGGCCAAGGCATGACACATGCTAATTAGCACTCATAGCCACGGCTCCATATAGCATAGGAGACTCAGATCGCAGCAATGAGTCCAGGACCATACACTGCTAAGTCAAGTCACGCATGGCGTGACATAGAGAAGAATGTCGCGCATGGCATGGCCAACATTAGGGAAAGCCCAGAGAGGAAAGGTTATGAATATAAAGGAGAAACAAGTTAATGATAATGAATCATATCAATGCTAAACCTAATATAACTTCATTAAAGGATGATATAAACCTTTAGTATAATACTAAAGGTTGGAGATAAAGTCAATTAAATGTGAACGTGAACGGTATGCAATACGTGTACTTAACGATCGAGTTTTGATTAATAAATGTAATAACATTAGTAAGCCGTGAATAAGGATGATTAACTTGAAACGAGTTGTATTAATGAAATAATTTCAGTTAAGTTATAGAAGAGAACGAAGTTGGTAAGAACGATGTAAATTATAACGGCAAGCTGGAGCCAATAATAACAAATCTAATATGTAATTAGATTGAGAAGAAGGGTAAGATTCATTAGGAACAATGTATGTTCATTCACGAGCTAATGTGGTATGTTATGTGGTTATGTGTTGTAGGGACTGTAAAGACTCAAAGGAAAAGTAATTTTACTGTAGCAGACGTTGAAGGCAAGTTTTTCTTAAACGTTTGTCTAATCTTCCGTGTTAGCCAAGTTTACTGTGATTCATGTTATGAGATGCATGAACTGTTTTACTAAAGGGTCGATGCCAGTTTTACCTCGGCTAGACTAATCTCGAAGAGTTGATCAATTTATTTATAAGTCTTTCAATATAAAATTGTTAACGCTATTCTACGCTAATTGTTTGGTACGGATTCAAGGTAAGCCTGAGTATGAATAAACAAATGTATTTGTCATCGATTATTCAATGGGCATGCGAGGTTGCCAAAACTTAAACGTACATACGTTTAAAGGATGTAGTGTTGATCAACATAGAGTACTATGGGCTGATCACCAAGAAGTGCTCGTAAGATATGCCGGACTTACGGACTTAGTGCCGGGTTGTCCTTTTTAAAGAAATTATGAAATGCTCATGGTCTTGGACCAGAATTGACGTTTTGATGAATATTATCATTGTAAAACGTATTGAAGGAAAAGAAGTGCTATTTAAAATTATTGATAGTACTTCATAACTATTATCCAGTTATTGAAGATATACGATTCTTATGATTCAAGCATGTCGTTTAAAAGAAATTGTTGTACTTGCTGAGCTTGTTATGCTCACTCTTGCTTGAACCATATGAATGCAGCTAAAACCGAAAGAACCGAGGGACCTGACAAGGATAAAAGCAAGACGAAGATGAACGATTAGTTTACCTTGTAATAAACTAGTAAGTTATATATAGTATAGTTTGATGAACAAAGAATGTAATGGTTTTAGAACCTGGGAATGAGATGTAATATTATTATTATAAGAAGAATGTCGTTGATACACACATTTTGATGTCGTTTCAATAGAATGAATGTACAGTTATGAGTACCGTGTAATACCATCTGTCAGGTTGGAAGATACCCGGATTTGGGGACGTCACAGGTTGGTATCAAAGCATTAGATTATAAAACTTAAGGGGGAAGAACCTTAGGCTAATAACCTTGTAAGGAAGGAAAAGTCCGAAGGAAGTAAATGCGAGTCGAATGAGTTAATAAGGTATTGAGGAAACTCAGTACTGAAAGATTTAAAAGATGGAAAGTAACCCTAAATAAATTAAATATGATTTGTGCTTATACTATTGTGTGTTATGTACTAATCAACATATATGTTATTGTAGGATGTCGATCGATAGCTTGATGTATAGAGATATACACGTGGTGAGTGAAGAAATTGTGAACAGAGTAGAGCCTGTACCTATGCCCGTGGCGGAGGTACCATTAGTGATTCTAAAGGAGTCGAAGACAGAGGAGTACTTTTCTGAGGAAGACTACTCCGAGGGAGATATGGATATAGCGTCATACCTTAGTATGATGAATGGTGTGGAGGAAGGGATGAGGGTAACATTGGTTGATATAGTGGTACCTACACTAGAGTCATCATCTCCAGATGCAATGAGATCATTGTATCTAACAGTGCTTGACAGGAATGTGCAACTGAGTATAGTTGTGCATAATCAAAATGAAGAGATTAGTGCTCTTTATGTAGCGAAGGAGTCTACAGAAGCAGATTTTGAGTTAGAGCATGATGCGAAGGTGCTCATGATAAATAAGGCTAGGGATTATATGAACGAGGTGGTAGAGCTTCGTAAGAAATTGGAGGAGAAGGACCGGAAGATAGCACGGATGTCTTACATCCATAAGAGTGCTCATAACGATTTCAAGCTTAAAGTTGCTTGTTATTCCATAGAGTCGGGACAGATTCGACATACTATTAGTCGGGATACTATAGCCACTACTACAAAATACCTAATAGGCAACACTTAAATCACAACGTTTTTAAAAAACGTTGTGGTATTTTTTTTATAACGTTTTTAAAAAAACGTTGTAGATATATATGCAAAAACGTTATCTATTTAAAAAGGGCATTTTTTTATTTTAATTAGATAACGTTTTTTTTAAAACGTTGTCTATCAAGAAAAATACGGAGCATGAACTGCACTTAAAATTAAAACATACTCTTTTTCGTTCGTGTAGATCTACTCTCTCTCAGCTCTCTTTCACTCATAAAACCAAAACCCTAGTTATTCCTCCCTTTGAAGTTCCTTTCTCTGCTCTCTTTCGGTCCGTTTGCCAGTACAAGTTCGGTCCTTACGCAATTAGGTCTTTCTAAGCAAGGAAAGGAGTTTATTGAGTGCTTGTTGTATGCCTTTCACCATCTAGCTCACAAGGTAAGGAAATTATTCTCTCTATCGCTCCTCCTTCAATTATATTACGCTACTCTGCTTGATTTTTATGCTACGCAAATAATTCTCCTTCTCTCAGTACTCATCCGTACTGCACAAAATCCCCAAATCGAACAGAAGAAGAAGGTAACAACAACTACTTTGAGTTGAATGGATGCATTTAAACCGAAATTTGTGAGTTGAAGTTAATAGCAACTACTGTGCAGGTGCGTAGGCTTTCAGCTTGTGAAACTATGGGTTCTGCAACGACAATCTGCAGCGATAAAACTGGAACTTTACTCTGAATCAGGTTAGGTCTTCTGCACTTTTAGGTTTTATTCTCTTATATGAATTGATAATATTGTCTGGTTTTCCATTCCAGATTTCCTTTGTTGAATCTATGGCTTTCATGTTGTACTACATTTTGTCTCTACTCTAGGCTGTGTATTTTCTTTTTATGATTTGTGAAGTATCTTCTGTGGTTACTTTTATATGGGTTTGTGAAGTTAATTGTTCAATTTCCTTGGTTGACTGCTTCATTTTTAGTTGGATTTGTTTTGGGTTTTTTATTTTCCCCATATAAAAAATTGTTATTTTTCTGTTTGTTTGATGCAGGTACTATCAAGGATTAATTATTTTATTTTGATTGGGGTCATGTGACTTCCAAAAAAAATAAATGCATTGAGTACATCTGTTTTTATAGGTCTCTGATAAGCTAAAGCTTCTCATAAGAAGATTATGTTCTTGTGCATTGGTATGTTGGTATTTGAATGCCGTTGAGTTCTTGTGCATGAATAGGAGAGCTCTGTATAAGAATCTCTATTTTGTTTGTATTTTCTATCTATGCACAATTAACACATACTTTTCATTATTCACAGGGATATCTTCATGAGCATGTCAGTCCCCCAGTTATTCACAGGGATTTTAAGAGCAGCAACATCCTTTTGGACAGAAATTTACATGCCAGAGTGTCTGATTTTGGATTGGCCAAGCTTGGATCAGACAAAGCTGGTGGACATGTGTCCACTCGAGTGTTGGGTACCCAGGGATATGTTGCCCCGGAGTAAGGACATACTTTTTACTATTTGTTGGATATTTTTTCTTAATTAATTTATTTTTTCTTAAAGTTATAATTTGACAATGAATTTTGGTTGGTGTTATGCAGATATGCATTAACTGGCCATTTGACAACAAAATCAGATGTTTATAGCTATGGGGTTGTCCTTCTTGAGTTGCTCACTGGTAGAGTTCCAGTTGATATGAAGAGAGCTCCTAGGAAGGTGTTCTTGTATCGTGGGTAGGTTCTTCATTTAGTTTCCCCTGTGATATGAAGAGAGCTCCTGGTTTTGCTAATTTCATCATCCGTATTGTCATACTCTCTTTCTTTCTCCCATGAATTTCCTTTCCTATTCCTTTTCCTCTTGAATTGTGACATATCTTCTCGTCTCTTGCTATTGGTTTACATTAGGCTTTGCCCCGGCTCACCGACAGAGAGAAGGTTGTACCAATTATGGATCCAGCACTAGAGGGTCAGTACTCTATGAAGGTTGACTATACTACTTTTTATCAAACTTTTATTTTTCTTTTCCATTTTACTTGTTGATACCTGCAGTGTATACTTAAGCTGTCTGAACATCCTAATTTACTGAGGCCAAAGTCTACTTTTTAAGTAGTCTGAACTTCACTTTAATTGCATTTTATTATCTGTTAAGATGTAGGTAACACAATTGCTCTTTTACTGATATATTCAAAATTAATCTCACCGTCATTTGAATGAATAGTTATCTCCTCATCAATCAAAGTGGGTGAAATGATGAAGTAGTAGGACTTTCTTTCAATTGCATCTTTAACATAACTATCTACTCACCAACTGATTGTTAAGCTTAGTGATATAAAGTGAAAGTGGATATATTATGGCCTATTTGAAGCTACTTGTCTCAGCTAGTTACTCTATGGTTCTGCCAGCCTGACCTGTTTTAAGTGACTTGTCTCAGCTCGTTACGTGTTTGATGCAGCAATGGTAAGTTCATATTATCATTTTTTCTTCTTTCTTTCTTTGTTTCTTCCCTTCTTTTCATTGTTAATACAATCCTATTTTATTATGATATTATATCACGTCCTCGTGCTATACATATGTTTACCTGTATGTCTGGTTAACTTTTTAAAAATCCGATGCTTGTAGTTATAGCAGTTCATATACTTTTTTACTTTTAAAACTCTTAATTTTGATCAATATGGTCCATTATAACAATATTTCAATATTGATTAGGACCATTAGTTTTTAATTTATAGAGTTGCTTAGTGTAATCAAAGTAACTTCAATTTTCTCTGTTTTTGCATATAGAGTATAGGAAAATTAAGAGGGTTTTATAACCTCAAGCAAGTTATGGGTGAAAAGTTAATACTCTTTCTTGTTCCTAGTTTTTTGCTGCTTGATTGACATAGCAGGTTTCCTTTAATAAGATTTCTTTTTAGCTCTCTTTCATCTTCTGTTTATATGAATTGGAATTATGACGAGAAGCTATTGCAATCTGTAGACTAGCCATGGCAGTTAGTATTATAACTATCTACTTTGCCTAGCTCCTCTATTTAATGATGCCATAATTAACTCACTGCACTATTTTTGGCCCTGTCCCTAGGCCAATGGCAATCATGTCATGACAGTTTCTCATCGTTATGACCAATATAAAGATGTTTGGGATACAGAAGTCATTGTTGAGGTACATTTATCATCATACATACATATAAATTTCTTCTCCAATTGTATTTTTTTGTTGGCATTCGTATCATTGCTTGTTACGTGTAATGCAGCATTCTCATCCACTTGCAGGTTATTGTTGGTCTATCACTCTAGCTTATTAGTAACTCTAGAGTAGCCCAACCTTAAAACTGAATCTCAGTCATTTTATTTGTTTTCTTCTGGAGCATTCTCAGTTGTATTGATTTTATGCTAACATTATATTTCATTTCATCCTACCTAGGTGTTTGTACTGCACTTGCAATCTCAAATGCCATCACAAATCTTGAGGGGTTTCGTGATTTGGAATTTTGTTATGTTGATCGTGGCATTGTTGTGGCTGATGGAGTTGATCATGATGCTTATCCATCTACTGTTTCTGGTGGGAGGCCTTCAGTGAGGAAGGAAGAGAAGTGGTGGCTACCCTGTCCTAAAGTTCCACCAAAGGGTTCGTCAGAGGATGCAAGGAAAACGTTGCAGCAGTGCAGGGACTGCACAAACCAGATATTGAAGGCAGCTTTGGCAATAAATAGCAATGTCCTTGCTGAAATGGAAATTCCAATTGCTTATTTGGACACCTTGCCCAAGGTATGCCTTGGTTTTTTTACTATTTCTTTCTAAATCTGCACGATACAGCTCAAGGTTAAATTAGCCGGCATTGTCAATTCATTACTTACTGGTTTTCTGTCAGTTTTTTACAGACTATGTAGTCGAGCATTGACTAGTTCTGTCAGTTTGCTTAGTTTTCTGTCAGGTATGGAATAAAGTACGCTACAGTTTCATGAACATTTACATACGGGAGCATATAAAGCGTGAATCATCATTACTTATGCTTTTGTATTGTTGTATTACTTTACATGACAACAGTATGAGCACATTGATATTATTAGTTTTTTCTACCTACTTTTTGTTATCATTACCACTTAAAACACTATTCAATATCAACGTGATCAAATGGTGAACCAGCAGGTGTTGTTGGTGCACTGGCAAGGTATCATAAGTTGCATGGAGATGTTCAGTTCACACTTGTACTGACCTCAAATGCTTCCAGCACAAATGTTTCTATCTCTAATTGTGATCAAATGGTGAACCAGCAGGTGTTGTAGTGAAGCAGCATACAGTAACACTTACCTATCTCTAATTGTTCAATCCAGATAACAAAATGTCAGGAACTTCTCTCCAATATTGAGTGGAAGCCTTTAAAATGATCCGTAGGTCTTTGTATTGTTCTTTTAACAGTTCATAGATTTGTTTAGCTGAAACTATCCTCTAGATGACGGAGAAAATTTTCTGTATTCTTATCATAAATTCATAATTCTAAATAAGTATTCTAGAGAACCCAAAATTTTTTTCTTTCTTACTGGCCTAGCTCATAAACATTTCAGAGACTTCAAATTGACAAACACTCCTGAGCCAGAGAAACTTCACATTTGAATATATATTTTGTTTTACACAATCACAATGTCGTTCAAATTTGGACGAAACTGACTGCTAAGGTCTGGGGGCGTAAATTTTTCCAGCCAAACTGGTCAACCGAATCTATTCAAACTTAATCTTAAGCCAAACTGGTATGTCACTATAATAATCCTACCTAATTCTTTGTATTATTATCCTTCACAATTGTAATCCAGGCAGATGGCGTTAGCAAGTTAGACTCAACAATAAAAGACTTAAGAGATAAACATGTTGCGAGTATTAGTCAGTGAGGTGTGTGTAAGAATGATGTTATAAATGACCAAACATTATACAGTATTAGTACCAATGTATGTAGATATATAAGATATTATGAAATATACCCACAAATTAGTGTATAAAAGAGATCCACAAATTAGTATTCTACTTTATCCCTTTCCAATCCACATTAGTTGCAGTTTACATTCTACATGAAATTAATGATATATAAATCATTTTCTCACGTGAAATGTGGAGAGGTCTAATAACTCGCTAGATAGATTTCAAGGGCAAACTATCTCATTTCCTGGCTGATATTCTTCGAGCTTACATACACTTACTCATTACATACACTTCCTGGCTGCTTAGTTTTCTGACTTTATTTTCTTCTTTATTGCTTATATTCATAGCTATATTACCTTGATGTGAAAGTTTTGGTAAATGCATATATATATAGATAAATTTGTGATCAATTCTCATGTTACTTTGGATTTTATTCTCTTTATTGCTTTAATTCAAAGAAATAGGATCGAGGCAACAACAACAATTGTTGCGATCTATGCCACCAAAGGCAATGAGCCCATTTGTAGCGATAATAGCGAGCTTGATTGAGACGACTTCAACAACAAGGTGTGCAGTCTGCATGTGGGGTGAAGCGCCCCAATGGTAGTTGTTGATTATTGTGGAAAGCTTTTACGTGTCTTGTTACAGTCATATAGTTTGGTTTATTTTGTGGTTTATTTTGTGGATTGAAAAGTGAATTTGAGATGTATATATAGATAGTTTGGTATATATTTTGTGGATGTAGTAATTTGAAACTGTAAACGAATGGTATTATTGGGATGTATTTTGAATGGTTGATACATTTTGGCTATATATCATGGCATTTAGCATATTGCAGGTGCATTGGTAATATAGGTGAACCACATATTTTTTTTCTTTTTTCTTTTTTCTTTTATCTACAACATTTAAAAAACGTTCTCTGATATATTAAACAACATTTTTATTCAAAAAACGTTGTGGAATTATACATTCTACAACGTTTTTAAGCATCTGCTAATTTTTTAAAAACAAATCTACAACGTTTTTTTTTTCTAAAAAACGTTGAGTATTATGCTTAACTACAACATTTTAAAAACGTTGTGTAAGGGTGTCAAATAGATGACACCCTTAATCACGACGTTTTTCTGACTGAAATCACAACGTTTTTTCTGCGTTGTCTATTTACTGTTTTGTAGTAGTGAAGATTGCGGATGAGAAACACGAGGACGCTGTTATGCATTATTAGAAAGCTAAAGTTATAAATATGTGTGTAGTGACGTAAAACCCTCTTTTGTATAAAAAGGGTAGTCTTTTTGTAAATTCTAACTTTTGAGAAGTTCAATTGCAGGATAGAAATGTAATAGCCTTTGGCTATGTAAGCAAATTGTAAATAGTTTTGACTATGAAGAAGCATATGAATATAATGAAGTTTTTATTTAATATGCTTTGTTATGGTATGAGTTGTTATGAGATGAATAATAACGAAGTAAGTAAATAGATAATAATAAAATTCTATTTAATAAAAAAATGCCGCCAAAGAGAAGACAACATAATCAGGAAGCGAAATCACGTAATGAAAATCAAGTGGGTCAAAACAACCCTATGCAAGAGTTCGTTAATTTATTAATGGCTGCATTTAACTAAACCGGGGATAGAGTACCGTCGAACCTAGGTTAGCCAGAATGACTACCTTTAAAGAATTTAAAAGTTTAGGTCCACCGGAGTTCAAAGTAACGACGGACCCATTAGAAGCCCTGGCATGGGTAAAGGAAATAGAGAAGAATGGGTAAGCCCCGACATTAGTGGGGCTAGAACAGATGCGGTAACGTGGGAACAGTTTAAGAAGGTTTTCTTCGAGAATTATTTCCCTACAAGTATGTAGAGGAGGAAGGAGATTAATTTCTTAGAACTTAACTAAAGGGACAAGAAGGTTCCCCAGTACGCGACCAGATTCAATGAATTGGCCAAGTTTGCTCCACATCAAGTGGACACTGAGGAGAGGAAGGCTCGTAGGTTTGAGCAAGGCCTGAGACCCTGGCTATATAGTAGGATTTCGGTGTTCTAGAGTGTTTCCTATGGGACCATTCTGGAGAAGGTGATTATAGCAGAGGTTGGTAGTGAGGCGTTGACTCAATACCACAAAGAGAGGAAGAATAAGAGAAAGGGAGAGGGAGGAACCAAGGCAGAGAGTGCCAGTGGTAGTGATAGTATGCCAAAAAGAAAGAATTTTAATTTCGGGAATACTGGAGGGGGAACAAGAGGATCCTAAGCGTAGGATCGAGGTATGTAAGACATGTGGAAAGACTCATCTAGTAGTCTATCTGAAAGGCGAATCGGTTTATTATAACTATGGACAAGAGGGTCATATATTACCCAATTGTCCTAAATCTAAGAAAAACCATTGTAGTTTTGTATGTGGGTCGTTGGACCACATGACAAGAAATTGCCCAAAGAAGGGATCGGAGGAAAGTAAAGGTGTTAGTAGTGGTAAGTTAGCCATGATGCGGTTGCATCAGCAGATTTAGTAGCAGGCATCATTCCGGTCAATATAATGAATGCTTATGTGCTGTTTGATTGGAATGCTACTTTTGTTTTATAGCATGAGAGTTTGTTAAGTGATTAAATTCATTCTCGGAAGGGATTATAAATACCTTTATACGTTAAGGTAGAGAATGGGGAAATAACCTTCGTTAATTATATTCGTGGAAATGGCTTCATGAATAAGGAATGTAAACAAGTATCGGTAGATAAATACCGATAAAGTTGAGAGAATTTGAAGTAATTCTCGGTATGAATGAGTTGATTAACCATAGAACTTTAATAAATTATTAGAATAAAAGTATGAATATTCGGTTTTCTGAAGTAACCCAAGGTAGTATTTTAAGGTAATCAAACACCGCGACGCTCTTGTTGTCTAACCATGACGTAAGTTAGAAGGATGTTAAGGAAGAGGATGAGTTGTTACGTTTGCGTATCGATTATCGTAAGGGGAGTAAGTTAACGGTTGAGAGTAAATACCCAGTGCCCAGGATTGATGATCTATTTGATCAGTTGAAAGCTGTAAAGTATTTTTCTAAGATAGATTTATGTGCGGGGTATTATTGGTAAAATCTAAGGAAGGACGAGGTACCTAAGATGACGATCAGAACTCGTTATAGTTATGATGAGTTTCTAGTTATGTCATTTGGGTTAACTAATGTGCAGAAGTTAGACTTTCCGTAAGGGGTGCCGAGCAAGTCGGTGGAAAATTGATAGGTACTCTTGTGAGGTGCTATGGTTGAAAGTACCATTAGCGTCACAGAGTGTTCAAATATTATATGGACGAGGGTGTCGTAATGATCCTTGGTGATATTCTAGTCTAATTTAAGACGTTAGAAGATCACGTTGAACATTTGAAGATAGTGTGAGAAACACTACGGAGGGAGAAGTTGGATACGGAATTCACTACGTGTGAATTGTAGCTTAAAGAGATAGACAAAATTTGTTATTGAGAAATATGTTGGGAATGAGAGGGGAGAAAATAGTTTTCAGGAACTAAAAAGAAGGTTAAGTGAGGCATCTGTATTGTCTTTATCAGATGATACGGGGGATTTTATAGTGTATCTCAATGTTTCACATAGATGACGGGGTTGCGTGCTCATGTAGCATGGCAAGGTCATTACGTATGCATAACACCAATTAAAGAATTATGAGGGGGCCTATCCTACTTATAATCTAGAATTGGCAATTGTAGTTTTTGAATTAAAAATTTGAAGATAGTATTTATACGTGGAGAAGTGTGAGATATACACGGACTCTAAGAGTCTAAAATATATCTCCACATAGAAGGAGTTGAATATGAAGTAGAGAAGATAATTAGAATGGATAAAGGATCACAACTGTGATATCTTATATCATACATGGAAGGTAAAAGTAGTAAACGACGCGTTAAGTAGGAAGGGTAGGGAAAAGCTATCGATGTTAACAACTCAGAATGAGTTAATAACGGAAATGACAAAAACAAAGTTAGAAGTTAAATTACAGAATGAAGAGGTAGAAATGTTATTCACAATGTAGACTCAATCCACGATAATGGAATGTGTTAATTAAATACAACTAGGTAACGAGGAGTGCAAGCGAGTGAAGAAGAGGATACAAGATAAAGAGAAGATCATGTATAATCTTGTTTTGAAGGAGGAATTGGAGTTTCAAATAATTTTGAAGTTAAAGGAAGAATTAATCAGAGGAAGATAGCGTAATATGTTAATAAGTATCTAAACTTCCAACTCAAATTATTGATAGGAAGTGACAAGTCATTAAAAACAAGATAATACCTTTGTTGAAGGTGAAATGAAAGAACCACAATGTCGAAAAAGCATTGTGGGAACTTGAGATTAAAACAAAAGAAAAATTTTCCTCAATGGTGTATGTATTATTAGCGAGATTTTGGGGACAAAATCCTTATAAGGGGGGAAGAGTGTAACGCCCCAGAAAAATCGGATTTTTGAGAATTAAATTTTTATTTGATTATGTGGATTAAATGAATTTAATTAATTAATTATGGGAGTAAGCTATTTGAAGGTCGTTCTATGACCTGGACATATCGGAATATCGTAGTATTTTGGCTACGTGGTAGAATTAAAGTGTTTGAACTTCCAAGACGAAAATAAAAACTTTCCGAGAATTTTTTCGAAAAACACTATTCACTCATTTCTGCTCAGGAATTATTTTTTTGAATTTCCGAGAAATACGTAATGATAGAATATCGAGTATAGACACTCAAAATTTTCTGCACCCCTGTTACTAACATTGCAGGAGGGCAGATTCATCTTTCGGAGATAACCCTGGAAGACACTTACATCCATTCCGGATACTACCGGAAGTTCAAGTTCAAAACCCGGGACACACACCGAGAACATCATTTCCAAACCCGGAACACACACTGGAAGGATCATTTCCAACCTCGGAGATAACCCCGAGTTTCGTTCTTGGCGATAACCCCAAGGAGCGTTGTTGCAGTTCCAGTGATAACTCCGAAAATGCTTATTTCAAGCACATGTTATCAGCTTCAAGCTCAAACCTCCTGCCGAGGCACTCATACCTTAGACATGGAGCTAACACCGGGCAGACAGGTTCTCCCACAGATGACCTTGAGGCATTCAAACAATTGTAGTAGTCCAATCTAAGATGTAACCCTGAGCAACGTCTACTTTTAGCTCAAACCGACGATAACCCCGGTGAGGAGTCAAACGTCATCTTACCGGCTCAACGTTCTCTCTCACAAGCTGATATCGCGGCATACCAACAAGTAGTCCAATCTCAGATGTAACCCTGAGCAACGTCTACTTTCAACTCAAACTGACGATAACCCCGGGAAAGAGTCAAACGTCATCTTGCCCCCTTCAACACATGCGTGTCGTCTCAACACTTCATACATACATACATCCAATAATGTCCCACAAGAACCGAGGAGTTACAATCCCGAGTGACTATTACGCGTGACAGTACCTTGGATAGAATTTGAAGATTGAAGACCATGGGCATGGACCCCTCTTCCTGACTTCGTACAACCTCTAATCCATGTCATTGCGTAACTCTTGACACAAGCGGTCTGAAGAAGGTCATATATACCTCGTTTGGATGCTCGGATTAAAGTTCTGCACGTTCAACCGGACATTACAGTGCACGAGTGCACATACTTCGAGACGACGAGACCCGCGAGGCCCAGATGCACCACGACCCGCCGCAGGTATAACCGCGGCTGCCATAGGTGTACCTGCAGCCATCAGTCTATAAATATAGACCTTGGGCTAGCCATTTTGAGAGGAGAAAGGAGAGAGAAAAGGCGAGGAAGCCCTGTCCAATTTACTCTGTATACACCAATATTGAGTGTTTCCTCATTATAAACACCTGTTAGCTCACATATAGCTACACTTTTATCCGGCAGGAGCTGAGTGTTTATCCACATAGAGTCATAGAAGTCTACTTTGGCAGCCCACTGTAAGCCTTCTTATATTCTATAAAGCCTTATTTCCATATTAGCACACACTGTTATACACATTGAGAGTCGTGTAGTGTGCGTTTGTCCAGACTTCGGTCCGTGGTTTTCATTTATGTCTATATATATATACTTATATATATGGACTAACATTATCGAGTTATGCCTCGATTGAGCCTAGACTTAGGTCTGGATCGTTTACTTGCTTTTTGTATATATATATATATATATATATATATATATATATATATATATATAACTTTTGTCAGACATATCTGATGAGCCTGGATTTTATATCCGGAGCATTTACCTGCTTTTATATATATATATACTTATATATATAATTATTGTCGGACATATCCGATGAGCCTAGATTTACATCCGGTGCATTTACTGCTTTTATATATATGTATATATATATATATATATATATATATTTATATTTCGTCCTGCCTGGAGTTTACTTCGTGGCAGTTAATCGCTTTTACATCTTTATTTACATTTCGTCCTGCCTGGAGTTTACTTCGTGACAGTTGATCGCTTTTACATCTTTATTTACATTTCGTCCCACCTGGAGTTTACTTCGTGGTGGTTGATCATGTCCATATATATATACATTTACCGCTTTTATATATTTACATTTCCGATCCCCCATGGAGCTGCTTCGTGGTGGTTGATCATGTTTGTATATATATATTTCTGCCTTTTTATATATATAATCGCCTATCGCTTTCCATACAAACTGCAGTATCATGTGAGCCTAGGAATCATGTGATCACTGATTGATCCATTGAATCTAGATTCTGGTTCCCATGATGGACATTTCAAATTTGTGAAGCGACTTGTACATTATTTATAAGTGTGCGAATTTCCTTGGATGGTTTGTCATGCCCATGAGGAGTTCTAACCTTCTTGTATATATTTTCTCTAAGATGTTTAGCATCTCGAAAATAAAAGCAAACAAGCCGAACATTTAATAATAAAATGGAAGTATCAAAGGCCTCAATTACTATTGAGCACAGGGTTTGAAAAACCTCTTTTTACAAAACTTCATTGTTATATCTTGTTTAAAACTAAATTTTTCTATAAATTCAAACCCTATGTTTATAGGTGCGAATGAGGTAAAATACTACTTCCAAATAATTTTACATTGATCCACACACACACACATTCATATAACAGTTTCTTTGAAAAACGACAGGTCACCGTGGCAACACGGATGCTGGGGGGTGCCTAACACCTTCCCTCCGCATAATCAAGGCCCCGGACCTAAATGAATCTCGGTTTCACAGACCCGTTTAACAGTGTTACATCACTGGGTCAATGTGCAAACCTTTTCGGTTGCGTTGGTGCAACCAGTTAAATATACCAACTGGCGACTCTTAAAGTTAAATCATCGACATTATACATGTCGGACCTTTTTCACTTGTTTTTTCAAACAAATCTCACATTAACATGAGAACACCAAAGAACAAGTAACGAAAAGGGACACTAAAAATCCCGACGTCGAGAGGTGGCGACTCTGCTGGGGACTCCAGTAAGAGGGCTTAAGCCACTATTACAAGCTTTTCAAAATTGTTATATGCTTGTGTGTGAATGTTGCATTTACATTTATGATGAATGTGTACGAATGCATTCTTATTTACTACACTATACTATACCTATCTGCGATATTAGTGCTTCACACATGTCATCATTTTGCATAAACGGTGAGACACGTTGTGTGTGAATGTATGTTGTGTGGTTCCTCCATCAGGAGGCTATCCTGTCGGTGTTTAATTATTGAACTCGTAGGAAGAAGAATTCCAACGGGGCTCAGGAAAGGCACCACCCAGATTCGCTCCAGTTGAGAGACTGAATTAACTTCCCGTCAAGTAGATTGCGATGATCTGGGAACTTCATGCCAAAAAGCCGCGAGAGAAACCCTAAGATAGGTCAACCTCTGATAAACCAAACGCGGAGGAAAGTCTCTTCATGCTTTCCATTTTCAATTACTTGTAAAAGCATTTACTTGTAATTTTATTCCATGTTCATCTTTATGTAAATATGAAGATTATCTGTACATGCATGTTATCAATTAGCACCCGGTTTTGCATGACCATATTCCTAAAACAGACATGTTATGATAACATTTACATTACCCTATGACTAACTACATAAGTCTTTTGTAGGGAAATCATTGGGCCTGTTACCTGGTCAAAATCCAAAAAGGCCACGAGCCTACAACCAATCATGTCTTCGTCTGACCAGTCTAATCCTGTTTCTCGAGAAGAATTTGATGGATTAAGTTAGTAAATCACAAATTTAGTTGTCCTGCTTAAAGAATTGCATCAGTCCACTCAGGGTATAAAGATGCCTCCACATACAGAATCCTCTACACAAGGAGGAACACAAGGTCTAGATAAAACAAATCTAGAACCTCCGTTGGATATGACCAACAAAGACCCTGACAAACACCCATCTCAAAGGAGATCCAGACACCGATGATATCAGGAAGAAAGTACTCCAAATGGAGGAAACTATCCGTGTTCTCAAAGGGATTGGAACACATGGAAGTGTTTCATATGCTGACCTTTGCATCTTCCCTGGTGTTCTTTATCCAGAGAAATTTAAAACCCCTGATTTTGAAAAATATGACGAATTAGGGGATCCTTATACACATTTGAAAGTGTTCATTGGAGAACTTGGGTCTTACGCAGAAAATGAAAAGTTCAGAATGCAGCTATTTCAGAAGAGTCTGACTGGAG
Organism: Panax ginseng; assembly: GCA_020205605.1. NCBI lineage: Eukaryota > Viridiplantae > Streptophyta > Magnoliopsida > Apiales > Araliaceae > Panax > Panax ginseng. The sequence continues at coordinate 77,107,251 of CM035130.1, forward strand.
AAGCCCGTTCATGGTATACCAGATTAGACAATGCAAAGATCCATAGCTGGGAAGAGCTGGCTCATGCCTTCCTCACTCAATATAGTTTTAAATCTCAGATGGCTCCTGACTGGTACCAAATTACCAAGGTCAAGAAACAATCTAATGAGTCTTTCAGAGAGTATGCTCAAAGGTGGAGGCGCCTTGCTGCTCAAGTTATTACTTCCATGACGTAATCAGAAATGGTCATGACATTCATAGATATACAGGAAGCTCCTTTCTATGAGAGAGTCTTAGCTAGTATTGGAAAACCATTCTCTGAAATGATCAAGCACGGAGAGATGGTTGAAATGGGATTGAAGTCTAGTAAAATTCAAGACCTAGCCGCTTTTAAAGCTGTTGTTGAGCACATCCAGTCCGGATCTTATGGAAACAACCCCCGGAGGGTCCATAAAAAGAAAGAGGAGGATGTTTCCTTGATACTACAAGGGAAAAAAGGCAATCAAAGTGTGCCTCTATAGAGGAGAAACTACTCCCCTTTTCAAGCACAGTCTTCAAACCCTCCATTGCCTAAAGGTGGAGAAGTAAAACGTCCTCGAACGTTCACACCCTTAGGGGACACGCTCGAGAATATTCTTGTTATTATGACTACTCAAAAGAAAATTACACATCTTCTTCCGCCAGCCAACCCTAATGGGAGGGGTTTTAATGCTACTCGGAAATGTGTTTATCATGTCGGAGCACCTGGACATGATACCCAAGATTGTTGGGCCTTGAAACACAAGATTCAAGATTTAATAGACAACGGTGAGATAGTGGTCACCAAACCAGATCAACCTCATGTGCAAGACAACCCTCTTCCTCAACACAAAGAAGAAGAGGTCAACATGATCAGTTGGAGCACTGGACAATGTTCCAATTCTAATGGTGAATCATCCCAAACCCTCAAAGACGGTGTTGACAGATGGGATTATGCAAAGTTCCAGTTCACTATGGAATGAAAGATGAAAGCTCTTTGCAAACAAATTGAGCAATTGGCAGAACTGGTGACCCACCAGCATCAAGTCATGCGCCGATTAATTAGGCAGGAGCATGCCTATATCCTTTCTTTTGCTATGAATGCTCCATCGCCACCTTCAGAAAGCGAAGCTATGGAGGATAAGGTTGCAAAGAGAGCCAATGCTAAAGCCCGTCGGGATTTTGCCAATCAAAGGGAATTTACCTATCTTGGCCAATCTATGGAGGAGATATTGCAAATGTTGATCAATGATGGAAGAATTACCTTCCTATTGTCTCCAGTCATTCCCCGCTCAGGACGATTTAATTCTGATGAAGTGTGTCAATATCATTCACACTCTCGCGGTCACAGCACAGAAGAATGTTGGGGACTCCGCCATCTCATTCTGAATCTTATTGATAGCGGTGTTCTGCAAATAGCAGATGATTACACTGTACAACTCAAGGGCGGGAATGCATGTCCTACCAAATGGAAGGGATCAGTAGCAGTTATATCTGAAGTGGATGATGAGACTGTCAAAGTATTTCTCATATAACCAATTCAACTCAAAGGAGCTGACAATCCTTTGAAAGTGGCTGCATCAGAGCCAATTTCTTTACCTTTCAGACACAACATCCTATTGTCAGCATACCCAAAGTTCCATGGAATTATGGAGAAGCTGAAGGATCCATGTCCCATACTATTGCTACAGTGTCGAGGGAAAATCCACTTTATCTTCCTCAACAGGTTATGAAACCTACTTGCGAAGCAAAGCGTAAGGTTCCCATGGAGAAGATTGAAAAATTCCTCTGCACTATGGGCCACAATGAAGCCAAGGTGGTTTTAAGCTTGCGAGAAGCTCCACACCAGATATCTATACTGGACTTGGTTTTCTCTTTCGATGATCATCAGAAGATTTTATTGAAGGTTTTGGAAGAAGCCTACTTGCCAAAATCAGTGGATGTGGATAAATTTCAACATTTGGTTGATCACATTTTTAACAACAATGTGATATCCTTCACTGATGACGATATACCGCCCGAAGGGACCGGTCATTGCAAGCCATTGCACATTGTGGTTTTGTCTTCCGGGTATATGCTAGCTAGAGTTTTGATAGATGGAGGCTCATCTCTAAATATCTGTCCTTATGCCACTTTGGTGAACATGAATGTCAATCTCAAGAGGATCCAAAGAAGCCATACGGTTATCAGAGCTTTTGATGGATCCCGACGAAATGCCATCGGAAAGATTAAGTTGCCAATTGAGATTGGTCCAAATAAATTCAATGTATCCTTCCACATCCTCAAGATAGATTCAGGATACAACCTGCTATTGGGGAGACCATGGATATACATGGTTGGAGCCGTTCCCTCTACGCTACATCAACAGCTCAAATACATTATCAACAACAGTCTAGTCATCACAACGCCGCTGGTAGGAATGTCACGAACAAGGAACTCTACCAATCATCGACTTCAATTGAAGTTGAACCGACCAGTTTTCATACTCTGGAAGTGAGTACCACGTAATACCATTCTATTGGAGCGCCACTTCCCATACCCAGGATTTCTGCCGAGGGCAATACCATTCTATTGGAGCGCCACTTCCCATACCCAGGATTTCTGCCGAGGTTATGTCGACCACTCAAGAAATGATGTCATTGGGTTATCAACTTTGGACAAGGGCTTGGTAAAGATAAGCGGGGTTAAGCACCATATCCAAATGTTCACCAAATTGGAGCAATAGGACTAGGCTATTACATCGATTCGATCCACGAGGAATCTTCATAAGCACAAACAGGTTCCTCAAATTTCCGCCGCACGACGATTTTCTATACCTTTACCCCATGAGCTAATACAGTCTCCAGTAAAGGTGCCAGCCTATGTTGTGGCTATGCTATTTTCTAAACCAGTGCCAATTAAAGCTAAAGAGGTGCTGATTCCTGATCCCGAAGTGGAAGAAAAGGAACGAAAATGTAAACATGACATTGCCTTGATGATGGCAAGCATACGCATCATTGTTCATGATGAACATTCAAACAAATACACCCCAGACAATGATTTCCCAGATGTCATGGTTATCATTCGGGAGAAGGAGGACAATGACGATCCTTCCATCACTGCAGTCCATCAGGACTTTGCCCTCGACAATTGGAGCAGCACTCCATGCATTGGTCGACGAGGGTAAAATGGGCAGAAAAATCCCTCTGCCCTGTAGATAACTTTAATTGCTTGCTTTCCTTTACAGTACTAGCAATTTTTTTTTATCAAGTACATGCTAACACTTTTGTATGATTGAACAGTTTCATATATTAAGTGAAAGCATATTTTGTTTTAGGACTCTGAATTTAGATGTGCCTGTACTTGCTGATGAGGTGCCTTCTCTCCACAAGGGCTGTAACTTTGATGCAAAGTTGGACTCAAACTTGATGGACATCCAAGAGGACATTGAGGCACCTCAGGAGATTAAGGAATGGGTCGCAGACAAACCCAAAGCCAATCTTGATCAAACCACTTCTTTCAATCTTAGAACCTTAGACAACCCTAAGCTTATCCAAATTGGTTCAGACCTTACCACAAATCAACGGAATGACATGGTTGCACTATTAACCCAATTCCAGGATGCGTTTGCTTGGTCTCATGAAGACATGGTGGGTTTGTCCACGGACATTGTTCTTCATCGCCTTCCCATCAAAGAAGGATTCAAGCCAGTTAGGCAAAAACTCAGGCGATTGAAACCTGAATGGAGTTTAAAGGTTAAAGAAGAAATTGTGAAACAATTTGAAGCTGGCATCATCATGGTGTCTACATATCTGGAGTGGATATCCAACATTGTTCCCGTGCCTAAACCAAGAGGAAAGGTGCGAGTCTACGTGGATTACCGGGATTTGAACAAAGTTTGCCTTAAAGATAGCTTTCCCGTGCCATTTATCCACATTCTTATTGACAATTTGCTCAATCGACATGTACTCATTTCTTTGATTGCTGCGGGTACCATCAAATTATGGCACCGAGGAGGGACCGTAGAGAAAGCGCTTTCATCACGCCTTGGGGAACCTTTTTTTCACAGACGGTTGTCATTCGGCCTCATCAATGCCGGGGAAACCTATCAGCGAGATATGATGGCTCTTTTCCATGATTTAATGCACAAGGAGATAGAGATCTACGTGGATGACATCATTGTCAAATCCCAAAAGAAGGATGACCACTTAGACCATCTCAGAAAATTTTCAACAGGTTGCGTAAGTACAACTTAAATTTGAATCCAGCCAAATGCGCCTTTGGTGTTAAGTCAGGCAAGTTGCTAGGTTTCCTAGTCAGCCATAAAGGGATTGAACTGGATCCTACCAAAATTCAGGCCATCAAGGAAATGCCCATTCCTCGAGACGAGAGAAGAAATCTGAGGATTTTTGGGAAGAATCAACTTCATTAGCAGATTCATTTCTCAACTCACAGCAACCTGTGAGCCAATCTTCAAACTGTTAAGGAAGAACTCCTCCATGAAATTTGGAACGATGAGTGTCAGAAAGCCTTCCTTACCATAAAAGAGTAGCTGATTAACGCTCTTGTTTTGGTACCTCCCAGGGATGATGTTCCCCTGTTCATGTACCTGTCCATTAATGACAACAATGTCATGGGCTGTATGCTGGGGCAAAAAGACGTTAGAGGCCAAGAACGAGCTATCTATTACCTCATCAAAAGATTCAGCATCAGTGAACACAAATACACTCTTATTGAGAAGACTTGTTGTGCTTTAGCATGGGCTTCCATGAGGTTACAGCATTACCTCCATGGTCACACAACCCATTTCATATCCCGCGTGGATCCTCTTAATTATGTGTTCAGTAAGTCGATACTGAATTGTTGACTGTCCAGATGGAAGTTGATCCTACAGCAATTTGACATCGTCTACGTGATGCAAAAGTCTGTCAAAGGTCAAGGAATTGCGGATCAACTGGCCGTCGCACCTGCAGGGGACTACAAACCCTTGGAAACATACTTCCTTGATGAAGGGATAATGATAATTCAGTAACAACATCAGTACGATACATGCCGCACGTGGAAAATGTATTTTGATGGAACTGTTAACGCAGAAGGTTCTGGAGCTGGAGCTGTTCTAGTATGCGGTACGGGGGAGAAGTACCCCGTCGCCGTCAAATTGCAGTTTGTCAGTACCAACAACATAGCTGAGTATGAAGGCTGTATCATGGGGCTAAAACTTGCCTGTTCAATGGGCATCGGTGGTTAACTATCTTTGGGGATTACGAATTGGTAATCGAGACAATCCACGGTGAATTTATCAAACCAAAGAATTACATTTCTTGCCTTACCATCGGCAAGTTCTCACGATGGCTTTGGAGTTCGAAGAAATCTCCTTTCTACATATTCCTCGCAATAGGAATGATTTTGCGGATGCATTAGCAACGTTGGCCTCCTTGGTTCATATATCTGACAAGGAAAACATGCCAAGCATCACGTTTGCTCTGCAAAAAGCCCCAGTCTATGGGAATTATGTTGGAGAAGTATCGGATGAACTACCTCCCATCCACAACCCTTAGTATCAGTACATCAAGGAGTATCTGCGAGATGGATCTACACCCGCTGAGGCGAGCCTAACTGAGAAGAGGCGGATTCATCGATTTGCTATGAAATTCTACTTGAGTGGAGATGCACTCTATAAAAGAGATGCAGGAATAGGTATTCTCAGATGTCTGGATAAAGACCAAGCTCAGAGACTCATGGATGAGATCCATGGTGGAGTCTGTGGCCCTCACATGAGCGGACCTTTACTTGTAAAGAAGATCCTTAGAACAGGGCATTATTGGCTTACACTCAAGGCTGACTGTGATGATCACGTCAAGAGGTGCTATCAATGCTAGATTCATGGGAATGCTATCCACGCCCCTCCAAGGGAACTCCACAATATGAGTTCTCCATGGCCTTTCTTAGTGTGGAGAATGGACGTGATCGGGCCCATCGAGCCCAAAGCCAGTAATGGACATCGATTCATATTCTCCATGATCGACTATTTCACCAAATGGGTAGAAGCAACATCCTTCCCCAAGGTTACTAAAGAAGTTATCATTACTTTCATCAGAAACAATGTCGTCTGTCGATATGGACAACCAGAGGTCGTTGTGTCAGACAATGCTAAGAACCTCAACAACAAAATGATGAAGGAGTTATGCAGAAAATTCCACATCAAACATCTTAACTCTGTCATCTACCGTCCAAAGATGAATGGTGCTGTTGAAGTGGCTAATAAAAACATCAAAAAGATCATGCAGAAAATGTCCGCCAATCACAAAGGATGGCCTGACCTCTTGCCTCTGACTTTATTAGCCTATAGAACTTCTATGCATACTTCCACTGGGGCAACCCCCTACTCATTAGCTTATGGGATGGAAGCAGTGCTCCTCATAGAGGTGGAAATGGAATCCCTCCGAGTGTTGATGGATGCTCAGTTGGATGAAGACCAGTGGGTACAAGACAGGTATCACCAATTGTCTCTAATAGACGAAAGGCGAACCGCGACTATCTTCTATGGTTAGTTATATCAGCAAAGGATCGCACGATCCTACAACAAAAAAGTCTAACTACGGCAGTTCAAACAACATGACTTGGTTTTAAAGAAGATCATTGATAACCAAGATCAATCTAAGGGAAAATTCGCTCCTAACTGGGAAGGCCCATTTGTTGTCAAGGAGGTATTGACAGGAGGTGCTCTCAGATTGCAGGAAATTGATGGCGATGAATTTCCACCACTTATCAACTCGGACACCGTGAAACGGTACTATGTCTTAGGTTACCATCAAACAAACATCCTGGTTTTGATAATCAAATCACTAGTCATTCTGGTTTTGAACCCTTTCCTTTCTACATACTCTTCTGCCCCTCAAGGAAACATACACTTCAAACCAGCAGCCTGGTTTCACTTCATTTCAAACCTTTCATACAATTTCGGTTATCCTGAAGACGGGATTGAACCTTTCACACTTGCAGTTTATCCTGAAGACAGGATTAAACTTTTCTACGCTTGCAGTTTATCCTGAAGACGGGATCAAAATTTTTCCACACCTGCAGTTTATCCCCATTATGGGATTAAACTTTCTTCTCCCCGTAGTATAGCCTGCAAATGGGATTTACACTTCTCTTTGGCTGCGATTCATCCTGAGGGGCGAACTACGTCGACCTGATCTCCCTGATACCCGGGGGTACGTAGGCAACCATATTCTATATGGCCCGGTCGCAAAAAAAAACAACAAAAACATTTCTACCCTTTCTTCACAAAAACAACAAAAACATTTCTACACCTATCTGCCTTTCACTTTCAGCGTTGAACCTCTTACACAAGGTTCGAACTACGCATACTTGATCTCCTCTTCAATAGGAGTACGTTGGCAGCCATTCATGGTTCAGTTTAACCCCTACCAGAACAAAAATACTTGTCACACGGTATTGGGATCAACCTTCAATTCACCACATTTCATCGGTTTCAGATCAAAGGGATGGAATTACCCAACCTCTTCTCACAAATAGAAGATTCGGTGACCATCTAAGCTGCGATCATGCCTCAAAGAGCAATACCAACCAATAAGAGATGGAGTTAACTAGGCTTCTCACAAATAGAAGTACTGGTGACCATCTGTGGTGCGGTCAATCTCAGAGAGGAAAAACCACCTTCCTCTCCACTTTTCCGTACAAATACTAGTCCCAAGACACCAAAGATGGTAGGGATATACAGAAATCAATGATCCATTTTGAGAGATTTTACGAAGTCTCAATGTCCACCTATCAAGGATAAGTTCAGAATGCATCAAGATCACAAGGCCCCGAAGAAACAAGCAAATATCAAGCAAGTATCAAGGCATAACTAAAAGGGAAGTGAATCAAAATATATTTCCCTGCCATACATAATATTATTTGATATATACAACTGTGCTGTACATGACAAAATGGCTAAGCTAGTCTGTGCAGGAAAATACAAAGCTATCTGCAGATCTGTGTGTATGCAGACTATCAGATCTAACATGGCATCCCTCTCTAAAGACAGAGGTAGCACTGCAAGCTCTTGCCCAAGAGTATCTACACGAGCTAGCAGATCAGAGGCTAACTGTATGGTGGCATAATGGTCATCAATATAAGCACTCATATCAGCAAGATTGACAGTCATCTAGGATCTCACTGAAGTACTGTCTGCAATGGCCACATCCCTAGCAGATAAGGCGACATCCTGCTCCACAATCAATGCATCCCTGGCTGATTTAGCCTCATCCCTCTCTAACAGAACGGCGTCTCTCCCATCAAGAGCTGTCAACATCGTGGCCCTAGCCTGATCTCTATCATAGGTCATCAGATGTAAGCTCTACTCCAAATGATGTGCCGAATATTGTAAGTACTTGATGGCTTTTCGGGGTGGGAGAATCCATCACAAATCTTTGGCGACCAATGATCAAATCGTCGGTGGGAATGTCAGCCTCCTCTATTGGCTCCTCATTGTCAGAATCAACATCCTGCACTGTGTATACTACCGCAGTCGACGCAATCTCTGTCTCCATCCATGTGGAATACTCTGCAGAACAACTCGGATGATCGACAGAAAAACTCACTGACTCGTTGATCCCAACAGCATACAACTGGATCATCCTCCGTGATAAGCGGTGCGAAGCGAAGCACTGACTCACTGCCCCCTCATAAGGATGAAAATCCTGAAACTGGTCAAACTTACATATCACGACCAGTGGGTGGTAAGTAATCATACCCCTTAATCCAACCAGAGGGAGATAATCCATGCCCGGAGCATAAGTAATGAAGCTGTAGGGTGAACTAAGCCCTGAACACGGCAATATGGCAAACGGATCCCTAATCCCTACCAGGAAAGCTGACCACGATGCAGCATCTGTACACTCTGCAAGCTGAAAGGATTACGACATGGCTATATCATGGGTGAAACAAAACCCCTGCCGTCTAAGTGTGCCAATCAGTCTCAAGTGTGACATAAACAACACATACAGCATGACCGAGCTACCTATAAACACTCCTACTGGATAAGTGCAGCAGTATGTAGCTGACCTCAGAGTCTCTGCAATGATCATCGGTACAATGGTATGACCCTCCCTGAGAGCTCTCACGACCATAATGACGCCGATATCCAACTCAACCATGTACCACAGCATGAAGACGTATGACAATACACACAAAAGCAGTACATCCACTCTAGTTGAATGCCAATGATCCTCTGGTGTAGTGAAATCCCTGGAATGCCATGCATAACTATCCTCAGAGCCAAATCTGTCAAACAGAAAACGCTGGGATATCACGTGGCTGGATGTAATCTCGTCCTGTACCACTCTATGTCTCAATCTGGTGAGGGTCATGAATTGTCTACTCATGTCTCCGATAGCCATATGCACACAAGGTCTGTCCAGAGGCAACATCATCAACTGTGCATATTCCTCTAAAGTAGGAGTCAACTCCTGGGTCCCAAATTGGAAAACCTGCCTCTCCGATACCCAATGCTCTAGCATACCCTCTACAAATCCTGTGGGAACCTGAAACATCAACAGGGTCATAGTATGCTGCAACAAATCATCTATGATCACCATGTCTGATGGTGATATACTATCATACCATGAGCACATACCAGATACCACCAAAAATAGTGGGTATAATCAATACGGCTAACTGTTGAAGAAGACATCTGTACGAGCCGTGTCATAAGACCATCCAGGGGTCAATGTTGAATATCTCTAGACATACATACATATGCATAACATAATAACATGCATGATACAATAAATGGCAATATGATATAGGAAATGGAAAATTGTGCATACATTCCTAAGTATATCATCATCTAATACATCTTTATACAGCTAAAATACAGGGAAATGGAGCGAAGCTACCCAACATCTAACAGAGGCCTATCAAAAGATATAGCAAGAATGGGGCGAAGCTACCCAGCAGCTAACAAAGGCCTATCAAAAGAGATAGCGAGAAATATACATCAGAAAAAGTCAATGGTGTCGATGTCTACATCATCGATACTGTCCATCTGATGTAACTCCTCCTGAGTCACTGGATCTCTATCTACAGGGATGTCAGGCTGATACAAGGGAGGATCTGTACATGAAAAGCCATATGGGTCACCTGAGGGGCCAGCGCCAGAGCTGGAAGGATCAAAAGTATCTACCTCTGAAGGATCTCTGCCCAAATGCCGAATGAAAAGATGTGCCCGGTCCAGCTACCTGGTCAATCTGTCAATCTGTGTCACATGAGTCGGATCTCTGACACAGGCTAGCCAATCCATCATCATCACAGATCCTGGAACTATATCCCCCATAAACTGTGTGGCGCGGGTCTGAGCTCCAATAGTACGAGGGATCCACCAATGCTGGAACATCTCTTGAGACCAGGGGCCCTTTGACAATGTAAAACCGTCAATCCCCATCAATGGTATGTTAATGATGGGTGGTGGCTGAAAATAGCCAATAATAACGCTGGCGAGGAGGCAAGATCGGCATACGAATCTCTCCTGTAGTGCTCCTGATAGCACGCTCTCTTAAATAGAGCTCCCATCCTCCATCTGTGAAGAGAGGAATCCTGCGGGTGGAAATGACGTACTCTACTCTAGTCGGGTACCCATCCTCAAATCCAACTCCCAAATGCTCTCCAGAGTAGGGAATCCATGTGATGACATCCGCTGTTAACAACTCCAGCTGTAGGCGATAATGAGTGAAACCCTCAGCAACAGGGACCTCCACCAGTATGGAATGATGCCATCTCCGTCGTCGTGGATAGGTGTCTAAACCTAACACGCTCACAGGACACAAACATGGAAGCCTCTCATAGGCCCAAAACTACTAACACAAAGGCAACATATGTTGTCAGTCAACTCTCTTAACCTGTACACAGGAAAAGGCAAGAGAAACACTCACCAGTAGAAACGGGTAGAATCCTAACCACGCCTTGGTCAAGCCCTGTGATTGCATGCGCATTCCCCTGAGGAAGTAGGCAAAGGTGTAGGAACCCCAATCATACTCTCCTATATGGTCCACGTGTTGAGTGGCGCTGATCAAAGCGAAGGACACAGTAGAGGAATTATCTGCTATGAAGCAGCCCCTAATGATCATCAGGAACAATCACCGAAGAATGCGATCCCTGACTCTCACATTATCGGGTATGGGCTCACTCAACAGCCCGCTCATAGCATCTACGCTCAAAGGACCCGTACGAATAGTCCTACCCTTGAGCGCCTCCGCTGGAACTCCCAACAAGGATCTGACGGCAGTAGGGGTAATATCCACCGTGCAAGGCACTAGATCCCCTCCAAACTCTATACCTATGATAAACCGCCAATCCATCAGCATCATCATCACCTCACGCCCAAACAAATGGAGTGGTCGAGTGCAGGTGAAACCACCGCTCAAACAATGCCCTGAGGTAACCCCAAGGACAGCGACGGGGAAGAATGGAGAATAACATCCCAAATCCCCAGCCATGTACAATATCTCTATAGTCATCATGCAAAGCCTGATACATAGAGTTGATGCTAAACCAGTTCCCTCGAGGCCGTGTGAAGCCAGGAACCTACATCAAATGCAGATCAACATCAGAATCCTTGACTCCTCATTAATAGGAAATAAGGAAGATTAAAGATCTAACTTTATACCTCGTTTGCGTGCAGGTATACTGAAGGATGCCTACTCAAGTCACCCAGAAGATCTGGGTTCGCCACTTGAACACCTGGCAATTCCCTACTGGGAAAACGTACAACAGGAGCAGGAACCTAGATCGGCACATCCTCGTCCTCGACATTCGGCCTTCAACCCGAATAGGACGTATCACCGCCTCCACCAAATGATGAGGCTGTCTGACAGACTGGTGTTGAGGCTCTTCAGAAGCCCTCCTCCGTACACCAGAAGTAGTCCTACGGGAACTACTCGGTTGATCCGGATCGATAATATCTGGACAACAAATCTCCAAATCACCTCAGAAAGGGTGTGGTAAATTCTTACCTGGAGCTTTTCAAAATGCATTTTATGATTGCATGCATGCATTGTTTTAATATACGTCTACAGTAGAGTTAAAAATGCATGACTATCCAATACCTACATTTTGCAAATTTTTCCCATAGCCCCCTTTGTAAATGGGACTATCCACATGCACATAGGCATGAGTAGGTGGCCATTCAACAGCACACCTGTACATAGTCATATACATCTTACATGCATTATCATCACAGTAAAAAATCTGTAAGTGTAGTCTAATTACCAGGATTGTTTTTCTTTTCTACCTTTACTCATTTGTCCTCAGATAGGATAAGAAATGACAGTAAAAGGTGTTAATTTGACTATTTTAAAAGTTAAATTTTTTCACATCATTATGTTCAGCATGGTTTAATACTAACATTTGCTATGTTGAATATTATTTATCAAGTCAAATCAGCATGCATATTCACTAATATGTGTCTAAATGCATTTCATGTGATAAGTCATTTTCCAACGGATAGAAATTGGAAAAAAAAATACATGCATATGTTACCAGGACAGTGAAGAACTCTTGTACAGTGACAGAATATGCAGAAAGTTGCCCGAACTCAGCAGATCTGAAGAAGAGCTATTAGATTTCCTTCGCAGCGCATCTTGAAAATGACTTATGAAAGCAACCTTTGGGCTTTACATAGCCATGGTTGGCCGCAGGCCTACCTGTGTCTGAATTTCCTTGGATGGCTGTCATGCTCATGAGGAGTTCGGAACTACTGTATATTATTTTCTCGAAGATGTTTCGCATCTCAAAAATAAAAGAAAACAAGCCCAACATTTAATAATAAAATGGAAGTATCAAAGGCCTCAATTACTATTGAGCACAGGGTTTGAAAAATCCCTTTTTACAAAACTTCATTGTTATATCTTGTTTAGAACTGATTTTTTCTATAAATTCAAACCCTATGTATATAGGTGCGAACGAGGTACAACACTACTTCTAAATAATTGCACATTGATCCACACACACACACACACATTCATATAACAGTTTCTTTGAAAAGTGGTGGTCACCGTGACAACACGGATGTCGGGGGGGGGGGGGTGCCTAACACCTTCCCTCCGCATAATCAAGCCCCCGGACCTAAATGAATCTCGGTTTCACAGACCCGTTTAACAGTGTTACATCACTGGGTCAATGTGCAAACCTTTTCGGTTGTGTTGGTGCAACCAGTTAAATACACCAACTGGCGACTTTTAAAGTCAAATCGTTGACATTATACATGTCGGACCTTTTTCACTTGTTTTTTCAAACAAATCTCACATTAACATGAGAACACCAAAGAACAAGTAACGAAATGGGACACTAAAAATCCTGACGTCGACATCGAGGTGAGATAAAATATCCAATAATATTTTAGTTATGGCAAATGCAGTTTTTTGCCTGCGGACTTAAAACCTAAAGGTTAGAGAAAGTGAGTTCCGAGAAGGAATTTAAATGTGTATAATGAATTAAAGCAATGATCGTATAATATGTAGGTATTATACGAAGTAATGAATACGAGTATGATACGAAGTATTATACGAGTATGCATTAATGATGGTATGATGTACATGAATAAGTATACGAGTTAGAATACAAGATTAATACGTAAATTATACGTTATGAGACTTTAAGCTAAATGTATTGGAGTTGTAGGATTTGTTAGGAATTATACAAGCCCAAGTATAGGAATGGTTAAGCCCAAGGGTGGAAATGGTTTAAGTCCAATGTTTGTTTAATTACAAGCCCAATGTATAAGATAAGTTAATTAAGTTAATTGAATGTAAAGCCTAAGATAAGATCCAATAAGTAAAGCTTGATCCATGGGGCAACCTATGGGTGAATTGGTGGCCAAGAATTAAGTGTGATGAGCAAGTAGACTTAAGGGTTAAGCAAAGGATAAGCTAAGTAACTTAAAGGCTAAGTAAAGTGCTTATGTGTGATGACCAAGCAAAGTGCTTATATGTGATGACTAAGTAAACTTAATGGCTAAGTGTTGTGATGGCCAAGTAATTAATTTATTGAGCAAGTAAAGGATAAGCTATGTTCTAAGCAAGTATACTTAAGAGCTAAGTAAGTGTGGTGGCCAAGTTTACTTAATAGCTAGGTAATGAATAATAAGGAGGTGGAGTGGCTTTATGACCATTATACCCTCACTTTGAGATTTCTATAAATATAAAGCTTGCTAGTTCATTTGTTAGTTGTTAGATTTTCATCCAATAACTTATACCTTATTGGTTAGAGAGAATAAGTGAGAATAAGCAAGAAAAGCTAGAAAGCTAGTCTTTCATAGTTCAAGAAGCAAGAAGAAGATTAAAGATTAACCAAGTGATATTCAAGGGTAAGCAATCTTAAACCATGATTCTCTTTCTCTTCCATTGTTAGAGAAGTGGGTGGTGGTAGAACATATATGCTAAGGCATGATAAGAATGATTAATCAATAGACTTAAGCCGTATAAGTCATGAATAGGTAATTTAAACTTAATTAAGTTATGAACTCATGAGAAGCTTATATGAACTACTCATATGTTTACCTTAATAAGATGGTCTGATAAGGAGATGTGAGGATGATGATTAGAAAACATAAATCATTATAAGTCAGGAGAAATGAAAGTGTATGTATTTTATACTTTAATAAAGTTATAAGATCACAAAGAACAAGAAAGAACTTACTATGTATATAAGTTAATGAAATGAATAGGTTAAGATGTTAATATGATGGATAAAATCCATTTGAAACGAAGAACAAATCATAAGTAATGAAGTTATGGAAGAATTCACGAGTTCGGACGATAATCGTCGAATTCGTAAAATTCTCGGAATGGAGGTCGAATTTTGATATTGAGCTTGGAAACATTAGTTTTCAATGGAGACAAGTCTCATTTGGCAATATAGAGTTGCAGACTTGAAAATGACCAAATTCTGACTTAGAACGAAGAAACGAGCGTTGAACGTTCACGAACGCTTATCTATTTCATTAAAAATGAACCAATAGGTGAATTTTGAGTAAACGAAGTCAAATAGATAAAATTCTTACATGAACATGTAGAGTATGTAATTTGTGAGATGTAAGCTCTTGAACGAGTTAATTTGGACTTATAACGAAGAAGTTATGAGCCCAAGAATCTCACAAAGTTGAAAATCTGTCAAATTTTTCTGAGGCACAGATTCCCCATCGCGGTAGCGACTCAAAGCGACAAGGCCCACGCACACGGTCATGAGGCCAAGGCATGATACATCGCTAATTATGCCGCAGTACGCAGCCATAACATAGGAGACTCGTGCCGCAGCGCCGAGTTCGGACCATACACAATGCTAAGTCACGTGACGTGACGTGACAATAGAAGGAATACAGTTACCAAAGACATTAGGGAAAAGCCAGTAAAGGTTATGAATATAAAGGAGAACCAAGTTAATGATAATGAATCATATCAATGTTAAACCTAATGTAACATCATTAAAGGATGATATAAACCTTAAGTATAATACTAAAGGTTGGAGATAAGTCAATTAAATGTGAACGTGAATGGTATGCAATACGTGTACTTAACGATCGAGTTTCGATTAATAAACATGATAACATTAGTAAGCCGTGAAGAAGGATGATTAACTTGAAATGAGTTGTATTAATGAAATAATTTCAGTTAAGTTATAGAAGAGAACGAAGTTGGTAAGAACGATGTAAATTATAACGGCAAGCCAGAGCCAATAATAACAAATCTAATATGTAATTAGATTGAGAAGAAGGGTAAGATTCATTAGGAACCATGTATGTTCATTCATGACCTAATGTGGTATGTTATGTGGTTATGTGTTGTAGAGACTGTAAAGACTCAAAGGAAAAGTAATTTTACTGTAGCAGACGCTGAAGGCAAGTTTTTCTTAAATGCTTGTCTAATCTTCGTTTTAGCCAAGTTTTCTTTGATTCATGTTATGAGATGCATGAACTGTTTTACTAAAGGGTCGATGCCAGTTTTACCTCGGCTAGACTAATCTTGAAGAGTTGATCGATTTATTTACAAGTCTTTCAATATAGAATTGTTAACACTATCCTACGCCAATTGTTTGGTACAGATTCAAGGTAAGCCTGAGTATGAATAAAAAAATGTATTTGTCATCGATTATTCGATGGGCACGCGAGGTTGCCAAAACTTAAACGTACAAACGTTTAAAGGATGTAGTGTTGATCAACATAGAGTACTATGGGCTGATCACCCAGAAGTGCTCGTAAGATATGCCGGACTTACGGACTTAGTGCCGGGTTGTCCTTTTCAAAGAAAATATGAAATGCTCATGATCTTGGACCAGAATTGACGTTTTACTGAATATTGTAATTGTAAAACATTTTGAAGGAAAAGAAGTGCTATTTTAAATTATTGATAGTACTTCATAATTATTATCCAGTTATTGAAGATATACGATTCCTATGTTTCAAGCATGTCGTTTAAAAGAAATTGTTGTACTTGTTGAGCTTGTTATGCTCACTCTTGCTTGAACCATATGAATGCAGCTAAAACCGAAAGAACCGAGGGATCTGACAAGGATAAAAGCAAGACGAAGATGAACGATTAGTTTACCTTGTAATAAACTAGTAAGTTGTATATATTATAGTATGATGAACAAAGAATGTAATGGTTTTAGAACCTGGGAATGGGATGTAATATTATTATTGTAATAAGAATGTCGTTGATACACACATTTTTATGTCATTTCAATAGATTGAATGTACAATTATGAGTATCGTGTAGTACCATCTATTGGGTTGGAAGATACCCAGATTTAGGGGCGTCACAGATATCAGTAAGAAAGTTTTCAGAATTATATTATTATTGTGCCAGATTAATAACCCTATTCGTATATATGTTATATCCGATCATTGTTTATCAACATGATATTATATTATATAATTCAGATATATATTTTGTTCGTTAATTTCTATATATGGTTATACAAGTGTCCTCACTTGGATAATCATTGTATTTAATCACATGTATATATATATATATATATACCTATTGATCCCCCGTATGTATACATTAATGAAAAGTTGTCTAAGATATTTGATTAGCTAGACACAGATTTAGAAATATCATTGAATATGATAAAACCTTTTTGTATCCAATCAAATTATTTTGGTTCAGATTCCCGACTAAGTATGAATATCCCGAACAAGGGAAAACTTTTATGCGCCCAAGGCGGACAGAGTGAACGATAATATTATTCTTGCATGTAGTATTGATCAATACAGGGCCCATGGGATATACACCCTCCTGCCCGTAAGTTAAGATGGTTTGCGAATGAAGTTCTGCTAAACCTATTCAAAAATTGAAAACAATGTTCATAGTATGTCAACTTAACCCTATATATAGTCAATATGTAGTTTCAAAAATTTGATATAGAATTGTTATGTTATTATTATCAGTTCAGTTTACTTCACAACTATTGATTTGTTGTAGAAGTGATGTATAAAGAAAACATTTAATTCTTTCAGCTAATTATATTTATAATTGTTATTACTTGCTGGGCACCCAAATGCTCATTCTTGCTTTAAATTTAAATATTTTCAGATAGGCATGATCAACCTAAGGGTTAACACAAGAACAAGTGAAAAGGAAAGCAAACAGAATATGTTTAATGGTATCTTTTGTAGCAGTTAAACTGCATTAAGATAATGATATGTAATATATATCATGTAAAGAATTATAGTAAAGGTTGTGTACTTGGGATTAGACTCTGATAAATGTAAATTAAGTTTCATATTCATATTATTGTTATTATTATTAGTATTATTCCGCTCATAGAAATGGTATCGTGAAGCACCGAGTTCGGGTTTCAAGTACCTGAATTTGGGGGCGTTATAGCGGTGACGGGCCCAAAATCTAGACTTTCATTGTTACACTATAGCGCCATGATACATAGCACATCTCGCGCCGCAGCACCGGAGCTTAGACCAATATTTTGCTAACTCATGCCACAGTCTTTAGACAAAGAAGGCAGTCAAATTGCACTTTGTTATAAAGTTTGTTTTAAAAAATAGTTTTTAAGCCAGCAGCCAAGCCCATTCAGCCATCATCTCTCGACAGTCTCAGCACATGCCTCTCGACACCATAGCACAAAAGAACCCAAACATTCCCATCAGCCATTTCACTCCCAAAAAGTCTTAGCAGTGATCATTTCTCATCTTAAACTATCCTAACAAACAAAGGGACTCCATCAATTTCTTGTCAGAGTTCGTCCCCACTCGATTTCTCACCTAGGGTTTACCCACTCAAGGTATTTTTTTGAGATTTCGTTCAATTAGAAATAGACTTTGATCGAATTGTTGTGTTCTTCTTCTTGTTTGTTTGGGTGATTTCCACTGCTGGAAAGCTGGTTAGAGCACTCACAATCAAAGGGCTATCAAAAGTTGGTTTTTAGAGCGCATACAAGGTGTTTAATAAATTGTCTAAGATAGAAATTTTACTGATTTATCTTAGAATTGGTGGGTTTCATTGGGGATTTGCTGTGCATTGCTTCAAGGGTTGCTTCTACAGAAAGTGGCACTGCTTAGGGACTATTTTGAACCAAACCAACTGAAATTCTGACATGGCTTCAAAAAGGCAATGCCTTAGTATGGGAGGATCATCGTCCGCACCACCACCACCATGGGACGACACCAAATTTGTGAATGAGGAGGCATGGAAAAGGTACAAAAGCTCCTTTGCCGCACGAAATTTGATTCCTGAGCGGGGGTTCAGGCCGGACAAAAAGGATAGTGAGTTAACAACCATGATACTTGAACGCAACTAGGTGCATTTCACAAAACCACCCGGGTAAGCTACTGTATCTGTGGTTCAGGAGTTTTATGTAAACGCCAATCCTGAAGGTCCTGCTGTTGTCCAAGTTAGGGGGAAGTCCGCGACGTTTGGAATTCAGGCCATCAATGCACTATTTGTGGCACCCAATTATCAGGGAAGGGACTATTTGTAGTAGTGACTCAGTAGCTATGATCTCGAGGAAATTATTAGGTGGCTCTACAAGCCCAGGACTACATGGAAGATGAATGACTACACATGTCAAAAGACCAGTTTCTCGTCTTCAGCACTCAGTCACTATGGGAAGGCATGGTTCAGCTTTATTTGTGCCAACATGATCTCGACCCGTCACTTGAGCGACATGACTAAGGATATGGCGATTCCATTATTCGCCATTATCACGGGTCTGCATATGGATATTGGAGTTCTGATTCACGAGTTAATTCTGAAGGCGATCAAGAGTAACGTAGCTCCAGGACTTCCATATCCATCATTGATCACCCGTTTGTGCAAGCAAGCAGGTATTCAATGGGGGCCAGAGGAGATAGCCTTGCCACCCATGACAGTCGTTGACCATCCGACCATCGCCCGCTACAATGTGTGGGACGGGGCAGAGTCTCATGTCAGAGGCGAAGGATACGAGCCACCTACTGTGCCACCTCCCATAGCAGAGGTCGAGCCCTCACAGCCTCCAGATGTAGGCCCAGCTGCACAGGGACTACTGGCAGACATCATGGCATCCCTCACCTTGCTGCATCAAAAGCACAACGCTGAGGCTTAGAGGCAGTTGAGGCACATTGCAGCAGTGGCACAAAGGCATGACATAGCTTTGCAGTACCAGGCTGAGCTAGTGAACACCATGCAGAGCATATACACCAACTATTGTGGCGAGAACGTTGAGTTCACGCTATACCAGTTCCCAGAGCCTCATGTCTTCCCACCATACCCTCCACCATCACTGCCCGCCAAAGATGATGAGGACGATGCTGATGCCGAGTGAGCGATCTTCAGGGAAGCCCTCTTGTATAGATTGTTATATGCTTAGCAATGAGGGCATTGTTCACCTAATGTTTGGGGGTGTTAGGGCCTATTATCTTGTTATTTTTGTCTATTGCCATGTTAGGTTGCATATTTAGTACTTTGCTTTTGTTTATTTTCAGTATTGTGGTGCAGTCATTTTTGAACTGCGGGATTATGTTTTATTATTATGGATGCCATGAACTATTTTTGGTTATTAGTTATTAATGCTTTGATTATTATCAACATGGTCTGTGGTTTATAGCCATCTTTTTTTGGGCTTATACAGATTTATATGCTTGTGCCATGTTAATGGCCTTTTTACCCTATTTTGAGCTGCTATTAAGCAAGGGTGTTATATATAGTATTAATTTTTGATTGTGGCTAATGACAAGCATCAAATGATTTTGTCACTCTTAGAGTCATGTCAAGCATGCATGAACTAGGGGTTTGTTAGTTGATAAGTTGAGATTGTTATTGATCCGTCCTTCTAGCAAGCACCGACCAACTGTGTTAACTAGTTATTTTTCAAATTTAGTTCGCGTGTTTATTGCTTTAAGAGTTGTTCACTCTTATAAACTTTCATTTTTACAAGGTAATAAAAGACTTAGACGTTTATACAATTTTGGATCTTGGATTCTGGCACGTTGACATATAAAAAAAATAAAAATAAAAATTTTAATTAGAATAAAAAAAATGAATATTGAATATCGAAAGTCTTGCGGTGGGTCGACATGGAGCGTAAAATGCACTCGCTCATAAACGCTGGACTGATATTGAGATTGAGCATAAAATGCACTCGCCTAATAATCTTCGATTTTCGTAAAGTCTAATTTGGCTTATGTTGATTACGTGGCCTTTGCTGCTCGAGTTACTAGATTCTTAGGGGTGTTCTACACCTAGTGCCCTAAAGTCATCTGGCTAGGGAGTCACTGATCAAAAGCTCATTAATGGGTAGTTCTGATTAGCCTAAGGTATTTAAGGACTGTCTGAGTCAGATTTTACTGTCTTCATGCTAGAGTTTTTTTTATCCTTTCCTGCATTTGTGTCTTATGTAATAACCCAATATTTACAATAAAAAAATTTTTGATTTAATTTTTTTTATATATATAAAGGTGGGAATATGTGCAAATTAAAGTATATTTATATATGTGATAAACAAAATTATTTATTAGAAGTAAATAATTTCTTTTTAAGAATTATTGATCATAATAGATTATATTCTTATAATAAATTAATTTTGTAATAAAAATATTTATTATTTATTTTCCATGAAAATATGATTATGGTATATATAATATGATTATAAGGATTATTATGATATATATTTTATTATATTGGTTAAGTTAATTATTTTAAATTAATTAATGATAGTATGTATGAAGGTTATGTTAGATATGAATTCAAAACCCTAAGTCTGGATTTTGAAGAAGGAATGGAAATAATAATATAATATTATTTATATTTCAGTGATATAAATATGCCTGATATGTATGTAATGTTAATCTGTAGATCAGTTATAGTAAAACAGTACAAACCCTAGCATTACTGATAAACTATAGTATAAAAGTCATCTATGATTGTAAGATCTGTTAAGTTATGTGTTATGTAATTAATGACCTTTATTATGTTTACTGTTAATTAGGTAAACCCTAATTAATATCTAGAAACCCTAATTACTAAATTAGAACCCTAACTACTAAGTTATAAACCCTAATTATTAATTTAGCAAGGTTAATGGTAATTAGTATATTATAAAGGCTAATTTACAAATCCTAGGTGATTAGGAAACCTAGTGTAATTACGGAACCCTAATTCACATTTTTAGAAACTAAGATTCCCATTTTAGCCCTAATTATATAATCCTAGAAATTAAGCTTATGAAACCTTAGGGTTAAACCCTAAGGGTCAAATCCTAAGGGTTAAAACCTAATGGTTGTGAGAAGTTTCCAAGTTGCCATTCACTTTATAAGTCAGATTACCAAATTGCCCTTTTGATTATTTTAATAAGGTGGAGTGTAGATCTAGCCCTAGTAAGGAGTTGGTGACCAACTCTAGCTAGCCACATGGTCTAGTAAACAACTTTAATCATCTAACTTGCTAGATTATATACATTGCACCATGGATTGAAAGCAAACAAGTAAGGAAATTCACTTACTTTACTTCTCAACCTAGCCAAACCTTCTCTCTCTCTCCCATCCGAAATTTTAGAATGAGAGTGAGTAATAAGTTAAGCCAAGATCATGTGTTAGCTTGCCAGGATCAAACATCAAGGATCAGATTCAAATTTTTTTTAGCATTCATAAGGTATAAACCCTAACTATATTCTGATCTTGATTGATATGTGAAATGTAGTAATTTTATGTTTAAATGTGTAGTATGTAGTGTATATAAGTGATCTGTGTTGGTATCTTGTAGATCCATAACATCTAAGTATTCAAAATTTGAAGTTTTCAAAATCTGGAAAAAGTTTAAAACCGAGGTCTGACAACGAATGTCAGTGGCTCTAAATTCTTTCTTGATCATGCTTTTTGTTGTTTTATGTTTTAGATATGTAGTTTAATATGTGGTCTGTGATCTGGAAGTGTAATAACAACCATTACATGTCTAGGTTTCATGTTATTCTTAGTCAAAACCCATTGACCGAGCATGACCAAGAGTTTCTAGGCAACCTAGAAACTCATTTTCTGTGCCTGACAGGATTTTGTTAGCCCGAGATCTGTCAGGTGTTATGTTGTTTGATGATTTTGTTATATCTAGATTATAGTCTATTATATGGTCTTTATATCCATGGCTTTAGATTCCATAAACAGTTAATAGATTGAGTATAGTAGATGGTCAAACTAGACCATACGATCACGAATCTGATTTCGGAAAGTCCGAAGCAGGAAGAACACGCCTATACGATGGCGTTTGACAATTGGCTAGATCTGGAGGATAAGATGTGTTTGGACTGATATATTGATGTGTATGTGTTGTTTTACATGTGTAATATATGTTAGAATCATGAGATCGACCAGATAATTACCAAATCATAGGTTAAAATGAGCTAGAAAGTAGGCACTCGAACTGCCTGGGTTTCTGGGTTACCCAGAAAACCCAGAGCAGCCTTTGACACGATTTTCTGAGGCTTAGATATTTCTGGTTAACGATGTTTAGACTTGACTATTGTTCAACACATGTTTTATGTTAGTTTCTCTTCATATCCCGACGTCTAGAACACATTTACCATGAACAGATTTCACGATATAGGGTCAACAAAAGCGTTGACCGGCTATGACTTATGATTCTGGGCAGCCCAGAATCATGATGAACACGTCTGACAGAAAGCTTAAGCCGCTAGATCTTACAACTATGTTATGTTTTGATCCTGTTTATGATTCATGCATGTAGTATTACAACAATACTACATGAACAATGTCTTACCATGCCTAGAAACAACTTAGACAAGGAATTATTATGAGTCAAAGTAGGTACCTTTATCACTGCCTATGAATGTTCTTGAGCCTCAAGAACACCTAAGGCGACGCTTTATGTCGCCAAAGACTTTAGCGACAGACTTAGTTAATTCTAATTAATTAATTTCTAAAAATAATTTAAAAATAGAAAATAATTTCTGAAAATTACAAAATTAGTTTTAAAAATTATTTTAAGTTATAAAAATTAACTTTTAATAATTTGACATATTTTCCATAAATATTAGTAATTATTTGAATATTATTTATTTAATGAATGCATTAAATAAATTAACTAAAAATTATTTTATTATATTAAAAATCATTTTAAATGATAATATGGTATTTAATAATATTTTAAGTAATAAAATGTAACTTTCAATATTTTAAAGAAAATTTCATTAATTATTTAATATTAATGATATTAGATTTATTTAATAATTATATTAAATAAATTAGTTTAGAAATGATTTTAATATTATAAAAATTATTTTAAATAAAAAATAAAGATTTTAAAGATATTCTAAGTTATATAACTTTTTATATTTTAAGGTAAATTTGATTAATTATTTAATATTAATGATATTAGATTTATTTTATAATTATATTAAATAAATAGTTTAAAAATTGTTTTATTGTTTGAAAAATCATTTAAAAAGGATATAAATGGTTTAAAAATATTTGAAGTTATTATAAGTGACTTTTAATATTTTAGTGAATAATACCTTTATATTTAAATATTAATGGTAATTATTTAAAATGATTTTAAATGTTTTAAAAATTATTTAAGGTAATATTAATACTTTAAAAATATTTTGAGTTATTATAACTAACTTTAATATTTTGGCAAGGGTTTCATTAATATCTTAATATTATTTAAATATTAATGATAATAGAATTATTTAATATTTAAATCATTTAATAATGATTCCAGAGTTTGAAAAATTATGATAAATTATAATAATTAAGTATAAATTATTATAAATCATTTGTAAATAATATGATTGATGTTTAAATTATCCAGAATAATCTTTAAGATACAGATTAGAGTTTTATTAACAATAAACTCAATAATTACTCGATAAAGCCATCGGTACACCAAAATGTTACCGAAATTGATTCAAACCTATATAGGTTGACTTGATAAGTGTTTGTTTGTTTGTGATTCAACGTCTGTTAAACTTATGTGACAATGTGATTAGGTTATCTTGACTTTAAATAACAGTACGATGTGTTATGATATGTTATTCTAATCGATAGAATAATCTTATGAATGATAAGTCATTGAATTTAAGATAAAACTAAGTTGCATAACTGTAAGCAGCAAATCCGGCAAGTATCTAAACCTTACTCACTACCTTTATTTTGTGCAAACAAGTATATGTTTATGCAAGTTTCCTAAACTTACTCCAATTATTATTGAGCAAGTATCCTAACCTTTGCATTTACTTTATGCAATGGACATGAGTAAGAAAGTTTTAGAATTATATTATCGTTATGCCAGATTATTAACTCTATTGTTATTGATTATGTATCCAATCATTCGTATTCATGTAATTTCTCGAACTTTATTCATTCATTTTTTATCAGTACAGTTTTATTGTATAATCCAGATATTTATTCTGTTCGTTAATCTCTAAATATGGTTATACAAGTGTCCCCACTTGGATAATCATTGTATTTAATCACATATTAATACATACCCATTGATTTCCGATATGTATATATTAATTAAAGGTCGTCTAAGCTATTTGACTCGGTTAGACCCAAATTTAGAAATATCGTTGAACGTGATAGAACTTTATTGTATCCAACCGAATTATTTTGGTTTGGATTCCCGACTAAGTATGAACATCCTGAATCTGGGAAACTTTTATGTGCCTAAGGCGGATGTGTTGAACGAAAATATCGTTCTTGTACGTAGTATTGATCAATATAGGGCACATTTGGCAGATCACCCTCGTGCCCGTAAGTTATGACGGTTTGCGGATAAAGTTCTGCTAAACCTTAGCGAAAATGAAAAACAATGTTCATAGTCTGTCAACTAATCTTCATTTATAGTCAGTACGTAGCTTCAAAAATTTGAAATAGAATTGGTATGTTGATTAGAATTGTTTCAGTTACTTCACAACTATTGCTTCGTTGTAGAAGTGTCATTCAAAGAAAACATTTAATCCTTTCAGCTATTGTTTATTGTTTACTATTACTTGTTGGGCACTCAAATGCTCATCTTTTCTTAATTTAAATGTTTTCAGTTAAGTATGATCAGCTAGAGGGCTCTGCCAAGAACAAAGGAAAAGGAAAGCTATTAGAATATATTTGTGTTGTCTTATGTAATAGCTAGACTTAAATAAGATGATTATATTTATTATCTATCATGTAATGAAATGTTTTAAGGTCGCGTACCTGGGATTTAGACAACTCTGATATGTAAATTAACTTTGGTATTTATGACAATATTATTATTATTTCTGCTCATAGAAATGGTATCGTAAAGCACTGAGTTCGGGTTTCAAGTACCTGAATTTGGGGGTGTTACAGATTGGTATCAGAGCTTTAAGCATGAATTTGCGAAGAGCGCCGAGCCTTTCGCTGGTGACTTCCTTGTGTGGAATGCACCGAAGCCAGACTCTCCGTAGGGGATGCCGAGCCAGTCGGTGGCAAGCTGATAGGTACCCTTGTGAGGTGCTATGGTTGGAAACACCATGAAAGTTACAGGTTGGTATCAGAGCTTTAGGGTTAAAAAGCTTAGGTGGGGGTAGACCTTAGGCTATAGCCTTAGAGCAGAGAAAACGTTGAAAGTACAAATAACTCACATAGAGTTTAAAAGGAGATGAATCGAATAAATTCATTGTCAAACAAAAATAACTTAAATAAAACTATTATTTGCTGTGTGTATATATTATATGTTAATCAGGATAATTTATGTGTATAGATGTCAGATAGAAAAGGATTAGGATACCCTAAGATCGTAAAGAAGGAGCCAATATCAAAGCCAATACCTGAAATAGAGGCTCACGTTGAAGATAACCTTGATGAGGTGATCATTTTGGAAAATATAGTATCGGACCCATAAACGATAGTATAATTAATAGGTAGAGTATAGTTAAAGAATATAAGGACAAGCTCGAGTTCTTAAACTTATATGTCTATGGTGAGTTCTTAAACTCATAATGTGTAGTAAGTTTGACAAACTTGATATAGTTAGGTGTAAATGGATTATTGAGGATAATGGGAATATATAGAATACTAAGCAATTGATCCTTAGTGAAGGCATAAGAAATAAATAGTATTAGTATTACTTGAATATGCATGATTATATGATGCATATATGATAGGTATGTGGGTATAATGTAATATTCTTAAGTTTTGTATAAGTTATGTTAGTGAATCCCGACTTTCGAGTCACAGGGAGATAACGGATGTTTAAAGCAGCATGTGCTATGGTCTGTCAAGTGCTATGCATATGAATCTATATTAGATTAATGAAATAAGTTGGTATAAAGATAGTAATTATGTATCTGGACACTGATTAATATAGTAACCAAGTTTTCAAAATATAATATTTTAAATATATGATTATTTGAGTATAAAATTTTGCGTTATAGAAGGTAAGTCGATAAAAGATAAATTATGATTAATTAGATAATGCCGCCAATACGAAAATGAACCCAAATGGCAGAAGAACCTGTCAACAAAGTTGGAGGACAACCAGACCCGACGCAAAATTTTGCGAATATGGTCGCTCAAGATGTGTAGAATGGAATGCCCGCCGTGGGAAATCAGCCAGACAATCGGTTTGTGAATTTTAAGGCCGTAGGATCGCAAAGATTTAGAGGGTCAACTGACTCTATAGAAGTGGTTGTGATAACTAGGGTAATGGAGGGGCAAAATATAGCTTTTGCCACCTATACGATGAAAGGGGAGGCGAATTTTTAGTGGGAGTCAAATTAAGCTAGAACCGGAGAAGGGAGTAGTGGTAGTAGGACTGGAAGAAGGAAAGGAGATAATTTCGGGAATAAAGAAATTAGGCTAAGAGGTGGAAATAATCAGGTTGTGCAGTGTGGAAGTTGCAGAAGGAATCACTCGGGAGAGTGTCTCAAAGGTAAGTTAGTGTGTTATAAGTGTAGGCAGAATGGACATATCTCTCCCAACTGCCCCAATCCTAGGATGAATAGTGGGTGTTTTAGTTGTGGATCAACGGAGCATAAGGTGAAAGACTGTCTGAAAAGGAGAAGGGATGCAGGAAGTGTGACTACGGAGAAAAGTAGCGGGACGCTGGCAACAACGGGACCAACTTTAACAAACAAACCAACAGAATCAACCTCAAGAATCTTCTGCATGACCATTCAAGATACCGTGGCAGATGGGGATGCAACTCCAGGTATTATTCGAATTAATTTTATTTTCTTATAAATGATTTTCGTATATATATAGTAAATTATTTTATAAAGAAATTTTGAAGGAGGAATTTGAGTTCTATTAGAAATCAAATTTTTGTTTAAGCATATAGACAAATATTATGCTAAATAGTTATAGATCAGTTTGATTGAATTTGATCGAGATCTACTTGAAATGATTGCGTACGCTTAATTGCCCTAGTGTCTATAGGTTTTTAAGCGGTGATTCCGGGGACGGAACCCTTATAAGGGAGGGTGGATGTAATAACCCAATATTTTTAATAAGAAATTTTGCAATTTATTATATATATATATATATATATATATATATATATATATATATATATATATATATATATATATAAAGGTAGGAATATGTGCAAAGTAAAGTATATTTATATATGTGATAAACAAAATTATTTATTAGAGGTAAATAATTTAGTTTTAAGAATTATTGATCATTATAGATTACATTCTTATAATAAATTAATTTTGTAATAAAAATATTTATTATTTATTTTCCATGAAAATATGATTATGGTATATATGATATGATTATAAGGATTATTATGATATATATTTTATTATATTGGGTAAGTTAATTATTTTAACTTAATTAATGGTGGTATGTATGAAGGTTATGTCATATATGAATTCAAAACCCTAAGTTTGGATTTTGAATAAGGAATGAGAATAATAATATAATATTATTTATATTTCAGTGATATAAATATGCCTGATATGTGTGTAATGTTAATTTGTAGATCAGTTATAGTAAAATAGTACAAACCCTAGCATTACTGATAAACTATAGTATAGAAGTCATCTATGACTGTAAGATTTATTAAGTTATGTGTTATGTAATTAATGACCTTTATTATGTTTATTGTTAATTAGGTAAACCCTAATTAACATATAGAAACCCTAATTACTAAATTAGAACCCTAATTGCTAAGTTATAAACCCTAATTATTAATTTAGCAAGGTTAATGGTAATTAGTATATTATAAAGGCTAATTTACAAATCATAGGTGATTAGGAAACCTAGTGCAATTAGGGAACCCTAATTCACATTTTTAGAAACTAAGATTCTCATTTTAGCCCTAATTACATAATCCTAGAAATTAAGCTTATGAAACCTTAGGGTTAAACCCTAAGGGTTAAAACCTAATAGTTATGAGAAGTTACCAAGTTTCCATTCACTTTGTAAGTCAAATGACCAAATTGCCCTTTTGATTATTTTAATAAGGTGGAGTGTAGATCTAGCCCTAGTAAGGAGTTGGAGACCAACTCTAGCTAGCCACATGGTCTAGTAAACAACTTTAATCATCCAACTTGCTAGATTACACACATTGCACCATGGATTGAAAGCATACAAGTAAGAAAATTCACTTACTTTACTTCTCAACCTAGCCAAACCTTCTCTCTCTCTCCCATCCAAAATTTTAGAATGAGAGTGAGTAATAAGTTAAGCCAAGATCATGTGTTAGCTTGCCAGGATCAAACATCAAGGATCAGATTCAATTTTTTTTTTTAGCATTCATAAGGTATAAACTCTAACTATATTCTGATCTTGATTGATATGTGAAATGTAGTAATTTTATGTTTAAATGTGTAGTGTGTAGTATATATAAGTGATCTGGGTTGGTATCTTGTAGATCCATAACATATAAGTATTCAAAATTTGAAGTTTTCAAAATCTGGAAAATGTTTAAAACTGAGGTCTGACAACGAATGTTAGTGGCTCTAGATTCTTTCTTGATCATACTTTTTGTTGTTTTATGTTTTAGATATGTAGTTTGATATGTGGTTTATGATCTGGAAGTGTAATAACATCCATTACATGTCTAGGTTTCATGTTATTTTTGGTCAAAAACCCATTGACCGAGCATGACCAAGAGTTTCTAGGCAACCTAAAAACTCGTTTTCAGTGCCTAACAGGATTTTGTTAGCCTGAGATCTGTCAGGTGTTATGTTGTTTGATGATTTTGTTAAATCTAGATTATAGTCTATTATATGGTCTTTATATCCATGGGTTTAGATTCCATAAACCGTCAATAGATTGAGTATAGTAGATGGTCAAACTAGACCATACGATCATGAAGTACAGTTTCTGGAAATTCTAGAAACGGAAAGAACACGCCTTCTGACAGCGTTTGACCAGGTTAGATCTGGAAGATAAGATGTGTTTGGACTGATATATTGATGTGTATGTGTTGTTTTACATGTGTACTATATGTTAGAATCATGAGATCGACCAGATAATTACCAGATCATATGTTAAAATGAGCTAGAAAGTAGGCACTCGAACTGCCTGGGTTTCTGGGTTACCCAGAAAACCCAAAGCAGCCTCTGACATGATTTTCTGAGGCTTAGATATTTCTGTTAGTTTCTCTTCATATCCTGACGTCTAGAACACATTTACCATGAACAAATTTCACGATATAGGGTCAACAAAAGCATTGATGAAGCATGATGACTTATGATTACGGGCGACCCGTAATCATGATGAACACACGTCGACGTAAAGCTTAAGCCGCTAGATCTTACAACTATGTTATGTTTTGATCCTGTTTATGATTGATGCATATAGTATTACAACAATACTACATGAACAATGTCTTACCATGCCCAGAAACAACTTAGACAAGGAATTATTATGAGTCAAAGTAGGTACCTTTATCACTGCCTATAAATGTTCTTGAGCCTCAAGAACACCTAAGGCGACACTTTCTGTCGCCAAAGGCTTTAGCGACAGACTTAGTTAATTCTAATTAATTAATTTCTAAAATAATATGATTGATATTTAAATTATCTAGAATAATCTTTAAGATACAGATTAGAGTTTTATTAACAATAAACTCGATAATTACCCGATAAAGCCGTCGGTACACCAAAATGTTACCGAAATTGATTCAAACCTATATAGGTTGACTTGATAAGTGTTTGTTTGTGATTCAACGTCTGTTAAACTTATGTGACAATGTGATTAGGTTATGTTGACTGTAAATAATAGTATGATGTGTTATGATATGTTATTATAATCGACTCGGCTAGACACAATCATTGTATTTAATCACATGTTAATACATACCCATTGATTTTCGGTAAGTATATATTAATTAAAGGTCGTCTAAGCTATTTGACTCGGCTAGACATAGATTTAAAAATATCGTTAAACGTGATAGAACTTTATTGTATCCAACCAAATTATTTTGGTATGGATTCCCGACTAAGTATGAACATCCTGAATCTGGGAAACTTTTATGCGCCTAAGGCCGATGTGTTGATCGAAAATATCATTCTTGTATGTAGTATTGATCAATATAGGGCACATTGGGCAGATCACCCTCGTGCCTGTAAGTTATGACGGTTTGTGGATAAAGTTCTGCTAAACCTTAGCGAAATAAAAAACAATGTTCATAGTCTGTCAACTGATCTTCATTTATAGTCAGTACGTAGCTTCAAAAATTTGAAATAGAATTGGTATGTTGATTAAAATTGTTTTAGTTACTTCACAACTATTACTTCGTTGTAGAAGTGTCATTCAAAAAAAATATTTAATCCTTTCAGCTATTGTTTATTGTTTACTATTACTTGCTGGGCACTCAAATGCTCATCCTTGCTTAATTTAAATGTTTTCAGTTAAGTATGATCAACCAGAGGGCTTTGCCAAGAACAAAGGGAAAGGAAAGTAATCGGAATAAGTTTGTGTTGTCTTATGTAATAGCTAGACTTAAATAAGATGATTATATTTATTATCTATCATGTAATGAAATGCTTTAAGGTCGCGTACCTGGGATTTAGAAAACTCTGATATGTAAATTAAGTTTGATATTTATGACAATATTATTATTTTTTCTCATAGAAATGGTATCGTAAAGCACTGAGTTCGGGTTTCAAGTACCTGAATTTGAGGGCTTTACATCTTATTCTTAATGCCTATTGGATGTTTAAGTTACGAAGTGTGCATATTAGTATTAACAATCGACTGTGCGAACTTATTTGAGCTATGATTAGTCAGGACGGTTGGTCTCCACACACACACATAGAATGGATCGAATACAGTCTTATGCTTGAAATTGAATGAACCCTTACTTCTATATTTGTGTTTGCCCTATTCTCTAGGAGTAGCTATGATCGAGCTTAGAAGCCATGATACTAGTATGCAGTTATATTTTTCTTTCTCATATGTTTTACTATTGTTAGTTTTGTATTAGATAGTTTGCTCGAGGACAAGCAAAGACTTAAGTTTGGGGGTATTTGATGAGTGGGATTTATACCCGCGAATTGGATACTTTATGACTTAAATAGTTGCCTGATCTCGTAGATTTTTTATAGTTTTATATGATTACAATGTTTTTATGCTTAAACTGATGGAATACAAGGCTTATTAGGTCTTTCCCATGTTTTTACGGGCAAAACAGATATTTTACATGTACCCACGCCGTGGCGCCAATGCTAAGCCTTGTGCAGCGCCACCCTCCTGTTTTGCTGACGTCACCTTGGGGCCACAGCGCCACTGATCCTTCTAGGACTTGCGCTGCAACGCGAGCTCCGATGTTTTCCAAGCTAATGTGGTGCTGCAGCACCACCCATAGGTCTATTGCCTGCGTCGCAGCGTGAGCTCCGGTGCCCCGGCAAAGAAGGCTTATTTTTGACCTAGCAAAAGGAAGGAAACTGTTATAAGAAGGGAGGCAAGCCTCTGCATCTGGGAGATATCTCCTATAACAGAGAATAGATAGCTTAAGATAGAATAGTTTAGTTTTTCCTCTTCTTTTGTAATTTCTCTCTCTAGTTCTTAGTAAATGTCTGTAAATATAGATTAGGGAGAAGTTTGGGATTTCCTTGGAGCGACAAGAGCAGTGAGCTACACGATTGGAAAGCTTAATTTGAGCAGAATGCTTGGAGGTTGAAGGGCTTTGACATAGTTTCCTCTTATCCATTTATTTCCTCTGATTTTGTAATCCATAAATATTAACTTTATTGCTACTTATCTCTTTTTAATAGCTATGAACTGAATATTTGCTCTAAGGTTATAATGGAACCCTTTGTTATTTAAATCGACTGTCATATCTCTTTGGTTGGCACCATATGATTTGGTTCAATATATTTATGCTTAATGATTCTCGCTAAGACATTAGTGATAATTTTGGTAATTTACATGATATTGAAAGAAGGATTGTAGATTTACACAATAATATATTGGCATGTGATTATGGGTTTTGACTGCATAAGTTCTGCGTAGAATAGACATATATTTGTGCGCCATGTGCGACCTATTTGAGAACTTATGCTTAAATCCTTGTTATGATTAATTCACATAGACATGTGTAGGATTGCATCTAGCTTGGACGTTCTTTTCTGTTCTATTCCCTATCGGGTGGATCTAGAAAAGATATGTTTGTGCATACCTCGACAGAGGTGTATGAGCACCTGTGTGTTCTCGGTCGACAAATTGTCTTGACCATAAAGACCAAAGAGTGAAGGGTAGGAAGTTTGATGAAGCATAGCACGCCAGGTGTTCGACAGAATGCCTGAGTGCGGTGAAGTTGTAACCTTAGCCTGCAATTCCTTCGATTACCATTCATTATCCATTTACTTGCTTTGATAATTAGTTATACTTAGATTAATCACACTTCTATTTATCTACTGTTCGAATAAGACTTTAGCGATACAAAGTCAGTACTTGGTAAATATTAATGATAGTTCCTCGTGGGTTCGACACTTTCTTTATCACTATATTACTTGTTATACTTACGTATAGTTCCTCGTATACTTACGTGTGTTTAGTGATTAGTTTTCCGACCAACAGTCATAAGTTGACTTTAACATTGCATACTTTCAACATATATATAACACATCATGCTCTTTGCAATAAAGATTTAAAACAGTTAATCATCGAGTTCACATAAAAAATAGGAACTGAAAGACTTGCCTTGATCGTTGTTTACCAATAACAGTTTAACATCTTACAGTTATCTGCACTTCATGTGCCCTACATAATTATATAATCATACACATCAACTATTAGTCACATAGAAACGCATAGTAGTTGTAATGTAAACTTTACTCTATATCTCATAACCCTTTCTATTATAAGTACATAATGTTCAATTTGATTGTGTTAACTTTTAACTTATATCTCACTATATTTCTTCTTAATAATACTCAAAATGCATTTAAGTGTTTAAGTCTTGCTAGGAATCCTTATTGGTTTTATATTAACCCCATTTCATATCTTATAATATTCATTTCATTTGACTTAAAACACTTTTTACGTTCATTAACACTTGTCACGGCGTTTCGACGTTTTTTCGTCACACGCTCGATTTGTCTCCCTTGTGCATGCTTAGTATGCTCATACAACTTATCTAATACATCAATTATTAATGTTAAGCATCATTATATTTACTAACATTCATATTTTATAACTTAGAACAACATAATTTATCGTCAGAAGCACTACACTTGCATACGTGCATGCCCGACGCCCTCCGATTGTCCCCGAAAACACAATAGTCCTAAAGATGACCATCTTAACCCCTGTTCCCGACCTCAAATTGAAAAACATAAAGAATAAAAGTTGTAGGTCTATTCATCCTCGTTCCAGATTATCTTGAATCGCCTCAATCAGATTTCATATGAAGAAGGTATGCCTATTATTATATTTACTAACATTCACGTTTCATAACTTAGAACAACTTATTTTATCGTCAGAAGCACTACACTTGCATACGTGCATGCCCGACGCCCTCCGATTATCCCCGAAAACACAATAGTCCTAAATATGACCATCTGAACCCCTGTTCCCGACCTCAAATTAAAAAAAAATAAAGAATAAAAGTTGTAGGTCTATTCCTCCTCGTTCTAGCTCATCTTGAATCGCCTCAATCGGAGTTCGTATGAAGAAGTTATGCCTATTTTACTAAAACATGTCAAAACAGTCACACCTGACACACTTTGGGCGCAGCTGCACCCAATTAAGCCTTGGGCACACAGTAGCAATTTCTGCGCTTAGAGAGGCGATTCGCCCCAAATGACTTAGAGACACAGTAGCGTATTACGCTCAAGAATTAAGTAAAACAGGACTCTAAGTTTATTGTTCTTGCGATTTTTGACCCTTTTCTCATACTAATCTTCATAACTTGAGTTATACACATCCAAATTAGTCCGTTTATGATTCTATGGATTCATAATTCATAGAACTACAACATACTAGAATTATAACAATTTACAGAAACATTAACCAACCTAAATCTTGATTCAAAACACATGTTCATACTCTATTTTTCATATTTTAACATGTTTAGCGAATTCGTTCACTACGAATTCATTTCTTAACCAAATTGATTCATTCAACTTGCGTTCTTTTTATTTTTCAACGTACTAACAATATCTATTATAAATTTTAGATTATAACTTGAATTCTTAACTAATTTTTGACCTCAAAATAGCCAAACCACATATATTTACAACAAAAATCTAACCTTCATCTTTTAACACTTTCTCATGAATTTAATTACTCCAAAACTACTTTTAGATAATGTAATATAGATTATACAAACCCATAACATATATATACGACATCTTTTCACATCAAGCAACCCAAAATAGCTTTTTATGTGAAGAACTTGAAAACTATATGTTAAAGCTTTAAAACTAGATTGATATCTTGATTAGATGATGAAGATTATCTGATTTCTCTTTATTAAACTTCTTCTTCCTTCTTGATTCTCAAAAACCTTCTCAATTCCTCAGAGAATTTCTTTTCTTTCTCAATTTTCTCTGAACTCTCTCTATTTCTCTCCTTCTCTCTGCCTTTTCAAATAATGTAAAAACCACCCTTATTGCAATTTGGAGTTACACCCACGTAATAAACTTATCAGTTATAAAACCAATAGCCACAAGGCTTTGTTTGGCTTAGTCAAAAAAAATTCCTTCCTATTTATTTTTATAACTTCCTTATTATATAGTACACAATCGTCACACTTTATTTAATTTAATTACTTTATCAATATAATTCCAATTTTATTTAACAAATCATTAGCCCTCTAATTTAATTATTTAATTAAATTAGGACAACCCTAACACATTAGTGATGTAATGATCGAGAAATTGTAATTTAATTTAAATATTTATGAAATTAAATAAATATTTTAAATAATTTATTTATTGAGAAAAATAAATAATTGATGAATTATGGTGAATTAATTTAGTAACTAAATTGGTTAATGTTAATTAAATTAAGTAATGATAATTTTATTTGATGGATTTAATTTAAGGAAATAATTAAATTAAATCAATTGCTTAATATTTAAGAAAATAGTTAAATTAAATGAATTGTTTAATTTAAAGGAAATAAATAAATTAAATAAAAGTAGCGTTTCTAATTTATTAATTAAATTAGATATATAATTATTTATTATTCATAAAAGTAATTATAATAGAAATTATTTTAATTACCATTATGAGTTATTTAAATTAATTAAGCTAAAGTTATTTAATTAACTAGAGTGTGAAACATGAAACTATATAATATAAATAATATAAAAATAATTTAGTTTATGGGAATTATGTGGTAGCCAAACAAGGCCTTGTGGCCTATTCAACTAATGCAAACTTTTTATTTTTATAACTGTAGTGTGCGTGGGTTAGTGGGAGGCCAGTTATATTATGCGTCTTATTTTTCCCTAAAGCTTGATAACATAGAAGTATAGAGAGGAGAAACACAGAGGGTTAGAGAGAACTTGAGTGTAATCTCTGCGAATTGTTAAGGGTTGAGGAAGGATTCTATCATCTTGCTAGTAGGAAATTCAAGGTATAAACTATCCATATTCTAACTTTTAGTTTTGGTATATATATATTCTATGTGATTTGGAAATCACGTGAATTGTGGTGTATATATATATATATATATATATAGGTTGCAAAATCTGATAATCATCATGTATACTTGATACTTGTTTGTCAAATTCGTGAGGAATTGGCTTTGTAGGAAAGAAATTGAAATATCAGTGTTACTGTTCTTATAATATGGCTTAGAAAGTACAAATTTTCATGATTAATACTTGTTATAATCTGTAATTTGTTGGTGGATTGTGATAATGTGTTAAGAAACGAAAGCGGCTAAGTTTAAATCATGTCAATTGATTAAGAAACGAATTCGTGGTAATCGAATTCGCTAAAAGTGTCAAAATGGAAGAAATTTGGAAAACTGTGGTTTTGATTTTTTAAAATGATGTATATATAATGTTTTGTATATAGAATGGTGTTTAGCATGTGTAACTATAATATTACAAAGTTTTAGATGTTGAATTTGGATGATTTTCTGTGGAATTGGGATTTTTTTGGCCTATAGCAGAGTCTGAGTTCGCGTTCTGCAAAACTAAAATTGTTGTCTTGCATGGCAAGCCTTTGTCTGGGCGCTATTCTGCTTGCGTCTTGGTCTTGATGTATCGATGTCAAAAGGCGCGAAGCGCCAAATGGTCGATCGAACCAGTTACGAGATGTTAACAGCATGGCTTAGAAATTGTTAACCTAACTTATTTGATGATTGTAGAGGAACCTAAAATGTGTTATAAGATATAACAACATGTCGTAATCACAGCGTTGAAACTATAGATTATGAATTGGTAAGTTATGTGATGAACCAAATGTGATGTTTTTAAAAGTTAAAAATAAATGATAAGGTTTATGTTAGTTTGTAGTGAGATTTCAGATTCGTTAAGGATATTAACCAACATGATTAGACATTAGGATAAAGTTATGATTTAAATGGTGGGTTAAACCCATAAAGCTAATATTAATACAACTAATTATTATTGCAATTTCAATGATATGTGTAGGGTAATTGGCGAACATTATTATACTTGTGAAGCTTACATACAAGGCAAGTTCCCTAACATATGCTAGCTTATTATTCAGCAAGTTTTACCTATCGTTGTTATGTTATACTTGTGCAAGATTTTTATTCCCAGATTATGATAATATAAGTTCCTAAATTCTATGTTAAAGTTTAGCAAGCCTATTGATTCTATCTCGTGTATGATTGTACAAGCTCCTGTAACCTAATTCGTTACATCAACCGAGTTTTATTTTCCTTATTATCATTCGAAGCATACATTGTTCTAATACATTGATTCAAAGAAGATTGTTCTAACTCTTCTGAATATAGTGTTTTGCATGTATATCATGTTTACTCAATTATATATTATTGTTATTCAAATATTTGACTTTGATAACCTTGTTCAACGCTTTATGTGATGCCCCCAAAATAGGTATACAACACCCATTCTGAGTCGCCAAATACATGGTACAGAAACAGCTACAACTTTATTAATACAATTGTCGTGCAAAATACGACAGCAGATAAACTGTGAGTTTAAATACAAATATTATCTTTTAGATAATATCCACACCCAAATAAAGTCCTCATTACAATTATTGATACACTATTTTATAAAATAGTGAGGACTACTAAAATAACTATCTTGAACCATCATTCCACACCCCGACTAGTTCCCGCTATATTCTCGCCTCCTGAGAAGAAAAATAGAACAAAAAGGAAAAGGGTGAGCTCAACTAGCCTAGTAAAGAATATTATGACTAAGGTAATATAGAAAAAATTATCGTTAGTCTTCAACAGGGAAAAATCTGAAAGAATATAATAGACAACAAGTTTCAGATCAATATTCGCAGCGAAAATAATAATTCATAGAAGAGTTACGTAGAGAATGAAATCTACTATTATCTATGAATTTAAAAATCCATCATCAATATTTTATCCCTGTAACATCAATCAATATACATCATAAATCAAATATTCATCTTTGCACTACAGGCCAAAGATATTCATCAGTTGGTCATGTTCATCTTAACACATGTACATCTTTGCACTACGGGCCAAAGATATTCATAAGAAAATCAACCATCTTTGCACTACAGGCCAAAGATATTCAGTAATATCATCATTTAGGACTATGGATGATGAAAAATATTTTTAAAGAAAACGAATCCAGTGAAACAAAAGAATAAATAATAAGGATTCGTACTTTAAACACTCCAAGTTCAAAAATACTTCATAAATAACCATAGTGAAGTAAAATTCAAGAATGATCAAAACATGGATACAAT
This sequence comes from Panax ginseng, assembly GCA_020205605.1. Taxonomy (NCBI): domain Eukaryota; kingdom Viridiplantae; phylum Streptophyta; class Magnoliopsida; order Apiales; family Araliaceae; genus Panax; species Panax ginseng. Next base: position 77,146,056 of record CM035130.1, read on the forward strand.
CAAAGCTAGTATCCATAATAGATATTTTGGACAAAAAAACAAAAATTTAATTTTTACGTGAATAGTGTCAGTATCGTGAATAGTCTTAGTATCGTGAATAGTAACTCCCAAACACTAAAAGGAAAGAATTTCACAAGAAAAATCTTATCAATATTTCGGCATAATGATATTAGAAGAAATAATATCATATTTAAAAAAAATAACATCCCTTACCTCGAAAAGAAAGTACTTTTGACTGGAATACTAGATATAGTGCTGAAGGGAACTTGCACCGTATAGAAACACTAAAAGTATCAAAATACTCACAAGAATACGCTCGATAATATAGAGAGAGAAAACTTATTTCTGGTGTGATTTTCAATTCTAACCTAAGCATCCTATTTATAGGAAAAATGCTTAGAACACCAAAGTAGAAAATTTAATAAAATATTAATATATAATAAAATTTTCCTACGCCGACTTAGATTTTTGAATTCAACATGTTTACAACACTTCTGGGGCCCACCAAATGTAAGAAAAATATTTTTTTTAAAAAAAATATTAAAAACTTCAAAAATCAATTATTCCAGAACTTCAATACCTCATAAAAAATAGCCATTTTATCAGAAAAATTTGAATCTTATGTCCATTCCATAGGAAATTCAATTCTCTATAACTTTGTAAGTTTAAGTTTTTCCAAATTCGAAACAGAAATTGACCGAAATCCACATACGGACGATTTGACAGGCTATAATCAAATTTCAGTCAAGAAATGGGGTCCACAAACATGAAAAACATGTTTTAAATATTTTTAGTAACAAAAATACTCTTCCTCCTCATTTAATCATATATCACACATTCGTTATAAAAATATCACCATTATTATATTATTATAATATAATAATATATTTAAATGAATTATTTTATCAGAAAAGATAAAATATCTTTTAACAATTGTCACTTTAAAATTTTCTCCATCTATATCCACATAAAATGAATATTTTTCTTATCATATAAATCAATAATTAATATTTCACAAATAATATTCTGAATCACAATCATTGGCAACTGTGTAGTTCCTCAGAAAGAGGGGCTTTCCAATAAGGATTTCTCCTTACTGGCGCGCAATTAGGTGACCAAACCTCTCCTTAGACACAACTTTCTAGACATTGCCAATAATGCTATCTAATAATATTATTCAAATAATATGAATTATGGATCTGATAATGGAAAATATTGTATAATGACAATTATTGAAACAACAATAATATAAAATATCAACGCAACAAGTATTGAATCAATAAAATAAAATATTGAACAGTAATTACTATAACAATTATTGAGTAGTGCCTTCTTACGTAAGAATAGATAATTGGTGCAATACCGTGTGCTACTGTGTTTTAACCACCGAGTATTTCAACAGTATTAACGGTAACAACTACGCCGGTATTTATAAACAACTTATATTTGTCATTTTCTTCATCCAATCGCTTTCCGTTATGGGGCCCACACAAGGCTGCGCCGTCGTACGAATATTCCCCGACAGTAAGAATATTCCACGACCAAATGAATATTCCCTGACAACAATGAATATTTAATAACCACTTGCTTATTTGAAATATTTATGCATTTTACCTATAACTAACCACATTAATCAAATCAACCCTTACTATTTCAAAATAATAAATAGAGGAAATTCAATTTCATTAATAATAAGTTGGGGTCTTACAACCTCCCCTCCTTATGAAATTTCATCTTCGAAATTGACGTATGTACCTGGTGTTTTGAAAAGGTGAGGATACCTCGCTTTCATTTCCGTTTCCAACTCCCAGGTCATTTCCTCAATAGCATGGTTCCTCCACAAAACTTTGACTTGTGGTATGACCTTTGTGCGTAGGACATGCTCCTTTCTATCCAAGATCTTGACAGGTACCTCCTCATACGTTAAGTCTTCGTCTATCTCATCTGGTTCTAGCTCAATAACGTGGTTTGGGTCTTTCACATATTTACGAAGCACATATATGTGAAATACATTATGAATACGAGACATACTTGGAGGTAACTCAAGTCTATAGGCCACATTTCCTACTCGGTCAAGAATCTGAAATGGACCAATAAATCATGGATTGAGCTTCCTCTTTTCCCAAATCTTGTAAGTCCCTTCCATGGAGCCACTCGCAACAATACATGATCCCCAATACTAAATTCCACGTCCTTTCGATGAAGATCCGCATAACTCTTTTGTCGATCTTGTGCCATTTGTATACGTTATCGAATCATTTGGATCTTTTCTGTAGTCATACATACCAACTCTGGTCTTGTCCCAACATACTGGAGAGCGACACTTTCGTCCATACAATGCTTCAAATGGGGCCACACCTATACTTGCCTGATAACTGTTGTTGTAGGAGAATTCCACCAATGGTAAATACTTATCCCAACTCCCTTTGAAGTCTAAGACACAGAGTCTTAATAGATCTTCAAGAGTTTGAATATTCCTCTCTGATTGTCCATCCGTTTGAGGATGGTATGCCAAACTGAAACGTAAATTCGTGCCCATAGCTTTTTGCAAGCTAACCCAAAATTGTGAAGTGAATCTTGGGTCACGATCTGAAACTATGGATACTGGCATGCCATGCAATCTCACAATCTCATTTACATACATACAAGCAAGACATTCAAGGCAATAAGTCTCCCATATCGACAAGAAATGAGCAGACTTGGTTAATCTATCAACAATAACCCAAATAACATTTATGCCTTGAGAAACCGTGGGAAGACCCGTAACGAAATCCATGGTAATGTGTTCCCACTTCTATTTCGGAATCTCAAGTGGTTGCAATGGACCCTTAGGCACTTGATGCTCCGCCTTTACACGTTGACAAGTTAAACACCTCGAGATAAACTTCATGATCTCTCTCTTAATATTGTTCCACCAAAATGTATGTCGAAGATCACAATACATTTTGATACTTCTAGGATGGATCATAAATGGTGTATTGTGTGCCTCCATCATGATCTTGTACTTCAAATCAGCATCGTTAGGAACACAAAGTCTGGAATGGACTCGAAGTATTCCTTCTTCATTGATTCTTGCTTCTGGAATAACACCTTCTTGTACTTTCTTCTTCATACGCATCAGCTCCGGGTCTGTGGCTTGAGCAACTTTAACTTTTTCGATTAAAGTCGGTTCTATGCGTATACTTGACATCATCGCATGGGTCCCCAGAGTGTTGAATTCTATCTTCATCTTTTGTAAATCACACAAAATGGGCCTTTGTGTTGACAACATCGCACTCGTTCCCGCATATGATCTTCTACTCAACACGTCAGCTACCACGTTTGCTTTTCCAGGATGGTATGATTAGAACATGTGCCGAAATGAGTCTTCTCTTGAGTTCTTCGAAGCTATTCCTATATTCCTTGCTCCATTCGAATTTTGTATCTCTACGAGTCAGCTGACTTAATGGAGTAGCGATTCGAGAAAATCTTTCTATGAATCTCCGATAATAACCAATTAAACCTAGAAAGCTACGTATTTCGATTACTGACTTAGGTTGCTCTCCATTGTGACTCATATCCCAATCTTGGATAACACGTCACAATGGCACCTATCAGCTTACCACCACACGAATATGGCGTACCCTACGGAGAGTCTGGCTTTGGTGCATTCCACAAAGGAAGTCACCAGATAGAGGCTCGGGTACCAACTTCTACAGTTAGGTTTTTAACTCTTGAATTTCAATAGGAGCCATTCGATATGAGATTTTAGAAGTGGGTTTTGTACCGGGTTCAAAGATGATACAAAATTTAATATCACGCTCTGGGAGTAGGCCAGGAAATTCTTCAGGAAATACGTCAGGAAATTTACTAACAATAGAAATATCATTCAAATCTGACGTATTTTTTTTCAAGTCGATGACATGGGCTAAGAAAACTTGACATCCGTTTTTCAATAAACGAATGACTTTATGGCTTGATATGAAAGTGTTTGACTTCAATGGTTTGGTTGCTTGAATTCGAATAATAGGTTGCTTAGGAATATGAAAACTAACAACCTTATGAAAGCAATCAATTTTGGCATGATGAGTAGTTAACCAATCAATCCCTAAAATCACATCAAAAGCAAGTATCTTTAAAGAGATAAGATCAACAGGTAATGTGATGGTACCAACTTGGATCAAATAAGATTTATAAACAGTGGATGTAATGAAAGTTTCTCCTAACGAAGTCTCCACAAATAGGTCAAGCAGGAGAGATAAATGAATGTGTAGAACCAGTATCTAATAAGGTATAAACTTCGCAAGAATTTATAATTAACTAATCCGTGATACCTTCGTTCGGGTTCTTCGCATTTTGGGCAGTCACGAAAAACGTTCTTCCAGGAACCGTTGACTTTGACTTGTCCGTATCCGCCTCTGGTGCCATCGTCCCATCTGGACTTAACTTTGCTATAGAGTACATTCCACCCTTCATTGCTTCGTCACATTCCTGATCCATGATTTGAATCATTATTCTCTGATCCATATCGAATTGTGGTTGACCACTCTGCACAGGGTAGTTCCGAACTCGATGTTGGATTCTCCCAATTGCTGTCTAAAAAAAAATATCCATTTCATATCTTTTGGCCTTATTGGATCGGACATCTTTTTCTACAATATCAATGCGTCGTGCGGCTTTTACCCACGCATCCTCCATTCTCATTCGTTCGGTTTCTTCTTTTATCATAACTTTGATCATAGCATTCTCAGATTCCAGCTCTAATATCTTATACTCTGCCAAAGAGTGCTTCTGTTCAAGCATCGTACATCGGGTAATACAATTTTGAATTGTTGCATCTCTTTGCTCCCCGACCGCCTGCCGTTCTTCAGCCTGCTCTTCTAACTCATGAATACGATTTTGTAATTCTAAATTTCGATCATAAAATTCTTCTAATAAATTCTCCTCAAGTTCCTCTTCTTCCTCTTCTTCCTCACTTTCAGCTGCTACCTCTGCGACTAGCTCGGGTGCCACTATTAGTTCTTCACTCACCACATGGATATCTCTAATTTCTTCTTCGCTTGACATCACATTATCCTGGTTGGTGATTAAAGGTGTCTCAACGGTCTCATTTACTCCACTGTTAACATTGTCAGCTGCCATTCTTAATTACTACCACAAAACAAGGGTTAATTAAAGAAATTGACATGCAATATAATTACCCTATACTTTGACCAACCAACAATTAAGCTTAGGTAGGACACACTAGCGAAGGATTTACTCGTCTCTGCCCTCCTAGTTCTATTCCCCAATCTCAGCCAGAGATCATATCCCTAAGCTCTGATACCAACTGTGACGCCCCCAAAATAGGTATACAACACCCATTACGAAGTCGCCAAATACATGGTATGTAAACAACTACAACTTTATTAATACAATTGTCGTGCAAAAAATGATAAATGGATAAACTGTGAGTTTAAATACAAATATTGTCTTCTAGACAATATCCACACCCAAATAAAGTCCTCATTATAATTATTGATACACTATTTTACAAAATAGTGAGGACTACTAAAATAACTATCTTGAACCATCACTCCACACCCCGACTAGTTCCCGCTATATTCTCTTTCGAGAAGAAAAAAATGGAACAAAAAGGAAAAGGGTGAGCTCAACTAGCCCAGTAAAGAATATTATGACTAAGATAATACAGAAAAAATTATCGTTAGTCTTCAACAGGGAAAAATTTGATAGAATATAATAGACAACAAGTTTCAGATCAATATTCGCAGTGGAAATAATAATTCATAGAAGAGATACGTAGAGAATGAAATCTACTATTATCTATGAATTTAAAATCCATCATCAATATTTTATCCTTGTAACATCAATCAATATACATCATAAATCAAATATTCATCTTTGCACTACATGCCAAAGATATTCATAAGAAAATCAACCATCTTTGCACTACGGGCCAAAGATATTCATTAATATCATCATTTAGGACTGAGGATGATGAAAAATATTTTTAAAGAAAATGAATCTAGTGAAACAAAAGAATAAATAATAAGGATTCGTACTTTAAATAGTCCAAGCTCAAAAATACTTCATAAATAACCATAGTGAAGTAAAATTCAAGAATTATCAAAACATGGATACAATCAAAGCTAGTATCCATAATAGATATTTTGGACAAAAAACGAAAAATTTAATTTTTAAATTGAATAAAGGTCATGATTAAGTGAATAGTTTCAGATATCGTGAATAGTGTCAGAGTATCGTGAATAGTAAACCCAGACACTAAAAGACAAGAATTTCACAAGAAAAATCTTACCAATATTAAGCATAATGATATTAGAAGAAATAATATCATTTTAAAAAAATAACATCCCTTACCTCGAAGAGCGAAGACTTGACCGAATCTTTGGATATAATCTTGAAGGAAACTTGCAATCAGATAGCAACACTCAAAGTATCAAAATACTCACAAGAATATGCTCGATAATATAGAGAGAGAAAACTTGTTTCTGGTGTGATTTTCAATTCTAACCTAAGCACCCTATTTATAGGAAAATGCTTAGAACACCAAAGTAGAAAATTTAATAAAATATTAATATATAATAAAATTTTCCTATGCCCACTTAGAATTCTGAATTCAACATGTTTACAACACTTCTGGGGCCCACCAAATGTAAGAAAAATGTTTTTATTAAAAAAAATATTAAAAATTTCAAAAATCAATTATTCCGGAACTTCAATACCTCATAAAAAATAGCCATTTTATCAGAAAAATTCAAATCTTATGTCCATTCCATAGGAAATTCAATTCTCTATAACTTTGTAAGTTTAAGTTTTTCCAAATTCCAAACAGAAATTGACCGAAATCCACATACGGATGATTTTACAGGCTATAATCAAATTTCAGTCAAGAAATAGGGTCCACAAACATGAAAACCATGTTTTAAATATTTTTAGTAACAAAAATACTCTTCCTCCTCATTTAATCATATATTACACATTCGTTGTAAAAATATCACCATTATTATATTATTATAATATAATAATATAATTAAATGAATTATTATATCAAAAAAGATAAAATATCAATTTTTTAACAATTGTCACTTTAAAATTTTCTCCATCTATATCCACATAAAATGAATATTTTTCTTATCATATAAATCAATAATTAATTATTCACAAATAATATTATAGAATCACAATACTGGCAACCAGGCCGTTCCAAGGAAAGAGGGGACTTTCCAATAAGGATTTCTCTCTTCTTGCCGCAATTAGGTGACCAAACCTCCCCTTAGATGTAACTTTCTAGACATTGCCAATAATGCTATCTAATAATATTATTCAAATAATATGAATTATGGATCTGATAATGGAAAATATTGTATAATGACAATTATTGAAACAACAATAATATAAAATATCAACGCAACAATTATTGAATCAATAAAATAAAATATTGAACAGTAATTACTATAACAATTATTGAGTAGTGCCTTCTTACGTAAGAATCAATAATTGGTGCAATACCGTGTGCTACTGTGTTTTAACCACCGAGTATTTCAATAGTATTAACTGTAAGACCTCAACTTATTATAAATAAAATTGAATTTTCTTTATTCATTATTCTAAATTAATAAGGTGTTAATTTGATATAATGCTTTGGTTATGGGTGAAATGTGCAAATTTTACAAGATAAGCAAGTGGTTATAAAATATTCATTTTTGTCGGGGAATATTCTTTTTGGTCGTGGAATATTCTTTTTATCGGGAATATTCTTACGACAAACAAGAACCATTCGTGAGGCTCATAATGAGAATAGCTATCGGATGAAAAAACAAAAAGTATGAGTTTTTATAAATAATGGCGTAGTTATTCACAATTAACACTTTGTTGGAATACGGTGGTTAAAATACGATGTCTACGCGTGGTTGCATAGTAGACACCAGTATTGCATGAAGATTATTGAATTATTAATTCATACGTAAGATGTGACGACCCCAAATCCAGTACTTGAAACCGAACTTCGGTTCTCCACGATACCATTTCTTTGTGAATAATACTAAATAATAATACATTCGAACTTAATTTACATACATCAAAGTTTACTTCCCCGTGCACGTGACCTTCAAATACATTCCTTACAATACTTGAATAGATACCAATACAACTATAACCATTAACTCATAATACACACTTATTCGATCGATTTTCCTTTTCCTTTGTTTCGTGTTCGAGCCTACTGTTGCTCATACATAACTGAAAACATTTAATTTAAGCAAGGATGAGCATTTAAGTGCCCAACAAGTAATAACAATTATATATAAGTTGAAAGAGTATAAGTATTCTCTTTACATAACACTTCTACAACGAATTAAAAGTTGTGAAGTAATCTGTACTGATAAAAAATTCACATAACAACTCTCTTTCAAATTCTTTAAATTTGGCTCTGGCTCTACCCTTGAATAGGGTTTAAGAAACATACTATGAACATTCTTTTCATTTTCGAAAAGGTTTAGCGGAATTCTATCCTCAAACCGAAGTCATAACTTACAGCACTGAGGGTGATCATTTCCAGATTGTACCTGTATTGATCAATAATACATAACTTGAACGAAATTCATCGCTCACTCTATATCCGCCATGCAAAAATCTTCCCATATAGGGATGTTCATACATGCACGGTTCCAAATCAAGAAGGTTTTAATCTTGCTCAACAATAATATGTAATTCAACATATATATCTGAGTAATTGACAAAGGTGTATCAACATGTGAACAAATGCCATGATTATCCAAGTGGGGACACTTGTATAACCATTTATAGAAATTAATGAATGTAATATATATCCGAGCTAACATGTCGATAATCAAAGAGTACATAATGCATGCGAGGATAGAATAATTCAAACTTCTTACTCATGTCCATTGCATAAAGGAAGTGCAAAGGTAGGATACTTGCACTGATTCACGATTACAAATCTCAACTTAGGTTTTATCTCTTTATCACAACCTATCAATAATCGGATCATTCGTTCGATTAGAACAATATATCTTAACACATAGTAATGCATATTACAACCAAAGACATAGTCTAATCACATAATCACAAAGTGATCATACTTTTAGTTCTATTCTATACTTGAAATATTTTTATACATTTTTCAAATATCTCATCCATGCTCTTACGGTGAGTCTTTTCTTTCTTTTATAAGGTTCGACATTTGCCGGTGCATAAATGACTTTTATCGGGTAAATCTTGAGTCTAAGACTCTTAATCTATACCTCAACATCGTAAATATCGGACATCTTATTTTTAATCATTTTCGCAATTTTCGTAAATTGAAAAATTTAAAATAATTCAAATCATTACTAAAGGGCCTATAGTGATATACTTGATTACTATAGGTGTTCTTCTTCAAATTCGTAACTTCATAATCGGTTCTCAAGTCACTAGTTTGGTTCATTATAACTTTCAAATATCGGAATCATAATTAGATTTAAACATTAAACAATTCCATTATCATTAATAGTTTAATTAATACTAAACTATTAATGAAACCATCGCTAAAATATAAAAGTTATTTATAATAACTCAAACTATTTTTAAAACATTTATATTATCCAAATAATTACCATTAATATTTAAATATTAATGTACTATTTATCCAAATATTAAAAGTCATTAATTATAACTTAAAATATTTTTAAATCCTTAATATCCTCTTTAAATGGTTTTTAAATAAGTAAAACCATTTTTAAACTATTTATTTAATATTAATTATTAAATAAAATAAATATCATTAATATTATCTTAATATCATTAATATTTAATTAGTAATGAAATTATCATTTAAATATTAAAAGTTATATTTTATAACTTAAAATATTTTTAAATACCTTATTTTCATTTAAAAATGATTTTATAATATTAAAATCATTTTTAAACTAAATTATTTAATATAATCATTAAATAACTTTAATATCATTAATAATTATTAATTAATGAAATTCATCACAAAATATTAAAAGTCATCACAAATAACTCATTTACATAATAAATTCCAAGCCAAAATAAATATAGTAAACTAACTAGTTTATTAACAACACTAACTAAACTTCAAAAATTCAAACTTTAACTAACAATTAAAAATAATAACATTACAAAAATTAAATAAGAAACATACCCTAAATACTGAATTCCACAGAATTTGAATACGCACTTCTACGCCTAAAATTTAACTAAGGAGATCTTTATAAAAGTTCTCCCACAACAAAAGTCTTTCTCAAAATTGGAGGCCTTATTGTTGGTGAATGAAACAAAGGCCAAGCCCTTCTATTTATAGGTTTAGAAAATGGTGAAGTTCTCAATTTAGTCGATGTGGGACTTGGTTTATACTAATTTTCAATAGCTCACTTTGCGATTTTCTAACGCATTGCTCATAACTCCAGGTTAATCTGATTTTTGGATATGTTATACATGGTATGTAAGACTATTTTTAAAAATATGAATTACCCAATTCGGGTTCATTAGGTATCCCAAACAAAGTCGTCAAAAGTGGACGCTCATAACAGATTTTTAATCTCGTTTCAACTTTACCCTCTTTCGCTAAAACAGTCATAACTCTTTCATTTTAAAACATTTTGAGCGATTCTTGAGCCCATGAAGCTAACTTCTGGGGCTACAACTTTTATTCTTTGACCATTTCCAAATTCGAACACATCAGCCCAGAAATTCCGTTCAAATGGATTTGCACCGCACTTGTTGGGAAGTTTTGACACTACTACCGTGAAATGTCATAACTCTCTCCTCCGATATCGGATTTAGTCCATTTTGGAGTCTATGGAAAGCTTATTCGGTGTACTATAACATACCAAAAGCCCAGAAGGTTTTGGAAACATTAACTGATCAAAAAAGGTGTCCCGAATAGCACATCCCGTTGCTGACTTTCAGTTTTGAGAAATTTGACACATTTCCTTTCAATCACTGTAATTCCCTCATCCGAGGTCGGAATGAGGTCATTCCAAAGCCTATGGCTTCCTAACTCAGTGCACTACAACATATCAAAAGCCCAGACCTTTTAAAGCACAAAAAGTGGACGAGAATGCCCCCATTACTGCATCGCCTAAAAAGCAGGTTTATCATGATCGATTCAACCATGTTTGACCATCTATAACTTCTAATCTATACATGATATGGACTTGATTCTTTTTGCATTAAAGACCACATATCAGGCTACACATAACAACTTTTGAAGAACAAAACTCATGATCGAGCAAAGAGTTATGACCTCTGACATTTGGTGAAAAAATAACAGAATTTGGTTTTTTCCAATTTGCCTAAATCTTCAAATTTGTGCACTTTGATGTTATGGGTCTTTGATTTATCAACCCATATCATCAATTAACATTCTATTACACAGCTTTAAACAATCAATTGCATCAAATAACATCGAATCAAAGAATTTCTAGGTTTAGTGTTCTTATACCCTTTTTGCCAAAAATTCTTAATTCTTGCTTCTGATTTGTTATGGGTGATGGTTGGGCTTTGTTTAAGAGTGTATGGGCAATCTTGTACAAGGCAATTAAATGTAATATTTAATCACTAGATTTAATTCTTATAATTTACCAATTAACTTCTATCCTTTGGTACATTAAAACACTTATACAATAACATCGAAATTAAACCCGGTAATTAAAATTAGGGTTTCTCAACGTCATCAATTAGGGTTTCTAATTGACCATTAGTGGTTCTTTAATTATCTCGTGTATGTTACTAACACGATCGTTATTACTGGTTTCTAATTTCAATAGGTTAGGGTTATAATAATTAGGGTTTGTCCTAATTATCGACGACGTACAATGATAATTAGAGTTTCTTCTAATTACCGATATTCTTATTCACAAGAACTTCATATACAAATACTACTCGTAAATATCCCATAACTGAGTTTAATAATTAGGGTTTCACAGCACGGTAATATGCTATGACCTAATTGACCGTCATTGCTCAATATTATCTGTCCGCACATACCCAGTACATAATTATGGTACTGTAAAATCATTATATAAATAATATAATATTATTATTCTCATCTCTTGATCACAATCCCAATCCAGGGTTTGGATCTCATGTTTGACTTATTCTTCGTACACAACATCAATAATCAAGTTAAAATAATTAACTTAAATATTCTGAACAATTCATATAATAAAATATTTATTATATAAATCTAATTATCACTTCATATATTATTTCCAATCATGTTTTCATGGAAAATAATTAATAAAAACATTTCGGCTTACAGAAATTTATTACCATATAATTTGTGGTAATTAATAATTCCAAAATTATTTCTAATTTTTCAAGTAATAAATGTATTCGCATTTATCGTTCACTTTACTTGACACTTAGTCTCGTCATTAAATTAAAAAAAAAAATTTATACACAAAATTTCTTATTTATTTTATATAGAAAATCTCGGGTTATTACATAAGAAGGCACTACTCAATAATTGTTACAGTAGTTACTATTCAATATTTTATTTTATTGATTCAATAATTGCTGCATTGATATTTAATATTATTGTTGTTTCAATAATTGTCACTGCACAATATTTCCCATTATAAGATCAATAATTCATATTATTTGAATAATATTATTAGATAACATTATTGGTAATGTCTAGAAAGTTCTGTCTAAGGAGAGGTTTGGTTACCTAATTGCGCGCCAGTAAGGAGAAATTCTTATTGGAAAGCCCCCTCTTTCCTAGGAACGGTCTGGTTGTCATAATTGTGATTCTGTAATATTATTTGTGAATAATTAATTATTGATTTATATGATAAGAAAATATTTATTTGATGTGCATATAAATGATGGATTTATTTATGTGGTTATAAATGAAGGAATTAATGTTGAGGTGTTTTATCAGTATTTTGTCAGAATGGAGGTATTAAAAATCACCCGTTTATTGATTTTGGATATTTTCTAGTTGGAATTTGGAAAAACTCAAAGCTACAAAGTTGTAGAGAATTCGATTTCGTGTGGAATGGAAATAAAATTCATATTTTTTTGATAAACGGACTATTTTCTATGAATTGCTGAAATTTCGAAAAATAAAATAATTTTTATTAATTTATGGGTGAGACCCACTTTTGGGTTGGTGTTGAATACACATGGGCTGCTATTTTTTCTTCCAAGATGGCATGCTTGATTTTTCCAAAGGTGTGAGTGGAGAACAAAAGAAAGAAATAATAATATTTTATTATTTTAGTCTCCTATGGCATTCTAGCATTTTCCTATAAATAGACGCTTAGGTTAGAATTGAAAATCATACCAGAAATAAGTTTTCTTTCTCTCTAGATTCTCAAGCGTATTTTTGTGAGTATTTTGATACTTTGAGAGTCTTTGTTAATATAAGTTTCCTTGGCTTTCTATCCGATATTCGATCAAAACCAGTTATTTTGAGGTAAGGGATGTTATTTTCTTCTTAAATGATATTATTTTCTTCAATATCATTATGCCGAAATATTGGTGAACTTTTTAATCAAATTTGGAACTTTTTGTGTCGGGGTTACTATTCACGTATACGACATTATTCACGAATGCGGCACTATTCGCCGAAAAATAAAAATTTTCCTTTTTTTTCCAAGATGTCTATTTTGGCTACTATCTTTGATTGTATCCATGTTTTGATCGTTATTTTTGAATTCTGCTTCACAATTGGTTATTATGAAGTATTATTGATCTTGGATAAACTGTTATACGAATCCCTAATATTTGTCCTTCTGTCTCACTGGATTCGTTTTCTTTAAAATATTTTTTATCATCCTCAGTCCTAAATGATAATATTACTGAATATCTTTGGCCTGTAGTTCAAAGATGAATGATTAACTGATGAATATCTTTGGCCCGTAGTGCAAAGATTAACAGGTGTTGAAATGAACATGACCAACCGGTGAAATAAATGAATATCTTTGGCCTGTAGTGCAAAGATGAATATTTAATTAAAAGATGTATATTGATTGATGTTACAGGGATAAAATATTGATGATGGACTCTTAAATCTTAGAAGATAGTAGAATTTATTCTCTACGTGACTCTTTTAATGGATTCTTTGTTTTCTCGCTTATATTTGTTGATCTAAAACTTGTTGTCTATTATATTCTATCGATTTTCCCCTGTTGAAGACTAATGATAATTTGTTGTATATTATCTTAGTCATAATATTCTTTATTGGGCTAGTTGAGCTCACCCTTTTCTTTTTGTTCCATTTTTCTTCTCATGAGGTGAGAACACAAGCAGGATCGAGTCTGGGTATGGAGTGATGGTTCTAGAAAGATGTTTTAGTCATCCCTCACTATTTACGTAAAAAATAGTGTATGAATAATTGTAATGAGGACTTATTTGGGTGTGGATATTGTCTAGAAGACAATATTTGTATTTAAACTCACAGTATGTGTTGTCATATTTTGCACGACAATTATATTATTGAAATTGTAGTCTGCTTTCTGTTCCATGTATTTGGCGACTCAGAATGGGTGTTGTATACCTTTTTTGGGGGCGTCACAGTTGGTATCAAAGCTTAGGGATATGATCCCTGGCTGAGATGTGAGAATAGAACTAGGAGGGGAGAGATGAGTAAATCCTTCGCTAGTGTGTCCTACCTAAGCTTATTTGTTGGTTGGTCATAATATAGGGATATTATGTGATATGTTAATTTGTTTAATTAACCCTTGTTTTATGGCAGTATTAAGAATGACAGCTGAGAACGTTAACAATGGTGTGAATGAGATCGTGGAGACACCTCTAATCACCAACCAGGATAATGTGATGTCAGGCGAAGAAGGAATTACAGATATCCATGTTGGGAGTGAAGAATTGATAGTTGCACCCGAGATAGTCGCAGAGGTAGCAGCTAAGAGTGAGGAAGAAGAGGTACCTGAGGAGAATTTATTAGAAGAATTCTATGATCGAAATTTAGAATTGCAAAATCGAATTCATGAGTTAGAAGAGAAGGCTAAAGAACGGCAGGCGGTCGTGGAGCAAAAGGATGCAACAATTCATGCTTGTGTTACCCGATATGTGATGCTTGAACAGAAGCACTCTTTGGCAGAGTATAAGACGATAAAGCTGGAATCTGAGCTGAAAGAAGAAACAACTAAACGAGTGAGAATGAGTGATGCATGGGTAAAAGCCGCACGACGCGTTGATATTGTGGAAAGAGATGTCCGATCTAAGAAGGCTAAAATAGATGATATGTATTTTTCTTTTTGGACAGCAATTGAGAGAACCTAACATCGAGTTTTAAATTACCCCATACATATCATGCATCAACCCCAATTCGATATGGATCAAGATTAATGATTCGAGATCATGAAACAAGAGTACGATGAAGCAGTTGAGGGTGGAATATGCCCTATAGAAAATTCAATTTCAACGGTAGTGATGACACCAAATGCTGCCCCAGACAATTCAAAGCCGGGTAGTTCAAGGGAGAGCAGTTGTCATGACTTCCCAACAAGTGAGGAACCCAAATGAAGTTATCACGGGTTAGTTAATCATAAATTATTTTTTGCAAAGTTTATACCTTACTAGAAACCTGTTCTACCAATTCTTTTATCTCTCCTGCTTGTGCTCAACGTTTAAAATTGACTTCGGAGAAATTAGACTTTGACTTATCTGTGGAGACTCCGTTAGGAGAAACCTTTATCACATCCACTGTTTATAAATCTTGCTTAATCCAAGTTGGCACAATGACATTACCTGTCGATCTTATCTCTTTAAAGATACTTGCATTTGATGTGATTTTAGGGATTGATTGGTTAACCACTCGTCATGCTAAAATTGATTGTTTTCGTAAGGTTGTTAGTTTTTATATTCCTAACCAACCTATTATGCGAATTTAAGCAACCAAACCACTAAAGTCAAACACTTTCATATTAATCCATAAAGTCATTCGTTTATTGAAAAACGGATGTCAAGCTTTCTTAGCCCATGTTATGGATTTGAACAAAGACAAGTCAGATTTGAATAATATTTCTGTTGTTAGAGAATTTCCTGATGTATTTCCTGAATAAACTTCATGGCCTACCCCTAGAGTGTGATATTGAATTTTGTATTGGCCCCAGTACAAAACCCATTTCTAAAACCCTTAAATATTTCTTCAAAACGAACGTATAATGCGCCAAAGACGTTGGCTCGAGCTGTTGAAGATTACGACCATACCATTCAATATCATCCTAGAAAAGCAAACGTAGTAGCTGACGCATTGAGTAGAAGATCATATGCGAGTACGAGTGCGATATTGTCAACACAAAGACCCATTTTATATGATTAGCAAAGGATGTAGATAGAATTAAAGACTCCAGGGACCCACTTAATGATGGCAAATATATGAGTAGAACCGAATTTAATCGATAAAGTTAAAACTGCTCAAGCTACGGACCTGGGGCTGATGCGTATGAAGAAGAAAGTGCAAGAAGGTGTTATTCCAGAAGTAAGAATCGATGAAGAAGGAATACTTTGATTCAACTCTAGACTTTACGTTCCTAACGATTCTGACTTGAAGCATAGAATCATGATGGAGGCACACAACACCCCGTTTGCAATCCATCCTGGGAGTACCAAAATGTATCATGATATTCGACATACATTTTGGTGGAACAATATAAAGAGAGAGATCGCGGAGTTTATCTCGAGGTGTTTAACTTGTCAACATGTAAAGGCGGAGCATCAAGTACCAAAAGGTCCATTGTAACCATTTGAGATTCCGGAATGGAAGTGGGAACACATTACCATGGATTTCGTTACGGGTCTTCCCACGGTTTCTCAAGGCATAAATGTTATTTGGGTTATTGTTGATAGATTAACCAAGTCTGCTCATTTCTTGTCGATATGGGAGACTTATTGCCTTGAACGTCTTGCTCGTATGTATGTAAATGAGATTGTGAGATTGCATGGCATGCCAGTATCCATAGTTTGGGATCGTGACCCAAGATTCACTTCACAATTTTGGGTTAGCCTACAGAAAGCTATGGGCACGGATTTATGATTCAGTTCATCATACCATCCTCAAACGGACGGGCAATCGGAAAGGACTATTCAAACCCTTGAAGATCTATTAAGACTCTGTGTTCTAGATTTCAAAGGAAGTTGGGTACTTGCCACTGGTGGAATTCTCCTACAACAACAGTTATCAAGCAAGTATAGGCATGGTTCCATTTAAGGCGTTGTATGGACGAAAGTGTCGTTCTCCAGTATGCTGGGACGAGGTGGGAGAAGCAACATTGTTGGGACCAGAATTAGTACGCATGACTGCAGAAAAGATCCAAATGATTTGACAACGTATTCAAACCTCACAAGATCGACAAAAGAGTTATGCTGATCTTCATAGAAAGGACGTGGAGTTTAATATTGGAGATCATTTACTGTTACGTGTTGCTCCATGGAAGGGAGTTACAAGATTTGGAAAGAGAGGAAAGCTCAATCCAAGATTTGTTGGTCCATTTGAGATTCTTGACCGAATAGGAAATGTAGCCTATAGACTCGAATTACCTCCAAACATGTCTCGTGTTCATAATGTTTTTCATATATCTATGCTTCATAAATATGTGAAAGACCCGAACCATATTATTGAGTTAGAACCAGACGAGATAGCCGAAGATTTAACATACAAGGAGGTACCTGTTAAAATCGTGGATATGAAAGAACATGTCCTACGCACCAAGGTTATACCACAAGTTAAGTTTTTTTGGAGGAACCATGCTATTGAAGAAATGACCTGGGAGTTAGAATCAGAAATGAAAGCGAGGTACCCTCACCTGTTCGAAACACTAGGTACGTACGTCAATTTCGAGGACAAAATTTTATAAGGAGGGGAGGTTGTAAGACCCCAACTTATTATAAATAAAATTGAATTTTCTTTATTCATTATTCTAAATTAATAAGGTGTTAATTTGATATAATACTTTGGTTATGGGTGAAATGTGAAAATTTTACAAGATAAGCAAGTGGTTATAAAATATTCATTTTTGTTAGGGAATATTCTTTTAGTTGTGGAATATTCTTTTTGTCGGGGAATATTCGTACGACGGCACAACCATTCGTGGGGATCATAACAGAATAACTATCAGATGAAGAGAACGACAAAGTATGAGTTTTTATAAATAACGGCGTAGTTGTTACCGTTAACACTGTTGGAATACCTGGTGGTTAAAATACTGATGTCTGCGTGGTTGCACAAAGAAGATATTACACAGTATTGCGCAGATTATTCAATTATTGATTAAATGCGTGAAGGCACTACTCAATAATTGTTCTGTGAATTCTTTGCTCAATATTTTATTTTATTGATTCAATAATTGTTGCGTTGATATTTAATATTATTGTTGTTTCAATAATTGTCACTGCACAATATTTCCCATTATAAGATCAATAATTCATATTATTTGAATAATATTATTAGATAACATTATTGGCAATGTCTAGAAAGTTCTATCTAAGGAGAGGTTTGGTCACCTAATTGCGCGCCAGTAAGGAGAAATCCTTATTGGAAAGCCCCCTCTTTCCTAGGAATGGCCTGGTTATCATAATTGTGATTCTGTAATATTATTTGTGAATAATTAATTATTGATTTATATGATAAGAAAATATTTATTTGATGTGTATATAAATGATGGATTTATTTATGTGGTTATAAATGAAGGAATTAATGCTGAGGTGTTTTATCAGTATTTTGTCAGAATGGAGGTATTAAAAATCACCCGTTTATTGATTTTGGATATTTTCTAGTTGGAATTTGGAAAAACTCAAAGCTACAAAGTTGTAGAGAATTTCGTGTGGAATGGACATAAAATTTGTATTTTTCTGATAAACGGGCTATTTTCTATGAATTATTGAAATTTCAGAAAATAAAATGATTTTTATTAATTTATGGGTGAGACCCACTTTTGGGTTGGTGTTGAATACACATGGGCTGCTATTTTTTCTTCCAAGATGGCATGCTTGATTTTTCCAAAGGTGTGCGTAGAGAACAAAAGAAAGAAATAATAATATTTTATTATTTTAGTCTCCTATGGCGTTCTAGTATTTTCCTATAAATAGACGCTTAGGTTAGAATTGAAAATCACACCAGAAACAAGTTTTCTTTCTCTCTAGATTCTCGAGCGTATTTTTGTGAGTATTTTGATACTTTGAGAGTTGCTGTTCCATACAAGTTTCCTTCGGCTTTCTATCCGATATTCCGATCAGAAGTACCGTTATTTTGAGGTAAGAGATGTTATTTTCTTCTTAAATGATATTATTTTCTTCAATATCATTATGCCGAAATATTGGTGAACTTTTTAATCAAATTTAGAACTTTTTGTGTCGGGATTACTATTCACCTATATGACACTATTCACGTATACGACACTATTCATGAATACGACACTATTCGACGAAAAATAAAAATTTTCCTTTTTTTTCCAAGATGTCTATTTTGGCTACTATCTTTGATTGTATCCATGTTTTGATCGTTATTTTTGAATTCTACTTCACAATTGGTTATTATGAAGTATTATTGATCTGGATAAACTGTTATACGAATCCCTAATATTTGTCCTTCTGTCTCACTGGATTCATTTTCTTTAAAATATTTTCATCATCCTCAGTCCTAAATGATGATATACATGAATATCTTTGGCACGTAGTGCAAAAGATGAATGATTAACTGATGAATATCTTTGGCCCGTAGTGCAAAGATGAACAGGTGTTGAGATGAACATGACCAACCGGTGAAATAAATGAATATCTTTGGCCTGTAGTACAAAGATGAATATTTGATTAAAAGATGTCTATTGATTGATGTTACAGGGATAAAATATTGATGATGGACTCTTAAATCTTAGAAGATAGTAGAATTCATTCTCTACGTGACTCTTCTAATGGATTGCTGTTTCTACTGTATTTGTTGATCTAAAACTTGTTGTCTATTATATTCTATCGTATTTTTCCCTGTTGAAGACTAATGATAATTTGTTGTACATTATCTTAGTCATAATATTCTTTACTGGGCTAGTTGAGCTCACCCTTTTCCTTTTTGTTCCATTTTTCTTCTCAGGAGGTGAGAACATAGCAGGATCGAGTCGGGGTATGGAATGATGGTTCTAGAAAGATGTTTTAGCTGTCCTCACTATTTTTGTAAAATAGTGTATGAATAATTGTAATGAAAACTTATTTGGGTGTGGATATTGTCTAGAAGACAATATTTATATTTAAACTCACAGTATGTGTTGTCGTATTTTGCACGACAATTATATTATTGAAGTTGTAGTTTGCTTTCTGTACCATGTATTTGGCGACTCAGAATGGGTCTTATATACCTATTTTGGGGGTGTCACATTAACGGTAATAACTACGCCATTATTTATAAAAAACTTATACTTGTCATTTTCTTCATCCAATCGCTTTCCGTTATGGGGCCCACACATAAGGTCGCTATGGTCGCATGCGAATATTCCCTACAAGAAGAATATTCCACGACCAAACGAATATTCCCCGACAACAATGAATATTTTATAACCACTTGCTTATTTGAAATATATTTGCGCATTTTACCCATAACTAACCACATTAATCAAATCAACCCTTACTATTTCAAAATAATAAATAGAGGAAATTCAATTTCATTAATAATAAGTTGGGGTCTTACACTTTATTGTTATATTAAACCTTCAAGTATTAAGTAAACCTTTATTGATTGAATTAATCAACAACCGAATAGTGTTCTAAAATTCTAGAAACACTAATAAGTTAGTTCCGAGCTAAACTTTCTTTAGTGCGGAAATTCTAAATTCAAGCTAAGACGAACAACCCTAACATAGGGGATTTTGTACCTGTAACGTTTAGATGTTTGTGCACAATACATGGTACAAAGGGCTGAACCCCCTAAGTACGTTAAGAAGTGTCTGTATAGTCTAAATGATTCTTAAGGTTAAGGTAATAATACTTAAATACCGGAGACATAGTTCGTGGTCTTAAGACCCTCAGATATTGATTTCGAACTTGTTTCCTATTTTTGATTCGTAGAACAAGTTCATTATTGTTCAACATTCGTTGTTCATTCTCATGTTGTTATCATTGCTACTTCCTATATCAGTGAGCAATTGTTTGCTCACTCTTGCATTTAACACTGCAGCTAAAGTTGAGAAAGTCGATGAGCCGTCTACTAGCAAAGGAAAGGGAAAGATGTCCAAGTGCTAAGGATTTATTGAATGTAGTTAAATGTTTTACTTTATGAGACTTGTTTTAATATGTGATGATTCCGCAAACTTATGTAATAATTTTAAGGTTAGATTACCTAGGATTTATTTTGAGATTATGATGTAACCCTCTAATGGGAAAGATGATTGTTTAAGTTATTTAAATTACGTCTTTATCATTTGATTATGGGTAGTTAGATGTAATATTTTGGATAGTGAACACCAAATCATGTGGGAATGGAGTACCTGGATTTGGGGGTGTCACAGGTTGGTATCAAAGCTTTAGGTTATGAACCTTAGGTGGAGAAACCTTAGGAAGTAACCTTTAAGGAAACAGAAAAGATAGAGGTGTCCAACTCTTATCGAGTTTTAAGGAATGGATTAAGGTATCAATTAAAGTTAAATAATAAAAGACATTATGTGTTATGTGTTAATAACTTATGTGCTCGCAAGTATCAAAAATATTAAGTAAAAACTTAAAATATTTTGGTGTCAGGATGTCTAATGAAGGAGGATCCAGTCCAGCTAAGGAAGTGATACCTCAGGTACCTACAGACGACGAACCCCGGGATATTCATGTAGTGCGGGAGCAGTTGATCGAGGAGGATGAGCCTATGACCGATCATGAGGAGGATAGTTAGGAGGAGATAGAAGAGGATGATGAGGAAGAGAATCCTGTGGAGTTTCCACCAAACTCCATATCAGCAGAGATGTATGACGCTCTGTATGATCGTAACATAGAATTACAGGACAAAGTGGAGGAGCTGAAGGAGATGGTTGAGATGCATCACGCTTCAATGGAACAGAAGGATGTGGAGATTCAGGAACTCGACTCATGCCTTGGAAACACTGAGTGGGACCTAGTTCATACCAAGGGTCAGCATGAAGACCTATTGGCAGTAAACGAAAAGATGAAGACTGACATGGAGAAATTAAAAGATGACTTCAAGGAGGAGTCGGCTAAGCGTGCAAGTGCAGAGGATGCTTGGATGAAGGCGACTCAACGTGCAGACCGTGCTGAGGCTAAGGTCCAAGTGAAGAAGGCCAAGATGAACGAGATGGATTACGCTTTTAATTCGGCGATTGATAAGGCCCAGGATCGAGTCTTTTATTATCCACCTCAGTTTGAGAATTCACCATGGTTCGTGATGGATCGTAGAACGGTGTATCGTATCATGGAGGAAGAGCGTCGGGAAGCCTTACGACGTCTTAATATGTCTAGATAGAAATAATAATAATAATAATAATAATAATAATAATAATAATAATAATAATAATAATAATAATGTGTGTTTAATTGCGTGAATAAATAAACTGTGAATCCCTTATTTTGAGACGAATAAAGGGATAGTATGAGTATGTAATCCTGAAACTTGTCTAGTTCAGGAAAGTGAATGTTAATAGCTGTTATGCTATCCCTAATATGTTCTAAAACTTTATTAATAAATAAAATATCAAAGTTTATTTGAAATGTTATGTGTTAAAGCTTTAATCCTATAATGTTTAAGTTAAACTTCAAATACCCAAGAAGTTGAGTAATGAACTAATCAAGTGCATATTTTAACAGAAAATGCCTCCTAGAAAAAGACAACCACGTCAGCAAGCACCTCCTGAGGGGTCTACTGAGAATAACAACGAGACCAACGCTAATCCGGTTCAGCAGTTGGTAACTCTGTTGACGGGCGCACTTGCGAATCAACCACAAACTCAAGTCACGACCTTTAAGGAATTCAAAGCAGTTGGACCGCAAGAGTTTCAAGGGTCTATGAATCCAGTGGAAGCCCAAACCTGGATCATGGAAATGGAGAAAGTTTTCGACGTTGCTAGAGTTAACGAGGATCAGAAGACCGCGTTCGCAACGTTCATGCTGAAGTCTGAAGCTAGCTACTGGTGGCAGGAAAATAAGGTTCATGTAGGACAAGGAGTGATAGCATGGGATAGATTTAAGGAAATGTTTTTCAAAATGTACTTTCCAGCGAGTTCTCGGAATCAGCTGGAAATGCAATTTCTAGAGCTGAAAGAAGGAACTATGATGGTGCTAGGATATGCTGCAAAGTTTAACGAGTTGGCAAGGTTTGCCACATATCAAGTCAATACTGATGAGCGTAAAGAAAGAAGATTCGAACAAGGATTGAAGCCCTGGATTTACAGCAAGGTTTCAATGTTCCAGCTGAACACATTTGCGACTGTACTGGAGAAGGCAATTATCGCGGAAGGTGGAAGCGATGCTTTGACCAAATACAATCAAAAATAGAAGAAGAGGAAGAATGATAATGAGAATAAGGCGGGTGGAAGTAACGTTGGAAGTAACAATCAGAAGAGGAAATGGAGCGAGAATTCGACTGCGGGAGGACAACAGGGAAATCAACAGAAGAAAAAGTTTGAAGCTTGTGCGACATGCGGGAAGAACCATACTGGGGTATGTTTGAAGGGAAAGAGGGTGTGTTTCAACTGTGGTCAGGAGGGACATATTTCACCGAACTATTTTAGTCCGAAGAAATAAGCATGCTTTACCTGCGGTTCGAAGGATCACATGGCTCGTGATTGCCCTAAAAAGCCAGCGGAAAGTGCAAGTGGTGGAAAAGGAAACAACAACGGTGGTGGTGCATTGACTATCACTGGACCAGCATAATTAAGCCGACCTACTCCGAGGACTTTCAATATGACCGTGAAGGATGTTGTACAGTCTAAGGACGTGGTGTCAGGTATCATTCCGATTAATGGTATTAATGCTTATGTACTATTTGATTCGGGTGCTACTTTTTCATTTATATCCGATGAATTTTCTCAGAACTTAGAATTTCCTAATGAAGAATTAGAATTTCCCTTAAGTATAGAGATTGCGAATAAGGAAGTGATTCCTGTCAGATACATATATAGGAATTGTAGGGTGGTTATAAAAGGTCATGAGATGATGGTAGATTTGATACCAATTAGACTTGGTGAATTTGATGTTATACTGGGAATGGATTGGTTATTCAATTATGGAGCAGTAATTGATTGCCAAAGGAAGTGTGTTAACCTTATGACTCCATCAAAGGTTGTGTTCTTTGGAAGCAAGTAACCTCGACAAGTAAGTTGTCTGACGGTGATGCAAGCCAAGAAGTTATTGAGACATGGATGTGTAGGATACCTAGCCTACATAGTCGATACGCAGAAGAAAAGTGCGAAGCTAGAAGAGATACCGATCATAAGAGATTTTACAGACGTATTTCCAGACGATTATCCGGGTCTCCCGCCGGATCGACAAATAGAGTTCGTGATTGATTTACTACCAGGAATGACCCTGATATCTAAGGCACCATATAGAATGGCACCGGTAGAGATGAAAGAGTTGATGGTGCAATTGCAAAAATTGCTTGACAAGAAGTATATTCAGCCGAGTGTGTCGCCATATGGAGCACCGGTGTTGTTTGTTAAGAAGAAAGACGGATCGATACGGCTCTGCATTGATTACCTAGAATTAAATAAAGTTACGATTAAAAATAAGTATCCATTGCCTAGAATCGATGATCTGTTCGATTAGTTGAAGGGAGCGAGATATTTCTCGAAGATAGACTTGAGAAGTGGTTATCATCAGTTGAAGGTGAGGCTGGAGGATGTACCGAAGATGGCGTCGTAACTTCGGTATGGTCATTACGAAGTTTCGGTTATGTCTTTTGGTTTAACCAACGCACCTGCAACGTTCATGGACTTGATGAACAGGGTGTTTAAACCATTCTTAGATAAATTTGTGGTGGTGTTTATTGATGATATATTGGTATATTCCAAAACCAAAGAGGAACATGTAGAACACTTGAGATTGACGTTGGAGATGTTGAGAAAAGAGAATTTGTACGCTAAGTTCTCAAAATGTGAATTTTGGTTGGAACGTGTACAGTTTCTCGGACACGTTATTGATAAGGATGGAATTTCGGTAGATCCATCAAAGGTTGAAGCTGTAATAAACTGGGATTAGCCGAAGACACCGTCAAAAGTAAGAAGTTTCTTAGGATTGGCAGGTTACTACATGCGTTTTATTCAAGACTTTTCCAAGATCGCGACTCTATTGACGAACTTAACTAGGAAGGCGGTTAAGTTTGTTTGGATAGAGAAGTGTGAGTAAAGTTTTCAGGAATTGAAGAAGAGGTTGAGTTCAGCACCTGTGTTGTCGTTGCCTGATGATATAGGGAATTTTGTGGTATATAGTGACGTATCGCATAAAGGACTAGGCTGTGTGCTTATGTAAAATGGCAGAGTTATTGCGTATACATCACGTCAGTTGAAAGATTACGAGAAGGGGTATCTGACTCATGACTTAGAATTTGCAGCGGTGGTATTTGCCCTTAAAATTTGGAGACATTATCTTTATGGAGAGCGGTGTGAGATATATATTGACCGTAAAAGTCTGAAGTATATCTTTACACAAAAAGATTTGAATATAAGACAAAGAAGATGGTTGGAGCCGATCAAAGATTATGTTTATGAGATTTTCTATCATCCCGAGAAGGCGAATGTTGTTGTTGATGCTCTAAGTAGGAAGGGACGGGAGAAGTTAATGATGTTAACTGCTCAGGAGAAGCTAGTGTCGGAAATGGCTAAGATGGAGTTAGAAATTAAATATCCAATAGAATCCGATGAAAAGTTTTTCCAGATGGGAAATAGTTTAATGTTGGTAGATAAGGTGAAAAATGCACAACTTCAAAATGAAGACTATGAAAAGATAAAACAGAAAATATCTGAAGGTGAGGAAAACAAATTCAAAATCGATTCGAAAGGGTTACTTCGATTCGAAGGGAGAATTTGGGTTCCGCCAGTATCAGAGGTTAAAGAGGAAATTCTGAGAGAAGCTCACAACTCAAGATATTCGATTCACCCTGGGAGTACAAAGATGTACCAAGATCTTAGACATCATTTTTGGTGGCCGAATATGAAGAGGGATGTGGCTGAATGCGTGGCGAAATGCTTAACATGTCAGAAAGTCAAAGCTGAACATCAAAGGCCAAGCGGGTTGTTACAACCGTTAGAGATACCAGGATGGAAATGGGAGCATATCATAATGGATTTTGTGGTAGGTCTTCCAACAACCCAATAAGGTTATGATTCCATTTGGGTGATTGTCGATCGACTGACGAAGTCAGCACACTTTTTGCCAATCAAGCTTCGATTTACCCTAGATTAGTTAGTAAAACTATACGTGAAAGAGATTGTTTCAAGACACGGTGTACCTGTGTCCATTGTATCAGACAGAGATCCACGTTTCACATCTAATTTTTGGAAATGATTACAAGAGTGCTTGGGGACACAACTAAGAATGAGCACATCGTACCATCCTCAAACCGACGGATAGAGTGAGAGAACCATCCAAACACTAGAAGATATGCTCAGAGCATGTATCATGGATTTCAAGGGATATTGGGATGACCATCTACCATTGGTGGAATTTGCTTAGAATAATAGTTATCACGCGAGTATTGGCATGTCTCCTTACGAAGCGTTATACGACAGAAAGTGCAGAACTCTGTTATGTTGGGACGAGGTTGGTGAACGTCAGCTATTGGGTCCAAAATTGGTACAACAGACTGTCAAGATCATCAAGATTAGTCGAGCAAAATTAATAGTTGCACAGGATAGACAGAAGAAATATGCTGATCAACATTGACAAAATAGAGAATTCGATGTCAGTAGTTATGTTTTCTTGAAAATGTCTCCCTAGAAAGGGAAAATTTGGTTTGGCAAGAAGGGGAAATTGAGCCCTAGATTTATAGGACCTTTCGAAGTGCTTCGACGAGTTGGTGAAGTGGCGTACGAGATAGCTTTACCTCCGGAGTTGGAGCAGATTCATAATATTTTCCATATATCAGTATTGAGGCCATATAAGCCTGACTATAAGCATGTTATAGAATATGAGCCCTTACAGTTTGAGAAAGATTTGTCATATGAAGAAGTCCCTATTCAAATTGTTGACAAAAAAGAGCAAGTACTGAGAAATAAGGTGATACCTTCTGTTAAGGTAATCTGGAGGAACCACAATGCTGAGGAAGCTACGTGGGAACTTGAAAGCGTTATGATGAAGAATTATCCTCAGTTGTTTGCTTGATTCTGTATAGCAATTCTGGGGACAGAATCTTGTTAAGGATGGAAGAATGTAGCGAATGAATAAATTTTTTGAGTTGTGATTCTGGGGACAGAATCCTTTTAAGGAGGGAAGGATGTAACGATCGAGAAATTGTTATTTAATTTAAATATTTATGGAATTAAATAAATATTTTAAATAATTTATGTATTGAGGAAAATAAATAATTGGTGAATTGTGGTGAATTAATTTAGTAACTAAATTGGTTAATGTTAATTAAATTAAGTAATGATAATTTTATTTGATGGATTTAATTTAAAGAAATAATTAAATTAAATCAATTGCTTCATATTTAAGAAAATAGTTAAATTAAATGAATTGTTTAATTTAAAGGAAATAAATAAATTAAATAAAGTGACGTTTCTAATTTATTAATTAAATTAGGCATATAATTATTTATTATTCATAAAAATAATTATAATAGAAATTATTTTAATTACCATTATAAGTTATTTAAATTAATTAAGATAAAGTTATTTAATTAACTAGAGTGTGACACATGAAACTATATAATATAAATAATATAAAAATAATTTAGTTTATGGGAATTATATGGTAGCCAAACAAGGCCTTGTGGCCTTTGGCTTATTCAACTGACACAAACTTTTTATTTTTATAACTGTAGTGTGTGTGGGTTAGTGGGAGGTCAGTTATATTATGCGTCTTATTTTTCACTAAAGCTTGATAACATAGAAGTATAAAGAGGAGAAACACAGAGGGTTAGAGAGAACTTGAGTGTAATCTCTGCGAATTGTTAAGGGTTGAGGAAGGATTCTATCATCTTGCTAGTAGGAAATTCAAGGTATAAACTATCCCTATTCTAACTTTTAGTTTTGGTATATATATATTCTATGTGATTTGGAAATCACGTGAATTGTGGTATATATATATATGTTTATATAGGTTGCAAAATCTGATAATCATCATGTATACTTGATACTTGTTTGTCAAATTCATGAGGAATTGGCTTTGTAGGAAAGAAATTGAAATATCAGTGTTATTGTTCTTATAATATGGCTTAGAAAGTACAAATTTTCATGATTAATACTTGTTATAATCTGTAATTTGTTGGTGGATTGTGATAATGTGTTAAGAAACGAAAGCGGCGTAGTTTAAATCATGTCAATTGATTAAGAAACGAATTCGTGGTAATCGAATTCGCTAAAAGTGTCAAAATGGAAGAAATTTGGAAAACTATGGTTTTGATTTCTCAAAATGATGTATATATAATGTTTTATATATAGAATGGTGTTTAACATGTGTAAGTATAATATTACAAAGTTTTAGATGTTGAATTTGGGTGATTTTCTGTGGAATTAGGATTTTTTTGGCCTATAGTAGAGTATGAGTTCGCGTTCTACAAAACTAAAAGCGGAGTGTCATGGCAACCGAAGTTGTTTAGTGTCTTCTTTACGCGCCGGGCTTTACTATGTTTGGTGTGTAGGTGATGTGATGTCAGTATACCGTGGTGGCAATACATATGCATGTATTGTATCCGATGTAAAATTAGGCGCCAAGGCTTAGTGGTTAGTCGATCAAAGTCTCGAGTCGTTATTATGACATGGCTTGGAAATTGTTAACCTGACTTATTTGATGATTGTAGAGGAACCTAAAATGTGTTATAAGATATAACAACATGTCATAATCACAACGTTGAAACTATAGATTATGAATTGGTAAGTTATGTGATGAACCAAATGTGATGTTTTCAAAAAATAAAAATAAATGATAAGGTTTATGTTAGTTTGTAGTGAGATTTTAGATTCGTTAAGGATGTTAACCAACATGATTAGACATTAGGATAAAGTTATGATTTAAATGGTGGGTTAAACCCATAAAGCTAATATTAATACAACTAATTGTTATTGTGATTTCAATGATATGTGTAGGGTAATTGGCGAACATTATTATACTTGTGTAGCTTACATACAATGTAAGACCCCAACTTATTATTAATGAAATCGAATTTCCTCTATTTATTATTTTGAAATAGTAAGGGTTGATTTGATTAATGTGGTTAGTTATGGGTAAAATACGCAAATATTTTAAATAAGCAAGTGGTTATAAAATATTCATTGTTGTCGGGGAATATTCATTTGGTCGTGAAATATTCTTACTGTCGGGGAATATTCGTATGACGACGCAGCCTTGTGTGGGCCCCATAACGGATAGCAATTGGATGAAGAAAACGACAAGTATAAGTTGTTTATAAATAACGGTGTAGTTGTTACCATTAATACTGTTGAAATACTCGGTGGTTAAAACACAGTAGCAGATGGTATTGCATCGATTATTGATTCTTACGTAAGAAGGCACTACTCAATAATTGTTATAGTAATTACTGTTCAATATTTTATTTTATTGATTCAATAATTGCTGCGTTAATATTTTATATTATTGTTGTTTCAATAATTGTCATTATACAGTATTTTTCATTATCAGATCCATAATTCATATTATTTGAATAATATTATTAGATAGCATTATTGACAATGTCTAAAAAGTTCTATCTAAGGATAGGTTTGGTCACCTAATTACTTGGTACCAAGGGAGAAATCCTTATTGGAAAGCCTCTCTTTCTGAGAACTACCAGTTGCCGAGATTGTGATTCTGTAATATTATTTGTGAATAATTAATTATTAATTTATAGGATAAGGAAAATATTCATTTTATGTGGATATAGATGGAGAAAATTTTAAAGTGACAATTGTTAAAAAATTGATATTTTATCTTTTCTGATAAAATAATTCATTTAAATATATTAATATATTATAATAATATAATAATGGTGATATTTTTACAACGAATGTGTGATATATGATTAAATGAGGAGGAAGAATATTTTTGTTACTAAAAATATTTAAAACAAATTTTTCATGTTTGTGGACCCCATTTCTTGACTGAAATTTAATTATAGCCTGTAAAATCGTCCGTATGTGGATTTCGGTCAATTTCTGTTTTGAATTTGGAAAAACTTAAACTTACAAAGTTGTAGAGAATTGAATTTCCTATGGAATAGACACAAGATTCAAATTTTTCTGATAAAAGGGCTATTTTTTATGAGGTATTGAAGTTCCAGAATAATTAATTTTTTGAAGTTTTTAATAAAAACATTTTTCTTACATTTGGTGGGCCCCACAAGTGTTTTAAACATGTTGAATTTAGAAGTCTAAGTGGGCATAGGAAATTTTTATTATATATTAATATTTTATTAAATTTTCTACTTTGGTGTTCTAAGCATTTTCCTATAAATAGGGTGCTTAGATTAGAATTGAAAATCACACCAGAAATAAGTTTTCTCTCCCTTTTCTCTCTCTATATTATCGAGCGTATTCTTGTGAGTATTTTGATACTTTGAGTGTTGTTATACGGTGCAAGTTCCCTTCAGCACTATATCTAGTATTCCAGTCAAAAGTACTGTCTTTTTGAGATAAGGGATGTTATTTTTTTTAAAAATGATATTATTTCTTCTAATATCATTATGCCGGAATATTGGTAAGATTTTTCTTGTGAAATTCTTGTCTTTTAGTGTCGGGGTTACTATTCACGTATACGACACTATTCACAGAAAAATTAAATATTCATTTTTTGTCCAAAATATCTATTATGGATACTAGCTTTGATTGTATCCATGTTTTGATCATTCTTGAATTTTACTTTACTATGGTTATTTATGAAGTATTTTTGAACTTGGTATCATTTAAAGTACTTAATCCTTATTATTTATTCTTTTGTTTCAATTGGATTCGTTTTCTTTAAAAATATTTTTCATCATCCTCGGTCCTAAATGATGATATTCTTGAATATCTTTGGCACTAGTAGTCAAAGATGGTTGATTTTCTTATGAATATCTTTGGCCCGTAGTGCAAAAGATGTACATGTGTTAAGATGAACATGATTAATCGATGAATATCTTTGGCTCTGTAGTGCAAAAGATGAATATTTGATTTATGATGTATATTGATTGATGTTACGAGGATAAAATATTGATGATGGATTTTAAATTCATAGATAATAGTAGATTTCATTCTCTACGTAACTCTTCTATGAATTATTATTTTCGCTGCGAATATTGATCTGAAACTTGTTGTCTATTATATTCTATCAGATTTTTCCCTGTTGAAGATTAACGATAATTTGTTCTATATTATCTTAGTCATAATATTCTTTACTGGGCTAGTTGAGCTCACCCTTTTCCTTTTTGTTCCATTTTTCTTCTCAGGAGGCGAGAATATAGCGGGAACTAGTCGGGGTGTGGAGTGATGATTCAAGATAGTTGTTTTAGTAATCCTCACTATTTTGTAAAATAGTGTATTAATAATTATAACGAGGACTTTATTTGGGTGTGGATATTGTCTAGAAGACAATATTTGTATTTAAACTCACAGTTTATCTGCTGTCATATTTTGCACGATAATTGTATTAATAAAGTTGTAGTTGTTTCTGTACCATGTATTTGGCGACTCAGAATGGGTGTTGTATACCTATTTTGGGGGCGTCACATACAAGGCAAGTTCCCTAACCTATGCTACCTTATTATTCAGCAAGGTTTACCTATCGTTGTTATGTTATACTTGTGCAAGATTTTTATTCCCAGATTATAATTGTATAAGTTCCTAAATTCTATGTTAAAGTTCAGAAAGCCAATTGATTCTATCTCGTGTATGATTGTACAAGCTTCTGTAACCTAATTCGTTACATCAAAGCGAGTTTTATTTTCCTTATTATCATTCGAAGCATACATTGTTCTAATGCATTGATTCAAAGAAGATTATTCTAACTCTTCTGAATATAGTGCTTTGCATGTATATCATGTTTACTCAATTATATATTGTTTTTATTCAAATCATTGACTTTGATAACCTTGTTCAACGCTTTATTGTTGTATTAAACCTTCAAGTAGTAAGCAAACCTTTATTGATCGAATTAATCAACAATCGAATAGTGTTCTGAAATTCTAGAAACACTAATAAGTTGGTTCCGAGCTAAACTTTCTTTAGTGCAAAAATTCTAAATTCAAGATGAGACGAACAACCCTAACATAGGGGATTTTGTACGTGTAACGTTTAGATGTTTGTGCACAATACATGGTACAAATGGTCGATCCCCCTAAGTACGTTAAGAAGGGTCTATATAATCTAAATGGTTGTTAAGGTTGAGGTAATAATACCTAAATACCGGAGATATAGTTCGTGGTCTTAAGACCCTCAGATATTGATTTTGAACTTGTTTTCTATTTTTGATTCGTAGAACAAGTTCATTATTGTTCAACATTCGTTGTTCATTCTCATGCTGTTATCATTGCTACTTCCTATATCAGTGAGCAATTGTTTGCTCACTCTTGCATTTAACACTGCAACTAAAGTTGAGAAAGTCGATGAGTCGTCTACTAGGGAAGGAAATGGCAAGATGTCCAAGTGCTAAGGATTTATTGAATGTAGTTAAATGTTCTACTTTATGAGACTTGTTTTAATATGTGATGTATTTCGCAAACTTATGCAATAATTTTAAGGTTAGATTACCTGTGATTTATTTTGAGATTATGATGTAACCCTCTAATGGGAAAGATGATTGTTTAAGTTATTTAAATTTCATCTTTATCCTTTGATTATGGGTAGTTAGATGTAATGTTTTGAATAGTGAACACCAAATCCTGTGGGAATGGAGTACCTAGATTTGGGGGTATCACAAGTGTAATAAAATACGCACAAATTATAAAATTATTTAACATCAATTTATTTAATATTATCATACTTAAATAAATTATTCCATAATAATTTCCATTGAATATTTATTTTATTCCATAAATATTTCAACTAAAATATTTATTCAATTTAATAAATATTTTATTATTTCTGAAATTCACTATCGTAATACATTAACATAGTACATTTTTATGTAATATATTACCTTCTCATTTTATTACAATTATATTAATTCACTATTTAAATTAAGTGAATTACTCATATTATTCATGAATTTAATTCAAAATATTTCCATTGCCAACGAGGCATAACCATCAAATTATATTATTTCGTAATATAATTTAAACTTAATTAAATTAAGTAATATAATATAGTTAATTTCCTTTTCATAACAATTTCGTTCAATTTCTTCAATAGTTAAATTAACTACTAAACCTCATGTGTAAGACCCCAAATTTTATGAAATAAAAGTCTAATTTAATTTTATGATTATTATTCTAAAACTGTAAAATGTTAAATTGATAAATGGTCAAATGAACAATTAATCAGATAAATTAGTGAATAAAAGAGGGGAATTAAATCTTCTAGAAGGGGGGAGGCGGCTAAGAAATTGATTAGAGAAATTGGGATATCACGAGGTGGGAGAAATGCTGATATTAATTTTCTGTATGCTTCCAAATTCTTCATAAATCATGCACCATACCCTTTCATGATTGGTTGTCACATATTAAGGCAAGAGTGGGACAAAGAGGTAGGCTAACTTATTAGCCTACTAAGGCAAAATTTTCAACATACTCTCACTCCCTCCCGTAGCCAAAATAATTAGAAGAGAGAAAGAGAAAAAGAAAGAAAAGAAAGAGGGAAGAGAGAAGGAAATGATGATTTCCTCCATTCCCATATTTCTTCTCGTAGCCCAATTTTCAGCAAAAGAGAAGATAGAGAAAGAGAGGAAGAAGAAGAAGGAAATGAAGAAATTAAAAAGAAATCAAGGAAGGTATTTTTAAAATCTTGATTATTTTAGTTTTATGGATTTTATGTAAAGAGTACATACTTAGGTATGTATTGGATTATTTAAACTTGTATAAACATGAATCAAATGAGAAAAATCTAGAAATCATATAAAAAATGAAATCTGGATATTTTTAGAAAAATTAGTTTATTACTTGATTTTGTAAAATTCATAACTCTTTGTGTATAATGAGTTAGGAGATTAGCCATATAACAAAAGAAAGCTCTGGAAGTAAGCTAAACGTAGAAATCTGAATCACCCAAAAATTCTTTGGGGATTTTTTGTGGTGACTGTTTGACTGAAACTGGTCCGAATGACTCATAGTCCGAAAAATCAGTGTTCTTAATCTCTATTGCGTGAGTTATAATTTTTAATCCGACCGTTGGATCGTTGTGATTTTTGGATATGATATACATATATAAGTTAAGTATATGTCCACAAACTGTGAACCGTTAAAGATTAACGTATGATTTATTATGAATTTTAAGAGGTGACTGATTCAGAAATTATTGTAGCAAAAATTTTGGTAAGCCTTTCTGTCTATGCTAGAGTCAGAATTTGGAAAAACTTTTTGATAAAAAGTTGTAGAGAATTAAATTTTACATGGAAAGGAAATAGGATTCATAATTTTCTTATAAAATTTTTAATTATTATAAATTATTGAAGTTCTGAATATTAGAATTTATAATTAAATTATCAGAAAAATTATTTGGGTTGAAATATTTTAACAAAAATCTTATACTATCAATTTAGAAGTTCTGTAAATTTTTGATGAATTATTGAAAAGTAGAAGTAATTATTATATTTTTAAACTATTTATAGTTAGTTTGAAAATAGAAGAAATTCATAGAATATTCTATGAATGATGAAAAATTATGAAAGTTAATGGTGAAAAATCTTATATTATTACTTTATAATTTTTGGACAGTTTTGGAAAATTATTGAATAACAAAAATATTTATTGTATTTTTAAGCTATTTATGGTTAGTTTAAAAATAGATGAAATTCAAAGAAAATTCCATGAATGGTGAAAAATTATGAATTCTGCTGAAAAATATTATAATAATGTAAGATTAATATTGATGATGTTTTAAAGATATAAAAGTATGTGGAGTTAGTATTTCTATTTTGAAGCTATTAAATGATAGTTTTTATAAATAGAAATAATTATCGAAAATTATTTGATAATCTGAAAAATGTAAAATTGTTTAGAAAGTTCAGAATACTATTTTTAAATATTTTAGAAGTGTTAGTAAGCTCATGAGATGTCGGGATGTAAACGCACAAGTAACGAATGAGTTTTGATAAAAATTAAAATAATATTTTTGTTAAAGTAAAAATGGTGATAATACCAGAATAGTGGATTGTCATATATGATGTTTTAGATTTCTCAAGTTTTATTATTCATTTCTAAAGTTTTGGAATATGAATAATGATTTTATGCGATAAATAAAGATAACTTGAATGAATAATGAATTATTAGTTGGTTTATATGTTATTCGAGATAAATATGATTTGGTGTTAATCCCCACTTTTAATAGAATTTAAATTATTTATAGTAAGGTATTGATTTGATTCTTACGTAAGAAGTCACCATGTATTTCATTCAATAATTATCACAGTAATTATTGCACGGTGATTCATATTATTGATTCTTAATTACGTAAGAAGTCACTCAGTCTTTTATAATTGTCATAGTAGTTATTGCACAATAACTCATATTATTTGATATGATATAATTATACCAGTTGGAAGTATTGCGAGTCTATGTTAATAATTGAATAGTTGTTGAAAGATTGAAAATGTGTAAATAATTGATGAATAAAGGGTGTTGATTAAAGATAAGTATGATATACAGATGTTTGTTCAATTATTTTCTTTTTACAAAAGTAAGTTTGGCTGGACTTGCCGACACTTTACTTTCTCTAAAAGTAGTATGGACCACAACTCTATTATTGAACAAATTTTGTTAAAACGTGTACAAGTTGGTTTAATTTTCTCAGTGGGACCATAAATTCCACTACCATTATTATATACCTCATTTGGTTATTTGTCAAAGCAGGTGTGCTAGTTGTTTATTAAATTTTTAGTATAAATAGGTTGCTCGGTTGAGTAACTAAACACACACTATCATTACACTAAAAATATAGAATTCTTTTACTACAATATTGTGAGTATAATATTGTGAGTATTTCTATTGAGTGAAATGTTACTCCAAGTGTAGATAAGGAATGCAAGAATTTTTTAAGTTGATCAATTTCACAGAAAGCAGAATCAAGTCACATGCTAAGGTAAGGGATATCATTATTGTGGTAAGAGGGTATAATTTTTATGGTAAAAGGAATATCATTTTCTTTCATACTCCATATTATGGTAAGATATTATTTTGCGTTTATTCAGTTTATCATTAAATGATGAAAAGTCCTGAAAGTATTAGAATATCCTTAATAGTTTGTGCTTCATCTAATATTATGTTAGCAACTTGGACTCTGGATAATTAAGTTGAAAATCACTAAGATCTATGTTATCTTATTATTCTGATTATTTATGTTTATTCATTATATATATCATTGTTATCATCCTTATACTTATATTGTGATAAAAGTCATCTTTGGCACGTAGTGCATAGATGGACTTGGTATGATTATGACCATGGATTATTTGGTATAATCATGACCGTAATGTTACAAATGATGTGGTAAAATTCATCTTTGGCCTGTAGTGCATAGATGGACTTGGTATGATTATGACCATGGATTATTCGGTATAATCATGACCGTAATGTTACAAATGATGTGGTAAAAGTTATCTTTGGTCAGTTGTGCATAGATGGACTGTTGATTGGCATGATTATGATCAGGGATTATTTGGTATAATCATGACCATTGGTGAAAACACGAATATCCTTGGCCCGTAGTACATGGATTATTTGTGGTTGTGATACTATTGAGCCGAGTCTCAGCTTTATTGGTTTTACAGTTGTATGTCTTAGGCTTGTATTGCAAAGATGAACTGTTGATTTACCTGATTATAAATATGAATTGTGAATTTAATTATAATTTGTGGTGGTTTAGGTGAAGACAGGTGATGAGAGTTCTCTTTGTCTTGGGTATAACAAAGAACTGGTGATGAGTATTACATGAATGAAATATTAACGATGGACTTTTAATCTAGAGGAGATAGTAGACATTATGTTCTACTTGACTCTTCTAATGGATTGTTGATTCCGCTGCTATTATGGTTGAAAACTTTTATCTACTACCATATGTTCTAAATATCTGAATTCTTTTGATAATTTAATTATCTTAAGTCATGATATTCTTTACTGGGCTATTTGTGCTCACCCTTTTACTTCACCACCCCTTTCAGGTAATAAAAGTGTAACTAGGACTAGCAGAGAGAACATGGGTATAAAGTGGTGATACGAATTAGTCAAAAGCCTAATCAAATTATGAAACGGTGTGACATAATAATTGTACTGAGAACTTAAAATGTGTGTGACATATTTTATACATCATTTAATATTTAATTTTGGTGAAAAATAATAGGATGAGGCGAACTCAAATTTGGAAGTGTTAAAAATGCACTCCATTAGAATGAGGAGGACTTAAAACTTCTCGTGTTCCTTTGGGGACTTAAAATATTTGCTGCTGTACTTTAGATGGCATTGTAATTATTTGAGTATGAATATTATCGTATTATATACGTTGCAATATTTGTATTGAAACTCACAGTATATGTGTCGTCGTATTTTGTACGACAGTTGTATAAATGGAGTTGTCAGTAGTGTATTTTCTGGCGACCCGAGATGGGTGATGTATACCTATTTTGGGGCGTCACAGAGAAATTAAAAAATATATTGAGTACCCTTATTGCTATATTATTTGTTGGGCAAACTTGTTGCTCATTCTTGCTTTCCCTAAAAACATTTCAGTTATGGCAGAGCAAGGCAGTCCCTCAGGCATTGATAAGGGCAAGGGCAAAGCTACTGAATAGTTTATATTTAGTAGAGATTATTATATTCATGTAATGACATAAGTTGTGTTATGTATTAGTTATATCTCAATTATGTTTAATTATGTTTAAGGTATGTAAGAGATGTTTAAGTTACGAACCTTTGGGACAAGAATAATTATATTATAACAATGTAATTTATTATATTATTCCGTTGTGATGATTTTAGTATGTCATTAGAGTTAGTACGTGACTGTAACGCCCGAGAAAATTGGATTTTTATGTGAATTAAATTTTTATTTGATTATTTGAATTAAATGAATTTAATTGATTATTTATGTTAGTAAGCTGTATGAAGGTCGTTCTATGACCTAGAATGTGTGGATGTGGTTAGGATTCTGGCTATGTGCTAGGAGTAATTGTTTTGAATTTCCAGGTCAAAAATAAAAGTTTTCTGAAAAGTTTCTGTAAAAACACTATTAATCTATTTCTTCTCGGCAATTAAGAATGAATTTCTGAGAAACGCGTAATGATAGAATTCTAAGACGAGATGGAATATTCAATAATATTTCAGTTAAAGCAAACGAAGTTTTTGCTTGCGGAGTTAAAACCTAAGGGTTAGAGAAAGTGAGTTTCGAGAATGAAATGATTACGTATGATGATTAGGGTTATTATAAGTGAAAAATACGAATATGATACCAGTTATTATACGAGTATAGTATGAAGATTATTACAACGTATAATACGAATATCATACGAATAGTATATGAAGAGAATACGTGAGTTATACGAGTAGAATACAATTAGTTCTTAATGGACTCTTAGTAATTGGACTTTGTCAATTCCAACTGGACTTGGATTATGTCAAGCACAAAGCTTTGTAAATGAAGCCCAAGATTGAGTAATATTAAAGCCCAACGTTAGGTTAAATCAAGCCCAATGCTAAGCCCGAACTAAGAAACCAAACCGCGGATCGACCCAATGGATCACCACATAGGTAAAACCCATGAGGGCAACCTATGTGAGACCCAAAAAGGCCATGTGGGCTGGCCACTTGGTGGCCAAATAAAGTGGTTACTTGGTGGCTAAACCATGAATAGTAAGGAGGTAGACCAAAAGACCATTTTGCCCTCCATTTGGTTTCCTATATAAGAAAGGCTAGGCTGGTTCATTTGTGTTTTTCACCAACATTGACCAACATATATTGAGAAAGAGAAAGATTATTAACAAGTAATAAAGAGCGTCCAAATCAAAACATTTAAGTTTTACATAAGAACGCGGAGAACGTTAAGGTAATATTACGTAAACCTTAGTCTTCTATTCTTTTATATTTATTTTTCGTAGAGAATCATGAATTGGTGGAGCATGTCTCTTCCGGAGTAATAAGGATGGCTATTAGTGAATTAAACATTAATAAGCCATGTATAAGTAGGAATCATAAGCGTTTTAGTGAGTTTAAATCGAAGAAACCATTGATCGTTGATTTGGTTGTTGATGGACAAATTAAAAACCATCATTTATAAGGTATGTGCATATTTCTTGGTTAGGTTATAGAAAATGAATCAATGGATTGGTTCCATT
Source organism: Panax ginseng (assembly GCA_020205605.1). Classification (NCBI taxonomy): domain Eukaryota; kingdom Viridiplantae; phylum Streptophyta; class Magnoliopsida; order Apiales; family Araliaceae; genus Panax; species Panax ginseng. The sequence continues at coordinate 77,185,641 of CM035130.1, forward strand.
TGATTTGGCATATAAAACATGAGTAACGAAGTTATGGCAAAATTTACGAAATTAGGCGTTAAACGTTGAAATCGTATAATTTTTGGATTAGTAGTCAAACTCTCTGTTTAATTTAGAAACCCAAGTTTTTGGTGGCGTAACATAGAACAACATATTCAAGAGTCATGAACTCAAGAATGGTTGAATTCTAAATTAGAACAAAGAAAATGAGTTATGAACGCTCATGAGCGATAACGAACGCGTAATAGAAGTTAAAAGTGAATCCATTGTTAACGGATTTAAAAACTACTTTTATCCGGATGAAATCGAAGAAGGAATGTGTGAGAAAATGGCTTTTGAACGAGCCAATTCTGACTTAAAATGACTAAGATATTAGTCCAGGAAGAATTGAATTAGAAAATATAAAAAAATTTCAAGGGCTCAGGGTAGGCGCCGCAACGCCACCCCAAGCTATAAAACCCGCTCCGCAGCGCTGGGTAAGGAAAATTAGCTACTACAGAATGGCGCCACAACACCACTTATATATAAGAAGTCTTGCGCCGCAGCGCTGAGACGAAGAGTTACTACCGTTAGTTGGTGTCGCAGCGCCAATGATGTACTAAAGCCTGGCGCCACAGCGCTAGTAAGGAACAATTGTTAGACTTAGTTCTTTATGAACCCAATTGTTTATTCGATAATGATGGGGCATGTATATACTTATTATACATGATAAGACTAATCTTAAATCACTTGTATAGTGATGACTTTAGGAATTGAACATTGTTTGATAGAAAGTAAACGAGGAATACAAAGTGTAAGTATGTGAATCGTATTCGATCACTATGGTATTTAACCAAGGGTCTTTGATTATTGATTGAGGAAATGAGATTGCTAATAAGCCGTAAGGAAGAATAGTAAAACGAAATGAGTTTTATTAATGAAATAAATTCGATTAAGTTATAGAAGAGAAAGAAGTTGGTAAAAACATTGTGATTAGATTGTTTGATAGCTAATTTCAGTGTGCTATGTGAATATATCATGTTGAGACTGTAAAGACCAAGAATTATTGAATTTTATTTGAAGACGCTTGAAGGCAATTTTTCTTAACGCTTGTCTAACCTTCGTGTTAGCCAAGTTTTCTGTGATTCATGTTATGAGATGCATGAATTTTTTTACAAAAGAGTGAATGCCAGTTTTAACTCGGCTAGACTAATCTTAAGAGTTTGATTGTTTTGTTTACAAGTATTTCAATATAGTATTGTTAACGTTATCCTATGCCAATTGTTTGGTACGGATTCAAGGTAAGCTTGAGTATGAAGAAAAAAATATATTTTACATCGATTATTTGATGGGCCCGCGAGGTTGCCAAAACTTAAATGTAGATACATTTAACGGATGAGTGTTGATCAACACAGAGTACTATAGGCTGATCACCTAGAAGTTCTCGTAAGATATATCAAACTTACGGACTTAGTACCGGGTTATCCTTTTTCATGAATGAAAACCAAAAGAGAATGTTCATGGTCTATTGACTAACTCAGAATTCCTAAGTTATTATATGTACTCTGGAATTGTCTTTATGAAATGAAAAGTGCTATTTAATGTTTCATAGTACTTCATAGCTACTTGTTCAGTTATTAAAGAATAATCATATAATTCTCGACGTGGTATTTGTATTATCTATTGCTAGACTTGCTGAGCTAGTTATGCTCACTTCTTGCTTGAATTATATGATTGCAGCTAAGGCCGAAAGAACTGAGGATCCCAGTAGGGATAAAGGCAAAGCTAAGATGGATAATTAGATTATCCTGTAATAGACTAGTATGTTTGTAAGAATCATATTATGATAAATAAAGAATGTATCGGTTACAAAACCTGGGAAAGCATTTATTATTATTATTGTAATAAGAATGTAGTAAATACAATCATTTTGATGTTGTTTCAATGGAATGAATGTATAGTTAGAAGTACCGTGTAGCACCATATCTGTGGGTTGAAAGTACCTGGATTTGGGGGCGTCACAGGTTGGTATCAAAGAATTAGGTTATAAAACTTAAGGGGGGAAGAACCTTAGGCTAATAACCTCGTTAGTAAATGAGAAGTTAGAAGGAATTGAACTCGAGTAGAATGAGTTAATTAAGTATTGAGGAAACTCAGTACCGAAAGATTTAAAAGATGGAAATTAACCCTAAATAAACTAAATGTGATTTTTGCTTATATTATTGTGTATTATGTACTAATCAACATGTTATGTGTTATTGTAGATGTCCATCGATAGCTCCATGTATAGGGATATATACGTGGTGAGTGAAGAGTCCGTAAACCGGGTAGAGCCAGTACCAGTGCCAGTGGCGGGGGTACCAGTTGTGATCCTAGAAGAGTCCGAGCCAGAGGAGGACTACTCAGAGGAGGATTATTCCGAGGGGGATATGGAAAACTTGGGATCGTCGTCATATCTCGATATGGTGGTCGATGTGGATGAGAATATATAGGTATCATCATTTAATATGGTTGTACCTACACTAGATCCAACACCTCCAGACACAATGAGGGCATTGTATGTAGTGGTGCATAACCGGAATGTGCAACTGCACACTGTTGTGCAGAACCAGAATGAGGAGATTAGTGATCTCTATGAAGCGAAGGAGTCTGCAGAAGCAGATTTTGAATTAGAACATGATGAGAAGGTGCTCATGACGGATAAGGCAAGGGATTAGAAGAATGAGGCCGTAGAGCTTCATAGAAAACTGGGTGAGAAGAACTAGAAGATAGCATAGATGTCTTACATCCATGAGAGTACTCATAAGGATTTCAAGCTGAAAATTGCTTGTTATTCCATTGAGTCGGGACAGACTCGACATACTATTAGTCGCGATATTGTATCGATTCTTGCAAATCAGAAGCATGAAAATGCTGTTATGCAGTATTAAAAGTATAAGAAAGTAGTAGATATTTTTGTATATGTGTAGTGACGTAAAACCCTCTTTTGTATAATTAAAGGGTAGTCTTTTTGTAAATCCCAATTTTTGTAGAAGTCGGTTGCGGGATAGAAATGCAATAGCTTTGGCCAGGGAATCAAATTGTAAATAGTTTTGAACTATGAAAAAGCATATTAATATAATGAAGTTTATATTAAATGTGCTTTGTTGTGGTATGAGTTATTGTGTGATGAATAATAACTAAGTAAGAAAATAGATAATAATGAAACTTTATTTATTTAATCAGAATAATTCCGCCAAGAAGAAGACAACGTAATCAGGAAGCTGAATCACATAACGATAACTAAGGGGGTCAGAATAACCCTATGCAAGAGTTCGTTAATTTATTAACGATTGCATTTAACCAAACCGGGGGTAGAGCATCCGCGGTACCTAGGGTAGCCAGAACGACTACCTTTAAAGAGTTCAAAAGTGTAGGTTCGCTGGAGTTCAAAGGAACTACGGACCCAATAGAGGCCCAAACATGGGTAAAGGAAATAGAGAAGGCGTTTGTTATTACAAACGTAAGGGAGGCGCAAAAGACTTCTTTTGCAACCTACATGATGAAAGGAGAAGCCAACTTCTGGTGGGAGGCTCACTAGGGTTGGGCTAGAACTGATGCTGTTACGTGAGAACAGTTTAAGAAGATTTTCTTCGAGAGCTATTTTCCTAAAAACATGCAGGGGAGAATGGAGATTAAGTTCTTAGAACTTAAACAAGGGGACATGACGGTTCCCCAGTATGCAACCAAATTCAATAAATTGGCAAGGTTTGCTCCACACCAAGTGGACACTGAGGAGAGGAAGGCTCATAGGTTTGAGCAGGGACTGAAACCCTGGCTCTATAGTAGGATTTCTGTCTTCTAGAGTGATTCATATGGAACCATTCTGGAGAAAGCAATCATTGCGGAGGGTGGTAGTGAGGCTTTGAGCCAATTCCACAAAGAAAGAAAGAATAAGAGCAAAGGAGAAGGAAGACCCAATGCGGAGGGAACTAGTGGTAGTGGGAGTATGCCCAAGATGAAGAGTTTTAACTCCGGGAATACTTGGGTAAAACAAATGTGATGCCCCCAAAATAGGTATACATCACCCATCTTGAGTCGCCAAATACATGGTACAAAATACAAATAAAAACTTAATTATACAACTATCGTGTAAAATACTACAAAACATAACTGAGAGCTTAAACAGGAATATTGCCTTCAAGACAATATCCACTATCAAATAGAGTCCTCATTACATTTATTATCACACTATTTTACAGAATAGTGAGGACTACTAATACACCATCTCGGACCATCACTCCGTTCCCTGACTAGTCCCAGCTACGTTCTCATTTCTTGAAGAGAACAGTGAAAGAAAGGGTGAGCTCAACTAGCCCATTAAGAAATATTATGACTATGATAATGCAAAATAAATTATCATTAGTCTTCAATAATGTTAAACTGATAAAATACAATAGACATCAAGTTTAAGCTCTTGAAGGAACAAGCAATCCATTAGAAGAGTCAAGTAGAGAATAAAATCTACTATCTTCTATGATTTAAATTGTTTTAATCAATTTCTTTATCACTGAGACTCAGCTTAATAAATAAAACACATCATCGAATCATCCCTGCACTACGGGCCAAGGATATTCATTAAATCATCAATGGTCATGACTATACCGAATAATCTCTCGGTCATAATCATACCAAAAGCGTCTATCAACGCTTACTATGAGGCCTGGCACGAGGATTTTTACCACATCATTCGTCACATTACGGTCATGACTATACCGAATAATCCCTGGTCATAATCACACCAAGTCCATCTATGCACGTAAGCCAAAGATGACTTTTATCACAATATAAACATGAGAATGATGACAATGATACAAGTATTAATCAAACGAAAACAAGGATAAATATTTAAAGACTTTAAATTTATCCAAATATTATAAACTCATAATCTAATATTATTAATATTATAACAATATTATAATCATTTCTTAAACTTATAAACAATTTATTTCAATTGTCTACACTTTACCAAATAATGCATTTAATCATTCAAAAATGCCATACTCATAAGATTTCATCACCAATGATCAAATCCCTCATCAAAAATCTGCATGTACCTTATATAGGATTTTCAAGCCATAAAATCCTATTTTCCAACTTTGTTACTTCACATAACATATTTAACTCATATGTTCGTAACTAAACCATTTTCATAAAAAATACCAAATCAGTCCCAAAAATATTTCTTTTCTGGGATTTAGCAGAATATAGTCCCATAATGAACATATATTTTTCTCGAAATTTTTAAAATTCATTTACTATTTTTCAAAAATTAATTTCTAATTAATTCCTTAAGAAATTAGCTACCTCAAGTTTAACTCCAGAAATTCCCAACTCTTGGCAGGATCTTACACATGTTAACGTGAGCTTCCAGTTTAAATTTCATGGTCATCGGAGTTATAGAACTCCGGTTATAGCATTTTTCGTCAAAAAAACCTAAATATTAAAATGGTCATAACTTGCTCATTTTAAGTCGGAATGAGCTCATTTTTGGACAGGAGTTACTTTATACCATATAATTCCATGTCCCAAAAGCCCGGAATTTTTCTCACAAATTAAGTGGCCGAAAAAACCCTTACAAGATTTTGGCAGTAGCCTTTTTGGTATTTTCAGTTTTTAACTCCTTTGCTAAAATCAGTCCACACGAAAATCTACAACACCTTTTCCAGTGATTCCACTTGGATAAGTTAGAAAACTCATAGATCTAACTCTAGGACTTGACCACACTCAAAAATTCGAAATATAATAGGGATATGGTCAATTAAATTTCATGTTCCATTTTCATCAAAATCTGATTTTCAACACTTTGTGATTTCTAAGAAACTTTCATGTTTTCACATAATAACCAACATAACTCATCATAACACTTGCTAATACTACATATACCCATGAACAAATACTGGATGACGCGCAAATATCAAGGATATTCCACTAATTTCATGGAGTATAGAAGCCAAAACTTTAACCAACTGAGTATAACAGAATATATGAAGCTCGCAAATGGATTTTTTCACCGCCATGCAGTAATCCACGATATCTGAGATCATTTCCACAATTTAATAAGGAATGAATACAAAGGATCATTCACCATGCATGTGTTAATCCACATAGACAAAAGTTATTCCAACAGAATAATAAAGAATGGAATAATGAAGGATTCACCATACCGCGATAGATCGCATGAGATAGGTTATTCCCAATGTAATAATAAATAATGGAACTGTGTCATGCGTAAACGCATACGCACGGGATATTAAAGCGAATAATAATAAAGAATGAACTAGGTCGGCGAAATTTGCAAGCGGAGGATATTCATGAGAATAATAAAGAATGGAATAACAACAAAAATCACCATGCATGCGATGAAAGCCGCCTTGCAGAGAGGTTATTCAATAGAATAATAAATAATGGAACCCAGTCCGTCAGAACGCATTACTTGACGAGGATATTCCGGCAGAATAATAATGAGCGGAATAATAGAAGAATTTCACCATGTATGCGGTGCTTAGCATAAGCAAAAGTTATTCAACATAATAATAAAGAAGGAAATAACAGAAGAATTTCACCATGTATGCGGTACTTCGCATAACAGGTTATTCCAACAAAATAATAAAGAATGGAATAATAGAAGTTCTCTTCATGAATAAGAAAGAAATAATACCCCTTACGAGTACAACAAATAATATCCCTTACCTTAGAAAGAAGAGTATTCCGACGGGTAGGGCGAGGATATACTTGATGAAAACTTGCACTACGCTCAAAGCTTTCGTAAACTCTAAAGAAATACGATCAAGATTATAGATGAAGAATTCTCTCTCTAGAGTTTCAGTGAATTCGTAAGAAATAATAAAGGAATAAACTTCTATTTATAGGAGAATGGACTGAATAGTAACTAATTCATGAACAGTTCAGATTGATTTACTTTTAAACGGACGGTCCATATTGATTTAATAAAATATTCTAATAAAACAAAATCTTTTTAAAGAAAATATAATATATTCTATTTATAGTCTAATAAAACAAATAACTTTATAAAAGTATTTTGTTTTATATAAAAAGCTTTTCTGTTTTATTACGTTAATAATACTAATAAAACAGAACTCATCATCATTATTACAATTCACATTATTAATCGACCAGGTCGTTCCTAGGAAAGAGGAGGCTTTCCAATAAGGATTTCTCCCTATTGGTGCGTAATTAAGTGACCAAACCTCTCCTTGGCAGAACTTCTAGACATCGTTAATATTGTAAATAATAACATTAATAACTTTGTTATCTCAATTATTGATTTACTAATATATAAAATATCGACAATAATTGAATCAAATAACGTGAGATACTATGCAACAATTACTGAAGCAATAATTGAACAAAACTGAGTGACTTCTCACGTAAGCATCAATAATCAATACCGTGTGCTACTTATGCAACCACACGTATTACTGTACTTTTACTATCGAGTAGTTCAACAGTTTTAACGATAAAACTTCCGCCGTTATTTTCATAAAAATATTTTTATCATTTTCTCAATCCGACAATAATTCCGTTGTGGGATCCACCAATAATTGTACCATCGTACGGATATTCCCCGACAAAAAGAATATTTCCCGACCAATCGAATATTGTATAACAACTTTCATGCTTTGAAAAATTTATAAATATTAACCACAACTATAACATTATCTCAAATCCACACCATAATTTTAAAAAAAATATTTTGAGAAAATTAAATCTTTATTCATAAAATTTGGGGTTTCACAGTCTCTCCTCCTTATGAAATTTTGCCCTCGAAATTTATGTACATACCTAGTATGTCAAAGAGGTGAGGATACCTCATCAGATTCTAACTCTTGAGGTATAACCTTTAAGCGTAGAATATATTCCAGGATTTTAACAGATACATCATCATTCATTAAATTATCCGCTATCTCGTCTGGTCCTAAATCAATAATGTGGTTCGGGTCATCCACATATTTACGTAACATCGATACGTGAAAAACGTTATGAACACGCGACATACTTAGCGGTAAAACGAGTCTATAGGCCACAGTTCCTACTCGATCAAGGATTTCAAAAGGGCCAATAAAATCGAGGGTTGAGATTTCCTCTCTTCATCGATTCTTGCTTCTAGAATAACGCCCTCTTGAACATTCTTCTTCACATTCATCAGCTTTGAGTATATAGCTTGCACGACTTTAACTTTATCGATTAAAGTCGATTCTACTCGTATATTCGCTATCTTCACGTGGGTCTCTAGAGTCTTTAACTCTATCTTCATCATTTGTAAGTTATAGGAAATGGGTTTTGTACTGGGGTCAATACAAAATTTGATTTCACGCTCTAGGGGTAGGCTAAGAAGTCTTCAAGAATACGTCAAGAAATTTATTAATAATAGAAATATCATTCAAAACTGTGACCCTCATCCAAGATTTGGATAACACGTCACCTTGATATCTATTAACTTGCCACCGTTATTCAAAACGTCCCCTACGGATAGTCTGGCTTCGGTGCATTCCACACAAGGAATTCACCAGATAAAGGCTCGGGACTCTTTACTTATGGCTTGATATGACAATGATTGACTTTAGTAGTTTGGTTGCTTAAATTCGTATAACAGGATGGTTAGGAATATGAAAGCTAACAACCTTACGAAAATAATCAATTTTAGCATGATGAGTAGTTAACCTGTCAATTCCTAAAATCACATCAAAGGCAAGTATTTTCAAAGAGATAAGATCGACAGGTAACGTGAAAGTGTCGATTTGAATCAAATAAGATTTATAAACAGTGGAGGTAACGAAGGTTTCTCCTAACGGAGTTTCAACAGATAAGTCAAAGTCTAACTTCTCCGTAGTCAAATTTAAACGTTGAACGCAAGTAAGAGAGATAAAAGAATGGGTAGAACCGGTATCTAATAAGGTATAGACTTCGCAAAAATTTATAAATAACTAACTCGTGCTAACTTCGTTCGGGTTACTCACTTTTTGAGAAGTCACGAAAAATGCTCTTCCTGAAACCACCGACTTTGTTTTGTCCGTATCCACCTTTGGTGCCATCGTCCCAGCTGGACTTCACTTCACTATACGACAAAATTGAGCTAAATGACCTCTTCTTGAAATTTCCACTTTTATTATCTTGGCCATGATTACCACCGAAGTGGTTACCATTCTTGGCATGATAATTTCCCCCACGATGGTTATCATTGTTCCGATGGTCGTTGCCACTGGTATCATTAATATCGTGTTGCTGGTCATTACCTTTTGGTTGTGCTGACTCATTATTGCGCTCCAATAACTGAGCCCTATTCACAACATCTGAATATAAACAAAGTTTATGAGAAATGAGGTATTGACGTATATCGGGTTTCAAACCTCTTAGAAACATTCGCGTCATTCGTTCCTTATTATCGACCAAATGGGATGCAAACCGGGATAACTCCGCAAACTTAGCCTCGTACTGCGATACAGTCATATTATTTTGCTCCATTGCTTATCTAAACATTTTCAGATGCCATTTTCAAACACTGTCACAAAATAAGGGTTAATTGACATATCACATATTATTCCTATACTCTGACTAACCAATTAAATACCAAATAAACTTAGGTGGGTCATACTAGCGAAAGAATTCCCCGTCTCTCCCCTCCTAGTTCTTGTCTCAGATCTCAGCCAGGGATCATATCCCTAAGCTTTGATACCAACTATGACGCCCCCAAAATAGGTATACATCACCCATCTTGAGTCGCCAAATACATGCTACAAAATACAAATAAAAACTTAATTATACAACTATCGTGTAAAATACTACAAAACATAACTGAGAGTTTAAACAGGAATATTGCCTTCTAGACAATATCCACTATCAAATAGAGTCCACATTACATTTATTATCATACTATTTTACAGAATAGTGAGGACTACTAATACACCATCTCGAACCATCACTCCGTTCCCCGAATAGTCCCGGCTACGTTCTCATTTCCTGAAGAGAACAGTGAAAGAAAGGGTGAGCTCAACTAGCCCAGTAAGAAATATTATGACTAAGATAATGCAAAATAAATTAGAAGAGTCAAGTAGAGAATAAAATCTACTATCTTCTATGATTTAAAATGTTTTAATCAATTTCTTTATCGCTGAGACTCAACTTAATAAATAAACCACATCATCGAATCATCCCTGCACTACGGGCCAAGGATATTCATTAAATCATCAATGGTTATGACTATATCAAATAATCCCTGGTCATAATCATACCAAAAACTATCCATCAACGCACTACAGGCCACTGAGAATTTTTACCACATCATTCGTCATATTACGGTCATGACTATACCGAATAATCCCTGGTCATAATCACACCAAGTCCATCTATGCATGTAAGCCAAAGATGACTTTTATCACAATATAAACATGAGAATGATGACAATGATACAAGTATTAATCAAACGAAAACAAGGATAAATATTTAAAGACTTTAAATTTATCCAAATATTATAAACTCATAATCTAATATTATTAATATTATAACAATATTATAATCACTTCTTAAACTTATAAATATTTTATTTCAATTGTCCACACTTTACCAAATAATGCATTTAATCATTCAAAAATGCCATACTCATAAGATTTCATCACCAATGATCAAATCCCTCATCAAAAATCTGCATATACCTTATATAGGATTTTTAAGCCATAAAATCATATTTTCTAACTTTGTTACTTCACATAACATATTTAACTCATATGTTCGTAACTAAACCATTTTCATGAAAAATACCAAATCAGTCCCAAAATTATTTCTTTTCTGGGATTTAGCAGAATATAGTCCCATAATGAACATATATTTTTCTCGAAATTTTTAAAATTCATTTACTATTTTTTAAAAATCAATTTCTAATTAATTACTTAAGAAATTAGATACCTCAAGTTTAACTCCAAAAAATTCTAACTCTTGGAAGGATCTTACACATGTTAACGTGAGCTTCCAGTTTAAATTTCATGGTCATCGGAGTTACAGAACTCTGGTTATAGCATTTTTCATCAAAAAAAACTAAATATTGAAATGGTTATAATTTGCTCATTTTAAGTCGGAATGAGCTCATTTTTGGACAGGAGGTACTTTATACCATATATTTCCATGTCTCAAAAGGCTGGAATTTTTCTCACAAATTAAGTGGCCGAAACAGCCCTTACAAAATTTTGGCAGTAGCCTTTTTGGTATTTTCAATTTTTGACTCCTTTGCTAAAATCAGTCCACACGAAAATCTACCACACCTTTTCCAGTGATTCCACTTGGATAAGTTAGAAAACTCATAGATCTAACTCTAGGACTTGACCACACTCAAAAATTCGAAATATAATAAGAGATATGGTCAATTAAATTTCATATTCCATTTTCACCAAAATCTGATTTTCAACACTTTGTGATTTCTAAAAAACTTTCATGTTTTCACATAATAACCAACATAACTCATTATAACACTTGCTAATACTATATATACCCATGAACATATACTGGATGAAGCGCAAATATCAAGGATATTCCACTAATTTCATGGAGTATAGAAGCCAAAACTTTAACCAACTGAGTATAACAGAATATATGAAACTACAAATGGATTTTCACCCGCCATGCGGTAATCCACGTATACAAATCATTTCCACAATTTAATAAGGAATGAATATAAAGGATCATTCACCATGCATGTGGTAATCCACATAGACATGTTATTCCAACAGAATAATAAAGAATGGAATAACAGAAGGATTCACCATGCGTGCGATAGACTGCACAGATAGGTTATTCCCAATAGAATAATAAATAATGGAACCAGGTCATGCGTAAACGTACAGACAGGATATTCTGATAGAATAATAAAGAACAGAACCAGGTCAGGCGAAATTCGCATCGACAGGATATTCCAACAAAATAATAAATAATGGAATAACAACAGAAATCACCATGGATGCGATAGACCGCACAGACAGGTTATTCCAACAGAATAATAAATAATGGAACCAGGTCCGGCGTAAACGCATAGACAGGATATTCCGATAGAATAATAATGAATGGAATAATAGAAGAATTTCACCATGTATGCGGTACTTCGCATAAACAGGTTATTCCAACATAATAATAAAGAATGAAATAACAGAAGAATTTCACCATTTATGCGGTACTTCGCATAACATGTTATTCCAACAGAATAATAAAGAATGGAATAACATAAGTTCTCTTCATGAATAAGAAAGAAATAATACCCCTTCTGAGTACAACAAATAATATCCCTTACCTTAGAAAGAAGAGTATTCCGACGGGTAGGGCGAGGATATACTTGAAAAAAACTTGCACTACGCTCAAAGCTTTCTTAAACTCTAAAGAAATACGCTCAAGATTATAGAAGAAGAATTCTCTCTCTAGAGTTTCAGTGAATTCGTAAGAAATAATGAAGGAATGAACTTCTATTTATAGGAGAATGGACTAAATAGTAACTAATTCATGAACAGTCCAGATTGATTCACTTTTAAACGGACGGTCCATATTGATTTAATAAAATATTCTAATAAAACAAAATCTTTTTAAATAAAATATAATATAGTCTATTTATAGTCTAATAAAATAAATAACTTTATAAAAAAAATTTGTTTTATATAAAAAGCTTTTCTGTTTTATTACATTAATAATACTAATAAAACAGAACTCATCATCATTATTATAATTCTCATTATTAATCGATCATGTCGTTCCCAAAAAAGAGGGGGCTTTCCAATAAGGATTTCTTCCTATTGGTGCGCAATTAGGTGACCAAACATCTCCTTGGCAGAACTTCTAGACATCGTTAATATTGCAAATAATAACATTAATAACTTTATTATCTCAATTATTGATTTAATAATATATAAAATATCGACAATAATTGAATCAAATAACGTGAGATACTATGCAATAATTACTGAAGAAATAATTGAACAAAAGCGAGTGACTTCTCACGTAAGCATCAATAATCAATCCGAGTGTACTACTATGCAACCACAGCGTATTCTTGTACTTTACTTCCGAGTAGTTCAACGGTTTTAACGGTAAAACTTCCGCCATTATTTTCATAAAAATATTTTTGTCGTTTTCTCATTAAACAATATTTCCGTTAGGTCAATTGACCAATGATTTTATCGTAAATACGGATATTCCCCGACAAAAAGAATATTCCCCGACCAATCGAATATTATATAACAACTTGCATACTTTGCAAAATTTATAAATATTACCCACAACTATAACATTATCTCAAATCCACACCATAATTTAAAAAAAAAAAATTGAGAAAATTAAATCTTTATTCATAAAATTTGGGGTCTCACAATAAGGGGATCTTAAGCGAAGGATCGAAGCATGCAAGACATGCGGAAAGACTCATCTAGGAGTCTGTCTAAAAGGGAAGTCATTTTGTTATAACTGTGGGCAAGAGGGTCATATATCACCCAATTGTCCTAATCCTAAGAAGAACTAGGGCTATTTTATTTGTGGGTTGATGGACCAAATGGCAAGAAATTGCCCAAAGATGGGGTCAGAGGGTAGTAATTGTACTAGTAGTGGTAAGTTAGCTATTATTGGACCAACACCATCGTCGGGTAGACCCACAGCCCGTTCTTTTAATATGACTATCCAAGGTGCGGTTGCATCAGCGAATGTAGTAGCTGGTATCATTCCAGTCAATGAAATAATTGCTTATGTGTTATTTGACTCGAGTGCTACTTGTTCTTTTATAGCATGTGAATTTGTTAAGCTACAAGGTTTATTCCCAGAAAATTTAGAAATAGCTTTAGATGCTAAGGTAGCAAACGAAGAGATAATTCCCATTGAACACATTCATAAGAATTGTTGCGTATATATTAGAGGTAACAAATTATTGGTATATTTAGTACCTATAAGGTTGAGAGAATTCGATGTAATTCTCAGTATGGATTGGTTGATTAACCATAAAGCTATAATAGATTGTCATAGGAAAAGTGTGAACCTTCGACTTTCTAAGAAAACCAAGGTAGTGTTCTACGGTAGTAAATCACCGAGACACTCTTGTTGTCTAACCATGACACAAGCTAGGAAGATGTTGTGGAAGGGGTGTATAGGATACCTGTGCCATGTTATGGATACTTAGAGAGTGAAAGCATCATTGGAACAGATACCTATAGTACAAGAGTTTACGGATGTATTTGCAGATGAATTACCAAGTATTCCGCTGGATAGGGAGGTCAAATTTGTGATTGATTTGTTACCGGGTATGGCACCAGTTTTTAGGGCACCATATAGGATGGCGCCGGTAGAGATGAAGGAGTTAATGGTTCAACTACAGGAACTGTTAGATAGGAAGTACATTCAACCGAGTGTGTCTCCGTGGGGAGCACCATCATTGTTTGTAAAGAAGAAGGATGGATTGTTATGACTTTGTATCGACTATCGAGAGTTGAACAAGTTAACAATTAAGAATAAATACTCATTCCCCAAGATCAATGATCTATTTGATCAGTTGAAAGGGGAAAAGTATTTTTCTAAGATAGATTTGCGTACGGGGTACCATTAGTTGAAAGTAAGGAAGGAGGATGTACCTAAAACGATGTTTAGAACTCGTTATGGTCATTACGAGTTTTTGGTTATGTCATTTGGGTTGACTAATGCGCCACCCGTATTCATGGATATAATGAACAGAGTGTTCAAACATATTTGGACAAGTTTGTCGTAGTGTTCATTGATGATATTCTAGTCTATTCTAAGACACCAAAAGATCATGCTGAACATTTAAGGATAGTGTTGGAAACACTACGGAGGGAGAAGTTGTATGCGAAATTCACTAAGTGTGAATTTTGGCTTGAAAGAGTGCAGTTTATAGGACATGTTATTGATAAAGATGGCATTTCTATGGATCCAACGAAGGTGGAAGCAGTTAATGATTGGGAACAACCGAAAATGCTAACTGAGGTTTGGAGTTTTCTAGGGTTAGCATGATACTATAAAAGGTTCATTTAAGACTTTTCTAAAATAGCTACTCCGTTGACAAATTTGACAAGGAAGTCAGTGAAGTACGTGTGGACTGAGAAGTGTGAGAATAGTTTTCAAGAACTAAAAAGGAGGTTAAGTTAGGCACCTGTACTGTTTTTAACAGATGATACGAGGAATTTTGTAGTTTATAGTGATGCTTCGCATAGAGGACTGATTTGCGTACTTATGCATCATGGCAAGGTCATTGCGTAACGTGACACCCCCAAATCCAGGTACTTCATTCCCACAAGATTTGGTGTTCACTTGATAAAAATATTCATGTCTAACTACCCAAACATAATAAAATTTAATTATAAACCTTCCCATTAAAGGATTACATCAATAAGTTTAATAAAATCTCCCAGGTCATCTAACCTTTAAATACAAACATCATGCACAGAAAATTAAATAACTACATCATAATATTTCAAATAAAGTCTGATAATATAAAAGTCAACAGTTTTACAAGTCTTTAATACTTGTTCATCTTCCCTTTCCCTTTACTGGTTGTAGGTTCATCAACCATCTCAACTTTAGCTATAATATTTATATAAGTAAGAGTGAGCAAACAATGCTCACTTGAAATGATAATGAAAAAACACCATATCAACTGCCAAATGAATAGGTTTCATAGAACTGAATAATGTACTTCATCAATAATAATCAGGAACAAAATTTAAAATATGTAATTGAGGGTCAAAAGACCATGAACTATGTCCATAATTATAAGTATTCTTTCAACTTAAACTTTAACAATCATAAGACTATAGGGACTCCTCGTACTTAGGGGGATCAACCCTTCGTACAATGTATTATGCACAAACATTTAAACGCAATGCGTAAATTATCCCCTGTAATAGGGTTGTTCAACTCAGCATTTAGAATACGAGTACGCACCAAAGTAAGTTTGGTTTGGATAAGTTTCAATGTAATTTAGAGTTTAACGAACATCAACTAAGGTCATGCATTAGGAATAATCTAAGACCATAAGCAATGAATAACATAACATACCTTGCTTGAACAATATTAAGCTAAGGTTAGAATCTTGTTTAGAATTGAGTATTGAGCATGCATAACAAATAGTAAATTGAACGATAAAACTTGTTCAACATTAGTGTATCATAATTTAGAAACTTTCATGCTAAATAACGAGTTAAAGAATAGAAAAACTTGCTCAATATCAAGAGGTAAGGTTTAGTAGCTTGCACAATATAAGTAGAGTTAATAAACTTACACAAAGAAAGTTTAGAGTTAGAAAACTTGCCTTGCGTGTAAGGTAAACCATAATAATTCAATTCACAATATCCTATACACATATCATCATGACATAATTAGTCACTACAAATACTTTATATATAAATAAGTATCTATTTCATGTATGGTTTAATTTGTAACCACATAGTCAAGTTACATTAGTAATCAAAACTTGTTAAGTGTTAATTATATGCTCATTCTTAGTACTATGATACAACAATTAACAAAAGTCACATTCTAACAGTCATAATATTGCACCGTATCAACAATTACAGACTTTGTGTAAAAGAAAATAATTTTTCGGCCATTTCGCTAACCTAGCAATTGACACGTATTTTATGATTATCTTTGGGGTTGGCAGTTGTGAAGTCATGATAGGGGTTGGCGATGTGGCGCGAGGTTTGCGTTGTGGCGCTTATTTTGGCACTGCGGCACGAGGCTTGGCGCTGCGGCGCAGAATTATAGTGTTGAGCACAAAGAACAAAAACAAAGCTAATTTTGACTGTTTAATAATTTCTAGCACCTAAATTAACACGTATTATAAAATCCCAAATTTTACGAATAAAGATTTAATTTTCTCGAAATATTTTTTTAATATTATGGTATGGATTTGAAATAATGTTATAGTTGTGGGTAGTATTTATAAATTTTGCAAAGTATGCAAGTTGTTGTATTATATTCGATTGGTCGGGGAATATTCATTTTAGTAGAGAATATTTGTACAACGACGCAATCATTGGTGGACCCCACAACAGAATTATTGTCGAATAGAGAAAAAGACAAAAATATTTTTATAAAAATAACAACGGAAGTTTTACCGTTAATACTGTTGAACTACTCGGTAGTAAAAAAATGCGATGTCGTGTGGTTGCATAGTAGCATACCGGTATTGATTATTGATGCTTACGTGAGAAGTCACTTTCGGTTATGTTCAATTATTGCTATGATGAGTTCTTTTGCATAGTATCTCACGTTATTTGATTCAATTATTGTTGATTGTTATATATATATATATATATATATATATATAAGTTTTGTTTTATTAGTATTATTAATGTAATAAAATAGAAAAGCTTTTTATATAAAAGCGTAATACTTTTATAAGTTATTCTATAAATAGAATATATTATATTCTATTATACATAGTATTTTGCATAGTAAAATCTTTTTATATATAAAAATGAATACTTTTATAAAGTTATTCGTTTTATTAGATTGTAAATAGAATATATTATATTTTATTAAAAAGATTTTGCTTTAAATCGGACCGTCCGATTAAAAGTAAATCAATACGAACGTCATTCATGAATTAGTTACTATGCCGCCCATTCATTCTTATAAATAGAAACTCATTCCTTCATTATTTCTTACTTAATTCTTTGAAACTCTAGAGAGAGAAACTATAGAGAGAAAGAAGAAAAGTATTCGCTACTTCACTACTACTATATCCAGTTTCTTTCTATAAGGTAAGGGTATTATTTTTTTCATATTCATGAAGAGAACTTACATTATTCCATTCTTTATTATTACATTGGAATAATCTATATCGTGGGCTACCCTATACTTGGTGAAATTCTTTTGTTATTCCATTATTTATTATTCTTTTGGAATAACCTTTCTATACAAAAATTTGCATACATGGTGAAATTTCATTTGTTATTCCATTCTTTTTATTTACATTGGAATATCACATCAGGCGCTTTTCTTTTGGGACTGGTTCCGTTATTTATTATTACATTGGAATAACTTTGTCTATGCAAAGTACCGCATGCATGGTGATTTCATTGTTATTCCATTCTTTATTATTCTCGTTGGAACATCCCGCTCGGTCTTGAATTTTGCTCGACTTGGTTCCGTTATTTATTATTCATTGGAATAACCTACATCATCGCAATCCGAATGCATGGTGATTTCTTTTGTTATTCCATTCTTTATTATACACAGTTGATTAAAGTTTTGACTTCTATACTCCATGAAATTAGTGGAATATCCTTGATATTTGCGCTTCATCCAGTATCTTTTCATGGAAATATTCTTCTGAGCATTCTTGAACTTTACTCTACAAAGAAGTATCATGTTGACAATTACTGTTCTCAACAGCCATTCTTAAATACTGCCATAAAACAAGGGTTAATTAAACAAATTAACATATCACATAATATCCTATATTATGACCGACCAACAAATAAGCTTAGGTAGGACACACTAGCGAAGGATTTACTCTCTCCCTCCTAGTTCTATTCCCCGATCTCCTTGCGGAGATCATATCCCTAAGCTCGATATTAAGCTGTGGCGCCCCCAAAATAGGTATACAACACCCATTCTCGAGTCGCCAAAATACATGGTATAGAAAACAAACTAAAACTTTGATAATCTGAGATGTCGTGTAGAATACGACAATACAATTTGTGAGTTTGAATACAAATATTGTCTTCTAGACAATATACACACCCAAATAAGTCCTCATTAATTATTCATACACTATTTTACGAGTAAGTAGTGAGGACAAACTAAAACATCTTCCTAGAACCATCACTCCATACCCAGACTCGATCCTCGCTTATGTTCTCACCTCACGAGAAGAAAAATGGAACAAAAAGGAAAAGGGTGAGCTCAACTAGCCCGGTAAAGAATATTATGACTAAGATAATATACAACAAATTATCGTTAGTCTTCAACGAGGGAAAAATCTAATAGAATACAATAGACAACAAGTTTTAGATCAACAAATGCGTGAGCTTGAAAGAATCCATTAGAAGAGTCACGTAGAGAAAGAATTCTACCATCTTCTAAGGTTTAAAAGTCCATCATCAATAGTTTATCCTGTAAGAACAATCAATATACATCTTTAATCATCTTTGCACTTGCCTTTCTGCCAAAGATATTCATTTGTATCACCAGTTGGTCATGTTCATCTCAACACCTGTTCATCTTTGCACTACAGGCCAAAGATATTCATCAGTTAATCGTTCATCTTTGCACTACAGGCCAAAGATATTCATTTATATCACCATTTAGGGACCGAGGATGATGAAAAACATTTTTAAAAAGCGAATCCGGTGAAACAAAATGACAAGGATTAAGGATTAAGGATTTCGTACTTTGTTTTACCCATGTCCAAAAATACTTGAAAATAATCGTAGTGGTGTAAAATTCAAGAATGATCAAAACATGGATACAATCAAAGCTAGTATCCGAATAGATATTTTGGACAAAAGAAAAATTTTTATTTTTAAATTGAATAGTCTGCCGTATTAAGTGAATAGTGTCGTATACGTGAATAGTGCCGTATACGTGAATAGTAACCCCGACACAACAAGTTCCAAATTTGATAAAAAAGTTCACCAATACTTCGGCATAATGATATTGAAGAAAAAAATATCATTTAAGAAGAAAATAATACCCCTTACCTCAAAATAATCGTACTTCTGACTGAATTTCGGTATAGTGCTGACAGAAACCCGCACCGTATAGCAACACTCAAAGTATACTCACAAGAATACGCTCGATAATTTAGAGAGAGAAAGAGAGAAAACTTAGTTTCTGGTGTGATTTTCAATTCTAACTTAGCCCTCTATTTATAGGAAAATGTTAGAACGCCAAAGGAGACTAAATTAATAAATTATTATTATTAAAATCAAAATTTCTACGCATGCTTTCAGCCCCTCAATGCTGAAAATTTCATTTGACCCATGTGCATTCAACACCCACCAAAAAGTGGGTCCCACCATAATTAATAAAAAAAATTATTTTATTTTCCGTAACTTCAATAATTCATAGAAAATAGCCCGTTTATCAAGAAAAATTGAAACTCGCGACTTTCCATGGGAAATCCCATTCTCTACAACTTTGCGAAGGAAATTTTTCCAAATTCCAAATGAAATTGACCGAAATCTATAAGCGGACGATTTTACGATACTATAATCAATTTTCGGTCAAGAATTGTGTCCACAGAGACACACAAAACATATGTTAAACATTTAATGCCACAAAATACTCTACCTCCTCATATACTCATATATCCCACAATCATTATAAAAATATCACCGTTAATATATTATTAAAATAATATATTTAAATGTATTATTTTATCGGAAAAGATAAACTATTAATTTTCAATAATTGTCACATTAAAAATTTTCTCCATCTATATCCACATAAAATAAATATTTTCTTTATCATAATAATCAATAATTAATTATTCAAAAATAATATTACATAATCACGATCTTCGACAACCGGTAGTTCCTCAGGAAAGAGGGGCTTTTAATAAGGATTTCTCCTTCGGGCGCCGCAATTAGGTGACCAAACCTCTCCTTAGATGAACTTTCTAGACATTGCCAATAATGTTATCTCGATAATATTATTCAAATAATATGAATTATTGATTTGATAATGGAAAATCTTGTGTAATGACAATTATTGAAACAATAATAATATAAATATCAATTCAAAGAATTATTGAATCAATAAGATAAAATAATGAACGAAGTAATTATTGTAACAATTATTGAGTAGTGCCTTCTTACGTAAGGATCAATAATTCAACAATATGCAATACTACTGGTGTGCTTCTTTGTGCAACCACGCGTATTCATCAGTATTTTAACCAACGAGTAACCCAACGGTGTTAACGGTAACAATAATTGTAGATTATTTATAAAACTCAATCTTTGTCGTTTTCTTTCATCCAACCGTTTTTTCGTTATGGGGCCCACCAATGATCTGCTACTGGTCGCATTTAAGATTCCCGACAAAAAGAATATTCCACGACCAAACGAATATTCCAAACAATAATGAATATTTTATAACCACTTGCTTATTTTGTAAACTTTGCACATTTCACCCACAACCAAAGAATTATATCAAATTAACCCTTATTAATTTAGAATAATGAATAAAGAAAAATTCAATTTTATTTATAATAAGTTGGGGTCTTACAACCTCCCTCCTTATGAAATTTCGTCCTCGAAATTGACATACGATACACAGTATATCGAAAAGGTGAGGGTAACTTGCTTTCATCTCCGATTCCAACTCCCATGTCATTTCCTCAATTGCATGGTTTCTCCACAAAACCTTAACTTGTGGTATAACCTTCGATGCGTAAGACATGCTCTTTCCTATCCAAAATCTCAACAGTATCTCCTCGTAGGTTAAATCTTCATTATCTCTCGCCCGGTTCTAATGCAATAATGTGGTTCGGGTCTTTCACATATTTACTGAAGCATAGATATGTGGAATACATTGTGAACACGAGACATACTTGGAGGTAACGCGAGTCTATAAGCTACGTTCCTATTCGGTCAAGAATCTTAAATGGACCAACAAACCTTGGATTGAGCTTTCCTCTTTTCCCAAATCTTGTAACTCCCTTCCATGGAGCAATACGTAACAATACATGATCTCCAATATTAAACTCCACGTCCTTTCTATGAAGATCGGCAAGATAACTCTTTTGTCGATCTTGTGAAGTTTGAATCGTTGTCGAATCATTTGGATCTTTTTCGTAGTCATGCGTACTAATTACGGTCCCAACAATATTGCTTCTCCCACCTCGTCCCAAAGATTTGGAGAGCGACATTTTAAATCCATACAACGCCTCAAATGGAGCCATGCCTATACTTGCTTGATAAGCTGTTGTTGTAGGAGAATTCCACCGGTGGTAGGTACTTATCCCAACTTCCTTTGAAATCTAGGACACGAGTCTTAATAGATCTTCAAGGGTTTGAATAGTCCTCTCGATTGTCCGTCTGGTTTGAGGATGGTATCTTTGAATCGAATCGTAAATCCGTGCCCATAGCTTTACGCAAGCTAACCCAAAATCTTGAAGTGAATCTCGGGTCACGATCCGAAACTATGGATCTTGGCATGCCATGCAATCGCATAATCTCATTCACGCATATATCTGAGCAAGACGTTCAAGGAATAAGTCTCGCGTATCGGTAAGAAATGGGCAGACTTGGTTAATCTATCAACAATAACCCAAATTGCATCTACGCCTTGAGAAACTTTGGGAAGACCTGTAACAAAATCCATAGTAATGTGTTCCCATTTCCATTTCGGAATCTCAAGTGGTTGCAATGGACCTTTTGGCACTTGATGCTCGCCTTTACACGTTGATGAGTTAAACATCTTGAGATAAACTCGCAATCTCTCTCTTCATATTGTTCCACCAAAATGTATGTCGAATATCATGATACATTTTGGTACTTCGAGATGGATTGCAAGCGGGGTGTTGTGTGCCTCCATCATGATTTAATGCTTCAGTCGAGAATCATTAGGAGCATGAAAGTCTAGAATTGACTCAAGTATTCCTTCCTCATCAATTCTTGCTTTAGGAATAGCTCCTTCTTGCACTTTCTTCTTCATACGCATCGCCATTGTGTCCGTAGCTTGAGCGGCTTTAACTTTATCGATTAAAAGTCGGTTCTACTTGTATATTCGCCATCATTATGTGGGTCCCTCAAGTCTTTAATTCTACCTCCATCCTTTGCAAGTCATACAAAATGGGCCTTTGCATTGACAATATCGCTTTTCGTGCTTGCATATGATCTTCTACTTAATCGTCACTACTACGTTCGCTTTTCGGGATGATATTGAATAGTGTGATCGTAATCTTTTATGACTCCGACCAACGTCGTGCCGCATGTTGAGTTCTTTTGGGTGAAGAAATATTTGAGGCTTTTATGGTCCGTATAAATCTCCACTTTCTCTCCATACAAGTAGTGTCTCCATATCTTCAACGCTTGAATCTGATGTTGCTTTAACTCTAGATCATGAGTAGGATAATTCCTCTCATATTCTTTGAGTTGTCGTGAGGCATAGGCTATGACTTTCCCATGTTGCATGAGAACACATCCTAACCCCTTGCCAGAAGCATCGCTGTAGATAACAAATCCATCCGAACCGGATGGTATCGTAAAACAGTCCGAAATGAGTCTCCTCTTGAGCTCTTGGAAGCTCTTCTCGCATTCCTCGCTCCATAAGAATTTGGCATCCTTAAGTCAATTTGAGTTAACGGAGTAGCGATTCGAGAAAATCCTTCCACAAATCTCCGATAATAACCAGCTAAGCCCAGAAAGCTGCGTACTTCGGTCACCGACTTCGGTTGCTCCCAACTTTGTATTGCTTCAATCTTCGCCGGGTCAACAGATACTCCTTGTTTTGACACCACGTGCCCAAGGAATGCTACTTCCTCGAGCGAACTCGCATTTCTTGACTTGGCATAAAGCTTGTGTTCACGAAGTCTTTGTAGTACCAGCTTCAAATGGTGCTCATGATCTTCACGGCTTTTGGAATAGATGAGGATGTCATCAATAAAGACAACAACGAACTGATCCAAATATTCCTTAAATACACGGTTCATCATATCCATGAAAGCAGCAGGAGCATTAGTCAATCCAAAAGACATGACCAAGAATTCATAATGCCCGTATCGAGTCCTGAATGCCGTCTTTGGAATATCCTCAGTTTTAATCTTCAGCTGATGATATCCAGAACGAAGATCGATCTTTGAAAAGAATTGCGCTCCTTGTAACTGGTCGAACGGGTCATCAATGCGAGGTAGCGGATACCTATTCTTGATGGTGACATGGTTCAATTCTCGATAGTCAATACAAAGTCGCATACTCCCGTCTTTCTTCTTTACGAATAAAACAAGAGCACCCCAAGGAGACGTACTAGGACGAATGAAACCGATGTCTAATAACTCCTGTAGTTGGACTTTTAACTCCTGAAGTTCAATAGGAGCCATTCGATATGGGGTTTTAGAAATGGGCTTTGTGCGGTTCAAGGTCAATAAAGAATTCAACATCACGTTCGGGGTAGACCAGGGAAGCTTCTTGAAATACATCAGGGAATTCTTTAACCACAGAAATATTATTCAAATCTGACTTGTCTTTGTTCAAATCCATAACATGGGCTAAGAAAGCTTGGCATCCGTTTTTCAATAAACGAATAGCTTTGTGGCTTGATATGACGATGGGTCGATTTTAGTGGTTTAGTGGTTTGAATTCGTATGACAAAGTTGGTTGGGAATATGAAAACTAACAACCTTACGAAAACAATCAATTTTGGCATGATGAGTGGTTAACCAATCAATTCCTAAAATCACATCAAAAGCAAGTATCTTTAAAGAGATAAGATCAACAGGCAATGTGATAGTGCCAACTTGGATCATGCAAGATTTATAAACTGTAGATGTAACGAAGGTTTCACCCAACGGAGTTTCAACAGATAAATCAAAATCTAATTTCTCCGAGTCAAGTTTAAGCGTTGAGCACAAGCGGGAGAGATAAAAGAATGGGTAGAACCGGTATCTAGTAAGGTATAAACTTCGCAAGAATTCAAGATTAGCTTACCGTGATCACCTCGTTCGGGTTCCTCACGTTTTGTCGATCCACGACAAGCGCTCTTCCAGAACCACCGATTTCGACTTATCAGGGATGACCCTTGGAATCACCACTCCTGCTTGAACTTGGTTTCGCGATAGTACAATCTCGAGCGATGTGGCCTTCCTTTCCACGGTTGTAACATACCTTGGATTGTTGTGGGATGGTTTGGTGATATGTCCCTCCTTCCCGCATTTGTAACATCTAGCTGGCGGTCGTTCTCCTCCCCTAGCATTTGTTGTTGGTCTTTGGTCTTTTAGTTGATATCTTCCGTCATTGTTGAATCTTCTCTTTCGAAATTTCCACTTGAGTCACTTCTCCTATTATCATGTGCACGATTACCACACGAGTGGTTACCGCCTTTGTCCAGTATTCTTTCCTCCTCATTTGGTTATCATCGTTCGATGACTACCACGATTGTGGTCCCTCGGTTGAGTATACTCACTATCTCGTTCTAATAATCGAGCCCTATTGACAACATCCGAATCTGAGAGAAAATTTATGAGAGATAAGGTATTGACGAATCTACGGTTTTAGACCTCTCGAAACATACGCGTCATTCGTTCCTCATTCTCCACCAAATGAGGTGCAAACTGGATAACTCTGCGAACTTTGCCTCGTCTTGAGACACCGTCATGTTGTTACATTCGAGTCTAATAAACTCTACCTCCTTCATATGACGAATACTTTACGGAAAGTACTTGTCATTGAACGATTCTGAAATCTTTCCCAAGACATGTTAAGTGCATCTGGTGAGTACGCTTCACTGATTCCCACCGATGTCTCGCTTCACCACGAAATATAAAGGTGGCGAATGGAACCATACATTCCTCCGCACCCCAAGACATCGAATATCTTGGTAATTTGCTTGACCCACGTTTACGCCTTGATCGGATCCGGCTTTCCATGGAAATCTGGTGGTCCCAACTCCTTAAAGCGCTTGCATTGTGATGAGATGAATAGTGCATTGCCATCATTTCCACCCGTATTTTGTGTACGAGAGTCTCCGCATGCGATTTTGCATGAGCGCAAAAAGCTTCTAAACATCCTGTCGTTCATCATTTGCTCGATTGCGTTGTTCACGGGAGGAACATTGCCGACTGTTGCACGTTCTCCTCGTTGGTGAAGTCAAAGGCGTCTCCACGGTCTCATAAACTCCATTGTTAACGTTCTCAATGACCATTCTTAAATCTTGCCATAAAACAAGGGTTAATTAAACAAATTAACATATCACATAATATCCTATATTATGATCAGACCAACAAATAAGCTTAGGTAGGACACACTAGCGAAGGATTTACTCGTCTCTCCCCTCCTAGTTCTATTCCCGATCTCGCTTGGAGATCATATCCTAAGCTCGATACCAACCTGTGGCGCCCCCAAAATAGGTATACAACACCCATTCGAGTCGCCAAAATACATGGTATAGAAAACAAACTAAAACTTTGACAATACTGGATGTCGTGTAGAATACGACAATACAATTTGTGAGTTTGAATACAAATATTGTCTTCTAGACAATATACACACCCAAATAAGTCCTCATTAATTATTCATACACTATTTTACAGAAGTAGTGAGGACAGCTAAAACATCTTCCTAGAACCATCACTCCATACCCCCGACTCGATCCTGCTATGTTCTCACCTCCTGAGAAGAAAAATGGAACAAAAAGGAAAAGGGTGAGCTCAACTAGCCCAGTAAAGAATATTATGACTAAGATAATATACAACAAATTATCGTTAGTCTTCAACAGGAAAAATCTAATAGAATACAATAGACAACAAGTTTTAGATCAACAAATGCAATGAGCTAAACAATCCATTAGAAGAGTCACGTAGAGAAAGAATTCTCTTTGTCTTCTAAGGTTTAAAAGTCCATCATCAATAGTTTATCCCGTAAGAACAATCAATATACATCTTTAATCATCTTTTGCACTGAGCCAAAGATATTCATTTGTATCACCAGTTGGTCATGTTCATCTCAACACCTGTTCATCTTTGCACTACAGGCCAAAGATATTCATCAGTTAATCGTTCATCTTTGCACTACAGGCCAAAGATATTCATTTATATCACCATTTAGGACTGAGGATGATGAAAAACATTTTTAAAGAAACGAATCCAGTGAAACAAAATGACAAGGATTAAGGATTAAGGATTCGTACTTTTTTTTTACCCATGTCCAAAAATACTTCGAAAATAATCATATTGGTGTAAAATTCAAGAATGATCAAAACATGGATACAATCAAAGCTAGTATCCAGAATAGATATTTTGGACAAAAAGAAAAATTTTTATTTTTCGGTGAATAGTGCCGTATTCGTGAATAGTGTCGTATACGTGAATAGTGCCGTATACGTGAATAGTAACCCTGACACAACAAGTTCCAAATTTGATAAAAAAGTTCACCAATACTTCGGCATAATGATATTGAAGAAAAAATATCATTTAAGAAGAAAATAATACCCCTTACCTCAAAATAATCGTACTTCTGACTGAATTTCTAAGATAGTAGTCTTGTGAAACCCGCAGACCAGTATAGCAACACTCAAAGTATACTCACAAGAATACGCGCTCGATAATTTAGAGAGAGAGAGAAAACTTAGTTTACGGTGTGATTTTCAATTCTAACGTAGCCTCTATTTATAGGAAAATGTTTAACGCCAAAGGAGACTAAATTAATAAATTATTATTATTAAAATCAAAATTTCTACGCATGCTTTCAGCCCCTCAATGCTGAAAATTCAGTGACCCATGTGCATTCAACACCCACCAAAAAGTGGGTCCCACCATAATTAATAAAAAAAAATTATTTTATTTTCCGTAACTTCAATAATTCATAGAAAATAGCCCGTTTATCAGAAAAATTGAAACTCATGACTTTCCATGGGAAATCCCATTCTCTACAACTTTGCAGAAGGAAATTTTTCCAAATTCAAATGAAATTGACGAAATCCATAAGCGGACGATTTTACGCCTATAATCAATTTTCTATTAAGAATTGTGTCCACCGACACACAAAACATATGTTAAACATTTAATGCCACAAAATACTCTACCTCCTCATATACTCATATATCCCACAATCATTATAAAAATATCATAGTTAATATATTATTAAAATAATATATTTAAATGTATTATTTTATAGGAAAAAGATAAACTATTAATTTTCAACAATTGTCACATTAAAATTTTCTCCATCTATATCCACATAAAATAAATATTTTCTTTATCATAATAATCAATAATTAATTATTCAAAAATAATATTACGTAATCACAAGATCGACAACTGTGCCGCTCCTCAGAAAGAAGAGGGCTTTCCAATAAGGATTTCTCCTTCATTGGGCGCACAATTAGGTGACCAAACCTCTCCTTAGATGTAACTTTCTAGACATTGCCAATAATGTTATCTCGATAATATTATTCAAATAATATGAATTATTGATTTGATAATGGAAAATATTGTGTAATGACAATTATTGAAACAATAATAATATAAATATCAATGCAAAGCAATTATTGAATCAATAAGATAAAATAATGAGCGAAGAATTACTCGTGTAACAATTATTGAGTAGTGCCTTCTACGTAAGGATCAATAATTCAAAATATCATGCAATCTGTACTGGGCATCTTCAATGCGACGCCAGACATCGTATTTTAACCAACAGTAACCAACAAAGATGTTAGCAGTAACAATTTACGCCGTTATTTATAAAACTCAATCTTTATCGTTTTCTTTCATCCAACCGTTTTTCCGTTATGGGGCCCACCAATGATTGCGCTGGTCAATGCACGGAGATTCCGGAAACAAAAAGAATATTCCACGACCAAACGAATATTCCCCGACAATAATGAATATTTTATAACCACTTGCTTATTTTGTAAACTTTGCATATTTCACCCACAACCAAAGAATTATATCAAATTAACCCTTATTAATTTAGAATAATGAATAAAGAAAAATTCAATTTTATTTATAATAAGTTGGGGTCTTACAATTTGGATGTTATTAGTTCCTGAATAATTTAATTCTGGAACTTGTTTTATTGAATTCTTATATCATTGTCATCATCCTCATGTTTATATTTTGTTGAAAGTCATATGTGGCCTGTAGTGCATAGATGGACTTGGTATGATTATGACCAGGGATTATTCGGTATAATCATGACCGTAATGTTACAAATGATGTGGAAAAAGTCCTCATTGGCCCATAGTGCATTGATGGACAGTTTTTGGTATGATTATGGCTATGGATTACATCATTGAGGGAGCAAAGATGAATTGTTTTATGGCATAATCGGGACTGTTGATGAAAACACGATTATCTTTGGCCCGTAGTGCATGGATAATTCGTGGTCGTGATACTAAATAATATCCTTGGCCTGTAGTGCAGGGATGATTTGATGATGTGGATTATTTATTAAGCTGAGTCTCAACGATAAAAGTGATGAAAAACTTTTTAAATCATAAAAGATAGTAGATTTTATTCTCTTGACTCTTTTAATGGATTTCTTGTTCACCTATGAGTTAAACTTTATGTCTATTATATTTTATCAGTTTAACATTGTTGAAGACTAATGATAATTTATTTTGCATTATCTTAGTCATAATATTTCTTATTGGGCTAGTTGAGCTCACCCTTTCTTTCACTGTTCTCTTCAAGAAATGAGAATATAGATTGGACGAGTCGGGGAACGGTTTGACAGTCCAGATGATAGCATTAGTAGTCCTCACTATTCTGTTAAATAGTGTGACAATAAATGTAATGAGGACTTATTCTGAGAGTGAATATTGTCTAGAAGAAAATATTTGTATTAAAACTCACAACTCACTTGTTGTATATTAAAGATTGTATTTGTATTCTGTACCATGTATCTGGCGACTCAAGATGGGTGATGTATACCTATTTTTGGGGGCGTCACAGTTGGTATCAAAGCTTAGGGATATGATCCCTGGCTGAGATGTGAGACAATAACTAGGAGGGGAGAGACGGGGAATTTCTTCGCTAGTATGACCTACCTAAGTTTATTTGGTATTTAATTGGTTGGTCAGAGTATAGGGATAATATGTGATCTATTAATTAACCCTTATTTTGTGGCAGTATTTGAAAATGACATCCGAGAATGTTGAGAATAGCAATGGAGCATAGGAGACCGTTGAGTCTCCACATATCAATAGTCAGGATAATGTTCATTAGGAAGGCGATAATCCTCTTGTAAACAACAACACTAACCAAATGATGAACGATGGAATATTCAGAGGCTTTATGTAATTCATGCAACAATAGGTAAGAGAGACTCATGTTTAAAATATAGGGGGAAATAATGGCAACCCACGGTCGGTCACCACTAAGAAGTTCAAGGAGCTGGGACCACTGGAGTTTTTGGGAAAGCCAGAACCACTTAAGGCGGAGACATGGTTAAAGTAGATCACCAAGATATTTGATGTCTTGGGATGCTCAGAGGAGCAAAAAGTTCCATTCGCCACCTTTATGTTGCGTGAAAAAGCAGATCATTGGTGGGAATCTGTAAAACGTACCCAGCCTGATGCACTCAAGATGTCTTGGGAGAAGTTCCAAGAGTTGTTCAATGACAAGTACTTTCCCAAAAGTATTCATCACATGAAGGAGGTAGAGTTCATCAAGATGGAGCAAAACAATATGACCGTGTCGCAGTACGAGGCTAAGTTTGCTGAGTTGTCCCAGTTTGCATCCCATTTGGTCGATAATGAGGAGCGAATGACGCGAATGTTTCTAAGAGGTTTGAAACCCAATATACGTTAATACCTCATTTCTCATAAACTTTGTTTATATTCAGATGTTGTGAATAGGGCTCAGTTATTGGAGCGCGATAATGAGTTAGCACAACCAAAAGGTAACGACCAACAACACGATAATAATTGTACCGGTGGCAATGGCCATCAGAACGATGATGACCATCGTGGGGGAAATTATCATGCCAAGAATGGTAACCACTTAGGTGGTAATCATGGCCAAGACAATAGAAGTGGAAATTTCAAGAAGAGAAGGTTCAATAATGATGTACAGACAGCAGCATCAACACCCGTTTCAAAGGAAGAAGAACGACCATCGGTCATATGTTTCAAATGCGGACAGGAGGGACACGTCCGTCCAAACTGTACACAGCAATCCAAAGCGTGTTTCAATTGCGGAAGAGAAGGTCACCTAGCTTGATTTTGTCGTGTAGTGAAGTCAAGTCCAGCTGGGATAATGATACCAAAGGATGTCTCAGATAAGTCAAAGCCGATAGTTTAAGTGAGAGCATTTGTCGAGGAACCCAAATGAAGTTATCACAGATAAGTTAATCATAAACGCTTACGAAGTCTATACCTTATTTGATACCGGTTCTACCACTATTTATAAATCTTGTTGATTCAAATCAACACTTTCACGTTACCTGTCGATCTTATCTCTTTGAAAATACTTGCCTTTGATGTGATTTTAGGAATCGATTGATTAATTACTCATCATACTTTTCGTAAAGTTGTTAGCTTTCATATTCCTAACCAACCTGTTATGCGAATTCAAGCAAACAAATCCTAAAGTCAATCATTGTCATATCAAGCCATAAGTAAAGAGCCCTAAGCCTTTTGCTGGTGAATTCCTTGTGTGGAATGCACCGAAGCTAGACTTTCTGTAGGGACGTTGTGAATAACGATGGCAAGTTGATAGGTATCAATGTGACATGTTATCCAAGTATTGGATGAGACTCACAATTGTGAATGATATTTCTATTGTTAATAAATTTTTTGACGTATTTCTGAAGACTTCTTGGCCTACCCCAGAGCGTGAAATCGAATTTTGTACTGACCCTAGTACAAAACCCCATTTCTAAAACCCTTAAATATTTCTTCAACTAAAATGAACGTAACATGTGCCAAAGACGTTGACTCGAGCTGTTGAAGATTATGATCGTACCATTCAATACCATCGTGGGAAAAGCGAACGTGGTAGCTGACGCGTTGAGTAGAAGATCATATGCGTTTATGAGTGTGAATATACGAACCTACGTGAAGATAACGAATATACGAGTAGAATCGACTTTAATTGATAAAGTTAAAGCAGCTCAAGCTAAATACTCAGAGCTGATGAATGTGAAAAAGAAGGTTCAAAAGGGCGTTATTCTAGAAGCAAGAATCGATGAAGAGAGGAAATCTCAACCCTCGATTTTATTGACTCATTTGAAATCCTCGACCGAGTAGGAACAGTGGCCTATAGACTCGTTTTACCGCCAAGTATGTCGCGTGTTCATAACGTTTTTCACGTATCGATGTTACGTAAATATGTGGACGACCCGAACCACATTATTGATTCAGAACCAGACGAGATAGCGGATAATTTAACGTATGAAGATGTACCTGTTAAAATCCTAGAATATATTATACGCTTAAAGGTTATACCTCAAGAGTTAGAATCTAACGAAGTGTCCTCATCCGTTTTCTAAGATACCAGTAACGTCACGTAAATTCAAAGTTTAAATTTCATAAGGAGGGGAGATTGTAAAATCCCAAATTTTACGAATAAAGATTTAATTTTCTCGAAATATTTTTTTTAATATTATGGTATGGATTTGAAATAATGTTATAGTTGTGGGTAGTATTTATAAATTTTACAAAGTATGCAAGTTGTTGTATTATATTCGATTGGTCGGGGAATATTCATTTTAGTAGAGAATATTCGTACAACGACGCAATCATTGGTGGATCCCACAACGGAATTATTGTCGGATTGAGAAAAAGACAAAAATATTTTTATGAAAATAACGATGGAATTTTTACCGTTAATACTGTTGAACTACTCGGTAGTAAAATTAAAGTAATACGTGTGGTTGCATAGTAGCACACGGTATTGATTATTGATGCTTACGTGAGAAATCACTCAGTTTTGTTCAATTATTGCTACAGTAGTTGCTGCATAGTATCTCACGTTATTTGATTCAATTATTGTTGATTGTTATATATATATATATATATATATATATATATATTATATAAGTTTTATTTTATTAGTATTATTAATGTAATAAAACAGAAAAGCTTTTTATATAAAACAGAATACTTTTATAAAGTTATTCTATAAATAGAATATATTATATTCTATTATGCATAGTGTTTTGCATAGTAAAATCTTTGTATATAAAACAAAATACTTTTATAAAGTTATTCGTTGTATTAGATTATAAATAGAATATATTATATTTTATAAAAAGATTTTGCTTTAAATATAGACCGTCCGATTAAAAGTAAATCAATCTGGACCGTTCATGAATTAGTTACTATGTCGTCCATTCTTCTATAAATAGAAGCTCATTCCTTCAGTATTTCTTACGAATTCACTGAAACTCTAGAGAGAGAAACTATAGAGAGAAAGAAGAAAAGTATTCTGCCACTTCACTACTTCTATATCCAGTTTCTTCTATAAGGTAAAGGGAATTATTTTTTTTTCATATTCATGAAGAGAACTTCTGTTATTCCATTCTTTATTATTCTGTTGGAATAATCTGTATACGCGGGCTACCCTATACTTGGTGAAATTCTTTTGTTATTCCATTATTTATTATTCTCTTTGGAATAACTTTAATCATGCTAATACCGCATACATGGTGAAATTTTGTTGTTATTCCATTCTTTATTATTCATTGGAATATCCCGTCTAAGACGCGTTTTTACGTGGGGACTGGTTCCGTTATTTATTATCTTCGTTGGAATAACTTTGTCATGCTAAGTACCGCATGCATGGTGATTTCTGTTGTTATTCCATTCTTTATTATTTCATTGGAACATCCCCGTCGGTGCGTAATTTTGCACGACTTGGTTCCGTTATTTATTATTCTGTTGGAATAACTTTAATCTCATGCAATACCGCATGCATGGTGATTTCTTTTGTTATTCCATTCTTTATTATACACAGTTGATTAAAGTTTTGACTTCTATACTCCATGAAATTAGTGGAATATCCTTGATATTTGCGCTTCATCCAGTATCTTTTCATGGAAATATTCTTCTGAGCATTCTTGAATTTTACTCTACATAGAAGTATCATGTTGACAATTTTGACGTTATTAGTTCCTGAATAATTTAATTCTTGAACTTGTTTTATTGAATTCTTATATCATTGTCATCATCCTCATGTTTATATTTTGTTGAAAGTCATACGTATTCTGTAGTGCATAGATGGACTTGGTATGATTATGACCAGGGATTATTCGGTATAATCATGACCGTAATGTTACAAATGATGTGGAAAAAGTCCTCATTGGCCCGTAGTGCATTGATGTACAATTTTTGGTATGATTATGGCTATGGATTCTCTTCGGCCATGGGAGCAAAGATGAATTGTTTTATGGCATGATCAGGACCGTTGATGAAAACACGATTATCTTTGGCCCGTAGTGCATGGATAATTCGTGGTCGTGATACTAAATAATATCCTTGGCCTGTAATGCAGGGATGATTTGATGATGTGGATTATTTATTAAGCCGAGTCTCAATGATAAAAGTGATGAAAAACTTTTTAAATCATAAAAGATAGTAGATTTTATTCTCTACTTGACTTTTTTAATGGATTGCTTGTTCCGCTGTAGTTAAACTTGATGTCTATTGTATTTTATCAGTTTAACATTGTTGAAGACTAATGATAATTTATTTTGCATTATCTTAGTCATAATATTTCTTATTGGGCTAGTTGAGCTCACCCTTTCTTTCACTGTTCTCTTCAAGAAATGAGAATATAGATTGGACGAGTCGGGGAACGGTTTGATGATCCGGATGATAGCATTAGTAGTCCTCACTATTCTGTTAAATAGTGTGACAATAAATGTAATGAGGACTTATTCTGAGAGTGGATATTGTCTAGAAGACAATATTTGTATTAAAACTCACAGCTCTCTTGTTGTATATTAAAGATTGTATTTGTATGCTGTACCATGTATCTGGCGACTCAAGATGGGTGATGTATACCTATTTTTGGGGGCGTCACACGTATAACTTTCATAAATTACACATAAACATTACCCATCATATATATACTGATTTCAAAACAACTAAACCACAATTTCAAAAATTAAATCCTTGAATGCCATGTTTTAAACCAAAACTCCATTTTTAACATTGTTTGACAAAATTAACACTGTAACCATAGTTATACACCAAATTAATTCATTCGAACTATGTTCTCTTCATTTCATAACATATTATCATATTCAAGGTTCAATTTATCTATTAGCTGACAATCAAATATCAATTTTGGTACTCCTACAAGCCATGTTCATACATATATTCACTATAAAACCATTTTCTTTCTTTTTGAACGTAAATTAGCATACAATCACATATATATGCTAGTTATAACATTACAATTACATTTACACATAATTTATTAACTAATAATAAAAATTTGGATTGTAGAAAATTTTGTAAAGAACTTTATACTACAGTGAAACTCAAGAACACAAAACCTTTAGGAATTATCTTTGTAAAACATATATATATATATATATATATATATATATATATATATATATATATATATATATATATATATATATAATAGTAAGGTTATGTAAATTACCTTCTCTTGCTTGCTTAATCCTTGTTAGAAGACAAAGTGCTTGCTTAAAATTCACAGAACCTTTCTCTCCTCTCAAACTCTTTCTAGTCTCTCAAATTCTCTGTAACCTTTTCTGACAACTTCTCTTTTCTCTCTTTAGGCTTAAGCCACTAACACCAAGCGTAAAATAAAACTGATAGGTCCATAATACGCCTAGTTACTAATTTAGCAGTTACAAAGTAATAATGTATATTAATTATAATTATATTTTATATTCTATTTTATTTATTATAATTCAAATTCAAAATTCAAAAGCCATAAGGCTTTGTTTGGCAAAAACTCTTTAAAAATTAATGACTTAATATCTTTAAGCCTTGTGTGGCAAAACTAAATTAAACTCCTTTAATTTATTTTAATATCCCATTTATAGAATAGTTTATTGTCACACTTTTATTACCACATTAAATTAAAAACATTATAATAATCCATTTATTTCCTATCAACTCTAATTTAATTATTAAATTAGAATATTATCTCATAATAATTAATTTCCTTCACTCATTTATTATTTATTTAACAAATAATTAACCAAATCAAATCAAATTAAACAAATATTTATTCAATAATACACACATCAATTAAATATTTATATAATTCAATAAATATTTGAAATTACAATTTAATTTTCTGGATTGTTACATCATTCCCTCCTTACAAGGATTTTGTCCCCAGAATCACAACTCAATTAAATCATTTGTCACATTCTTCCCTCCTTACAAAGATTCTGTCCCTAGAATCGAAGACACAAATTAAACAAATAACTCAGGGTAATTCTTCATCATTTCAGCTTCGAGTTCCTATATAGCCTCTTCGACATTGTGGTTCCTCCATATTACCTTCACGGAAGGTATCACTTTATTCCTGAGAACTTGTTCTTTTCTGTCAACTATTTGGATAGGAACCTTTTCATAGGACAAGTCTTTATCGAATTGTAATGGTTCGTACTCGATCACATGCTTGTAATCGGGTTTATACGGTCGTAACACCGAAACATGAAAAACATTATGAACGTGTTCCAACTCTGGAGGTAGAGATACCTCATAAGCCACTTCTCCTACTCTTCTCAACACTTCAAAGGGTCCAATAAACCTCGGACTTAGCTTTCCCTTTTTACCAAAATGAATTTTTCCCTTCCAAGGAGAAAATTTTAAGAACACGAAATTTTCTACATCAAATTCATGATCTTATTTGTGTTGATCAGCATACTTCTTTTGTCTGTCTTGAGCAGCTACCAATCTTGTCCTGATGAGTTTAACAGTCTTAGCAGTTTGCTGTACCATTTCCGGTCCTAACAGTTGGCGTTCACCGACTTCATCCCAGCACAGTGGAGTTTTGCACTTCTTGCCATATAATGTTTCGTAAGGCGGCATGTCGATGCTTGCGTGGTAAATGTTGTTGTAGGAGAATTCCACCAATGGTAAATGTTCATCCCAGCTCCTTTTGAAATCTATGATGCATGCTTTAAGCATATCTTCTAACGTCTGGATTGTTCGTTTGTTTTGGCCATCTGTTTGCGGATGGTATGTTGTACTCATTCTCAATTGTGTTCCCATGCATTCTTGTAGTCTCTTCCAGAAGTTTAACATGAATCGCGGATCTCTATCTGACACAATTGATACTGGAACTCCATGTCTCGAAACGATTTCTTCAACGTACATCTTTGCCAACTGATCAAGATTGAATCTAATCTTTATTGGTAAAAAGTGTGCTGATTTTGTCAGTCTGTCCACTATCACCCAAATTGCATCGTATCCTCTCTGAGTAGTTGGAAGACCTACCACAAAATCCATTGTGATATGTTCCCACTTCCACTCTGGTATTTCCAACGGTTGAAGTAACCCGCTTGGCCTTTGGTGTTCTGTCTTTACTCTTTGACATGTCAAGCATCTCGCAACACATTCTGCAACATCTCTTTTCATGTTTGGCCACTAAAAGTGTTGTCGTAAATCTTGATACATCTTCGTACTTCCCGGGTGAATCGAATATCTTGAGTTATGAGCTTCGGTCAAGATTTCGTCTTTAATATCTGGTACTGCTGGAACCCAAATTCTTCCCTCGAATCTTAGTAGCCCTTCGGTATCGATCTTGTATTTCACATCACTACCCTTCACCACTTTCTCTTTGATTTTTACACATTCTTCATCTTGTAGTTGAGCATTCTTTACATTGTCCACCAAAGTTGGACTAGCTTCTATTTGGAATAGTCGTTCATTGGATTCTTTTGGAAATTTTATTTTCAACTCTAGCTTTGTCATTGTTGAAATAAGCTCCTCCTGAGTGGTTATCAGCATCAACTTTTCCCGACCTTTCCTGCTTAAAGCATCTGCAACCACGTTTGCATTGCCCGAATGATAAAAGATCTCACAATCATAATCTTTTATTAATTCCATCCATCTCTTTTGACGCATGTTTAGGTCCTTCTGAGTGAAAATATACTTCAGACTCTTATGGTATGTGTAGATCTCATATTTTTCTCCATAGAGATAGTGTCTCCATATCTTTAGAGCAAATACCACCGCAGCCAACTCTAAATCATGAGTCGGATATCCTTTCTCATAGTCCTTCAATTATCTTGATGCATATGCAATAACTTTGTCATTCTGAATAAGAACATAACCCAATCCTTTATGTGAGGCATCACTATACACCACAAAGTTTCCTGTATTATCTAGTAATGATAACATAGGTGCCACACTTAACTTCTTTTTCAAGTCTTGAAAACTTTCTTCACACTTCTCCATCCAAACAAATTTTATAGCTTTCCTTGTCAAATGTGTTAACAGAGTGGCAATCTTTTGAAAAATCTCGAATAAACTATCTATATAATATTTGGCCAAATCCCCAAGAAACTCCTCACCTCTGAGAGTGTTCTTGGTTGTTCCCATTTGATTACGACTTCAACTTTTGATGGATCCACTGAAATCCCATCTTTGTTAATCACATGCCCAAGAAATTGTACATGTTCTAGCCAAAATTCACACTTAGAGAATTTCGCGTATAACTTTTCCTTTCTTAGTGTCTCCAACGTCAAACATAAATGTTCCATGTATTCTTCTTGAGATTTGGAGTACACCAGGATGTCATCAATGAATACCACCACAAACTTATCTAAGAATTGTTTAAACACCCTGTTCATCAAATCCATGAATGCAACAGGGACATTTGTTAATCCGAAAGACATCACCAGAAACTCGTAATGTCCATACCGAGTTCTGAATGTCGTCTTTGGTACATCCTCCTTTCTTACTTTCAATTAGTGATACCCAGTTCTCAAATCTATTTTTGAGAAGTATCTAGCACCCTTCAATTGATCAAATAAGTCATCTATTCTTGGCAATGGATATTTATTCTTAATAGTGACTTTGTTTAATTCCCTATAATCAATGCAAAGACGATTGACCCATCCTTCTTCTTCATTTAATAACACCACGGTGCTCCCCACGGTGATACACTCTAATGAATGTACTTTTTTTGTCTAACAACTCTTGCAATTGTACCATTAGTTCCTTCATTTCTACCGAGCCATCCTCAGACGGGGCCTTCGATATCGAGAGTTGTTCCTATCGCTAAGTCGATCACTTAACTCAATCTCTCTCACAAAGCAGAAGTCCCGAAAATCCTCCGAAAACACATCTACAAATTCCATAACCACTGTGGTATCTCTCCCTGTTTCAACCCCTTCCTTTAAGTATCGACTATGTAAGCTAAATGACCCACACAGCCTTGACTCAACAACTTCTTGGCCTGCATAATCGTCAGACATCTCGAATGTCTAGGCGATCTGCTACCATGGAAAATTACCTTTGACGGAGTCATAAGGTTTGCACATTTCTTTTGGCAATCAATTATCACTCCATAATTGAACAACCAATCCATTCCCAAAATAACATCAAACTCTCCAAGTTTTATCAGAATTAAATCTACCATCATGACATTCCACTTAATATTCACCCTACAATTCTTGTATACAAACCTAACAGGAATCACCTCCTTATTCACAATTTCTATGTTTAAAGGGAAATTCAATTCTTCACTAGGCAATCCTAACCTCTTAGCAAATTCATCAGATATAAACGAGCAAGTAGCACCCGAATCAAATAATACATAAGCATCTATATCATTGATTGGGATAATACCGACACAACATCTTTTGATTGCATCGCATCCCTTGCAATCATGTCAAGGTTCCGTGTGTGGGTCTATTTGATGACGTTGGTCCCGTAATGGTCAATGTGCCTCCACTACTACCTCCCTTATTTCCCGTTGTCTCTTCAGCTTTCTTCTTAGGGCACTCACGAACAAAATGATCCTTTGACCCGCACATGTAGCAAACATTCTTCTTGGGTTGATTGCAATTTGGGGCAATGTGACCCTCCTGGCCACAATTAAATTATACACGCTTCCCCCTTAAGCACACACCCGCGTGAAACTTCCCACATGTAGCACATGCTTTGAACTTCTTCTTCTCATTGGTTACCCTACCGGTTTCAAAGACCCACATTTCCATTCCATTTCTCTTCAAAGTTATTGTTACCATTTCCACCACCACACCACCACCATTCTTACCTTCACCCTGTTCTTCTTCTTTCTTTGTTCTTGATTCAGATTTTGTCACAACCTACCGCCTCCCCCTCAAGCCGAGAATTGCCTTCTCAAGCACCATCGCTGAATGTCTTTATTTGGAATAGGAGACCCATCGCACAAACCATGGTTTCAGTCCCTATTCAAATCTCCTCGCTTTGCACTCATCTATATTGTCTTGATATTACACAAACCTCGCCAATTCATTAAATTTTGTGGCATAATCTGATACCGTCATTGATCCCTACTTCAGTTCTAGAAACTGTACCTCCATCTGATTCTTCAAACTCTCTGGGAAATAAGTCTCGAAGAATATCTCCTTAAACCTATCCCAAGTCATCACCCCTTGTCCTCCTCGATTTTTATTGGCTTGCCACCAATAACTAGCCTCTCGCTTTCAACATGAATGTTGCAAAAGCGGCTTTTCGATTCTCCCCTACTCTAGCTACATCAAACACTTTCTCTATCTCCATGATCCAGGTCTGTGCCTCAACTGGATTCATGGACCCATGGAATTCTGGTGGTCCAACCGCCTTGAAGTCCTTAAATGTCACGACTTGATTCTGCAGTTGATTCTGTAACGCACCCATCAAGAAATCTACTAATCGCCGAACGGGTTAGCTTCGTTGTTATTGTTGGTAGATCCTCGTGGGGTTTTTGTCGTGGCTGACATCTTCTTGGAGGCATTTTCTATTAAAATACACTCATTAGATTGTTAGTCAATTCCTTTAAGTATTTTCTACTTAATTTGCACACCATAAAAGATTATCACATAACACATAACACTTTGAATAAAATAATAACTTTTATTCATTCATAATCTCTTAGAAAACATAAGAACAATTGCATCACTGCTATTTACATTACTTTCCTGAACTACTAAAGTTTCAGGATAACATCATCATCATATCCCATAGGATATATAACACTTGGGATTTACATATTATTTACCATATTATTAATCACATATCAAGTACATTTACGAGGACCTACTAAAATACTGTATAGCCTTACGACGCTCTTCTTCTATAATACGGAACATTGTTAGGCGATCTAATATGTACGATGGCAGCATTTCGAACTGAATCGAATAACTTATGACCCGATCTTAAGCTCAATTGATCACAGTGTTGAAAATACTATTCATCTCTTCTTTCTTGATCTTCTTCATTTGTACATCTCTCTCTGCTACTCCGGTTCATTTAGAAGCTTCTTCGTACACGTCTTCAGCTCTTGCCCTCTTAGTAGATTCTTCCTTCACTTTTGTTCTTGATTCGCGATCTCCTCCGTCCGTTGCTTGCGTTTCCTCCTTTAGTGTGGACCACCTTTCCTTCGACATTACTCAGACATTCCTCTAGATCCCGGATCTTGTTGTCCTTTCTCGCGCCATTGAGGTCTCGTTGTTCACTACTATCTCTCTCAACTCCTCGACGCTATCCTCAAGTTCCACATCATGGTCAGATACTTCATCGTATATATGGGCAAACGATCGAGTTTAGTGGAATCTCTTCCTCCTCGCCCTCCTCCTCATCCTCATTCGACCGTGCAGTACTCCTCAGGTCCTCCTCGTCCGCTCTCTATCTCATCATCCTCATCAGTAAACCCCTCCTACTCAACCATCGTGACCAATGAGATGATTCCCGTGGGAAAGAGTTGTTCCCAAATCACCTGAATATCTCGAGGCTCCTCCTCCCTAGGCATCTGGGATTCCTCCTCTCTAGCCTGACTGGATTCTCCTACATTAACCATCTTGACAACAAAATTTTTAAGTTTTAATTACTAATCATTACTACTCGACACTCACGAGCACATAGGTTGTAATCACATAAGCACATAAGTGTTTTATTACTTCTTCCTTAAAACTCGATAAGAGTTTATCACCACTATCTTTTCAAAGGTTACTTCCTAAGGCTTTTCCACACCTAAGGTTCATAACCTAAGGCTTTGATACCAACTTATGACCCCCCAAATCCAGGTACTTCATTCCCACAAGATTTGGTGTTCACTTGATAAAAACATTCATGTCTAGCTACCCAAACATAATAAAATTTAATAATAAACCTTCCCATTAAAGGATTACATCAATAAGTTCAATAAAATCTCCTGTGTTATCTAACCTTTAAATACAAAACATCATGCGCTGAAAATTAAATAACTACATCACAAGATTTAAAATAAAGTCCGACAATATAAAAGTCAACAAGTTTACAAGTCTTCAATACTTGTTTATCTTCCTTTTCCTTTATCGTTGTAGGTTCATCAACCTTCTCAACTTTAGTTGTAATATTTATATAAGCAAGAGTGAGCAAACAATGCTCACTTGAAATGATAATGAATAAACATCATATCAATCGCCAAATGAATAGGTTCAATAGAAATGAATAAGGTACTTCATCAATAATAATAAGAACATAATTTGAAATATATAACCGAGGGTCAAAAGACCACTTAACTATGTCCATAGTTATAAGTATTCTTTCAACTTAAACTTTAATAAATATAAGACTATATGGACTCCTCATACTTAGGGGGATCAACCTTCAGACAATGTATTGTGCACAAACATTTAAACGCTTATGCGTAAATTATCCCCCTATAATAGGGTTGTTCATCTCAAAGATTTAGAATACAAGTCCGCACCAAAGTAAGTTTGGTTTGGATAAGTTTTAAGGTAATTTAGAGTTTAACGAACATCAACTAAGGATTAGTTGAATAAAAATGTAACAACGTTATGCTATGGAATGAATCATAAATGAATCAACATTGTATACTATGGTCATGCTTTAGGAATAATCTAAGAGCATAAACATTGAATAACATAACATACCTTGCTTGAACAATATTAAGCTAAAGTTAGAATCTTGTTTAGAATTGAGTATTAAGCATGCAAAACAAATAGTAAATTATACGATAAAACTTGTTCAACATTAGTGTATCAGAATTTAGAAACTTGTATGCTAAATAACGAGTTAAAGATTAGAAAAACTTGCTCAATATCAAGAAGTAAGGTTTAGGAGCTTGCACAATATAAGTAGAGTTAATAAACTTACACAAAGAAAGTTTAAAGTTAGAAAACATTCCTTGTGTGTAAGCTAAACCGTAATAATTCAATTCAAAATATCCTATACAAATATCATCATGACATAATTAGTCACTACAAATACTCTATATATAAATAAGTATCTATTTCTTGTATGGTTTAATTTTTAACCACATA
This sequence comes from Panax ginseng, assembly GCA_020205605.1. Classification (NCBI taxonomy): domain Eukaryota; kingdom Viridiplantae; phylum Streptophyta; class Magnoliopsida; order Apiales; family Araliaceae; genus Panax; species Panax ginseng. Next base: position 77,228,777 of record CM035130.1, read on the forward strand.
GTCAAGTTACATTAGTAATCAAAACTGGTTAAGTGTTAATTATATGCCCATTCTTAGTACTATGATACAACAATTAACAAAAGTCACATTCTAACAGTCATAATATTGCATCGTATCAACAATTACAGACTTTGTGTAAAAAAAAATAATTTTTTGGCCATTCTCGTTAATCAAGCTCATAACCACACAGATTGTGACTGGGGGTTGGCCATGCATGTAATGTCAGCGCGCATGGTGCAAAAGTCATGTGTCAGGGTAGCACTATATGGCGCGAGGTTAGCGTTAAGGCTCGATTTTTTTGACGCCAGGCGAAGCTAAGAACGTAATACGAATTATATGTTGAGCACGAAGAACAGAAACAAAGCTAATTTTGACTATTTAATAACTTCTAGCACCTAAATTAACACGTATAACTTACATAAGTTACACATAAATGTTACCCATCATATATATACTGATTTCAAAACAACTAAACCACAATTTCAAAAATTAAATCCTTGAATATCATGTTTTAAACCAAAACTCCATTTTTGACATTGTTTGACAAAATTAACACTGTAACCATAATTATACACAAAATTAATTCATTCGAACTACGTTCTCTTCATTTCTTAACATATTAACATATTCAAGGTTCAATTTATCTATTAGCTCACAATCAAATATCAATTTTGGTACTCCTACAAGCCATGTTCATACATATATTCACTATAAAACCATTTTCTTTCTTTTTGAACGCAAATTAGCATACAATCACATATATATGCTAGTTATAACATTAAAATTACATTTACACATAATTTATTAACCAATAATAAAAATTTGGATTGTAGAAAATTTTGTAAAGAACTTTATACTACAGTGAAACTCAAGAACATAGAAACTTTAGGAATTATGCCGTAAAATATATATATGCATATATATATATATACACACACATATATATATATATATATATATATATATATATATATATATTAAGGTTATGTAAAATACCTTCTCTTGCTTGCTTAATCCTTGTTAGAAGACAAAGTGCTTGCTTGAAATTCACGTAAACTTTCTCTCCTCTCAAACTCTTTCTAGTCTCTCAAATTCTCTCAAAACCTTTAAGCCAAACTTCTCTTTTTCTCTCTTAGGCTAAAGCCACTAACACCAAGCGTAAAAAAAAAAACCGATAGGTCCATAATACGATACTAGTTACTAATTTAGCAATTACAAAGTAATGTAAATATATAGGTTATAATTATATTTTATATTCTATTTGATTTATTTGATTTATTATAATTCAAATTCAAAATTCAAAAGCCATAAGGCTTTGTTTGGAAAAAACTCTTTAAAAATTAAAGACTTAATATCTTTAAGCCTTGGAAAAACTAAATTAAACTCCTTTAATTTATTTTAATATCCCATTTATAAAGCATAGTTTATTATCACACTTTTATTACCAAATTAAATTAAAACATTATAATAATCCATTTAATCCCTATCAACTCTCTAATTTAATTATTAAATTAAATTAGAATATAATATCTCATAATAATTAATTTTCTTCACTCATTAATTATTTATTTAACAAATAAATAAACAAATCAAATCAAATTAAACAAATATTTATTCAACAATATAACATCAATTAAATATTTTAATTAATTATTTATATAATTCAATAAATATTTGAAATTACAATTTAATCAATTGTTAAATCACGCATGATTGAAGAAGGATTATGAGAAAGTCTATGACCTAAGTTTTTTGCCTTAAAAATATGGAGACATATTTATACGAGAAGAAGTGTGAGATATACACGGACCATAAAATCTGAAATATATCTTCACATAAAGGAGTTGAATATGAGGCGTAGAAGGTGGTTAGAATTGATAAAAGATTATTTGATATATTGCAATCACTAGAGATTCCAGAATGGAAATGGGAGCATATCACAATAGACTTTGTGGTGGGACTTCCAACAATAAGGAAGGGATACGATGCTAGATATTTGGGTAATAGTGGATCGATTGATGAAATCGGCTCACTTCTTACCAATAGGAGTTAGGTATAACCTAGAGCAATTGACTAAACTTTATGTCAAAGAAATTATTTCAAGACATGGAGTACCTGTTTTGATTGTGTAAAATCATGATCCACGATTCACATCTAATTTTTGGAGAAGTTTGCAAGAGCAACTGGGAACACAGTTAAGGTTGAGTACATCATATCATCCTCAAACGGATGAATAAAGTGAACGGACAATTCAAACGCTAGAAGATATGTTAAGATCTTGTGTTATGGATTTCAAGGGGAGTTCGAACGAATATATGCCTTTCGTTGAATTCGCGTCCAACAATAGTTTTCACACTAGTATAGGCATGCCGCCTTATGAAGCGTTATATGGGAGGAAGTGCAAAGCTCTTCTATGCAGGGATAAAGTAGGTGAACGTCGGATGTTGGGACTTGAGATGGTACAACAGATGGAAGACATGGTAAAGTTAATACATACTCGATTGGTATCAGCTCAAGATAGACAAAAGAATTATGCAAATCCTCACCGAGAGAAGAGGGAGTTTGTGGTAGGGTCGTATGTCTTTGTGAAGGTATCGCCTTGGAAAGGGAAGATACATTTTGGTAAGAAAGGAAATTTAAGTCCAAGGTTTATAGGACCTTTTAAAATTTTAAGAAGGGTAGGAGAGATAGCTTATGAAATAGCTATACACAATGTGTTTCACGTCTCAATGTCGCGTCCTTATAAACCGGACTACAAACACATAATAGAGTATGAATCTATTCAGATAGAAAAAGATTTAACGTATGAAGAACTTCCAGTTTAGATTGTTGATAGGAAGGAACAAGTCTTGATAAATAAGATAATACCTTCGGTGAAGGTAATTTGGAGGAACCACAATGCCAAAGAAGTAACGTGGGAACTCGAGAGTAAAATGAAGGAAAATTTTCCTCATTTGTTTATGTAATTGTATCGAGAATCTGGGGACATAATCCTTATAAGGAGGGGAGAATGTAACGCCCGAGAAAATCAGATTTCTATGTGAATTAAATTTTTATTTGATTATTTGAATTAAATAAATTTCTAGGAGTAATTGTTTTGAATTTCCAAGACGAAAATAAAAGTTTTCTGAGAAATTTTTGTAAAAACACTATTCATCCATTTCTGCTCTGGAATTAAGAATGAATGTTTGAGAAACGCGTAATGATAGAATTCTAAGACGAGATGGAATATTCAATAATATTTTAGTTATGGAAAATGAAATTTTCACTTGCGGACTTAAAACCTAAGGGTTAGAGAAAGTGAGTTTCAAGAATGAAATGATTACGTATAATGATTAGGGTTATTATACGTGAGAAATACGAGTATGATACCAGTTATTATATGAGTATAATATGAAGATTATTACGATGTATAATACGAATATCGTACGAATAGTATACGAAGAGAATACGTGAGTTATACGAGTAGAATACGATTAGTTCTTAATGGACTCTTAGTAATTGGACTTTGTCAATTCCAAATGGACTTGGATTATGTCAAGCCCAAAGCTTTGTAAATGAAGCCCAATATTGAGTAATATTAAAGCCCAACGTTAGTTTAAATCAAGTCTAACGCTAAGCCCAAACCAAGAAACCGAACCACGGATCGACCTGATGGATCACCAACCCATGTGGGACCCAAAAAGGCCATGTGGGCTGGCCACTTGGTAGCCAAGTAAAGTTGTTACTTGGTGGCTAAGTCATGAATAGTAAGGAGTTGGACCAAAAGACCATTTTTCCCTCCATTTAGTTTCCTATATAAGAAAGGCTAGGTTGGTTCATTTATGTTTTTCACCAACATTGACCAATATATATTGAGAGAGAGAAAAAGTATTAACAAGTAATCAAGAGCATCCAAAGCAAAACATTCAAGTTTTACATAAGAACACGAAGAACGTTAAGGTAATATTACGTAAACCTTATTCTTTGATTCTTTTATATTTATTTTTAGTAGAGAATCATGAATTGGTGGAGCATGTCTCTTCTGAAGTAATAAGGATGGCTATTATTGAATTAAAAATTAATAAGCCATGTATAAGTAGGAATCATAAGCGTTTGAGTGAGTTTAAATCGAAGAAACCATTAATCGTTGATTTGGTTGTTGATGGACAAATTGAAAACCATCATTTATAGGGTATGTGCATATTGCTTGGTTAAGTTATAGACAATGAATTAATGGATTGGTTCCATTTGACTTGGCGTATAAAACACGAGTAACGAAGTTATGGCAAAATTTACGAAATTAGGCGTTAAACGTTGAAATCGTATAATTTTCGGATTAGTAGTCAAAACTCGTCGTTTAATTTGGAAACCCTAGTTTTCAATGGCGTAACTTAGAACAACGTATTCAAGAGTCGTGAACTCAAAAATGGTCGAATTTTGACTTAGAACAAAGAAAATGAGTTATGAACGCTCACGAGCGATAACGAACGCGTAATACAAGTTAAAAGGTGAATCCATTGTTAACGGATTTAAAAACTACTTTTATCTGGATGAAATCAAAGTACATGGAATGTGTGAGAAAACAGCTTTTGAACGAGCCAATTCCGACTTAAAACGACTAAGTTATGAGTCCGGGAAGAATCGAATTGGAATATGTAAAAAAAAATTAAGTGCTCAAGGTAGGCGCTGCAGCGCCACCCCAAGCTATAAAAACACACGCCGCAACGCCAGTAGGGGAAATTAGCTACTGCAGAATGGCGCCGCAGTGCCACTTATATATAAGAAGTCTCGCGTAGCAGCGCCGAGACGAAGAGTTAGCTACTGTTAGTTGGCACCACATCGCCAATGATGTACTAAAGGCTGGCGCCGCAACGCCGGTAAAGAAGAATTGTCATACTTAGTTGTTTATGAACCCAATTGTTTATTCGATAATGATGGGGCATGTATATACTTATTATACATGATACGACTAATCTTAAATCACTTGTATAGTGATGACTTTATGAATTGAACATTGTTTGATAGAAAGTAAACGAGGAACACAAAGTGTGAGCAAGTGAATCGTATTCGATCACTATGGTATTTAACCAAGGGTCTTTGAGTATTGATTGAGGAACATGAGATCGTTAATAAGCCGTAAGGAAGAATAGTAAGACGAATCGAGTTTTATTAATGAAATAAATTCGATTAAGTTATAGAAGAGAAATAAGTTGGTAAAAACAATGTGATTAGAAAGAAGTTGTTTGGAAATATATCATGTTGAGACTGTAAAGACCAAGAACTGTTGAATTTTATTTGAAGACGCTTGAAGGCAAGTTTTCTTAACGCTTGTCTAACCTTCGTGTTAGCCACGTTTTCTGTGATTCATGTTATGAGATGCATGAATTATTTTATGAAAGAGTCAATGCCAGTTTTAACTTGGCTAGACTAATCTTAAGAGTTTGATTGATTTGTTTATAAGTATTTCGATATAGTATTGTTAACGCTATCCTATGCCAATTGTTTGGTATGTATTCAAGGTAAGCTTGAGTATGAATAAACAAATGTATTTTACATCGATTATTCGATGGGCACGCGAGGTTGCCAAAACTTAAACGTAGATATGTTTAACGGATGAGTGTTGATCAACATAGAGTACTATAGGCTGATCACCTAGAAGTGCTCATAAAATATATCAGACTTATGGACTTAGTGTTGGGTTATCTTTTTTCATGAATGAAAACCAAAAGAGAATGTTCATGGTCTATTTACCATCTCAGAATTCCTAAGTTATTATATGTACTTTGGAATTATCTTTATGGAATGAAAAGTGCTATTTAGTCTTTCACAGTACTTCATAGCTACTTGTTCAGTTATTGAAGAATAATCATATAATTCTCGATGTGGTATTTGTATTATCTATTGCTAGACTTGCTGAGCTAGTTATGTTCACTTCTTGCTTGAATAATATGATTGCATCTAAGGCCAAGAACTGAGGATCCCAGTAGGGATAAAGGCAAAGCTAAGACGGATAAGTAGATTATCCTATAATAGACTAGTATGTTTGTAAGAATCAGATTATGATAAATAAAGAATGTATCAGTTACAGAACCTGGGAAAAGATTTATTATTATTGTAATAAGAATGTAACAAATACAATCATTTTGATGTTGTTTCAATGGAATGAATGTATAGTTAGAAGTACCGTGTAGCACCATATCTGTGGGTTGAAAGTACCCGAATTTGGGGGCATCACAGTGATAATCAAATTTGAGATAAGTGTGGTCTAAATTTGGGGGAGTCACAGGTTGGTATCAAAGATGTAGTTATAAACCTTAGGAGCGAAAGTCCTTATATTTTAACTTAGGAGAACTTAGAAGATAGAGAGGAATGAAACCCATGTAGAGTTTTCCTAGAGAGAGACTTAGTGTGTTATGGAATATAATTTCATTCTATACAATGAACTTATGTTTATTTAACATTCTAATGGAGTTGTTGTTTGTTTTGTCGTATGTTGGTTGTTATAGGATGACTGACTTGGGAGGACCTAGCCGAGTAGTAGAGGAGGAGCCGTGTGATATACACGTGGTATATGAGGCACCTTTGATAGCGGAGCCCATATTAGCAGTGGCATCTATCGATGATTATATTGATGAGGAGGAGATAGAGCCACTTCCCGAGGAGTTTGATCCAGAGAAGGAGCCTATGGGGGATGAGCCCATGGAGGATTCCAACAAAGCTACTTTTGAGGATCAGATGTTGGGGGAGTATGAGGAGCATATTTTGGAGTTAGGGTGCAGAGTTGAGGAGTTAGAGGCTGAGGCTAAGGAAAAGGATTCTGAGTTCCAGAAACTCAAGGACGAGGATCATCAGAGGAACTTAGTGATGCAAGAGATGGAGGTGGAGATTGGTCACTGCAAGGAGGCAGTGATCCAGATGGGAACTTTGTTTCATAGGTCAGTGGCTAGAAATGTAGAGTTGGAAGGGGAATTGGAAGAGAAGGAGTAGAGAGAGTTGAGTGAGAGGATATAGAAGGAAGCTCTCCGTACTCAGTTAGAGATAGAGGTTAGGGATATGATCTACTTTGAGGAGAAGTGGGAAGAAGCTAATGATCGGGCTAATGATTTGGAAGATGAGGTAAGGTGCAAAAGAAGGAAGATGAACAAGATGAGCTATGCTTTGCGCACGACTATGGAAATATTGATAGATGGTGTTTACCACTACCTGGAAGAGCAGGGATAGACTTGACATACTATAAGCTGAGATTTGGTGGTGTACATTACTCAGAAAGAGTACTAGAGTGCTGTGGAGCGTGGGATATTAGATTGAGTATAGATGTAGAAGCTTAGTAGTCGTAGTATTTTATTTATGTGATGTTTAATCTGTTGTTTTAATCTCAGTCTTTTGTGTAAGATGTGAGATAGTTGTAAACCCCAATCTTCCAAAAAATGTTAGAGGCGTAGTATGATTAGTGGTTGTCCCCGTCTTTTGTGATAATAGGGGATATGTTGTGACATTTATAGAAGTATGCTAGAGATAATCATATAATGTAACAATTTGGCATATGAATATAAATGATCTTATTTCAAAAATGCATTATAAAAATTATATTCCTTTTCATTAAGAAATGTTTAAGTAATATAATTAGATAATAAAAATAAAAAAAATTTGATGCAGAAAAATGCCACCAAGACGTAGACTAACAGCACCGGAAGAGTCAGTTAATGATGAGAGAGGACAAGTAGATCCTATACAGAGGCTAGTAAACTTGTTAGGAGAAGCTCTTAGAGGAAGAAATGAACCAGTACCACCTATTCCCTAAGCAGCTCCCGTCACAAATTTTAAGGATTTTAGGAGTGTAGGACCTCCGAAATTCGTAGGTACTATCGATCCTATCGTGGCTTAGACATGGATCAAGGAAATGGAGAATGCTTTCACCATCGCTCGTGTGGGTGAAGACCAAAAGACGACATTTGCAACCTGCATGATGAAAGGCGAGGTGAACTACTGGTGGGAGGCGAATCAGCAGAGAGCAGAAGAAGGAATAGTAACTTGGGAGAGATTTAAGACTCTGTTCTTCGAGAATTACTTCCAGAAGAGCATGAAAATTAGGATGGAGGTGAAGTTTTTGGAGCTCAAGGAAGGAGATATGGACGGGTGGCAATACATGACTAAGTTCAATAACTGCCTGTTTCTGAGAACACCAATTAGTAAGTGAGGAGAGGAAAGTTAGGCATTTTGAACAAGGACTAAAACCTTGGTTGTTCAACAAGGTATCAGTTCTTCAGATTAATACTTTTGCAAAATTTTTGGAAAAATGCTATTATTGCAGAGGGATGTAGTGAAGCTTTGAGTTTGTACAATAAAGAGAAGAAGAGTAAGAGTACAGGAAGAGATAACTGGGGAGGAAGCAGCAGCGGAGGTAGTAACTTAGTAAAAAGGAAGTGGAAGAATAACAACAACAACAAGAATTTCAATAATCAAGTGGGGAAGTTTCGTGGAGAATTTAAGAAGAAGGCGGAGGGATGCTCGAAGTGTGGGAGTTATCACCAGGGGGAGTGTTGGAAAGGGCACAGTGTTTGTTACAACTGTGGCCAAGAGGGGCATATTACGCCAAACTGCCCAAAGCCGAAGAAGATCAAAGGTTGTTTCCCATGTGGCTCGACGGAGCATCTGATCAAAGACTACCCAAAGAAAGAGAGCGATGGAGGGAGCAACCAGTAAGGGGGAAGCGGCAATCTGGTGATTGGCGGACAGATGCCATCCAACCGTCCAACTGCCAGAATGTTTAACATGGCCGTCCAGGACGCAGTAGCTGCGAAGGACGTTGTGTCAGGTATCATCTCGATTAATAATATAAATGCCTATGTATTATTTGATTCGGGTGCCACTTGTTCTTTTGTATCTGAGGAATTTGATAGTCGACTAAATTCACCCCGAGAACAATTAAGAAATCCTTTAAACATAGAAGTTGTGAATAAAGAAGTAATCCCTGTAGAGTATATTTACCGAAATTATCGCACAAACATTAGAAATCATGTTCTATGCATAGACTTGACCCCGATAAGATTGGGAGAGTTTGACATAATATTGGGAGAGGATTGGTTGTATAACCATGTTGCGTTAATTGATTGTCAGAATAAAAGTGTTAAACTTAAGACCCCAAATAAGTCTAAGGTGGTATTGTAACGATCGAACTTTGTAATTTAATTTAAATATTTATGGAATTAAATAAATATTTAAAATAATTTATTTATTGAGGGAAATAAATATTTGATGAATTGTCATGAATTAATTTAGTAGCTAAATTAATTAATGTTAATTGAATCGAGTAATGATAATTTTATTTGTTGGATTTAATTTAAAGAGATAATTAAATTAAATCATTTGCTTAATATTTAAGAAATTAGTTAAATTAAATGAATTGTTTAATTTAAAGGAAATAAATAAATTAAATATAATGATGTGTCTAATTTATTAATTAAATTAGATATATAATTATTTATTAACGATAATAAGATTTTTATTATTAGTATTATAAGTTATTTAAATTAACTAAACTAAGTTATTTAAATTAATTACAAGTGTGACATAAAACTATATAATATAAATGTTATTAAAATAATTTAGTTGGGAGAGTTTTTGGTTAGCCAAACAGGGCCTTGTGGCCTTTGGCTTATTTGAGCTGACGCTTGTTTGGGTTTTATAACTAAAAGAGAACGTGGGCTTCAGTTTATGTTTACGCATATTATACCTAAGGCTAGCGTCTAGTTTCTTCTTATTCTCGTATTTGGCTAAGGAGAAAGAGCAGAATGTTGAGGGAGAGAGCTTGGAGGAAGAGAACACAAAAATTTTAGAAGATCACAGTGGTTTTGAGAGATTATCATCTTTGTCTAGCATTCACTAATCAAGGTATAAACTATTCCTATTATTATTCTTTAGTTTTGGTTGTATATGTGTATATCTTTTTGATATAATGTGAAATCACGAGAATTGTGATGAATACATGTTCTTGTAGAATTTCAAAACTCTGTTGATTATCATGTGTACATGTTATCATTATCAAATTCGTGAGAAATTGAATTGTAAGAAGAAATGATATAGCAGTGTTTATATTCATGTGATATAGCCTTAGAAAGTACCAAATTTCTTGTCCAATGTGTGTAGTAATCTGTAAATTGATGCTTGTATATGGTAGTTCATTAAGATACGAGCATAACGTAATTTGAATGAGGTGATTTGGCCAAATAATGAATTTACAGTGATGATTTTTGGTCAGACTATCAAAAATGGAGTTTTATATGAAAAACATAAAAATTGAGAAATTAAAATAGTTCTAGTTGTTGTTAAATTGTGCTAAGTGGTTGAATATGTTAGCAATCATGATATGATAGTTGTATAATTATTTTACATGTTGTTATCACTGTTTAATGGGTGAATTTCGTGTTAGTTGGGCTAAAAATGGCTACTATTCACTGTCGTCTCTGCGTCTGTCTGAACACCAGCGCAGCTGCGCCGGTCCCAAGCCTAAGTGTGGCGCAGATCCGTTAAGTGTGTTAACCCACATGGTTAGATGTTAAGCTAAGGTTATGACCTAAATGATGGTTTAAACCCTAAAGTTAATATTCATGCGATTAATTGTTGTTGCGATTTCAATGATATATATAGGTTAATTGGAGATTATTTTCATTTGTGTAGCTTACAATCAAGGCAAGTTCTCTAACTCTACTTTTATATTTGTGCAAGTTTCTAAACCTTATCTCTTTACAATTGAGCAAGCCTTCGAACTTCATTCTTTTCATATCGAATGCAAGTTTCCATAACTATATTATTGTTGTTCAAGTAATTGAGCAAACTTAACCTATCTTACGTATGTTTGTACAAGCTTATGTAACCTAATTCGTTACATCGAGCGAGTTTTACTTTCCTTATTATCATTTGAAGCATATATTGTTCTAGTACATTGATTCATAGAAGATTGTTCTAAACTCCTTTGAATATAACACTTTGCATGTATATCATGTTATTCAGTTATAAATATTGTTGATATTCGGTCTTTGACTTTGATAGCCTTGATTAGTTATACATTCTTGTATTAAACCTTTACTGATGTAAATCAAACAGTGTTCTAAAATTCTAGAAACACTGATAAGTTAGTTCCAAACTAAACTTTCTTTAGTGAGGAAAATTCTAAATTCAAACTGAGACGACAACCCTAACATAGGTGATTTTGTAAGTGTAACGTTTAGATGTTTATGCACAATACATGGTACAAAGGGCTGATCCCCCTAAGTACATTAAGAAGGGTCCGTATAGTCTAAATGACTTTTAAGGTTGGGTAATAATACCTAAGTACCGGGGACATAGTTCATAGTCTTAAGACCCTCAGATAATTAAAGTTCGAACTTGTTTTCTAGTTTGATTTGTAGAACAAGTTCTTTATTGTTCAGCTTTCGTTGTTCACTCTCATGTTACTTTCATTGCTACTTTCTATATCAGTGAGCATTTATTTGCTCACTCTTGCAATTAACACTGCAGCTAAAGTGGAGAAAGTTGATGAGCCGTCGACTAGCAAAGGCAAGGGCAAGATGTCCAAATGATGAAGACTTATGAGAATATTATCTAAATGTTTTATGTTTCAAGACTTGTTTTATTTTATGATGTATTTCGCAAACTGATGTAATAATTTTAAGGTTAGATTACCTGGGATTTATTTTGAGATGATGATGTAACCCTTTAATGGGAAGGATTATTGTTTAAGTTATTTAAATTATGTCTTTATCCTTTATTGATGGGTAGTTATATATAATAGTTTTGATAAGTGAGCACCAAATCCTATGGGAATGAAGTACCTAGATTTGGGGGTGTCACAGGTTGGTATCAAAGTCTTAGGTTATGAACCTTAGTTGGGGAAACCTTAGGAAGTAACTTTTAAGGAAACAGAAAACATAGAGGTGTTTAACTCTTACCAAGTTTTAAGGAATGGATTAAGGTATCCATTGAAGCTAAATAATAAAAGACATTATGTGCTATGTGTTAACAACTTATGTGCTCGCGAGTATTGAAAAATGTTAAGTAAAACTTAAAATATTTTGTTGTCATGATGTCTAACGAAGGAGGATTCAGTCCAGCTAGAGAGGTGATACCTCAGATACCTAGAGAGGATGAACCTCGGGATATTCACGTAGTGCGGGAGCAGTTGATCTAGGAGGATGAGCCTGTGACCGATCCCGTGGAGGATAGTTCTGAGGAGGTAGAGGAGGATGATGAAGAAGAGGATCCTGAGGAGTTTCCACTAAACTCCATATCAGCTGAGATGTATGATGCTTTGTATGACCGTAACATAGAGTTACAAGATGAGGTTGAGGAGCTGAAGGAGTTGGTTGTGATGCATCACGCTTCGATAGAGCAGAAGGATGCAGAAATTCAGGAACTTGATTCGAAACTTGGAAACACGGAGTGGGATCTGGTTTATACAAAGGGTCAGCATGAAGACCTGTTGGCAGTGCACGAGAAGATGAAGACTGACATGGAGAAATTGAAGGATGATTTCAAGGAGGAATCAGCTAAGCGTGCAAGAGCAGAGGATGTTTGGATGAAGGCGACTCAACGTGCAAATCGTGCTGAAGCTAAGGTCCAAGTGAAGAAAGCCAAAATGAAGGAGATGGATTATGCTTTTAATTTGGCGATTGATAGGGCCCAGGATCGAGTCTACTATTATCCACCTCAGTTTGAGAATTTTCCGTGGTTCGTGATGGATCGCAGAACGGTGTATCGTATCATGGAGGAGGAACGTCGAGAAGTCTTATGACGTCTTAATATGCCCAGATAGAATAAGATACATAACAAAATGTGGTCAATTATGTGAATAAATAAGTTGTGAGTCCCTTATTTTGAGATGAATAAAGGGATAGTATGAGTATATAATCCTGAAATGTGTTTAGTTCAGGAAAGTGGATGTTATAGCGATTATGCTATCTTTATCATGTTTTAAAACGTTATGAATGAATAAAATATTAAAGTTTATTTGAAATGTTGTGTGTTAAAACTTTAATCTTGGAATGTTTAAGTTAAAATTTCAAATACCGAAGAAGTTGAGTAAGGAACTAATAAGCGTATATTTTAACAGAAGATGCCTCCTAGAAGAAGACAACCACGTCAGCAAACACCTCCAGAGGGGTCTACTAATAATAACAATGAGACCAACGCTAATCCGGTTTAGCAGTTGGTAGCTTTGTTGATGGGTGCACTTGCGAATCAACCGCAAGCTCAAGTCACAACTTTTAAAGAATTCAAAGCGGTTGGACCACCAGAGTTTTAAGGGTCTATGAATCTAGTGGAAGCCAAAACCTGGATCATGGAAATGGAGAAGGTGTTCGACGTTGCTAGAGTTAACGAAGATCAAAAGACTGCATTCGCAACGTTTATGCTGAAGTCTGAAGCTAGTTACTGGTGGAAAGCAAACAAGGTTCGTGGAGGACAAGGAGTGATAGCGTGGGATAGATTCAAGGAAATGTTTTTCGAAATGTACTTTCCAGCGAGTTCTCGGAATCAGCTGGAAGTACAATTTCTGGAGTTGAAGCAAGGAACGATGACGGTACCGGAATATGCTGCAAAATTTAATGAGTTGGCAAGGTTTGCCACTTATCAAGTCAATACTGATGAACGCAAAGTGAGAAGATTCGAACAAGGATTGAATCCCTGGCTTTACAGCAAGGTTTCAATGTTCAAATGAACACATTTTTGTTTGTCTTTGGAAAAGGCAATTATCGCGGAAGGTGGAAGCGATGCCTTGACCAAGTACAATCAAGAACAGAAGAAAAAGAAGAATGAAAATGAGAATAAGGCTGGTGGTAGTAATGTTGGAAGTAACAATCAGAAGAGGAAATGGAGCGAGAATTCGACTGCGGGAGGACAACAGGGGAATCAGCAGAAGAAAAAGTTTGAGGCTTGTGCAACTTGCGGGAAAAACCATATTGGGGAATGCTTGAAGGGAAAGAGAGTGTGTTTCAACTGTGGTCACGAGGGACACATTGCACCGAACTGTTTTAGTCCGAAGAAAGGAGCATGCTTTACCTGCGGTTCAAAGGATCACATGGCTCGTGATTGCCCTAAGAAGCCAGCGGGAAGCGCAAGTGGCGGAAAAGGAAACAACAATGGTGGTGGTGCATTGACTATCACTGGACCAACACAATCAAGCCGACCTACTGCGAGGACTTTCAATATGACCATGTAGGATGCTGTACAGTCTAAGGATGTGGTGTCAAGTATCATTCCAATTAATGGTATTAATGCTTATGTACTATTTGATTCGGGTGCTACTTGTTCATTTATATCCGATGAATTTGCTCAGAATTTAGAATTGCCACAAGAAGAATTAGAATTTCCCTTAAGTATAGAGATTGCGAATAAGGAAGTGATTCCTGTTAGATTTATATATAAGAATTATAGAGTGGATATGAAAGGTCACGAGATGATGGTAGATTTGATACCAATTAGACTTGGTGAATTTGATGTTATATTGGGCATGAATTGGTTATTCAATTACGGAGCAGTAATTGATTGCCAAAGGAAGTGTGTTAACCTTATGACTCCGTCAACGGTTGTGTTTTATGGCAACAAGTCACCTCAATAAGCAAGTTGTCTGACGGTGATGTAAGCCAAGAAGTTGTTGAGACAAGGATGTGTAGGGTATTTAGCCTACATAGTCGATACGCATAAGAAGAGTGCAAAGTTAGATGAAATACCGATCATAAGAGATTTTGCAGATGTATTTCCAGATGATTTTCCGGGTCTTCTGCCGGATCGACAAATCAAGTTTGTGATTGACTTACTACTAGGAACGGCTCTGATATCTAAGGCACCATATAGAAAGGCCCCGGTAGAAATGAAAGAGTTGATGGTGCAATTGCAAGAATTGTTCGATAAGAAGTATATTCAGCCGAGTGTTTCGCCATGGGGAGCACCGGTGTTGTTTGTTAAGAAGAAATATGGATCGATGCGGCTCTACATTGATTACAAAGAGTTGAATAAGGTCACGATTAAAAATAAGTATCCATTACCTAGGATAGATGACATGTTCGATCAGTTGAAGGGAGCGAGATATTTCTCTAAGATAGACTTAAGAAGTAGTTATCATCAGTTGAAGGTGAGGATAGAGGATGTACCAAAAATAGCGTTCAGAACTCGGTATGGTCATTACGAGTTTCTGGTTATGTCTTTTGGTTTAACTAATGCACTTGCAGCGTTCATGGACTTGATGAACAGGGTGTTTAAACCATTCTTAGACAAATTTGTGGTGGTGTTTATTGATGATATATTGGTATACTCCAGAACCAAGGAGGAACATGTGGAACACTTGAGATTGACGTTGGAGAAGTTGAGAAAAGAGAAGTTGTACGCTAAGTTCTCAAAGTGTGAATTTTGGTTGGAACGTGTACAGTTTCTCAGGCACGTTATTAATAAGGATGAAATTTCGGTAGATCCATCAAAGGTTGAAGCTGTAATAAACAGGGATCAGCCGAAGACACCGTCAGAAGTAAGGAGTTTCTTAGGATTGGCAGGATACTATAGGCGTTTTATTCAAGACTTTTCCAAGATCGCGACTCCGTTGACGAATTTAACTAGAAAAGCGTTTAAGTTTATTTGGACAGAGAAGTGTGAGGAAAGTTTTCGAGAGTTGAAAAAGAGGTTGAGTTCAGCACCTGTGTTGTCATTGCCTAATGATACAGGAAATTTTATGGTATATAGTGACGCATCGCATAAAGGACTAGGCTGTGTGCTTATGCAGAACGGCAAAGTTATTGCGTATGCATCACATCAGTTGAAAGATTACGAGAAAGGGTATCTGACTCATGACTTAGAGTTGGCAGCGGTGGTATTTGCCCTGAAGATTTGGAGACATTATCTTTATGGAGAGAAGTGTGAGATATATACCAACCATAAAAGTCTGAAGTATATCTTTACACAAAAAGATTTGAACATGCGACAAAGAAGATGGTTGGAGCTGATCAAAGATTATGATTGCGAGATTTTCTATTATCCCGGAAAGGCGAATGTTGTTGCTGATGCCTTAAGTAGAAAGGGACGGGAGAAATTAATGATGTTAACTAATCAAGGAAAGCTAGTGTCGGAAATGGCTGAGATGGAGTTGGAAATTAAATATCCGACAGAATCCGATGAAAAGTTATTCTAGATGGGAAATAGTTCAACGTTGGTGGATAAAGTGAAAAATGCACAACTTCAAGATGAAGACTGCGAAAAGATAAAACAGAAGATATTTGAAGGTGAGGGAAACAAATTCAAAATCGATTCAGAAGGGTTACTTCAATTCGAAGGGAGGATTTGGGTTCCGTCGGTAATAGAGGTTAAAGAAGAAATTCTGAATGAAGCTCACAATTTAAGATATTCAGTTCACCCTGGGAGTACAAAGATGTACTGGGATCTTAAGCATCATTTTTGGAGGCCGAATATGAAGAGATGTGGCTGAGTGTGTGGCGAGATGCTTAACGTGTCAGAAAGTCAAAGCTAAACATCAAAGGCCAAGCGGATCATTACAACCGTTGGAGATACCAGAATGGAAATGGGAGCATATCACAATGGATTTTGTGTTAGGTCTTCCAACGACTCAGCAAGGTTATGACGCCATTTGGGTGATTGTTGATCGACTAACGAAGTCGGCACACTTTTTGCCAATTAAGATTTGGTTTACACTAGATCGATTAGCAAAGCTGTACGTGAAAGAAATTGTGTCAAGACACGGTGTACCTGTGTCCATTGTATCAGACAGAGATCCACGTTTCACATCTAATTTCTGGAAATGGTTACAAGAATGTTTGGGAACACAGCTGAGAATGAGCACGGCGTACAATCCTCAGACCGATGGACAAAGTGAGAGAACCATCCAAACACTAGAGGATATGCTCAGAGCATGTATCATAGATTTCAAGGAAAATTGGGATGACCATCTACCATTGGTAGAATTTGCTTATAATAATAGTTATCACGCGAGTATTGACATGCCGCCTTACGAAGTGTTATACGGCAGGAAATGCAGAACTCCATTATGTTGGGACGAGGTTGGTGAACGTCAGCTATTGGGTCCAGAATTGGTACAACAGACTGTTGAAATAATCAAGGTTATTCGAGCGAGATTAACAGCTGCACATGCTAGACAGAAGAAATATGCCGATCAGCATCGACAAAATAGAGAATTCGATGTCGGTAGTTATGTTTTCTTGAAAGTGTCTCCCTGGAAGGGGAAAATTCGATTTGGCAAAAAGGGGAAATTGAGCCCTAGATTTATAGGACCTTTTGAAGTGCTCCGACGAGTCGGTGAAGTGGCGTACGAGGTAGCTTTACCTCTGGAGTTAGAGCATATTCATAATGTTTTCCATGTTTTGGTATTGAGACCATATAAGCCTGAATATAAACATGTTATCGAATATGAGCCCTTACAGTTCGAGAAAGATTTATCATATGAAGAAGTCCCTGTTCAAATTGTTGACAGAAAAGAGCAAGTAATGAGGAATAGGGTGATACCTTCTGTTAAGGTACTTTGGAGGAACCACAATGCTGAAGAAGCTATGTGGGAACTTGAAAGCATTATGATGAAGAATTATCCTCAGTTGTTTGCTTGATTTTGTATAACGATTATGGGGACAGAATGTTGTTAAGGAGGGAATAATGTAGCAGATAAATTTTTTGAGTTGTGATTCTAGGGACAGAATCCTTTTAAGGAGGGAAGGATGTAACGATCGAGAACTTTGTAATTTAATTTAAATATTTATGGAATTAAATAAATATTTAAAATAATTTATTTATTGAGGAAAATAAATATTTGATGAATTGTCATGAATTAATTTAGTAGCTAAATTAATTAATGTTAATTGAATCGAGTAATGATAATTTTATTTGTTGGATTTAATTTAAGGAGATAATTAAATTAAATCAATTGCTTAATATTTAAGAAATTAGTTAAATTAAATGAATTGTTTAATTTAAAAGAAATAAATAAATTAAATATAATGATGTGTCTAATTTATTAATTAAATTAGATATATAATTATTTATTAATGATAATAAGATTTTTATTATTAGTATTATAAGTTATTTAAATTAACTAAACTAAGTTATTTAAATTAATTACAAGTGTGACATAATACTATATAATATAAATGTTATTAAAATAATTTAGTTGGGAGAGTTTTTGGTTAGCCAAACAAGGCCTTGTGGCCTTTGGCTTATTTGAGCTGACGCTTGTTTGGGTTTTATAATTGAAAGAGAACGTGGGTTTTAGTTTATGTTTACGCATATTATACCTAAGGTTAACGTCTAGTTTCTTCTTATTCTCGTATTTGGTTAAGGAGAAAGAGCAGAGTGTTGAGAGAGAGAGCTTGGAGGAAGAGAACACTGAGATTTTAGAAGATCATAGTGGTTTTGAGAGATTATCATCTTTGTCTAGCATTCACTAATCAAGGTATAAACTATTCCTATTATTATTCTTTAATTTTGGTTGTATATGTGTATATCTTTTTGATACAATGTGAAATCACGAGAATTGTGATGAATACATGTTCTTGTAGAATTTCAAAACTCTGTTGATTATCATGTGTACATGTTATAAGTTCTCAAATTCGTGAGAATTAAATTATAAGAAGAAATGATATAGCAGTGTTTATGTTCATGTGATATAGCCTTACAAAGTACCAAATTTCTTGTCCAATGTGTGTAGTAATCTGTAAATTGATACTTGTATATGGTAGTTCATTGAGATACGAGCATAACGTAATTTGAATGAGTTGATTTGGCCAAATAATGAATTCACAATGATGATTTTTGGTCAGACTATCAAAAATGGAGTTTTATATGAAAAATATGAAAATTGAGAAATTAAAATAGTTCTAGTTGTTGTTAAATTGTGCTAAGTGGTTGAATATGTTAGCAATCATGATATGATAGTTGTATAATTATTTTACATGTTGTTATCACCGTTTGATGGGTGAATTTCGTGTTAGTTGGGCTAAAAACGGCTATTGTTCACTGCCATCTCTCAAGATCTGTCTAAAACACTAAGCAATTGCTTATTAGGTCTTAAGCAAAAAATGGCGCATTTGCCTTGGGGTCCCAAGCTTAAAGGTGGTAGCAATTTGCTGCCACACCCTAAACTGGGACAGTTAAGTCTGCTAGCTTGCAGATCATGTGTAATGGACTTATATTAGTTTAGTAAGCATGTTATTGATGTTGAAGCATAATATAAACTATAATAGAAGATTGTCATGCGTTATAATACAAAGTATAAAAGATTTTGAAGTGATTGTTAATTGAGTTACATAATGAAACTAAAAGTGGTGTTTTTAAAAGTTAGAGATGAACGATTAAGTTATGTTGGCTCGTAATGAGATTTCAGATTCGTTAAGTGTGTTAACCTACATGGTTAGATGCTAAGCTAAGGTTATGACCTAAATGATGGTTTAAACCCTAAAGGTAATATTCATGCGATTAATTGTTGTTGCGGTTTCAATGATATGTGTAGGATAATTGCAAATTATTTTCATTTGTGTAGCTTACAATCAAGGCAAGTTCTCTAACTCTACTTTTATATTTGTGCAAGTTTCTAAACCTTATCTCTTTACAATTAAGCAAGCCTTCGAACTTCATTCTTTTCATATTGAATGCAAGTTTCCATTCCTATATTATTGTTGTTCAAGTAATTGAGCAAGCTTAACCTATCTTACGTATGTTTGTACAAGCTTATGTAACCTAATTCGTTACATCGAGCGAGTTTTACTTTCCTAATTATCATTTGAAGCATATATTGTTCTAGTACATTGATTCATAGAAGATTGTTCTAAACTCCTTTGAATATAACACTTTGCATGTATATCATGTTATTCAGTTATAAATATTGTTGATATTCGGTCTTTGACTTTGATAGCCTTGAACAGTTATACATTCTTGTATTAAACATTTACTGATGTAAATCAAACAGTGTTCTAAAATTGTAGAAACACTGATAAGTTAGTTCCAAACTAAACTTTCTTTAGTGTGAAAAATTCTAAATTCAAACTGAGACGACAACCCTATCATAGGGGATTTTGTACGTGTAACGTTTAGATGTTTGTGCACAATACATGGTACAAAGGGCCGATCCCCCTAAGTACGTTAAGAAGGGTCCATATAGTCTAAATGACTGTTAAGGTTGGGTAATAATACCTCAGCACCGGGGACATATTTCATGGTCTTAAGACCCTCAAATAATTAAAGTTCGAACTTGTTTTCTAGTTTGATTTGTAGAACAAGTTCCTTATTGTTCAGCTTTCATTGTTCACTCTCATGTTACTTTCATTGTTACTTTCTATATCAATAAGTAGTTGTTTGCTCATTCTTGTAATTAACACTGCAGCTAAAGTGGAGAAAGTTGATGAGCCGTCGACTAGCAAAGGCAAGGGCAAGATGTCCAAATGATGAAGACTTATGAGAATATTATCTAAATGTTTTATGTTTCAAGACTTGTTTTATTTTATGATGTATTTCGCAAACTGATGTAATAATTTTAAGGTTAGATTACCTGGGATTTATTTTGAGATGATGATGTAACCCTTTAATGGGAAGGATTATTGTTTAAGTTATTTAAATTATGTCTTTATCCTTTATTGATGGGTAGTTATATATAATAGTTTTGATAAGTGAGCACCAAATCCTATGGGAATGAAGTACCTGGATTTGGGGGTGTCACAGGTGTTATATGGTAGCTCATCGCTTAAGCAATCGTGTTGCCTTACGATGATGGGGGCCAAGAAATTATTATGAAAAGAATGTATAGGTTATTTAGCTTACATTGTTGATACGCAGAAAAAAGGGAATAGAAATTAAGGATATACCTGCAGTGAGAGAATTTTAAGATGTATTTCCGAAAGATCTGCCTGGTCTTCCGCCAGACAGAGAAATTGAATTTGTAATAGACTTAGCACCGGGAACTGCACCAATTTCAGAAACCCCATATCGTATGGCGCCAGTAGAAATGAACGAATTGATGATATAATTACAAGAGTTGCTGGATAAGGGGTATATACGACCGGGTGTGTCTCCTTAGAGAGCCCCAGTTTTATTTGTAAAGAAGAAGGATGTGTGAGGCTCTGTATTGATTATCGAGAATTGAATAGAGTGACGATTAAGAATAGATATCCGTTACCAAGGATAGAGGACCTTTTTGATCAGTTGAAGGGAGAGAAATGTTTCTCGAAGATAGATCTACGAATGGGTTATCACCAGTTGAAAGTGCGGGAGAAGGACATATCAAAGATAGCATTCCAAACTCGTTACAGACATTTCAAATTTCTGGTAATGTCATTCGAATTGACAAATGCTCCGGCAGCATTTATGGACTTGATGAACCGAGTCTTCAATCCATTCTTAGATAAGTTCGTAGTAGTTTTCATCAATGATATATTGATCTACTCAAAGATAGAAGAAGAACATGCCGAACATTTGAAAAGGGTTTTGGAGGCACTAAGAAAAGAGAAGTTGTATGTGAAGTTTTCCAAGTGTGAATTTTGGATGAAGAAGGTTAAATTCTTAGGACACGTGGTAGATAAGGATGGAATTTCCATAGACCCTACAAAGGCAGCAGGAGTGAGTAATTTGGAGCAACCAAAGACGCCAACCGAAGTAAGAAGTTTCTTAGGGTTAGCTGGGTACTATCGAAGATTTATCCAGGATTTTTCTAAAATAGCAACCCCGTTGATCAATCTAAAGAGGAAAACGGTGAAGTTTGTGCGGACAGACAAGTGTGAAGAGAGTTTTCAAGAGTTGAAAAAGAGATTTAGTGAGGCGCCTGTATTATCGTTACTAGATGATACAGGAGGATTTGTGATGTGTAGTGATGCGTCGCACAGAGGACTTGGTTGTGTGCTAATGCAGCATGGCAAGGTCATTGCATACGCGTCGTGACAGCTGAAGGATTATGAAAAATGATACCCTACTCATGACTTGGAGTTAGAGACAGTAGTTTTTGCGTTAAAGATTTGGAGACACTATCTGTACGGAGAAAAATATGAGATATAGACGGACTATAAGAGTCTAAAATATATCTTCACACAAAAGGAGTTGAACATGCGTTAAAGGAGGTGGTTAGAATTAATCAAGGATTATGACTACAATATTCTTTATCATCCGGGGAAAGCAAACGTAGTGGCAAGCGCGCTAAGTAGGAAATGAAGGGAGAAGTTATTTTAATTAACAACTCAGGAGGAGTTAATAAGGGACAAGGAGAAATTAGAGATAAAAGTAAACGGACTGGAAAGGTCTGGAGAAATATTGTTTATAGTAGAAGCTCGTCCAACCTTGTTGGACAAAATAAAGGAATCACAAGAGAAGGATGAAGAATGCGAGACAATCAGGAAGAGGATCACAGAAAATGAGGAAGAAAAGTTCAAGATCGATAAAGACGGTATTTTAAGTTTTAAGGAAAGAGTGTGGGTACCAGCAGTAACTGAGTTAAGGGAAGAACTTTTGTACTAGGTATATAATACGACGTATTTGTTCATCCGGGAGGCACAAAGATGTACTAAGATTTGAGGCAACACTTTTGGTGGCCCACTCTGAAACGAGTAATCGCAGAGTGCATGAGTAAATGTCTTACTTGTCAACGGGTCAAAGTAGAGTACCAGAGGCCGAGTGGTCTACTTCAACCGTTGGAAATACTAGAGTGGAAATAGGAACACATTATGATGGACTTCGTGGTAGGACTTCCAGTCACGCAGAAATGTTTTGATGCCATTTGGGTTATCATAGATCAACTAACGAAGATGACTCATTTTCTACCAATCAAGATCTGATATACTTTAAATCAGTTAGCGAGCCTGTACGTAAAAGATATTGTTTCGCGACATGGATTGTCGATGTCGATTGTCTCAGACCGAGATCCGCACTTCACGTCCAAATTCTGGAAAAGCTTACAAGAAATGATGGGAACACAATTAAGGTTAAGTACCTCTTATCATCTGCAGACAGACAGGAAAAGTGACAGAATGATACAAACGTTGGAGGACATGCTTAGAAATTGCATGATGGACTTCAAAGGAAGTTGGGACGATCACCTACCCTTAGTGGAATTCACTTATAACAATAGTTACCATGCGAGTATAGGCATTCCACCATACGAAGCTCTTTACAGGAGGAAGTGTAAAATACCATTGTGTTGGGATGAAGTTGGAGAGCGAAGGATACTAGGTCCGGAATTAGTTCAATAAAGCGCAGATGTGGTGACATTGATAAGAGCTAGATTAGTAGCTGCAAAAGATCGCCAGAAGAAATACACAGACTTACATCAACAGGACTGCGACTTTGAAGTTGGAAGTCACGTTTTCTTAAAAGTATCTCCTTGGAAAGGAAAAATATGATTTGACAAGAAGGGAAACTTGAGGTTGAGGTTCATAGGGCCATTCGAGATACTGAAATGAGTGGGCAAAGTGGCGTACAAAGTTGCATTACCACCTGAGTTGGAGCACATTCATAATGTGTTTCACATTTTTGTGTTACGTCCGTACAAGCCTGACTACAAAAACGTGATTTCTTACGAGCCCATCCAAGTAGAGAAGAATCTAGCATATAAATAAATTCTTGTCCAGATATTATATAGGAAAGAACAGACATTGAGGAATAAAAGTATATCATTAGTGAAAGTGCTTTGGCAAAACCAGGATGACGACGAGGCCATGTGGGAATTAGAAGATAAGATACGAAGAGATTATCCCCATTTATTTGAGTAACTTTGTACAATTCCGAGGACATATTTTTTTTAAGGAGGGGATAATGTAAGAACCAAGAAATTCAAGAATAAATAATTATTTTTATATATAAGAAAATGAATATTTATTTAAATATAAATATTGACGTGTAGTGTGATGAGTAATTCAATTAGTGTAAATTGAATTTATATAAGAATTGAGAAGTGTAAAATTGTGATGAGAAATGTGAAGTGCCTTGCATGGCATGAGGATGGAAATTAAAGCAAAGAGAATAAATTAGTTAATATTGTATTATTAATTAATTGCTATTGTGAATAATAGGGTATTATTTAATTGTCAAGTATGGCAAGATGATAAATAAAGGTATTATCTATTAAGTAAAAGAGATTATTTAATAGGATTTTTTGTAATAGTAACTAAGTTAGAAAATTTTCTAGAGTGGCGTAGCTACGCCACTCTTAGATTGAAAACCAGTAGCAATTTACATGCTTAGTAATAAGACTTGGAAAAATATTTAAAGTGCATGAGTGATAAGGATGGTGTTTTGACATAAATGAGTGGGATAATGGAGCATAACCATTATTAATAATGTAAACATTATTATTAAATTTTATTTCATGTTACTATGTGTAAAATAGGAAAATATGAGTTGTAATATCATATAATTCCCCGCTGCACAAGATTAAATGAGATGTGATATTTAATTGGGATTAATTGTGATGCCTCCAAATCCGGGTATCTTCCAACCCGACAGATGGTGCTACACGGTACTACCATTCAAACATACATTCCATTGAAAAGTCTCAAAAGAACGAATATATCTTATATATATTCAAAATAATATTATATTTCCCCAGGTTCTTTATAACCCATTCATTCGTTCTTGTCATAATATTCAATATATTACAAATGTTCACCTATACTATAACATACGTAATCTAAGGGTTCGTCTTCGGCTTGCCCTTATCCTTCCTTAAAGAGCCTTGATCAAAGTCGATCTTATCTTTGTGTGTTCATATGGTTCAAGAAAGAGTGAGCATGACTAGCTCAGCAAGTACTACAATTCTAATAAACAACATGCTTGAAACATAGAACTCGTATATCTTCAATAACTGAACAATAATTATGAACTACTATCTATAATTCAAAACAGCACTTCTTTTCATTCAAAACGTTTTACAACAACAATATTCAGTAAAACATCAATTCCGATCCAAGACCTTGAGCATTTCATAAGTTCTTTTGAAAAGGACATCCCGGCACTAAGTCCGTAAGTTCGACATTACTTACGGGCACGTCTAGGTGATCAGCCTATAGTACTCTATATTGATCAACGCTACATTCATTAAACGTATATACGTTTAAGTTGTGGCAACCTCATGTGCCTGTCGTTAAACGACAAAAATATTTTAGCATACTCAGTCTTCGTTTGAAAACCACACCAATATAACTCGGTAAACATTAACCATGCTTGATAGAATCATAATATAAGTCTAGCCGAAAGAATTGGCTTTGACTTCATCATACAAGACTTCATGTGAAAGAATACATGAATTTCAAAGCTTGTCCAGACTAAACTGGAACAAGGGTTAGAATACTTGCCTTTAGTGTCTGCTTACTGTTTATCACACGTACACTTTAAGTCTCTAAGTTTCTACAATACATGATCATATAACGTACCGTATTAAGTCATATATAATCAAGTATGTATACTACTATATCTTACCCTTCATCTCAATCTAATACCGACTTAGATTTGTTATTATTGGTTGCGGCTTTTTGTTACATTATTTCATTACTCTCATGTTTAATTACTTATCTTCAACCTTTAGACAACATAAATAAGGTTTAACAATACCTTATAATACCTTATTAAGTTCCTCAGTTTATTATTACTGAGTTACTATTCGTGTTATACTTGTAAACCTTCATCACTGTCCAAACCCTAGGGTTGGTATTGCAAGACAACCCATTACTCTTCTGGCGTGCAACATGTGATGAGTTAACGAGTGGAGTACAGATCTGGACTCGTACTGGCTGCTACCTCGAGTCTCCTTTATTATGGTCGTGCTACGGTGCCAGTTAGCAGTGTGCTCTGTCTCGGCCTGCTTTGGTATTTGCAGAGCTTTTTAAGGCGTGGAGTGGTCGTGCATGGCCTTGAACTCTATACCTCGAGATAGATTTCTGATTTTGAAATTTTGCGAAACTCCCAGACGCATAACTTCTTTGTTATAAGTCCGATTTGGCTTGTTTAAAGGCCTACAGTTCACAAATTACATACTCTATGAGTTCATGCAAGAATTTTATCTAATTGACTTTGTTTGCTAAAATTTCAACTATTAGTTCATTTTTAACAAAAATGATAAACGTTTGTAAATGTTCAACGCTCGTTTCTTCGTTCTAAGTCGGAATTCGGTCATTTTCGAGTTCGCAACTCTATAATGCCAAATATGACTTGTCTCCATCAAAAACCAATGTTTTCGACTTCAAACACAAAATACGACTTCCATTCCGAGAATTTCACGAATTCGATGATTATCGTCCAATCGTGTGAATTCTGGCGAAACCCCACTACTAATCATTCTAAATGGATTTTAATCAACATATGAACATTTCAAGTTACTTATTATCAAAGTAAGTTTTGACTTATTCTCATAAGTTAATAACTTAATCAACTTATAAACTACAAATTTCCTTGCTTATGACTTAATATGGACTTAAGTCCATCAATCAATGTTCTCATACCATATCAAACACAGTAACATCATATGACAAACATATGATAAGTTCTTCACAAGTTTATCAACTTATTTAAGT
This sequence comes from Panax ginseng, assembly GCA_020205605.1. Lineage (NCBI taxonomy): Eukaryota > Viridiplantae > Streptophyta > Magnoliopsida > Apiales > Araliaceae > Panax > Panax ginseng. The sequence goes on from CM035130.1 coordinate 77,255,305, forward strand.
TCAAGTTGTTTATTCAACTTATTCGGCTTAAGTTCATTCATTACTTACTTCTTATATGTTCTTAACATACATGCACATTAAGTTACACTTCTCTATCAATCTTATTATGGTAGAGATAGACTAATAGATCACAAGATCATTTACCTTTAATGACTAAAGTCTTCTTCTTTGAAATCTAGCAAAAGGTTGATTTGTCTTTAAAAGTGCTTATTCTCTATAACACTTAAGTTAATTTGTTTTGGGTGAAAGTTGAACAATGAAAAATGATCAACAAAGTCTCCTATTTATAGCCTTGGCAAAGTGAGGGCATAATGGTCTTTTAGGCCATGCACCTCCTCAACTTACCTCGTTAATCCACCACCTTATTAACCTCCTTACTATTCATTACTTTACAACTAATTAAACTTGCTAGCCACATCTATTACTTGATCATCAAAACACTTGATCATCACACAAAGTGCTTACCCATAAAGACTACCCATATTACTCTTGGTTTACTCCATGGATCATGGATAACCCATTGGGCTTACTTAATTAATCTAGTTAATTCTTATTGGGCTTGCATTACATTAGTTTGGACTCATGATTAACAAACACTTGGGCTTGCATATCACTTTCTATTAGACTTCTAACAATATGCTAATAATCGTACAAGTCCATTCCATTTAATTAAGAACCTTGACATATATACTATATATATAATTCTCGTATGCTAGCTCGTATACTAATTTGTAATATACGTTATTCCATTCTCCATACTTAATAGTATAATACGTCGTATTATACTTACGTTCAATACCTCGCATAATGCCTACGCATCATACGATTAATACTTTCTCTTCTTAACGCTTAATAATCCTAACGTGCTCTAATTAAGTCCGCATGCGAAATATTATGTTTTCCATACTTAGATTATTATTACATAATCCATCTCACCTTGATATTATAACGTTACATATTTCTCAGAAGTTCAAAAATAATTCCCGAGCGAAAATCGATGAATAATGTTTTTCGAAAAATTTCTCGGAAAGCTTTTATTTTCGTCTTAGAAATTTAAACACTTTAATTCTCTTACGTAGTTAAAATACTCTGACGTTCCGACGTTTCTAGGTTATAGAACGACAATCATCTTATCAACACGTAATAATAATAAATAATATTATTTTATTCATTATTAAAAGTATTTACAAAGGTTCTATTTTTCGGGGCGTTACACTCTCTCCCCCTTATAAGGATTTTGTCCCAAGAATCTCGCTATATATAAAAAAAATTACACAAATAAATGAGGGTAATTCTTTTTCATAATTTCTTCCAATTCCCACGTTGCTTCTTCTGCATCGTGGTTCTTCCATATCACCTTTACGGAAGGTATGACTTTATTCCGCAGAACTTTTTCTTTTCTATCGACAATTTGAGTCGGCGTTTCTTCGTACGTTAAGTCCTTCTCAATATGAATAGGCTCATATTCTATCATATGTTTATAATTTGGCTTATAAGGACGTAACACGGATACGTGAAATATATTATGTATTCGTTCAAGGTCTGGAGGTAATGTTATCACGTAAGCTACCTCACCTACCCGTTTTAATACCTCGTACTTAGCTTTCCCTTCTTTTCAAAACGTATCTTTCCTTTCCAGGGAGATACTTTAAGAAATACGTACGAACCTACTTTAAATTCTCTATTCTCTCTATGCAAATCTGTAAACTTCTTATGTCTGTCTTGAGTTGCTAGAAGACGCATTTGTATCATCTTGACAATGCTCGCTGTTTGCTGCACCAATTTTGGTCCCAGCATTCGGCGTTCTCCTACCTCATCCCAATACAGTGGTGTTCTGCATTTCCTTCCATACAAAGCTTCGTAAGGTGGCATACATATGCTCGCATGATAAGTATTGTTATACGCAAACTCCACTAACGGTAAATGATCATCCCAAATACCCTTGAAATCCATGATGCAAGATCTTAACATATCTTCTAACGTCTGAATTGTTCTCTCACTTTGTCCATCCATTTGTGGATGATACACCGTACTTAACTTTAACTGCATTCCCAACTGCTCTTGTAGACTCCTCCAAAAGTTCGATGTGAATCGTGGATCACGATCTGACACAATCGATACTGGTACTCCATGTCTGGAAATTATTTCCTTAATATAGAGTCTAGATAACTGATCTAAGTTATACTTGACCCCAATTGGCAAAAAGTGAGCTGATTTTATCAATCGGTCCACTATTACCCAAATCGCATCATACCCTTTCGTTGTAGTCGGAAGTCCTACCACAAAATCCATCGTGATATTTTCCCACTTCCACTCCGAAATTTCCAATGACTGTAATAAGACACTTGGTCGTTGATGTTCGGCCTTAACTTTCTGGCAAGTCAGGCACCTACTCACGTACTCTTCTATCTCTTTCTTCATGTTCAGCCACCAAAAACTCTGTCGAAGGTCTTGATACATCTTAGTACTCCCAGGATGAATCGAAACCTCGAACTATGAGCCTCTTATAATACATGCTCCTTTAATTCCGTCTCATTCAGAACCCAAATTCTTCCTTTAAATCTTAATAATCCCTCATTATCAAGACTGTACTTAATATCTTTTTCATTGGCTAGCCGATCCTTTATCCGGTCACACTCATCAGTTTTGAGTTGTACCTCCTTAACTCTCTCTACGATGGTAGATTGCATCTCCGTTATAAACAACATTTGTCCTGCTTCACTCGGCTGCTTCACTTCCAATTCCATCCTAACCATCTCTATTATTAACTCAGTTTGAGCCGTTAACAAAGACAACTTTTCTCGACCCTTCCTACTTAAGGCGTCGGCAACTACATTGACTTTTCTAGGGTGATACAGGATTTCACAGTCATAATCCTTTATCAACTCCAGCCATCTCCTTTGCCTCATATTCAACTCCTTCTGTGTGAAGATATATTTTAGACTCTTGTGGTCCGTGTATATCTCACATTTTTCTCCATAAAGATAATTTCTCCATATCTATAGAACAAAAACTACTGCGGCCAGTTCCAAATCATGAGTAGGATAAAATTTCTCATAATCCTTCAACTGCCTAGATGCATACACAATGACCTTGACATGCTGCATAAGCACGCAACCAAGTCCTCTATGCGAAGCATCGCTATAAACTACAAAATTTCCAGTGTCATCAGGCAATGACAAAACATTCGCTTCACTCAACCTCTTCTTCAGTTCTTGAAAATTGTCCTCACACTTATCAGTCTACGTGTATTTCACCGTCTTTCTTGTCAAGTTAGTCAACGGAGTAGCTATCTTCGAAAAATCTTGGATGAATCTCCGATAGTAACCCGCTAACCCTAGGAAACTCTACACCTCAGTCGGCGTTTTTCGGTTGTTCCCAATTCGGCTTTCACCTTCATTGGATCTACTAAAACCCCTCATGGTCAATGACATGATCTAAAAATTTTACCTTCTCCAACCAAAATTCATACCTAGTGAATTTCGCATACAACTTCTCCTTTCTTAGTGTCTCCAACACTAATCTTAGGTGTTCAGCATGATCTTCTGGCGTCTTAAAATAGACTAGAATATCATCGATAAACACCACGACGAACTTGTCCAAATATTGTTTGAACACTCTGTTCATCATATCCATAAATGCAATTTGGTGCATTTGTCAACCAAATGACATCACCGAAACTTCGTAATGACCATAATGAGTCCACGAATGTTGTCTTTGGTACATCCTCATTCCTAACCTTCAACCGATGATACCCCGTTCTTAAATCTATTTTAGAAAAATACATAGCCCCTTTCAGCTGATCAAAAAGATCATCGATCCTGGGCAATGGGTATTTATTCTTTATTGTTAACTTGTTCAACTCTCGGTAGTCGATACAAAGTCTTAACGATCCGTCCTTCTTCCTAACAAACAGTACTGATGCTCCCCATGATGAAACACTCAGTTGAATGTACTTCCTGTCCAATAGTTCTTGTAATTGCACCATCAACTCCTTCATCTCCACTGGCGCCATACGATACGGTGCCCTGGAAACTGGTGCCGCTCCTGGCATAATATCTATTACAAACTCTATCTCCCTATCTGGCAGAAGACCAGACAATTCACTCAAAAATACATCAATGAATTCTCTCACTATAGGTATTTGTTCCATGGTTGCTACCACTCTCTTGGTATCAACAACATGACACAGATAACCTACACATCCCTTCCTCAGTAATTTCCTAGTTTGTGTCATGGTTAGACAACACGAACGTCCCGGTGATCTATTCTTGTAAATACTACCTGAGGTTGTCTTAATGTTTTGATGTTCACACATTTCTTTTGACAATCTATAATTGCCCCATGGTTAACTAACCAATCCATTCTGAGAATTACGTCGAATTCTCCTAACTTTATCGGTAACAAATCTACCGATAATTTACAACCTCTTATATCTACGCAACAACTCCTATGAATATCTTCAACATGAATTATGTCTTCGTTTGCTAAAGGTATAGGCAACTTTTCGGGAAGTAATCCTAATTGTCTAGCAAAATCGCATGCTATAAACGAACAAGTAGCACCCGAATCAAACAGCACGTAAGCATTTATGTCATTAATCGGAATAATACCTGCGACGACGTCCCCTGATGCAACTGCATCTTGGACTGTCATGTTAAAGGTACGGACCATCGGCCTACCCAGCTGCGCTGGACCATTAATAGCTAACTTACCGCCATTAGTGCCCCGGTTCCCATCCATCCCCTTCTTCGGGCAGTTCTTTGCCATGTGGTCAGTTGACCCACACACAAAGCACCCGTGGTTCTTCTTCGGACTTGGACAGTTAGGCACAATGTGCCCCTCCTATCCACAGTTGTAACAGACGGTCTTCCCCTTGAAACAGACTCCTAAGTGAGTCTTCCCACAGGTCTTGTAGGCCTGCATTCTCCTCTTTGGGTCTCCTTGCTTCACTCTGGTATTCCCAGAGCTAAACACCTTCCTCTTCTGTCCCTCGCCACTACCACTGGCTTCTTCAACCTTTACTCCCCCATCCACTTTCCCATTGCTCTTCTTGTCCTTGTGGTATTGACTCAGAGCCTCACTACCACCTTAAACAATTATTGCCTTCTTTTAAAATGGTTCCAAAAGAAGTACTTTGGAACACCGAAATAAGGTTATAGAGCTAGGGTTTCAAGCCCTTCTCGAACCGTCACGCCTTCCTAATCTCGGTATCCACTTGGTGTGGAGCTAACCTCGCCAGTTCATTAAACTTGGCGGCGTATTGGGGAACCGACATGTCCCCTTGTTTTAACTCGAGAAACCGCATCTCCATCCTTCCCTGCATGCTCGTGGGAGAGTAGTTCTCGAAGAATATCTCCTTGAACCTCACCCACGTTAGATTCTCGATCCTGGCCCTAGCCTGATTGGCTTCCCACTAAAAATTGGCCTCTCCCTTCATCATATAGGTTGCAAAGGCAACCTTTTGGGCCTCGTCGACATTTTCTATCATAAATGCCTTCTCTATTTTCTTCGCCCATGTTTGGGCTTCGATAGGGTCCGTAGTTCCTTTGAACTCCGGTGGACCCACACTCTTGAAATCCTTAAAGGTAGTAGCTCGTGCTACTCCTGGATTTACGGGGATATTAGCCCATGTTCTATTAAAGGCAGCTGTTAATAAATTAACAAACTCCTGCATCGGGTTAACCGAACCTCCATCCGGATGATTTACATTAGTTCCTTGGTTACATTGCACTCTTCTCGGTGGCATTTTGCTGAAACAATAAACATACATTTCGTTATTATTCCTTTCTTTATTAGTTATTATTTGATATTAAATAATAACTTCAACATCCATTACTCACTGTTTTCCATAAAAAGGCTTATATTCATTCTTTGTAGTATAATACTACATTATTTACATTACACAGCCTAAGCTGATTATATTACTTTCCCGCTATTTCTTTTCAAAAATTGGGATTTACAAAAGACTACCCTTCACTATACAAAAGAGGGCTTTACGTCACTACTAATTACAAAATATTTACATACCTAAACTACTCTAGCTACTACTAGATTACATCTACCTTAAGGCATTATCAAAATCTGCCTTGGCAAGACTGGCAATGATATCATGGCTAATAGTATGCCGCGTCTGCCCCACCTCTACAGGATAACCAGCTACCTGCTGTTGGAAATCTGTGTGAAAACTCCTATAAATATAGGACATCCTCCCTATCTTCTGTAGTTTGGTCTTTAGCTCCTCCTTGAGCTCAAAGACCTCATGTTTCAGTTCATGGACCTTGTCCTTGGCCAAAACCCTTTCATCGTGCTCCTGCTCCCACATGGACTCAACATCAGTCTTGTCCTCTATGACAGCTTGGAGCTCTGCCTTCAGCTCCTTGACCTCCTGACAGTAATGGATATTTCTATCTAATACTAACATGAACAGAGACATCATCGACCCCCCCAAGAGCTATCTCTGCTGCTATAGCTACTAGATTAAAGGACACTGCCTCCACTTCCTCCTCTATCATACCATCGAATACTGATATGAGGTCAGGATCCTCTGAGTCTCCAGACTCAATGACAACTAACTCAGGCTCTGCCACTATGGGATTCGGTATGACCTCTACTTGGTTCACCGACTCTTTACTAATAGCCTGTTCATCTACATACATTTCATTTACTCCTGACATCTACACAAAACAATTAAGTTGATTAGTACACGTCAGTAGAATAATAAAAACACATAACATAATCATAATGCATTTTTATAAGGTTATTTTCTTCTTTTACTTCTTTGACTTCTCTTAAGGTTATGAATTAAGGTTTTTAATCCCCCCTTAACTTTTATAACCTAATGCTTTGATACCAACCTGTGACGCCCCCAAATCCAGGTATCTTCCAACCTGACAAATGGTGCTACATGGTACTACCATTCACACATACATTCTATTGAAAAGTCTCAAAAGAATGAATATGTCTTATATATATTCAAAATAATATTACATTTCCCCAGGTTCTTTATAACCCATTCATTCATTCTTTCATAATATTCAATATATTACAAATGTTCACCTATACTATTACATACGTAATCTAAGGGTTCGTCTTCGCCTTGCCCTTATCCTTGCCAGAGCCTTTGGTCCGTTCGATCTTAGCTGTGATCATACGGTTTAAGCAAGAGTGAGCATGACTAGCTCAGCAAGTACTACAATTCTAATAAACAACATGCTTGAAACATAGAACTCGTATATCTTCAATAACTGAATAATAGCTACGAAGTACTATCGATAATTCAAAATAGCACTTCTTTTCATTCAAAACATTTTACAACAACAATATTCAGTAAAACATCAATTCCGGTCCAAGACCTTGAGCATTTCATAAGTTCTTTTGAAAAGGACATCCCGGCACTAAGTCCGTAAGTTTGACATTACTTACGAGCACGTTTAGGTGATCAACCTATAGTACTCTATGTTGATCAACACTACATTCATTAAACGTGTATACGTTTAAGTTGTGGCAACCTCATGTGCCTGTCGTTAAACGACAAAAACATTTTAGCATACTCAGTCTTCGTTTGAAAACCACACTAATATAACTCGGTAAACATTAACCATGCTTGATAGAATCATAATATAAGTCTAGCCGAAAGAATTGGCTTTGACTTCATCATACAAGACTTCATGTGAAAGAATACTTGAATTTCAAAGCTTGTCCAGACTGAACTGGAACAAGGGTTAGAATACTTGCCTTTAGCGACTGCTTAATGTTTATCACACGTACACTTTAATTCTCTAAGTTTCTACAATACATGATCATATAACGTACCACATTAGGTCATATATAATCAAGTATGTATACTACTATATCTTACCCTTCATCTCAATCTAATACCGACTTAGATTTGTTATTATTGGTTCCGGCTTTTCGTTACATTTTTACATTACATTCATGTTTATTTACTTATCTTCAACCTTTAGACAACATAAATAAGGTTTAACAATACCTTACAATACCTTATTAAGTTCCTCAGTTTATTATTCTTTGAGTTCTTTGTTTCATGTTATACTTGTAAACCTTCATCCTTTGTCCAAACTCTAGGGTTGGTCTGCTGGCGCCACACCATTACTCTTCTAGCTGCGGAGTTAACGAGTGCAGGCCGGACTGCAGAGTCTCCTTTTTAAGGAGATTAGATGTGTCTGCGCCTCGTCTTTTGGCATGGTCTTAAACTCTGAGTGCCTCGCGATAATTTTTCTGATTTTGAAATTTTGAAATTTTTGTGAAACTCCCGTACGCATAACTTCTTCTTTATAAGTCCGATTTGTCTCATTCAAAAGCCTATGGTTCACAAATTACATACTCTATGCGTTCATGAAAGAATTTTATCTAATTGACTTCGTTTGCTAAAATTTCACATATTAGTTCATTTTTAATGAAAACGATAAACGTTCATGAACATTCAACGCTCGTTTCTTCATTCTAAGTCAGAATCCAGTCATTTTTGAGTTTGCAACTCTATAATGCCAAATATGACTTGTCTCCATCGAAAACCAACGTTTCCGACTTCAAACACAAAATACGACTTCCATTTCGAGAATTTCACGAATTCGACGATTATCATCCAATCGTGTGAATTCTGGCGAAACCCCACTACTAATCATTATAAATGGATTTTAATCAACATATGAATATTTCAAGTTACTTATTACACTAACTTATTATCAAAGTAAGTTTTGACTTATTCTCATAAGTTAATAACTTAATCAACTTATAAACTACAAATTTCCTTGCTTATGACTTAATATGGACTTAAGTCCATCAATCAATGTTCTCATACCATATCGAACATACTAACATCATATAACAAACATATGATAAGTTCTTCACAAGTTTATCAACTTATTTAAGTTCAAGTTGCTTATTCAACTTATTTGGCTTAAGTTCATTCATTACTTACTTCTTATATGTTCTTAGCATACATGCACATTAAGTTACACTTCTCTATCAATCTTATTATGGTAGAGATAGACTAATAGATCACAAGATAATTTACCTTGGATGACTAAAGTCTTCTTCTTTGAAATCTAGCAAAAGGTTGATTTGGCTTTAAAAGTGCTTATTCTCTCTAACACTTAAGTTAATTTGTTCTGGGTGAAAGTTGAATAATGAAAAATGATCAACAAAGTCTCCTATTTATAGGCTTGGCAAAGTGAGGGCATAATGGTCTTTTAGGCCTTGCACCTCCTCAACTAACCTCCTTAATCCACCTTCTTATTAACCTCCTTACTATTCATTGATTTACAACTAAGTAAACTTGCTAGCCACATCTATTACTTGATCATCACAACACTTGATCATCACACAAAGTGCTTGCCCATCAAGACTACCCATATTTACTCTTGGTTTGCTCCATAGGCTAACCCATTGGGCTTACTTAATTAATCTAGTTAATTCTTATTAGGCTTGCATTACATTAGTTTGGACTCATGATTAACAAACACTTGGGCTTGCATATCACTTTCTATTGGACTTCTACCAATATGCTAATAATCCTACAAGTCCATTCCATTTAATTAAGAATCTTGACATATATACTATACGTATAATTCTCGTATGCTAGCTCGTATACTAATTTGTAATATATGTTATTCCATTCTCCATACTTAATAGTATAATACGTCGTATTATACTTACGTTCAATACCTCGCATAATGCCTACGCATCATACGATTAATACTTTCTCTTCTTAACGCTTAATAATCCTAACGTTCTCTAATTAAGTTCACATGCGAAATATTGCGTTTTCTATACTTAGATTATTATTACATAATCCATCTCACCTTGATATTATAACGTTACGTATTTCTCGGAAGTTCAAAAATAATTCCTGAGCGGAAATCGATGAATAGTGTTTTTCAAAAAAATTCTCGGAAAGCTTTTATTTTCGTCTTAGAAATTTAAACACTTTAATTCTCTTACGTAGTTAAAATACTACGACATTCCGACGTTTCTAGGTTATAGAACAACAATCATCTTATCAACACGTAATAATAATATATAATATTATTTTATTCATTATTTAAAGTATTTACAAAGGTTCGATTTTTCGGGGCGTTACATTAATGCTATACCAAAAATCATATGGTAAAAGTAATTAAAACATAAAGTTGATTTAATTAAGTTTTGTTATCTCATCCTATGTGATGAGACAATTAAATGTGTACTCTAAAGTAAGGGAGTAAATAAATATGTATTGTTAAAATATTTATTTCTATACCAATGAGTAATATTAAATTATTAGTGATCAATTAAATTAATTTCACACATGTTATGAATATTATATTATGTGGACTAATGTACATGGATTATATGATGTGAGTACATAAATAATCCCTAATTTTCCTAACATGGTAACAATTGTACATTACAATTACATTTTTGGGAAGTAAAGTAACTGGTTAATCGCTTGGCTGAGTAATAAAATCTACCAGTTGAACAAAACGTGCTCAAACTCCATTTGCGTAACTTCCAAGCTGTGAACAGTAACCTCAAAACATAGGTGATGATGGATAAAAAGATGACTTGGAAGTGGTAGTTAAACTACTCTTAATTAACCATTGTTTTCTTCTTATGCACCATGGATTCCAACTTCAGCGTAAAGCCAATGCCCAATTCATCAATTCTCTATATAAAATAACTACATTTTCAGTTTTACGTTGTTGAAATTTGTCTGAAAAACTTTGAGAAATTGAGTTTGAATGTTTGTCATTCAAAGAAGAGGCTAGCAATCTCAGAAGGAAGAAACTAAGTATACTAAGCTTCAAAGAGGTATAAAATCCTAACTTTTGTACTTAGTTGGGTTTTACCAAATTCTTTGAATTACTTGAAATTCTCTGTCAATCAATGTGAATTAGCATGCTATCATGTGTTTAGGAAGTATGTGTAAATATATGGAACCTTTAATGATGGAATTAAACATGTTTAAACCAAGAAGAATCATTCTTTGGTTGATCTTTCTACAAAATGCAGAGCAAGTTATCGCTTCATTCTGTAGTAGGCAATTGCTACTAATTTATACTAGGGTGCAATGCAGCTGTGCCAGACCCCAAAATATGATTCTGCTTTCTGTTTTCAATCTGATTAATTTTAGCATACTGATGTGAATTAAACATACATAGAAATAAGTTTAACATGAAGATTAAGGTTCCTTGACAGGGCATGAATGAGTTGGTGGATGTTAGTATGCATAAAATAAAGAAAATGATACTTTTGAAAATAGAACTTGATGAAACTAATGAACTTTAAGTTCTGATTTGGTGAACATGTATATATGTTATAGCTACACATTAGATGTGATTCAAAGTTGTATACGTATACTAGGATGTAACTCTCATTTGGTTTAAAATAACTTTACAAAACAAACTTGGATGTGCTTTGATATACATTCTGAACTTAGAACTTATATAATTTATATTTCTTATATGGCCACACATACTACATACCTATGTTCATTTTGGTTAAACACATTGAAAGTTATACAAGCATGCGTTAGAGATGTTTGCAAAAATATTGATACTGGTTATGCATATAGGATGAGAACCTTTGTAAACATACATATTAACTAGTTTCATGACTACCTCACATGCATGCATGATGGACCTTATAGCCTTTGTAATTTCATGATCTTGATTGGCCTAACTTATTTGAAATCCTAAGTGAAAACCATAACATACCAAGGATAAGTGTAGGATCACCGTAAAAGAATGCGAGACCCTTTAACATGCTATTATAGTAAGTGTTGTTATCATAAGACTGATATAGGAAATACAAATCTTAACTTTGGTGCTGCCAGGGACAAGATACAATTATCTTGGCCCTTACGCGATAGCCAGACGCAATTTGCATCATCCTACAATAGGTTTTGGTTACATTTATAATCAGATGTTCAAAGCATGCTTATATGGTTACTTTAACTTGTATGACTAATATGCTATGTAATGTGTTAAGAAGCATGCTAAGTGATAGAGTTTGATATTTAATAAGGGATTATAAACTTTTAAATGTTAAATCCAAAAGAATGTTTGCAAACTATAAAGCAATGATTTGAAACCAAGTTGTCTGACATTGTAGTGTTTTACAAACTGATTTTGTGCTATAAGGATGTAGGATATATGATCTAGTATATGTAGAGTATATGACTAAGTTAGACGTTATTGTGTGCATTTAAACTTACATATGTGAGCTTATGTAACTAATGAATATCCTATACGCGTAACTATATTATATTAGGATTCGAAAGAGTGTTGATAAACTATATTTTGGTAAACTATGCTTGAGGTAAGTATTCGAATCTTACTCTTTATTGAGCATTATTTGAACTTGTGTTATTATTGATAGTACAAGTAGAACTTTGAAAGTTTAAATACTTCGTAATCTAGAAATGAAATGGTTTACAAACCTTGATTAGAACAAAAATTGTTCATATATATACTATGAAAGAAAACTGTTTAAGCCATTGCTTCAGCTAGAACATTGATATTTGATCGAAAGCTATCCAAACCAAATTAACTTGTTGGAGACTCTTATAACTAAGATGAACAACCCTCCTGGTAGGGGAATTATATATTATCGGGGAACCAACGTGCGCACATGAGAAAGACTAAATGTTATGCATGACATAGGGTACTTTAGGCTGATCACATGTTGTACTCGTTTTGTAGAATTATCAGTAATATCACTGTTAATTCTAGGAGAAGTTCATAGTCCTTAGTGATTGCTCAATATTTATTTCTTTTAAATCATGAATTAATAAATCGTTAAATATTGGATATTTTCTGGCCATAGCGACTATTGTTGATATTCATCGATACTTCTTGCTATCTTGAACTATCATTATTGATTTACCCTTGAGAAATTAAAACTGTATTGATTACCTTTTTTGCTATATTACTTGTTGGGCAAATTTGTTGCTCATTCTTACTTCCCTAAAAACATTTCAGTTAAGACAAAGCAAGGCGGACCCTCAGGCATTGATAAGGGCAAGGGCAAAGCTACTGAGCAATTGTATTTAGTGAAGATTATTATATTCATGAAATGACATAAGTTATACTATGTACTAGTTATATCTAAATATGTTTAATTATACTTAAGATATGTAAGAGATGTTTAAGTTACGAACCCTTGGGACGAAAATAATTATATTATAACAATGGAATTTATTCTATTATTCCGTTGTGTGAGATGTTGAATTATTGTTAGAGTTAATACGTGACAATCAAATTTGAGACAAGTGTGGTCTGAATTTGGGGGCGTCATAGGATTTGTCATCTATAGTGATGCTTCAGGCAGAGGGTTAGGATGTGTTCTCATGCAACATGGGAATGTCATAGTCTATGCCTCGCGATAACTCAAATAATATGAGAGGAATTATCCTACTAATGATCTAGAGTTGGCAATTGTCGTTTTTGCGCTTAAAATATGGAGGCATTATCTGTATAAGGAGAAAGTGGAGAACTATACGGATCATAAAAGTCTCAAATATTTCTTCACTCAAAAGGAACTCAACATGCGGCAACAAAGTTGGGTCGAGCTGTTGAAAGATTATGATAATACCATTCAATACCATCCTGGAAAAATGAACGTTGTAGCTGACGCGTTGAGTAAAAGACCATATACAGGTATGATTGCGATATTGTCAACGCAAATGCCCATTTTGTATGACTTACAAAGGATGGAGATAGAGTTAAAGACTCCAGGGACCCAAGTGATGATGTCAAATATATGAGTAGAAACGACTTTAATCGATAAAATTAAAGCTGCTGAAGCTATAGACCTGGAGCTGATGCATATGAGGAAAAAAGTACAAGAAGGTACTATTCCGGAAGCAAGAATCGATGAAGAAGGAATACTTTAAGTCAACTCCAGACTTTGTGTTCCTAATGACTCTGACTTGAAGTATAAAATCATGATGGAGGCATAAAACACACCGTTTGCAATCCATCTTGGGAGTACCAAAATATATCATGATCTTCGACATACATTTTGGTGGAGCAATATGAAGAGAGAGATAGCGGAGTTTATCTCTAGCTGTTTAACTTGTCAACGTGTTAAGGCAGAGAATCAAATGCCAAAAGGTCAATTGCAACCACTTGAAATTCTAGAATGGAAGTGGGAGCACATTACCATGGATTTCATTACTTGTCTTCCAAAGGTTTCTCGAGCCATAGATGCAATTTGGGTCATTGTCGATAGATTGACCAAATCTACTCATATCTTACCTATACTAGAAACTTATTCACTTGAACGTCTTGCTCGTATATACATAAATGAGATTCTAAGACTGCATGGTATTCCAGTATCCGTAGTTTCTGCTCGAGACCAAAGATTCACTTCACGATTTTGGGTTAGTTTGCAAAAAGCCATGGGCACGGATTTACAATTTAGTTCAGCATACCATCCTCAAACGAACGGGCAGTCAAAGAGGACTATTCAAACTCTTGAATATCTATTAAGACTTTGTGTTCTAGACTTCAAAGGAAGTTGAGACAAGTTCTTGCCATTAGTGGAATTCTCCTACAACAATAGTTATCAAGCAAGTATAGGCATGGCTCCATTCGAGGCGTTATATGGATGCAAGTGTCATTCTCTAGTATGCTGGGATGAGGTGGGTGAAGCAACGTTGTTGGGACCAAAATTCTCATCAATTCACTAAGACTCACAAGAGAAATATAGATAGAGAAACTATAGAGAGGAAGAAGAAGAGTATTTTGCCACTTCACTATTGCAGTATCCAGTCTTCTACTAAGGTAAGGGGTATTATTTATTTCATATTCGCTTACCATATTATTTTTTGTATTCATAAGAAATTTTATTTCGTTCAATATTCGCAAGGAATATTATTTTTGTTCAATATTCGTAAGGAATATTATCTTCGTTCAATATTCGTAAGGAATATTATTTTCGTGCAACAGTTGTAAGGGATATTATTTTTGTTTAATATTCGTATGAAATAATATTTTCTTTCATACTCTGTAGTATGTAAGTAATATTATTTTATTTTTATTCCTAATTCTACACTCATTTTGTTAAAGTATTGCTTCTATTTATGAGAAAAATTGATTTCTTTCGGTCCAAATTATTTTTGATACAATATTATTCTTGAATTTTACTCCACAAAGCAGTATCATGTTGACAATTTGGACATTATTGAATTCTGGATAAATTAAATTATAAATCTTTAAAATTTATCATTGCTCTTATTTAATTGAATTCTTATATCATTGTCATCATCCTCATGCTTATATTGTGATGAAAGTCATCTTTGGCCCGTAGTGTATAGATGGACTTTTGATTGATATGATTATGACCAGGGATTATTCGGTATAATCATGACCAATAATGTTACAAATGGTGTGGTAAAAGTCCTCATTGGCCCGTAGTGCATTGATGGACAGTTGTTGGCATGATCATGACCATTGGTGATTACACGAATATCCTTGGCCCGTAGTGCATGGATAATTCAGTGATGTGGATTATTTATTGAGCTGAGTCTCAGCGATAAAAGTGATGATAAACTTTTTAAATCATAGAAGATAATAGATATCATGCTCTACTTGACTCTTCTAATGGATTGCTTGTTCCACTGCAGTTAAACTTGTTGTTTATTGTATTCAATCAGTTTAACACTATTGAAGGCTAACGATAATTTATTTTGCATTATCTTAGTCATAATATTTCTTACTGGGCTAGTTGAGCTAACCTTTTTGCTTTTATTGTTCTCTTCAGGAAATGTGAACGTAGTTGGGACTAGTCGGGGAATGGAGTGACGGTCCAGATGGTTGGTTTAGTAGTCCTCACTATTCTATGAAATAGTGTGATAATAATTGTAATGAGGACTCCATTGAGTTTGGATATTGTCTAGAAGATAATATTCATGTTAAAACTCTCAACTTATGTTACACGACAGTTGTGTAATTAAGTTTGTATTTGTATTCTATACCATGTATTTGGTGACTCGGAATGGGTGATGTATATCTATTTTGGGGGCGTCACATAAACTCATTAGATAGTCCACCATTGTTCTATAAAAAGGCAGCTACATTTCATTTTTCACGTTGCTATAAATTGTCTAATAAAATTTCCAATTGAGAGGGTGTGTAAGACCCCAACTTTTAAAAATAAAAATTTAATTTTCTCTAAATATTATTCTTGAATATTAATGTGTGGATTTGATATAATGTTATAGTTGTGGGTAATATTTATAAATTTTGCAAAGTAAGCAAGTTGTCATAAATATTCGATTGGTCGGGGAATACTCGTTTTAACAGGGAATATTCATACGACGACACAATCGTTGGTGGACCCCCCCAATAGAATTATTGTCGGAGTTAGAAAACGACAAAAATATCTTTTTATAAAAATAACGGCGAAAGTTTTACCATTAACTGTTGAAATACCCGGTGATAAAAGTATAGTAATACGCGTGGTTGCATAGTAGCACACGATATTGATTATTGATGCTTACGTGAGAAGTCACTCAGTTTTATTCAATTATTGCCACAGTAATTGCTGCATAGTATCTCAAGTTATTGATTCAATTATTGTCACAATATTTTATATTATTAAATCAATAATTGTGACGACAAAGTTATTTATATTATTATTTGCATTATTGACGATGTCTAGAAAGTTCTGTCGAGGAAAGGGGTTTGGTCACCTAATTGTGCGTCAGTAGGGAGAAATCCTTATCGAAAAGCCCCCTCTTTCCTGGGAATGATCTAGTTATTAATATTATGAGTTATAATACTAATGATGCATGTTATTAAAAATATATTGTGTGAAGCCAAGTGAGTTGAGATAAATAGAAAGGGATTTTTATGAGGTATTTATTATAAATTTTGCTTATTATATGGACCCCACTTACTCAAAATAAATCGATAAAAAGTTAACTTAGTTTTGTTATTACTTATATATATATATATATATATATATATATATATATATATATATATATATATATATATATATATATTATAAGTTTTGTTTTTTATATAAAATAGAATATATTATATTTTATTATTTGCATAGTACTGCGTAGTGTTGCATAGTGCTGCATAGTAAAATCAAATTTTTTTCAATCGATCGAAATGTCGCCCGTGAACTTTTCCCTGTGCATCCGTGATTTTTTTTTTCTAAATAGTATCCTTCCATTCTCTTATAAATAGGATGCTTAGTTTAGAATTGAAAATCACACCAGAATCAGAGAATTATTCTTCTATAATATTGAACGTATTTTTTTAGAGTTTAAGGAAGTTTTGAGTGTAGAAAACAGTGCAAGTTTTCTTCAAGAATATCTCCACCCTACCAGTCAAAAATACTCTCCTTTTAAGGTAAGAGATATTATTTTTGTTCAATATTTGTAAGAAATAATATTTTCTTCCATACTCTATCGTATGTAAGTAATATTATTTCGTTTCAGATTCCGAATTTTACACTCATTTTGTTAAAGTATTGCTTCTATACTCCGTGAAATTAGTAGAATATCTTTGAAATTTGCGCTTCATCTAGTATCTTTTCACGGAAATATTATTCTGAACATTCTTAATAATTTTTAATCTTTTTATGTCGGGGAACTATTCACAGGGTACTATTCCTGAAGTACTATTCATAGTATAATATTCACTCGGGGAACTATTCATGACAAAAATTGATTTCTTTTCAGTTCAAATCATTTTTGATACAATATTATTCTTGAAATTTACTCCACAAAGACGTATCATGTTGACAATTTGGACATTATTGAATTCTGGATAAATTGAATTATAAATCTTTAAAATTTATCCTTGCTTTCATTTAATTGAATTCTTATATCATTGTCATCATCATCATGCTTATATTGTGATGAAAGTCATCTTTGGCCCGTAGTGCATATATGGACTATTTATTGGTATGATTATGAATATGTATCGGTATAATCATGACCTGTAATGTTACAAATGATGTGGTAAAAGTCCTCATTGGCTCGTAGTGCATTGATGGACAGTTGGTGGCATGATCATGACCATTAGTGATAACATGAATATCCTTGGCCCGTATTGCATGGATAATTCGTGGATGTGATACTATTGAATATCCTTGGCCCGTAGTGCATGGATAATTCAGTGATGTGGATTATTTATTGAGATGAGTCTCGGCGATAAAATTGATGTTAAACATTTTAAATCATAGAAGATAGTAGATATCGTGCTCTACTTGACTCTTCTAATGGATTGCTTGTTCCGCTGCAGTTAAACTTATTGTTTATTGTATTCTATCAGTTTAACATTGTTGAAAGCTAATGATAATTTATTATACATTATCTTAATCATAATATTTCTTACTGGGCTAGTTGAGCTCACCCTTTTTCTTTCATTTTTCTCTTCAAGAAATGAGAACGTAGCCAGGACTAGTCGAAAAATGGATTGACAGTCCGAGATGGTGGCTATAGTAGTCCTCACTATTTTATAAAATAGTGTGATAATAATTGTAATTATGAGGACTCCATTAGAGTTTGGATATTGTCTAGAAGATAATATTCGTGTTAAAATTCTTAGCTCATGTTGTATAATTAAGTTTGTATTTGTATTGTATACCATGAATTTGGTGACTTAGAATTGGTTATGTATACCTATTTTGGAGGCGTCACAGTTGGTATCAAAGCGTAGGGATATGATCATTGGCTAAGATGTGAGACTAGAACTAGGAGGGAGAGATGGGTAAATCCTTTGCTAGTATGACCTACGTAAGCTTATTTATTATTCAATTGGTCGGTCAGAGTATAGGGATAATATATGGCATGTCAATTAACCCTTGTTTTGTGGCAGTGTTTGAAAATAACATATAAAAATGTTGAGATAAGCAATGGAGCATAGAAGACCGTTGAGTCACCATAGATCAATAACCAGGATAATGTGCATCAGGAATACAACAATCCTCATGTAAACAACAACACCGACCAAATGATGAACGATGGGATGTTTAGAAGCTTTTTGTAATTCATGGAACATCAGGCGAGAGAGACTCCTGTGCAAAATGCAGGTGGAAACACTGGCAACTCACGAATGGTCACCGCTAAGCAGTTCACGGAGTTGGGACCATCGAAGTTTTTGGGAAAGCCGGAACCACTTAAGGAAGAGACGTGGATAAAGCAGATCACCAAGATATTTGATGTCTTAGGATGCTCCGAGGAGAAAAAGGTTCCCTTTGCCACCTTCATGTTGCAATGAGAGGCAGATTTCTGGTGGGAATCTATAAAACGTACTAAACTTGTCAAACTAAAGATGTCTTGGGAGAAGTTCCAAGAATTATTCAATAACAAGTACATCCCCAAAAGTATTCATCACATGAAGGAAGTGGAATTCATCAAGCTGGAGCAAAATAATATGGTTGTGTCGTAGTATGAGGCTAAGTTTGCCGAGTTATCTCGGTGTACATCCCATTTGGTTGATAATGATGAGAGAATAATGTGAATGTTTCTAAGAGGTTTGAAACCCAAAATACGTCAATACCTTATTTCTCACAAACTTTGCTTATATTTAGATGTTGTGAATAAGGCTCTGTTATTGGAGCGCGATAATGAGTTAACCTAACCAAGAGAGAGCAACTGACAACATGATAATACCAGTGGTAGCAGTCATCGAAGCGGTGACAACAAACATGGAGGGAATCACTATGCTTGAAATGGTAACCACTTCGGTTGTAATCATGGCCAAGACAGTAGAAGTGGAAATTTTAAGAAGAGAAGGTTCAACAATGATGGAAATACCGCAACACTAACACCCATTTTCAAAGAAGGAGAACGACCACTAATCGTATGCTTCAAATACGGAGGGGAGGGACACATCAGTCCAAATTGCACGATGCAACCCAAAGTGTGTTACAATTGCAGAAAAGAAGGTCACCTAGCCCAATTTTATCGTGTAGTGAAGTCAAGTCCAGCTGGGATGGAGGCACCAAAGGTCATCCCAGACAAGTCAAAACCAGTAGTTCAAGGGAGAGCGTTTTTCGTGACCTCCCAAAAAGCATTGAACCCGAACGAAGTTATCATGGGTAAGCTAATCATAAACTCTTGCGAAGCCTATGCCTTATTTGATACCGGTTCTACCCATTCTTTTATTTCTCCTACTTACGCTCAACGTTTAAATTTAACTCCAGAGAAATTAGACTTTGACTTATCTATTGAAACTCCATTGGGAGAAACCTTCATTACATCAACTGTTTATAAGTCTTGTTTGATTCAAATCGGCACCCTCACGTTACCTGTCAATCTTATCTCTGTGAAAATACTTGCATTTGATGTGATTTTAGGGATTGATTGGTTAACTACTCATCATGCTAAAATTGATTGTTTTCGTAAGGTTGTTAGCGTTCATATTCCTAACCAACGTATTATGTGAATTCAAGCAACCAAACTACTAAAGTCAATCACTGTCATATCAAGCCATAAAGTTATTCGTTTATTGAAAAACAGATGTCAAGCTTTCTTAGCCCATGTCACTGATTTAAATAAAAATACGTCAGATTTGAATGATATTTCTATTGTCAATAAATTTACTGACGTATTCCCTGAAGAACTTCTTGGCCTAACCCCAGACCGTGAAATCAAATTTTGTATCAACCTTGAACCCGGTAAAAAACCCATTTCCAAAGCCCCATATCGAATGGTTCCTATTGAACTTCAGGAGTTAAAAACCCAACTATAGGAATTGTTAGACATCAGTTTCATTCATTCTAGTACGTCTCCTTGGGGTGCTCCTGTTGTATTCGTAAAGAAGAAAGATGAAAGTATGCAACTTTGTATTGATTATCGGGAGTTGAATCATGTTACCATCAAAAATAGGTACCCATTACCTCGTATTGATGACATATTTGACAAGTTGCAAGGTGCCAAATTCTTTTCAAAGATCAATCTTCGTTCTGGATATCATTAGTTAAAGATTAAAACTAATGACACTCCAAAGACTGCTTTCAGAACTCAGTACTAGTATTACGAATTCCTAGTCATATCTGTTGTATTGACTAATTCTTCTGTTGCCCTCATGGATATGATGAATGGAGTATTCAAGGAATATTTGGATCATTTTGTGGTTGTCTTTATTGATGTCATCCTCATTTACTCCAAAATCCATGAAGATCATGAGCAACACTTGAGGCTGATACTCCAAAAGCTTCGTGAAAATAAGATATATGCCAAGTTGAAGAAATGCGAGTTCTGGCTTGAGGAAGTAGCATTCCTTGGGCACGTGATATCAAATCACGGAATATCTGTTAACCCAGTGAAGATTAAAATAATTCAAAGCTAGGAGCAACCTAAGTTAGTGACTGAAGTACGTAGCTTTCTAAGCTTAGCTGGTTATTATCAGGGATTTGTGGGAGGATTTTCTTGAATCGCTACTCCATTAACTCTGCTGACTCGAAAAGATACAAAATTTAGTTGGAGCGAGGAATGCAAGAAGAGTTTTCAAGAACTCAAGAGGAGACTCATTTCAGCACCTTTCTGACAATACCATCTGGTTCAGAGGGATTTGTCATCTACAGTGATGCTTTGGGCAGAGGGTTAGGATGTGTTCTCATGCTTCATGGGAAAGTCATAGCCGATGCCTCGCGACAACTTAAAGAATATGAGAGGAATTATCCTACTAATGATCTAGAGTTGGCAGCTGTCATTTTCACACATAAAATCTGGAGGCATTACCTGTATGGGGAGAAAGTGGAGAACTATACGGATCATAAAAGCCTCAAATATTTCTTCACCCAAAAGGAACTCAACATGCGGCAATGATGTTGGCTCGAGCTGTTGAAAGATTATGATCATACCATTCAATCCATCTTGGAAAAACGAACGTGGTAGCTGACGCATTGAGTAAAAGATCATATGCGGGTACGAGTGCGATATTGTCAACGCAAAGGCCCATTTTTATGACTTACAAAGGATGGAGATAGAGTTAAAGACTCCAGGGACCCATGTGATGATGTCAAATATATGAGTAGAATCGACTTTAATCGATAAAGTTAAAGCTGCTCAAGCTACAGACCTGGAGTTGATGCGTATGAGGAAGAAAGTATAAGAAGGTATTATCCCAGAAGCAAGAATTGATGAAGAAGGAATACGTCGAGTCAACTCTAGACTTTGTGTTCTTAACGACTGTGATTTGAAGTATAAAAATTATTATAGAGGCGCACAACACACTGTTTGCAATCCATCTTGGGAGTACCAAAATATATCGTGATCTTCGACATACATTTTGGTGGAGCGATATAAAAAGAGAGATCGCAGAGTTTATCTCAAGGTGTTTAACTTTTCAACGTGTCAAGGCAGAGCATCAAGTGCCAAAAGGTCCATTGAAACCACTTAAAATTCTAAAATGGAAGTGGGAGCACATTACAATGGATTTCGTTATTGGTTTTCCCAAGGTTTCTCAAGGCATTGATGTAATTTAGGTCATTGTCGATAGATTAACCAAGTCTGCTCATTTTTTACCCATACGAGAAACTTATTCACTTGAACATCTTTCTCAGATATATATATATATATATATATATATATATATATATATATATATATATATGAGATTATAAGACTGGACGGTATGCAAGTATCCATAGTTTCTGATCGAGACCCAACACTCACTTCAAAAAGCTATGGGCACAGATTTATGATTCAGTTCGGCATATCATCCTCAAACGATCAATTCTAGCATATTGATATGACTTGAACATGTATGGAAATAAGTTTAACGTGAGGGTTTAAGTTCTTTGGCACAACATGAATGATTTGGTTGGTGTTAGTATGCATGGAATAAGGAAAAAGATAGTTTCAAAAAATAGGCTTTGATGAAACTAATGGACTTTAAGTTCAGATTTTGGTGAACATGCATATATGATATAGCTACACATGAGATGTAATTCAAGGTTATATACATATACTAAGATGTAATTCCCATTTGGTTTAAAATAACTTTTCAAAACAAACTTGGATGTGTTATAATGTAATAAACATGATGTGGTGCACATTATGAACTTAGAACATATATGATTTATATTTCTTATGTGGCCACACATATTACTTACGTATGCTCATTTTGGTTAAACACATTGAAAGTTACTCAAGCATGAGTTTAAACATGTTTTAAAGTGATTAACGATGCTAGCTATGAGCAAAAGATGTGAACACTTATAAGCATGCGTAGTACGCATGGTGATTACATGACCCTATTTGGTCGTGATTCTGTGGAAATCCTAAACTAAGACCATGACATGTAAAAATGAACTTAAGTTGGTCATACACTTATGAAAAGTCCTCTAGCATGTTATGTGTAAGTGGCTAGGTATGCTAAAGTGTAGGACAGAAATAGGAAATGTAAGGCTCAACTCTGATCTGGCCAGGGGGAAGCGCAGCTGTGTCGGCCCTAAGCCTAACCAGGGGGTAGTTGCGTCATCCTGCAGAATAGTCTTTCTAATCTAATTTGTGATATGAGATGTAATGCATGCTTGTGTTAATGTCTAAATCTGTAATACATGTTTACACAGTATTTGAAATATCTATAAGCATGCTAATGATAAAGATTATAAAGTTGATATATGTTTATAAACTTTGAACGTTGAGTCAAAAGAGGATTACGAACTATGTTATTTGATTTCATGATGTCTTATAACTGATTTTGTGCTATGAGTATGTAAGATATGTGATGTATTATGTATAGAGTATACTACTAAGTTAGACGTTTATGTGTGCATTTAAAATTACATACCATGCACGAGTATACATAACTAATGAATATTCTATACGCATAACTATATTATGTTAGGATTCAAAAAGTGTTGATAAGCTATACTTTGGTAAACTACGCTTGAGGCAAGTACTCGAAACCTACTCTTTATTGAGAATTACTTGAGCTTGTACTATTATGGTTTGTACAAGTAAATCCTTGAAAGGATGATTCATATCTCATGACTTAATATTTCGTAGTTTAGAAATGAAATTGTTTTCGAACCTTGATTTTGAATGATAATTGTTCATGTATATATTGTGAAAGAAAACTGTCTAAGCCATTACTTCGGCTATACTATTGATATTTGATCGAAAGCTATCCAAACCAAATTAACTTGGTGCAGACTCTTATAATTGAGATGAACAATCCTCTTGGTTGGGGAATTATATATTTGTCGGGGAACCGACGTGCGTACATGAGAATGATTAAATGTTATGCATTACATAGGGTACTTTAGGCTGATCACCTGTTGTACTCGTATTGTAGAATTATCAGTTTATTACTGTTAATTCTAGGAGAAGTTTATAGTCCTTAATGAGTGCTCAGTATTCATTACTTTGAAATCTTGAACTGATTAAGCATTGAATCTTATTGATATCTTTCTGTCCGTAAAGATTATTGTTGAGAACCATTGATATTTCTTGCTATCCTTGAACTATCATTATTGTTGTACCCTTGAGAAGTTAAAAACTATATTGAGTACCCTTATTGCTATGTTATTTGTTGGGCAAACTTGTTGCTCATTCTTACTTTCTCTAAAAACATTTCAGTTAAAACAAAGCAAGGCGGTCCCTCAGGAATTGATAAGGGCAAGGGCAAAGCTACTGGATAGTTTATATTTAGTGGAGATTATTATATTCATGTAATGACATAAGTTGTGTTATGTATTAGTTATATCTCAATTATGTTTAATTATGTTTAAGGTATGTAAGATATGTTTAAGTTACGAACCCTTGGGATGAGAATAATTATATTATAACAATGTAATTTATTCTATTATTCTGTTGTGATGGTTTTAGTATGTCATTAGAGTTAGTACGTGACAACCAAATTTGAGACAAGTGTGGTCTAAATTTGGGGGCGTCACAAGTTGGTATCAAAGCTATAGTTAAAAACCTTAGGAACGAGAGTCCTTAGATTATAACATAAGAGAACTTAGAAGATAGATTGGAATGAAACTCATGTAGAGTTTTCCTATAGAGAGACTTAGTGTGTTATGGAATATAATTTAATTCTATACAATGAACTTATGTTTATTTAACATTCTAATGGAGTTGTTGTTTGTTTTGTCTTATGTTGGTGGTTGTAGGATGACTGACTTGGGAGGACCTAGCCGAGTAGTAGAGGAGGTTCTGCGTGACATAGACGTGGTATATGAGACACCTTTGATAGCGGAGCCCATATCAGCAGTGGCCCCTATCCATGATGATGATGAGGAGGAGGAGATGGAGCCACTTCCTGAGGAGTCTAATCCAGTTGAGGAGCCTCTGAAGGAGGAGCCTATGGGGGATGAGCACATGGAGGATTCCGACAAAGCTAATTTTGAGGATCAGATATTGGGGGAGTATGAGGAGCAAATTTTGGAGTTAGGGTACAGAGTTGAGGAGTTAGAGGCTGAGGCTAGGGAAAGGGAGTCCAAGTTCCAGAAATTGAGGGATGAGGATCATCAGAGGAAGTTAGTGATGCAAGAGATGGAGGTGGAGATTGCTCACCGCAAGGAGCAGGGATCCAGATGGGAACTTTGTTTCACAGGTCGGTGGCTAGAAATATAGAGTTGGCAGGGGAGCTGGAAGAGATGGAGCAGAGAGAGTTGAGCAAGAGGACAGAGAAGGAAGCTCTCCATACTCAGTTAGAGATGGAGGTGATGGATATGATGCACTTCGAGGAGAAGTTAGAAGAAGCTAATGATCAGGCTAATGATCTTGAAGATTAGGTAAGGTGTAAAAGAAAGAAGATGAACAAGATGAGCTATGCTTTGTTCACGACTATGGACAGATTGATAGATGGTGTTTGCCACTACCCGGCATAGCAGGGACAGACCCGGCATACCATAAGCCGAGATTTGGTGGTGCACATTACTCAAAAAGAGTACCAAAGCGCTGTGGAGCGTGGGATGTTAGATTGAGTATAGATGTAGAAGCTTAGTAGTCGTAGTATTTTATTTATGTGATGTTTAATCTGTTATTGTAATCTTAGTCTTTTGTGTAAGATGTGAGATAGTTATAAACCCTAATATTTTAAAAAATGTTAGAGGGGTAGTATGATTAGTGGTTGTCCCCGTCTTTTGTGATATTAGGGGATATGTTGTGTTATTTATAGAAGTATGCTAGAGATAATCATGTAATGTAACGATTTGGCATATGAATATAAATGATCTTATTTCAGAAATGCGTTATAAAAATTGTATTCCTTTTCATTGAGAAATGTTTAAGTAATATAATTAGATAATAAAAATGAAAATTTTGTGATGTAGAAAAATGCAGCCAAGACGTAGACTAACTACACCGGAAGAGTCGGTTAATGATGAGAGAGGACAAGTAGTTCCTATACAGAGGCTAGTAGACTTGTTAGGAGAAGCTCTTAGGGGAAGAAACGAACAAGTACCACCTATTCCCCAAGTAGCTCCCGTCACAAATTTTAAGGATTTTAGGAGTGTAGGACCACCGAAATTCGTAGGTACTACCGATCCAATCGTGGCTCAGACGTGGATCAAGGAAATGGAGAAGGCTCTCACCATCGCTCGTATGGGTGAAGACCAGAAGACGGCATTTGTAACCTACATGATGAGAAGCGAGACGACCTACTGGTGGGAGACAAATCAGAAGAGAGCAGGAGAAGGGATAGTAACTTGGGAGAGAATTAAGACTCTATTCTTCGAGAATTACTTCCCAAAGAGCATGAAAAATAGGATGGAGGTGAAGGTTTTGGAGCTTAAGGAAGGAGATATGACGGTGGTGTAATACGCGACTAAGTTCAATGAACTGGCTCATTTTGCAGAATACCAAGTAGTAAGTGAGGATAGGACAGCTAGGTGTTTTGAACAAGGACTGAAGCCTTGGTTGTTAAACAAGGAATCAGTTCTTAAGATTGATTCTTTTGAAACATTGTTGGAAAAGGCTATTATTGCAGAGGGAGGTAGTGAAGCTTTGAGTTTGTACAACAAAGAGAAGAAGAGTAAGAATACAGGAGGAGATAGCCGAGGAGGAAGAAGTAGTGGAGGTAGTAACTTAGGAAAAAGGAAGTGGGAGAATAACAACAACAACAACAACAAGAATTTCAATAATCAAGTGGAGAAGTTTTGTGATCCCCCAAATCTGTGTAACATCGATTACAGGACATGGTGCGCACGATACAACATACATAAACATTTAACTCCATAAACTCTAGAAAATAATAATAATAATAATAACTATTACATACCTATTCAGATAAAGTCCCAAGTCTTTACAAACTTAAATAAACTGAAACTTAAACTTAGCGTTTATCGCTACATTACATCATACGCAGAAAAATAACTTGTTACATAAATCACTCTCATTATTTCATCTTAGACTTCCCCTTGTCCTTGCTCGAGCTCTCAGAGTTCTCAGCCTTAACTGAAAGGTTTAAGAAAGAATGAGCACAAATTGCCCAGCAAGTATATAAAGTAGTTTGGAAACATGCATTGGGAGTAAAACATTTGTATGAATATTTCTCAATAGTTGAAATAATTAGCAAGAGATAAATAGGAATATCGAGATAAGATTTTTAGAATTCTCAATAACATACTAAGGGGTGTTAGATACCCTGAACATTACTTTGTTTCATCGAAAACCATCAGACAGTTTATCAATCAAATAGATTGTAAACAATCTCTGCAAGTACTCCAGGTGATCAGCCTATTGTACTCTACATTTTACACAAGTATGAAATTTAACTGCATAAGCATAAATGGGACTATATGCACGACATCTATTTGCCCGATTATTTGGGTTATTCTTCTTAGTATTCATGCGAGACCGCACCAAAGCAATTGGATTGGTAAACATTAAATAGCTTCAAAGGATTTGAATTGTTCAAACTTTATATCATTTATCATTAATATTATCTAGCCGAAACAAAAAGCCAGAAATCATACTTGGAAACAGTTCGTTAAAGAAATAGAACTTTAAAGTATAACAATTGTAATACTAACGGAGTAATCATCAATAACGCTTGCAATGAAATTGCAGTTATATAACTTTACGACAAAGGAACTTGTATGAAAAGTAATTAGCACAAGTCTGATACTTACTCTCACTGCAACAACAATGGGTAAAGATTTAATAATTGCTCAATAGAAAAATGGGTTAGGAAACTTGCCTGATATGTCTTCTACAATTTACCGCTATCTACTAGCCCTTCACGTAACCTATTCACATGTGTCACGTTAAGTAATTAGCTTCTCGAACACCACTTCAAAGTGTAATGGTTTCCTTTTATTTTAATAAGATGATTAAACTCGCACGTATTCAAATACAATTCAATTACATAACATATTGCTTCGTATAGGCCAAGTGGTTCAATAACCCGATCCGACCCATACCCGACCCAGCCCGACCCAAACCTCTATCAAAAATCTGCATAAAAAATGCTTAAGGGTCTCAAGTCGAAAAACTTTATTTTTCATAATTTTGGCATCACATATTTAATTAAACTCATTTATCAATATAACATCATTTATATGAAAAATACCAAATCAGTCTCAAAAATATTTCTCTTCTAGAATTTTGCAGAATGTAGTTCCACATTGAACATATATTTTTTCCGGAATTTTTAAAATCAATCTACTATTTTTAAATAGTCCATAATAGCCAAATATTCTCAGATTTTTCATAAATTGAGATTAGCTCCAAATATTATGAAATTTTTAGGGTTAACTCCTGTTATATACACGTACTTCCAGTAAAAATGTCGTAATATTTGGACTTATACACAAAGAGTTATTTGGGTATCTTTTCAAATAGTGTCCTTAGCCGTAAAATCCATAACTCTCAAACCGTATGGCCAAAAATTCTCAATTTTTTACAAGACCTACATATCTTCTTATATTAACACTCCAATTTTTTTCAGAGTTTTTGAAGTACAAAAAGTGGACAAAAATTCCCCCAAGACAAACTGATCCAAAACAGTTCCAAGAAAACGGGACATCAAATTTCTACCAAATTTCATATCTCGCTAAATTTAACTCCTACTTTTATGAAATTTGGATAGGTTATACATCATACTACATAGTATTTTACAAACTTATTACCTACCATAATCGGGTCATAGAAAACATGAATCCAAGGCTCTGAAAAACCCAAAAAGTCACAGATTTCAAGTTTTAACCAACTTTGACAAAATTCATGATTTCGATTCTAGCATGCAAGGAATTAGTTCCTACTATCCAGATCATATATACTCATATAAATACACATGTTACAATAATTGAACTCGCTAAATTTCCATGATATGATCAAATTAGCATCATTGAGTCATATTATCAAATATTTGGCATGCATGACATAATTCCTTGAATCTCTACGATATTAAGGCATGATTAAACTAGAACTTTCGTTCTTACATCCACATAACATCAACTAACAGTAGCATGGCATCATAAGGTGCAAAACAAATTGTTTGCAAAAAGTCACATAAGCATATTCTCTCATTTTTACTAAAGAACATGGAAAAAAGAGAGAGTTCATGCTTTACCTCTTTGATGAATTCTACTTGCTTGAGCTGCTCCAATGATTCTCCTTGCTTGATTAGTCTCTGAAAACTCCAGAATTCACCACCCTCTCAAGCTCCTTCCTCTCTCACTCTCAACTTCACTCATGGTAAGATTTTTGTACAAAGAGAAAGAAAAGACTCGGATATGGAGTATATATAAAACATGTTATCAAATGATTGTCCCAGCCCTTCCATCTCCAATATAAGTTATATGTATTAAGTATATTGTATAAATTCAATTTAGTATGGGGTGGGGGTTATAGAAAGGAATAGTCTTGGATTTGTAAAGGGTTTGTAACTCCCTCCCCCATCATTTCCTTATAATACTAATACTCCCTCTATTGTCCCAATTTGGTTGATCCGTGGGCCCCGCAGCTGCTGCACTCCCTTATTTAAATATTAATTTAATCAATTTAATCATTTAATAAACTATTTTGACCATTTTTCCCTCTGTAGCCAAATGATTCGATACTAATATCGATTCCTACTAAATTGACATTTCGGACGTCATGGGACTATCCGTTTCGTCAAATTAGCCTCCAAAATTTATGGTTGACTTTTTACCCGAAAAAGTCAACCAGTTGACTTTGACCAAAAAGTCGGTCGTGACACATTTTTGTGGTTACAGTCTATCTTGACTAATTTCGACGTTCCAGACTCAAATACGCAGTCCACATCTCTAAATTCTGCTGTGAAATCAATCTCATGTTTTAATCCCCTCCCACACAATTAATCAATTTAATTACATAACTAACTCAAATAGTTAAATTCATCTAAACCAACCATTTACACATACCTCATCACATAACTTACAATTAAACATGTATGTATAACACATATACATCTAATAATAGAAATCACACAAGAGTTTCACATAAATTCATTTATTGATAATTAGTAAATTACATAATAATCTCGGATATTACATTCATCCTCCCTTAAAATGATTCCGTCCCCGGAATCAATACAAGTTAAACAAAAATATTAGGGTAATTTTTCATCATTTTCTCCTCGACTTGCCATGTAGCCTTTTCGACATTGTGGTTCCTCCATACTACCTTAACAGAAGGTATTATCTTATTTCGTAACACTTGTTCTTTTTTATCAATTATCTGAACATGAACCTCTTCATAGGTTAAGTCCTTTTCAAAATGGATGGGTTCATACTCTATGACATGTTTTTAGAATTGCTTATAGGGTCGTAAAACCGATATATAGAACACAATGTGTACATGTTCTAACTCCGGAGGTAAAACTATTTCATAAGCTACCTCCCCGACTCGCCTTAACACTTTAAAGGGTCCTATGAATCTGGGTCTAAGTTTTCCCTTCTTCCAAACCTCATTTTCCCTTTCCAAGGTGAAACCTTTAGGAACACATAAGCGCCGACGTCGAAGTCTCATTGTTGCCGATGTTGATCAACATATTTCTTCTGTCGATCCTGAGCCATCACTAATCTTGCTCGTATCGTTTTGATCACATCCGAAGTTTGCTGCACCAATTCTGGCCCTAGCAATTGACGTTCTCCTACTTCATCCCAACATAATGGCGTTCTACATTTCCTTCCAGATAAAGCTTCCTAAGGCGGCATACCGATGCTCGCGTGATAACTGTTGTTGTATACAAATTTCACCAATGGTAGGTGGTCATCCAAAATTCCTTTGAAGTCCATAACACATGTTCTCAGCATGTCTTCCAACATTTGAATAGTTCTCTCGCTCTGCCCATCTGTTTGAGGATGATACGCGGTGCTCAACCTCAGTTGTGTTCCCATGCATTCTTGAAAGCTTTTCCAAAAATTTGTTGTAAATCGTGGATCACGATTTGACACAATTGATACCGACACACCATGCCTGAAAACGATCTCTTTGATGTAAAGCTTTGCCAGCTGATCTAAGTTATATCTGATCTTGATTGGCAAGAAATGCGCAGACTTGGTCAATCGATCAACGATCACCCATACTAGATCGTAACCCTTTTATGTAGTTGGAAGTCCTACCACGAAGTCCATCGTGATATGCTTTCACTTCCATTCCAGAATTTCTAAGGATTGAAGTAACCCGCTCTGTTTCTGATGTTCCGCCTTAACTCTCTAGCATGTTAAACACCTGTTGACGCACTCTGCGACTTCTCTCTTCATATTGGGCCACCAATAATGTTGGCGAAGATCCTGGTACATCTTTGTGCTTCCCAGGTAGATTGAGTAGCTTGAACTATGAGCTTCTTGTAAGATTTTGTCTTTTATTTCAGATACCACTGGCACCCAAATTCTCTTCTCAAATCTTAATAGTCCATCACCACCCACGCTGAATTTAAGCTCTTCCCCCTCAAAAATTCTTTTTCTCACCTTCTCACATTCTTCATCGATGCTTTTTGCTTCCTTGATTTTGTCCAATAGTGTCGAACGAACCTCCATCGCGAATAAATTCTCATTTGACTCCCTCGAGTTTTTATCTCGAGTTCCAATCTAGCCATCTCCTTAACTAACTCCTCCTGAGTTGTTAGCATTTTCAACTTACCACTGCTCTTTCTGCTTAGTGCATCTGCTACCATGTTAGCTTTCCCCGGATGATATAGAATGTCGCAATCGTAATCCTTTATAAGTTCTAACTATCTTCTTTTTCTCATATTCAACTCCTTCTACGTGAAGATATACTTCAGACTTTTATGGTCCGTGTATATTTCACATCTTACACCATATAAATAGTGCATCCAAATCTTTAGGGAAAATACTACTGCTGCCAATTCCAGGTCATGGGTAGGGTATCCTTTTTCATAATCCTTCAACTGACTTGATGCGTATGCAATAACTTTACCGTGTTGCATAAGCACACAGCCAAGTCCTTTGTGTGATGCATCACTGAAGTTCACGAAATCACATGTATTGTCAGGTAAATACAACACCAGTGCTTCACTTAGTCTTTTCTTGACTTCCTTAAAAATTTCTTCACATTCCTCCATCCAGACAAATTTTACCAACTTCTTTATTAGATTCGTTAAAGTTCCTGCTATTTTTGAAAAATCTTGGATAAACCGTCTGTAATAGCCTGCCAATCCTAAGAAACTTCTTACTTCAGTCGGTATCTTCGGTTGTTCCCAATTCTACAATGCTTCCACCTTTGCCGGATCCACGGAGATTCCGTTCTTTGTCGATCACGTGCCCTAGAAATTGAATTTCTCCAACCAGAACTCGCACTTCAAAAATTTTGCGTATAACTTATTCTTTTTCAATGCCTCCAATACAATTCTTAAATGTTCAGCATGATCTTTCTGAGTCTTGGAATAGATCAGGATATCATCTATAAACACAACTACGAACTTATCTAAGTATTGCTTGAACACCCAGTTCATCATGTCCATAAATGCTGTCGGCGCGTTTGTTTTACTGATCAATATCTGCGTGCAAGTATACACGGTCAACAAGTAATAAAGAGTAAGTAAAGTATCGTTCCCACAGAGAATTAACTAATAAAGTTCACTAAGCACTAACCCATAACCATTTCAGTCTTATTTAAACAATTGATTTGCGATATATAAATTTAAACTGTGAAATTAAAAAAACCTAACTATTCCTAGAATAAGACTAGATAATGAAGACCTTAGATCACAATTTCATCTATTGACTCATTTAAATCAACACACTTCCTGTTAAGCCAAACTAATTGTACCAGATTGTTAGTCGAGAACATGAAAGTAAAGTATAGCCATCTCTTAATGTACCATACCCATATCAAATATAATCCACAGTTAATAGAATACACATAAACACCCAAATTACCTAAACCACTATATGTCTATGTGATTTACAAATAATTAGGTTTTAAACCCAAGTTCTCAATTGACTACGAGTGGTGCTTCGGTATATGTCTATCCTAAGCACAAATCATATATCCCATCACAATGTAGAACATACCATCACAGGCTAATAAGATCAGATCTAAACCCATACTTCGTCTCTTAAGTCCATATGGATTATCACAGTAATTGATGGCCAATCAACTAAGCAAGTAAGCATGAATCTTAATAGACATTCCCATAGCAATCAATAAGGTTAACAATAAAATATATCAAGATAACTAATCAATAGAATCCATCGCAATCTCAGAGTAGAGTTTAGATCATAGTTGAATCAAATCTATCATCCACATATTGAATAACATCATAAGATACAATTAGGAATCAAAGAGAGAATAAGAGTAGATAATTGAAGTGCAAATCTGTTCTCCTGTTCCAATATTGAATCTCTAATGCCTTCCAAATGCTTAAAGTTTTCAATCTAATCAAATCCAGAAATTAAATACGCTAATCTACTCTAATCTATTATTGAAATTAAAGAAAGAAAATAACAGTAGCTCAATGATCCCCCAAGGGGTGTTGTCGTCTACATAATGATAATACGTCTCTTTTTAAGCCCTAATTGAACCCCCCCTCCAAGTTACGCTCCAATTCCACTGTTTAGTGAAAAAGTCACTCTAAATAACTTCCAAAAGTATGCACCAAGACCGGGAATGGCTCGAGTTAGGCACACCCGCACTCAAGTAGCAGATGGCATTTTTTTGGTCCAGGGACTTGCGCGGCCACTCCAAAAATACACTACAAATTCGCTCGCCCGCGCCGTTGATTTTCTGCTGTAGTGTCCTCTGGTAAAACGGCCATAACTTCTGATCCGAGAAGAGTTACGGGGCCTGCCACCTATCAAATCGAAGCTCTCGACGAGCTCTACAACTTTAATGCTTTGAGAATTGAGAAATAATGGACGGATGAAGGTCGAAATTGGGTTGGAAGTGACTTTTATGCAAATGGTCACCCAAAACATTGAAGTTTAACGTCTGTTGGTACAAATGTCATAACTCTTGGATCTGAACTACGATTGGAATGATTTAAGATGTTCTAAAAATCTTAGAAGAAGCTCTATAACATAATCCAAGTTCCAAGCCAAGAACATGAAAGCTCAAACAATGTCTGTATTATTTTTTCTTTGCATTTTCATACCAATAGTCGCTCACACAGCCCCCAATACTACTACAAAACAGTAAATAAATAACGTGTAAAAATCTTTGTAGAAGGTCCTACAGAAACGTCATATTTAATTGTGTTATCTATTTGACACCTTTATACAACGTTTTTAATACGTTTTAGCTTGACACATTACACAACATTTTTTCCTTAAAAAACTTTGTATATTTGTTTTCCATAAATTATTGGATGCTTGAAAACATTGTAGATGATATGATTCCACAACGTTTTTTGGCATAAAATGTTGTGGTTTGATGCATCAGACAACGTTTAAACACATTTATACAACATTTAGAAGGTATTATCTATTTAAAGTCAAAATGTATCAAACATTCAAAATATACCAATTACAAATAATATTACTATCCATTCACCTCCTAAACATTCATTAGCATAAACAATGCAAATTCACCACAAAAAAACAGAGCTCAAAGCTCATCAAATCAGTCTACAAAATCTAGCATTTGGAAATCAATTAATAATACTTACATTTAAAGTCCAAAAAAAACCTCAATTCTAGACTAAATAACAGACATATTTACATCTATGTTACATTGTCCAACTGTATATAACATATTTGTTTAGTTTGGGCTTTTTTACATTTACCATTACTTCCTCCATAAGGATAATCTCTTTCTGTTGTGAGACCACCAATATTTTTGATATACTGAAACGCTTTTTCCATGAATTCACCACTGCAGCCTTCGTTACCATATTTGACATTGCAGTCCACAAGCTCTTTTTCCGACTGAGACACTAGTTTATCGATTTTGATATGGTTGATACCTTCCACTGCTGCTACTGCAGAGAATGCCCAACAGCTTCCTGTAATGAAAGATATGTAGCATTTCATATTAAGAAGTGTTGTAAAAATCTTAACTGGGGAGCATAAGCAAAAGCAGTATCCATAGAATATTGCTCGATAAGTTAATGGGCAGTTCACCTTGATTTTTTGACTCACAAGTAACGGAAGAAAACATTTAAGAATATACTATCAGTTATTTCATCGAGTAATGCTTCTCAGACCACATGAAATTTCACTATTGGCATCTTTTGAATTTTCTTTTCAAAGAGTTTGATCCCTTGACTAGCAAAATTTATACTATATACTTATGAATCGTGGCTCTTATGAATGAATTTTCTTTAAATAATACTCCCTCCTGTTCAGATTAAGTGACTTTTTAGAGAGTTTGATTTTATTCTATATAAGTGTCGTTTTGGAATCTCTATGCAATATTGCACTATTTTTTCCTAATCTATTTAATATGCTTAGTAAATGCAATTGTGGAGAGAGAAATAATTAATTAGGGACAATTGTGGAGAATGAGAAGAGACAATTGTGGAGAGAGAAATAATTAATTAAGGACATAAAAGACATTTTGTGTTATTTCTTAATAGGTGTGCTTAACTCTAAAAAGTCACTTAATATGAATAGGAGGGAGTATGCAAATATCAACACAAGTGCACTGCTGCTGCTGCCCATAGGCAGCAGCCCCTTTTTCCTTGCCCATTACTTCATGTCATTACATCCCCTATAATGGCCTTTTACTAATTTAAAGAGGTTACATTCATTTATAATTGAACACCAACAGCCGGGCATCTATAGCAACACAAGTGCACTGACTGAAAGCCCATGAAGAGCTCTCAGCCAATGCCACTCACGCCCACTGCTGCTGCCTTGGCAGCAGCCCTGCTCCCTCCTTATTTAGTTTTTAAACTTCTATCCATGCATTCTAATATGCTAAATTTTGGAGACAAGGTAGTTAACATACTCCCCTATTTAAACAAAATACTAACCAAGTTATATAAGCAACTTCACCACGTCGACTGAGAGCTCAAAAGAGAGCCCCCAACCCAGCCCGCTGCAACTGCTGCTGTCAAGGACAGCAACCCTGCACCCAACTCAACCCTTCCTTTTAGCAATTTTATAACCTTTGATACACCATTTCATTTGTACCAAGTTTTTAGTATGATGAAGATATTATAGCAGCCTATTTAAGAAAATATTAGGCCATTACTTTGGGTTCTTCAAGCTGCCCAAAACAGTATGTAAAAGTAGCTTGACATACTAAATTCTAACTTTTAGTTTTAGCTTAAAAAAATTGCTTTTCATTTCCGTTTAATATGTCAAAACACTTTACTTATCATCATATATGGTGTACATATCTAGCCCAAGCTTTAATTTTGCTTAATACTTGATTTTTAGCCGAAACAGTCCATAGGGGACTTTTGACAAACACTATACGTGCACTGTTTTGTAATACTTGTGTCAAAGCTATTTGTTTATGCCACAATCCCATTTTAACTCCCTTATGTCTCCATACAACCAACCTATCTCCTTCATTCTAATTCAGATCTTATCAACCAATTACACAACCAAAACTAACTAATTACAAACTAATTTATAAACTAGTTAGTTTACTAACTTCTCAAACTTTCAATTCATTTGATTCTGATATAACCAATTATAAATGCTCAGTTAAAACCAAAAATAGCATCAATAGTGTAAAATTAACTAATTTTCATGAATTACTTAGAGAAATATATAATACCTTCCAATGAAGCTTAATCAATGCAAAAAGCTTAGCTTCTTCTTACTGATATTGCCTTCCTCTTGCTGCAATTGGTTCTTAATTCCTCACCGCCCAAATTCAATTGTTAACTTCAATATTCCCTAATATATTTGGGATTGGTTTTGGAACGGAGAAGATGGGAGGAGCTGAGAATTGATTGTTTTTCTTAGTATCATGAGATTGCCTTATCAAGTAACACCTCATGCTTAATGCTAACAGCTCTGGATACAAAATCTTTTATGATAACCTGCAATAAATGAATCAAAATAAGAACACTTCTAAAATTCAGGTAATTAGCAAAAGCATAAAAAGCAATCCTTTAGTGTGTCAACTTCCTGCTGCAAATTTATAAATCTCACTACTACGAGAGACTTCCAGATGCAAGAAATATATACATATAATCACAAAAAATAAAAGCTACGAGTCGAGCTATTCTAAGCTAGATGGACGTCATACCATTTTCACCCATTTGGTAATTTGGAGAGTCCATACTCTGCAAGCCCGTTTTAAGCCCTTCACTTTTCACAGAAACAATGTCCCCAATCTAGAAGACACACAGTTGGAATATGAATATGCAACTAATATATTATAATACTTTTATTTCAAGAGCATAGCCCACATAAGTTGATAGTCTAGGATCTTTACCTTAGCATCTGTTCCACATTGATCTATAACAGTAGATCTGCTGCGATATCCACAAAGTTCACAACAAAGATCCTCATTAGTAGCTTCAAGCCAAGCAATCCTATCCTTGAGAGCCTATAACATCATAAATAAAAACTCAGTAATAAATTCAATGTCAATGACATTCACAGAAAAAACGTACTCCATCCCCAAATTAATGTTATCACTTTACAGTCGAACATTTAGCAAAATATTAGATTTTGAAGTTAATATTTACTTAAATGATCATATATTACCACATATACATGTTCATTAAAGAATGAGGAAAATTTTTAATAGGGGCTTATGTAAATATTTCCCAAAGGAAAGGAGTCTGAATGGGATGTAGAAAATAAAAGGTTTTAGTAGTTAATTTTACACTAGCAATCAACAGAGAAGATTGACAGAATATTCCAAGTACCTGGAATTTCTTAGATGATGCTCCTCCACCACGTGCACAAAGTTCTATCTGCAAACACTCCAGTTGCTGGCGCATATTCAACATCTCACTAGATATTGGATCCCTGTTAACCTGATTTGCAAATTGGAAAGGACAGCTACTTATACAAAAACTTAAAGTAGCAAACAGTTTCTACCAAAATGTGGAAAGAGAAAAAAAATTGTAGCCCAGAAGTGAAATTCGTTCTTGAGCAGAACCAATGTATTGGAGTGCAGTTATTACAGACGCATCAATGAACTTCTCTATCTCAAAGACCCAGTGTTCAACAAGGGTTGATGGACAAATTATTAGTGAAGAAGATTAAATTTGTACATACCAGGTGCCCCACCAATGCTCGCTGGCCATTAGGATAAAAACAGAAGTGTAAGTTTCCAATCAAGAGTGAATTACTGAGTAGTTATAAGCATAAATGCATATAAATTTTACAGGATCTACCTATACATTCAGATTATATTATGGCATAATAGCTTTATTTACTTCAAGAAAAAGAACTTCTCGAGAGAAAACAAAATGGTTCTATTAATTCAAATCAACTAGGCCCAAAGAGGAAAAGAAAACATAGTACTAGTAATGTTAGAGGAAATATACATCAAATTTGAGTTGAAAGAGAGAAAATGTTATTACCTTTTCATGGGAAATAAATCATCTATGAAAATAGTAGAGACTTTAGAGTATATAAACAACTAAGCACATAAATCTAAAGAATCACTGAGCAACTAAGAAGGGAACAAAGCAACTGAGAAAACAAATTACTTACAAAGAAAAAAAGATTAAACAATTCAAAGAAACAGTCTTTTAGGAAAATCCTACTATATACTCGAGGGAAACAAACAGAGAACACCAGATAAAATCATAAAACATAGTACTTCGTAGCAGAATCAAAATAGAAATCAGCTGTAAATAGACATTTTTAGAAACCCATAAAAATTAAAGAGAAATAAAAAGGAAAATTTTAAGAAAACAATTTTCATAGGAGAAAATCAACAGAAATAAATGATCTATGAAAAAACTGATCTTAGAAAAAACCCAGAAAGGGAATCTAATTTCTTAACTATAGTCCACAAAAAGTGGGGAAAAAAACCCATACCTCCACAGTTGCTAACAGAAGGGACAGAGATTTTGTAGGCGGATGGAAGAGCCAAGTCTTTGGTGACATTCAAAGAGACACCAAACAGAGCACTGATCTTGAAAACCTCACATAGACACTTGGATTTGAGAACAGTTTTGAGGCCAGAGCAGCACGTCCCTTCTGGCTTACTCCCTGTGCTGCCGCTGCTGACGTAAGAGAGAGTCCACCATGTTTAGAACAACGGTGGAGCAGTCGACGGCCGGAGCTGGGGCTGTGTGGTGAGAAGTAGAGATCACATTTGACGATATCGGGAGAGATGAGAGGCTAGGGTTTTGGGCTACAAGATAGTGTTGGCGTTTTATTTTAATTTCAAATTCGCTTCCACATTCTATTTTTCCGTGTTTTTTACATATATAACTTTTTTTAAAAAAAAACATTATCTATTTAAAACCAAAAATTGCCATTATAAATACATAACATTTTTTGATATGTATCTACAATGTTTTGTTAAAAAACGTTGTAAAAAAAAACACCATAATATTTTTTATAAAAACGTCATCTTTTAAGTGTTGTCTTTTTATGATTTTGTACTAGTGCAAGCATATGATCTACAAAATGAACACAAAATGCATGAAAAGTAATTAAGAAAATGAGTTTAAGCAACTAATTCAAGTAACAAATATCGGATAAGTAGGTGTAAAACATACTTATCAAATACCCTCAAACTTAAACCGTTGTTTGTCCCCAAGCAACACCATATAATGCAATCTATATGCTATGCAAGCTACGCTACTATGACAATGAATCCCACATTCTCAGCCAAATATGAATTCCAATAAGATCTGCCTCAGAGAACTATCAAGATCTAAGAAAAACGCATCAAACTAAGCTAAAGGCATAATGACATACAATCAGATAATCCCAACCTGCTATAGAGATATTGTGTATGTGTGATGTGTTCACAAATAAGCTTGACAGAGGTAAAGATACCACATGCTATACTACTTATGACAGAAAACTGAGGTTTCAAAAAAAGAACTATGCATGCAAATGAAACAACAACTACTCTAACACATCAGAACAAGGCAAGGTTCAGCAAAGGGTTTATTCTGCTTATTTTTACTCACGAGGGCGATTTTCGCACTTTTCCGCGGTGTTTATTAAATTTTTTTTCTATTTCCCATGATTGTGCAATGTTTCATTCCATTAGGCTAACAGTGCTACCCCTTAGCGAGCTTTCAACCAATGACTCACAGACCATAAGACCTTAGGGCGCTAGGTGTAGAGACAATCCCCTCGGGCGTATTTACTCAAGTAACAAAGGCCCCGAAACAAGACTGGCCATGATATTTTTTTCATTTTTTTCTTCTTTTTTTTAACGAAGATAGCAAGTATACCCTTGCGTTCCCAAAACTTGAGTTTCAATGTCTTCATAGTCATTACTCACTTCCTACATAATTCTATCATTAACAACAACATTTTTCTCTCAGTAGACAAGCATGTTAATCTTAACTAACAAGCAAAAAGGAACACTATCGTGCTACCAGGTAACATCTAAATAGCAGGCATGAATTATATCATGTACAAAATTATAAGTAAGCTCAAGATATCAACCAAGTTCAAAAATCTATCAAATTTCTATGTCATCATTGACAAAATTAGAATTCAATCTAACTAGAAACTTATGATTATGCAATGTTATGCAACTAAACAGATATTAAGCAAACAAAAAAAAAATTTACTGCAAAATTAAACTAATAACTACTAACATGCAATTAACTATGTAACATGAAATTACTCTATATGATGCAATTACATTACATGCTCTAAACTACTGACTAAACCTAATACCCCCAAACTTAAAACGAACAATGCCCTCATTGTAATTAAAATTGAAAGAATACTCCCCTAAGTGGCAATGTCATCTCTGTTTGCCTCCTCAAGATCTGATGGTATATCAGGCGATGGATAAGTTTGAGATAATCTAAAGTTGGAAACTGAGTGTGGACTTCTAACTTTCCGAATGGTTGAGTAAAAAATTCTAAAAATTAAGCAGTGCTTGTTTTCTATGACTGAGATATGGCGCGACCGCAATGTGTTTAGCTTGTAGTTGGGCGCGATCGCGCTACCCTATACCCTAGCAGCTTTAGTATTTTTGACTTCTGTTTGATCCTGAATGCTTATAGCAATTGGATTGAACCTAAGGGGAGAAATAATCAAACTATTATTAAGACTTACAACTATCAAACATCTACGGAATATGGAAAGTATAAAGACAAAAACATAGCTGAAGAAGTAAATGGAAATGTACATAAGAATTAAACAAGGATGAGGAAAGATTGGATGGGGTGCCTCCCATCTAGCGCTCGGTTTATAGTCCATTAGCTGGACTCTTTTTTGACACCGCTATACGATTCCTCTACGATAAGCTAGGAACCCTCTATCCATTAGAACCGCTATGTGCTTTGGTAGGTTTCCCATCATGAGAGTCTTCGGATTGAAGCCACCTAGCATATTTCCTGTACATGATGTCCCCAGTTCCATTGCATCACCAGATGCTTCTCCCTTTGTATCTGTGAATAGATTTTTTCATTGAGGCATGAAAGATACAACGGGTTTTTCTTCTTCTATAATCTCTTCCTCGGCCCACCATGGTTTGTAAGAGGCCTCATAATCGCAAAAATTCTTGCTTTAGATATGACTACCAAGGGGACATGGGTGTGCAAAGTTCACTGAATTTTTCAACTCTAACTGAGAAGGAACTTGGG
This sequence comes from Panax ginseng, assembly GCA_020205605.1. Taxonomy (NCBI): domain Eukaryota; kingdom Viridiplantae; phylum Streptophyta; class Magnoliopsida; order Apiales; family Araliaceae; genus Panax; species Panax ginseng. The sequence continues at coordinate 77,297,382 of CM035130.1, forward strand.
GTGTTATACAAGTTAGCTCATGTTCTTCATTTTCCATACCCCCAGTTGTCTCCTCAATGTCCACTCCTTTCAGTTCATTCAGTGGCATGTACACTTCTGGCTCTCCATCAGTTCCATCATCCATGTCATAGCACCAATTGTTTGGAGGGAGATTATTCAAGGCTTCGAACATTTGATCCATCTCATTCTGAAGATTTTGAATTAACCTCTCTTGCTCAATCATCTTCTCCTCAGTTGATGTTATAAATTTGAACCACAAATCCTCCAATCTTGAATTATCTTGTTCAGTTTCGAAATCCATGTATTGAGGACCATTCATTGAGAAGTTAATGAGTTGTTCCATCTGTCTGTTAAGATTTTGGCTTGATAACTTCTGACTCATCATCATCTCTTCATGGTCTGCTATGCTTTTTGACATGAATTCCTTCAACCTTAAATTTTCTTCTTGTTGCATTGGAGGTGTATATGAGAAATCTGATGGATGTGTTGGACTTAAGACACAGTATTGGTCTCGATAGTTATAACTCCATTCAAAATCTGGGTGATAACCCCAACCTTGATGATAATTGTGATAAACATAGTTGTTGAGGTAATCATCCCCAAACTGTACTTGTCCAACCCTGATGTTGCACTGATAACTCGGATGCTCGCCAGCACAATATTCATATGTAACTGCTATCTCTCGAGTATGTTGGGCTGAACGAACATCCAACCTCTCCGAAAACGTTGCAATTTGTGCTGACAATGTAGAAAATACATTGAGTCCTTCAGTTCTTATGTCCCTTGGTTGAGTCATATTTGCATAAGGCCATTGATAAGCAAAGTCACCCATGGTACTTGAAAAGAGAGGAATATAAGAAGATAATTAAAATAAAATAAAAATGTTTAAATTAAGACCAATTTGATTGAAATTAATGTTGGCAAAACTTTATTAAGCTAATTCCCTGGCAACGGCGCCAAAAACTTGTTGATCGTTTTACCGATCAATATCTGCGTGCAAGTATACACGATCAAAAAGTAATAAAGAGTAAGTAAAGTATCATTCTCACGGAGAATTAACTAATAAAGTTCACCAACCACTAACCTATAACCATTTCAGTCTTATTTAAACGATTGATTTGCGATATATAAATTTAAACTGTGAAATTAAAAAAACCTAACTATTCCTAAAATAAGACTAGATAATGAAGACTTGAGATCACAATTTCATCTATTGACTCTTTTAAATCAACACACTTCCTGTTTAGCGAAACTAATTATACAGGATTGTTAGTCGAGAACATGAAAGTAAAGTATAGTCATCTCTCAATGTACCATACCCATATCAAATATAATCCACAGTTGATAGAATACACATAAACACCCAAATTACCTAAACCACTATATGTCAATGTGATTTACAAATAATTAGGGTTTAAGACCAAGTTCTTAATTGACAACGAGTGGTGCTTCGGTATATGTCTATCCTAAGCACAAATTATACATCCCATCACAATGTAAAACATACCATCACAGGCTAATAAGATCAGATCTAAACCCATACTTCGTCTCTCAAGTCCATATGGATTATCACAGTAATTGATGGCCAATTAACTAAGCAAGTAAGCATGGATCTTTATAGACAATCCCATAGCAATGAATAAGGTTAACAATGAAATATATCAAGATAACTAATCAATAGAATCCATCGCAATCTCAGAATAGAGTTTAGATCATAGTTGAATCAAATCTATCATCCACATATTGAATAACATCATAAGATACAATTAGGAATCAAAGAGAGAATAAGAGTAGAGAATTAAAGTGCAAATCTATTCTCCTGCTCCAATATTGAATCTCTAATGCCTTCTAAATGCTTAAAGTCTTCAATCTAATCAAATCTAGAAATTAACTATGCTAATATACTCTAATCTATTATTAAAATTGAACAAAGAAAATAACAGTAGCTCAATGATCCCCCAAGGGGTGGTGTTGTCTACATACTGATAATACGTCTTTTTTTAAGCCCTAATTGAATCCCCCCTCCAAGTTACGCTCCAATTCCTTTCATTTAGTGAAAAGTCATTTCTAATAACTTCAAAGTGGCGCGGCCACGTTGGGAATGGCCTGGAGTTAGGCGCGCCCGTGCTCAAGTAGCAGATGGCGTTTTTTTGGTCAAGGGACTTGCGCGGCCACGCCAAAAATACACTACAAATTCGCGCGCCCCCTCCATTGGTTTTCTACTGCAGTGTCCTTTGGTAAAACGGCCATAACTTTTGATCCCTGAAGAGTTACGGGGCCTACCTATCACATCGAAGCTCTCAACGAGCTCTACAACTTTTATTCTTTGAGAATTGAGAAATGATGGATGAATGAAGGCTGAAATTGGGTTGGAAGTGACTGCTATGCAAATGGCCACCCAAAACATTGAAGTTTAACGTCCGTTGGTACAAAGGTCATAACTCTTGCATCCGAACTCCGATAGGAATGATTCAAGATGTTCCAGAAAGCTAAGAAAAAGATCTATAACATAATCCAAGTTCCAAGCCAAGAACATGAAATGAAAATGAAAGCCCAAACGATGTTCAGATTGTTTTTCCTTATATTTTCATACCAATAGTCACTCACACAGCCCCCAAGCATATGATCTACAAAATGAACACAAAATGCATGAAAAGTAACTAAGAAAATGAGTTTAAGCAACTAATTCAAGTAACAGATACCGGATAAGTAGGTATAAAACCTACTTATCTCTGTCTTAGGCACATCTTCCTTCCTTACCTTCAACTGGTGATATCCTATCCTCAAGTCGATCTTGGAAAAATATTTTTCTCCTCTCAACTGATCAAGAAAATTATCTATCCTGGGTAACGGGTACTTGTTCTTGATCGTCACCTTGTTCAGCTCCCAATAGTCTATGCAAAGTCTCATCAACCCATCCTTCTTTTTCACAAATAAAACTGGTGCTCCCCATAGAGACACACTCAGTTGAATATACTTCATATCAAACAATTCTTGCAACTGTACCATCAGCTCCTTCATCTCCGCTGGTGCCATTCTGTATGGGACTTTCAAAATTGGGGTCGTTCCCGGTACTAAATCTATAACAAATTTGACCTCCCTATCCGATGGAATACCTGACAATTCCTCCGGAAATACATCCGGAAATTCGTTCACTACGGGTATTTGTCCCGTCCCCATCTTTACTTTTTGCGTATCGATAATATGGGCCAAATAACCTACACAACCCTTTCTAAACAACTTCCTCGCTTGCATCATCGTTAGACAACTCGAGTGTCGAGGCGATTTACTACCATAGAATACTACCTTAGACTGATTTGGAGTCTGAAGGTTTATAGACTTCTTCTAGCAATCTATCATTGCCCCATGGTTAAATAACTAATCCATACCTAGAATTACATCAAATTCTCATAGTTGAATTTTAATTAAATCCACAGGTAACTTATACCCCCTTATATCTACAACACAATTCCTATAATTATGGCTAATGGGAATTATTTCCTTATTTGCAACTTCTATGTTCATTGGGTATTCTAATTCTTCCTGAGGTAAGTTTAATCGTTGGGAGAATTCATGTGATACGAAGGAACAAATAGCACCCAAATCAAATAATATGTATGCAGGTATATCACTGATCGGAATGATACCTGAAACCACGTCCTTAGATGCGACCGTGTCTTAAACTATCATTTTGAAAGTCCTTGCTGTTGGTCAATTCTGAGTTGGTGGTCCCGAAATTGTGAGATTTCCACCTCTTGATCCCCTTCCTCCATTTCCTCCACCTGAATTTTTCTTTAGGCAATTCCTGGCTTGATGATCCAATGCTCTGCAGTTGAAGTGTAACGACCCCAAAATTCATACAACTCAATTTTTGACTTCGGTCATTAATAACACATCCAACTTCTAATTTTACATCATAATTCAATGTTAAGCTTAATAAAATACGGAATAATTTAAACTTTTCTACCTTCTTACTTTAATTCCCTGAATCAAAACCTTTATCAATTACATGTCTTTGAATCAAGTTATTTTATGATTCGCTTCATCAAAGTTATTATATAGAATCTTACATTTCAATCTGATAACCCTTTACATAACAGATAACTCAAGCTCGACAGTTTATCATTACATAATCATTGTAACTTATCAAGTACATTTCTCAAAACCTTTATCATTACCTACCTTTAAACCATGCTTAGCTTATTACTCACCTTATCAGAGTTAATAAGTAAAACTTACATCCAGGTTCAATACCCTTTCATACAACAAACAAAACTTAAACTTCACAACTCAACACCTATTAAACATTATACATTGTTCGGAACCTTAAACAAGGTTCAAATAATTATAACTCAGCTTAAGTGTATAAATTTTCAAGTATCACATCTGATTCATGTCTTTCAAGTAGCACATAACTTTACCTTGAATCTTTAACCTGCAAAAGTGGTTATTTGCAAGGTTGAGCTCGACAGCCCAGCAAAATCTAACAGTTTTCATGCATCACATAGCACATAATAACATGCTCAACATATATCTCATAAACATTGAACTAACATAACATACATGCTGCATTTCATATAACAAGTATAAAGGTTGAGTTCCTTACTCAATCAACATTCATTATTCAATCAATGTAGTCATAAATTGACTTTAGCATTTCATACTTTCAATATATATAGAACACATCATGCTCTTTGCAATAAATATTTAAAATAGTTCATCATCAAGTTCACATAACAAATAGGAACTGAAAGACTTGCCTTGATCGTTGTTTACCAATAACAATTTAACAGCTTACAGTCATCTGCACTTCACGTGCCCTACACAATTATATAATCATACACATCAACTATTAGTCACATAACAACACATAGTAATTGTAATGTAAACTCTACACCACATCTCATAATCCTTTCTATTAATTAGCACACAATGTTCAATTAGATTGTGTTAACTTTTCGACTTATGTAATATTCAAAATTCATTCAAGTGTTTAAGTCTTGCTAGGAATACTTATGGGTTTTATATTAAACCCATTTCATATCTTATAATATTCATTTCATTTGACTTAAAATACTTTTTACGTTCATTAAAACTTATCACGACGTTTCGATGTTTATTCGTCACACGCCCTATTTATCTCTCTTGTGTATGCTTACTATGATTATACAACTTATCTAATACATTATTTATTAATGTTAAGCATCATTATTGTAGACACTCAAAATTTTCTACACACTTGTTACTAACATTGCAAGAGGGCAGATTTGTCTTTCGGAGATAACCCTAGAAGACCGCTCACATCCATTCCGGATACTACCGGAAGTTCAGTCTCAACCCCGGAACACACACCGGAGTATCAATTCAAACCTCGCAGAGATAACCGAAGTTTTGTCCTTGGAGATAACCCCGAGGAATGCCGCTATTCTGATTCCCGTGATAACTTCGGAAATGCTTGTTTCAAATGCATGCAATCAGCTTCAATATCAGACCTCCTGGCGAGGAACTCATTCCAAAGACCCGGAGCTAACACCAGGAAGACAGACACACATAAAGATGACCCTGCGAAATTCAAAAACTTGCAGCAGTCCAATCTCAGATGTAACCCTGAGCAACGTCTGCTATCAGCCTAAACTGGAGATAACCCCGGTGAGGTAAAAAATCGTCATCTTGCCACCTCAACCCCACCGCGTCGTCTCAACATTTCATACATACATTTGTACACGGAAATGTCCCATAAGAGCCAAGGAGTTCCAATCCCGAGTGACTATTACGCATGGCAGAACACCGGATATAATTTGAAGCTTGAAGACCACGGGCATGGTCCACTCTTCCTGGCTTCGTACAACCTCTAATCCTATATCATTATGTAACTCTCGACAAAAAAAATTCTGAAGAAGGTCTTGTACACCTCGTTCGGATGCTCGGATTAAAGTTCAACAAGTTCAAGCGGACATCACAAAGGTATGAGTGCACGTGATTTTGAGATGATGGGGATCAGCCCGAGCAAATTGTGTGCATTTATTACGCCTCTGTGTACACTCTGCGACTACAAATTTATTAATATAGAGCTTGGGGTGGCCATTTGTAAGACAAAAAGAGGCCAGGAAGCCCTATCCAATTTGCTATGTACACACCCCATATTGAGTGCTTTCTCTTTTTAAACACTTGTTAGCTCACATATAGTTATATTTTACCGGCGGGAGCTGAGTGTTTATCCATATAGAGTCATAGAAGCCTGCCTTGGCAGCCCACTGTAAGCCTTCTCACATTCTATAAAGCCTTTCTCTCCATCTTTGCACACATTATTCTTCACGTTGAGAGTCGTGTTGTGTGTTTATGCCCGGACTTTGGTCCGTGATTTTCATTTCTGTCTGTATATATATACTTATATATTTATATATTTTTATATATGGACTAAGATTATCTAGTTATGCCTCGATTGAGCCTAGACTTATGTCTGGAGTTTACTTGCTTATATATATATATATATATATATATATATATATATATACATATATATATATATATAAGCAAAAGCGCCCGGATATATGAACTTTTGCCGGATTATATCCGATGAGCACGGATTTTACATCCGGAGCGTTTGCTTATATATATATATATATATAGCGACAAATCTTTGAAATGATAAACCGAGCCAGATTGAGAAACATCGTATGCGTTTATCAGCTTATATATATATATATATATATATATATATATATATATTATATTTAAATCTGCACTGGAGTTTACTTCGTGGCGGTTGATAAATCTTGATCGATTCAAATCAATGAATACGCAAGTATACACAACAACAATAAAATAAAGTGAAAGTAGAGTATCGCTCCCACGAGGAATTATTTAATAAAAATCACCAAGTACTAATTTTAACCAAACTAATTTTATTTAAACAATCTCAAATCGTGTTTTTCTAATTAAGAAAACTAAATTAACTAATTAAAACTAAGATTTTAACTAATGAATTCAAATAAATAAAGATTAAGACTTCAATATCCCCAATTATGAATTATAAATCAATTATCCAATTATCCCAATTATTATGCCTACATCAATTGTTAATGTGAATTCTCAAATGCCAAAAGTCCTTTTCCAAGTGATCAATTGCCTTCTATTTAATCCAGATTAATCTTTTGCTATATTCCTATGCAAAACAATTGAATTAAACTCTTTCCAATCCCAATTCCTTACGTGTTATATGCGCATGTAAAAGATATTTCCATTCTATTCACAAACCTAATTATTCATCATGCAAATAACTAAGTCACATGATATCATGCCCAGCTTCTAACCCTAGAATTCTCTTCCAATTCCTTCTAGAGTAACAAAGTAATTATCGATCAAATAATTAAGCAATAAGCACAAGACAAGATAAACAACTCACTTTAACATAAATAATTAGAATATAATGAATAACTAATTCATAGCCATAAAAAGTTCAATTGAAATCTCAAAAATAGTTAGTTCATAATTAATGAATTAAAACCAAGAATCCACAACCGAATAGACATCAAAAGATAAAAGTAAGATGAGAGAAGAGAATAGAATCTGTTGTCAAGAACTGATGCTCCCCGCTCGCTCTTCGCTCTCGATCTTCAATGGTCTCCAAGTTGCTTCAATCTCCAAAACTAATAAGAACTAGGGTTATTTTCTAATCTAAAGGAGTGTTTAATCTAGGCTAAGCTATGTAATCTCCCTTTATTTTATGCCTTACATCATGTATTTATAGGTTACAAGTCCAATTTTTAGTTTTAGAACAAACCCAATCCTATTCGAGTCAAAAGGTGTCAAAATTACCAAAACGCGCCCCAGCAGCCGCACTAAACCCTTCCTCAAAGGCCTCAATCATGGGCAACGGCGCCGAGTTCGCTTCTTCTAATGCCTTTGCAAGGCCAAGCATAGGGCTAAAATGGCGCCTTAAGGTCGCCCAAAATCGACATTTTTTTCTCCTCCGACGCCCTTTGGGAAAATGGCCATAACTTCTTCGTCTCGAACTCCGATTTTGATGATTCAAGATGTTCCGGAAAGAGGAGAAGTAGATCTACAACTTTCATTCTTGAAGTTTGTCGAAATAATGTCAGGAGCTATAGTCAAATTGGCTCTGAAGTGGCTGCTGTGTAAATGGCAAGCCGAAAACGCGAATCTAGCCACCCCAAACATCGATCCATGTAACTTTTGTCCCAATTCCTATAAAATAACATAAAACATGCATGAATAGACACAAACACATAAAAACATCCTAAAAGACTTAAGAACAACAATAAATTAAGCCCGAATGTATCCAATTCATGGGTATAAAACTCACTCATCAAATACCCCCAAACTTAAATCTTTGTTGTCCTCAAGCAAAAACACAAAATGTTATGCAATGCAATGCAATGTAATGAAACTAATCTATATGCCTCATTTAATCCAACAAAGAATGATGTAAACAAGTCTATTCAACCTACTTAGAGAAATCAAGTAAACATGATAATACATCATATTAAAACAAATCAAGAATTTCCCAATCAATCATCAAATCTTAGATCGTTATCATCGATATAAAAGTGTGTGTGCTCCACAACAATGTTAATCGATATAAAATCAAATTTAAGACATAATAGATATCTTTGAAGGCATCATACAAAGGTAAATTCACAAAATTCACTTAACAAGTTTATATCCAACTAAAGTCAAACATCCACCAAGTTCAAGAGTCCAACTGGGATACTTATGCTTTACTTTTCATTACGGGGCTTTTTGCTCTTTTCCTTTTTTTTATTGTTTTTTTTTTAACCATAATCAGGCAATGTCTCATTCCATTAGGCTAACAAAGGTCACCCCTTAGCGAAGCCACCAACGACTCCTGCACTATATAAGACCTTAGGGCGCTTAGGTTTTAAGATATTTCTTTCAAGCGCATTTTACTCAAGTAACAAAGGCCCCAAACAAAACTAGCTACTGTAATTTTTTTTTTTTTTTTTTTTTTTTTTTATAGATGGTTGGTGAGAGCGTTTTTTACGCTCCATCTCACGCTTGTGTTTATGGGGAGTGTTTCTCCTCAACCCACCACAAGACTCAACATTTTTTTTTTTTTTTTTTAAAGCTTATATACCCCAAAATTTCCCCCAAACTTAAGTTTTTATCAAAATTTAGCCATCTCCGCCTATTCATGTCTTTCATTCCTTCACACTAGTATTATACTTAAGAAATCCATTATGTATCAATTTAAACTTAATCGCTAATATAGTCATATTAACGTGTTAACCTTGATTATACCAGCCAAAAAACAGAAAAGATTCAATTCATAACAAGAAATCACATCAAAGCCCTAATATTCAATACTATACTTATCTACTTAACTCCAGCCTCATCATGGCCAAAATAGACTTTTTACTATCTAACAGCTTGAATCATGCAAATATAAACTAATCGCAACAAACATAGTAAACTAACTACTATTTTTATGATTTTTTTTTTTTTTTTTAAACAAAAAAAAAAAAAAAAACGAATGCAACAACTAAATGTAAATAACCCAAAACATAACTAACTACAATGTAAATAACTAACTATATGCAATACGACACTAAAATGCCCCCAAACTTAAACTAGACATTGTCCTCAATGATCAAATAGAAAAAATTAAAGCAGAGGACTTCCCAAAAATATAGCAATCTTCCTCCTTGCCCGCTAAGTTTGGAGAATAAAGCAAGACATGGAACAAATTGGGCACCACACTTGAATTTGACTTGAATAACTCAGAAACCATGATAGAAGCAATTTTATTAAATCCTAAATAAATGCAAATTCAAAACTACTAATATAAAACTTAATAAAACTAAAAATAAAAATTAAACTTGGGTTGCCTCCCAATAAGCGCTTTGTTTTATAGTCTCTCACCGACTTCTTCAATTTTCTATCCAATTCCCTCACCTAAAGTTGAGGAACCCTCCATCCATCTAAATAATATAGCTTTTGGTAGGTTCCCATTTATATATAGCTATCAGATTAAAGTCACCTAGAATGCTTTTAGATAAGATCACATTCAAGAACGCCCAAAGATCTAGGTGGTTTCTCCATCCATTGTGTCTCATGAATATATTCTCGCATATAGAAGCTTGTCGACACAACAATTTCTTTCTTCTATCTTCTCCAAAGCTCATCGCATCATGGTTTCAAGGTGTACTTGCTTTTACATCACAGTAGAGTATTGCCGATTTACATGACTACTAATCGGACAAGGTTTTGCAAATCTAACCGGACTCTTGAATCGTGGAGGAGAAGGCACTTGAGGCATAAATAACATCGCTCATCATCATTGGTTCTCACAATTAGTTCTTCACCGACCTTGTTGTCATTATCCCCACTTGTCTCTCCTCTTTTTCATCTCGTGGCTCATCCAATTGTAGATTTGGCTCTGCTCACCATCTGCCTCTAATCCATGTCATAGGCTGTGTGTATTGAGGATGGTTGTTCAACGATGTGCTATCTCTGCTCCACTTGATTTTCCAAATTTTGATCAACGCCTGGCTTTGCAAATTCAAATTTACTTGATTCATTTTCTTGTCTTGTTCCTCATTCCTTTTTTCGTAAGCTTTAATAAATTTTTCCAAGGCTTCCTCCCAATTTGAATGTTCTCTTCCGTGCAGTAGTGGAGGTGGACACAAGAAACTCGTGGGTATGTTGGACTTGGAGCATAAAATTGATCTTGATTGTTACTCCATGAAAATCCCGTGATACCCCCAACTCGATGATAGTTGTTGGGATAGACATAATTATTGGGGTAATCACCACTATACTGCACTCTACCAAACCGATGGTGCATTGATGACTCATATGATTTCCAAAGACAATAATCACAAGTAACCACATATACTTTGACGACGCCGAGCTTCAAAAGCTTCAAACATCCTCGAAAGTGTCTCAATCAGGCCGACAATGCGTAAAGTTTTCTAGTCTTTCAATCTCCACTCCCTTGGTCGAGTCATGTTCGTATGGCCATTGATACACAAAGTCATCCATGGTACCGAAAAAGAGAGAAATATAGAAAGAGAATTAAAATAAAATAAAAATGTTTAAATTAAGACTAATTTGATTGAAATTAATATTGGTAAATAATTATTAAATTAATTCCCAAGAAATCTACGCCTAAAAAACTTGTTGATCGATTTTTAATCAATGAATACGCAAGTATACACTGGCCAACAAGTAATAAAGTGAAAGTAGAGTATCGCTCCCACGAGGAATTATTTAATAAAAATCACCAAGTACTAATTTTAACCAAACTAATTTTATTTAAACAATCTCAAATCGTGTTTTTTCTAATTAAGAAAACTAAATTAACTAATTAAAACTAAGATTTTAACGAATGAATTCAAATAAATAAAGATTAAGACTTCAATATCCCCAATTATGAATTATAAATCAATTATCCAATTATCCCAATTATTATGCCTACATCGAATTGTTAATGTGAATTCTCAAATGCCAAAAGTCCTTTTCCAAGTGATCAATTGCCTTCTATTTAATCCAGATTAATTTTGCTATATTCCTATGCAAAACAATTGAATTAAACTCTTTCCAATCCCAATTCCTTACGTGTTACATGCCATGTAAAAGATATTTCCATTCTATTCACAAACCTAATTATTCACCATGCAAATAACTAAGTCACATGATATCATGCCCAGCTTCTAACCCTAGAATTCCTCTTCCAATTCCTTCTAGAGTAACAAAGTAATTATCGATCAAATAATTAAGCAATAAGCACAAGACAAGATAAACAACTCACTTTAACATAAATAATTAGAATATAATGAATAACTAATTCATAGCCATAAAAAGTTCAATTGAAATCTCAAAATAGTTAGTTCATAATTAATGAATTAAAACCAAGAATCCACAACCGAATAGACATCAAAAGATAAAAGTAAGATGAGAGAAGAGAATAGAATCTGCTGTCAAGAACTGATGCTCCCCTCGCTTCGCTTCGCTCTCGATCTTCAATGGTCTCCAAGTTGCTTCAATCTCCAAAACTAATAAGAACTAGGGTTATTTTCTAATCTAAAGGAGTGTTTAATCTAGGCTAAGCTATGTAATCTCCCTTTATTTTATGCCTTACATCATGTATTTATAGGTTACAAGTACAATTTTTAGTTTTAGAACAAACCCAATCCTATTTGGAGTCAAAAGGTGTCAAAATTACCCAAAACGCTGGCCAGTGCCATCACCAAACCTTTTTTCCCAAAGCTTCAAATACTGGGCAACGGCAAGGCCGAGTTCGCTTTCTAGCGCCCCAAGGCCAAGCATAGGCTAAAAATGGCGCCCCCAAGGTCTGGCCCAAAATCGACATTTTTCGCTCCGACGCCCTTTGGGAAAATGGCCATAACTTCTTCGTCCAACTCCGATTTTGATGATTCAAGATGTTCCGAAAGAGGAGAAGTAGATCTACAACTTTCATTCTTGAAGTTTGTCGAAATAATGTCAGGAGCTATAGTCAAATTGGCTCTGAAGTGGCTGCTGTGTAAATGGCAAGCCAAAAACGCTAATCTAGCCACCCCAAACATCGATCCATGTAACTTTTGTCCCAATTCCTATAAAATAACATAAAACATGCATGAATAGACACAAACACATAAAACATCCTAAAAGACTTAAGAACAACAATAAATTAAGCCCTAATGTATCCAATTCATGGGTATAAAACTCACTCATCACAAAGGCCCCAAACAAAACTAGCTACTTGAATTAATTTTTTTTTTTTTTTTTTATAGATGGTTGGTGAGCGTTTTACGCTCCATCTCACGCTTGTGTTTATGGGGAGTGTTTCTCCTCAACCCACCACAAGACTCAACATGTTTTTTTTTTTTTAAAGCTTATATACCCCAAAATTTCCCCCCAAACTTAAGTTTTTATCAAAATTTAGCCATCTCCGCCTATTCATGTCTTTCATTCCTTCACACTAGTATTATACTTAAGAAATCCATTATGTATCAATTTAAACTTAATCGAGTTAATATATTTGTTATTAACGTCTTTAACCTTGATTATACCGATTTCAAACAGAAAAGATTCAATTCATAACAAGAAATCACATCAAAGCCTGAATATTCAATACTATACTTATCTACTTAACTCCAGTCTCATCATTGGCCAAAATAGACTTTTACTATCTAACAGTTGGAATCATGCAAATATAAACTAACTGCAACAAACATAGTAAACTAACTACTATTTTTGCGATTTTTAAATTTTTTTTAAACAAAAAAAAAAAAAAACGAATGCAACAACTAAATGTAAATAACCCGAAAACATAACGAACTACAATGTAAATAACTAACTATATGCAATACGACACTAAAATGCCCCCAAACTTAAACTAGACATTGTCCTCAATGACTGAAATAGAAAAAATTAAAGCAGAGGACTTCCCTGAAAATATAGCAATCTTCCTCCTTGCCCGCTAAGTTTGGAGAATAGGCTAAACACATGGAACAAATTGGGCACCACACTTGAATTTGACTTGAATAACTTGTAAAACCATGATAGAAGCAATTTTATTAAATCCTAAATAAATGCAAATTCAAAACTACTAATATAAAACTTAATAAAAACTAAAAATAAAAATTAAACTTGGGTTGCCTCCCAATAAGCGCTTGTTTTATAGTCTCAATTTTGACTTCTTCAATTTCTATCCAATTCCCCTACGAAAGTTGAGGAACCCTCCATCCATCTGAAATAATATAGCTTTTGGTAGGTTCCCATTTACGATAGCCATTGTATTAAAGTCACCTAGCATGCTTTCTTTAGATAAGATCACATTCAAGAACGCCAAAGATCTAGGTGGTTTCTCCATTGTGTCTGCGAATATATTACGGTATGAAGCTTGTCGAGACACAACAATTTCTTCTTCTATCTTCTCCACTTCATCGCACCATAGTTTCAAGGTGTACTTGCTTTTACATCACGTAGAGTATTGCCGGCGACATGACTACCAATCGGACAAGGTTTTGCAAATCTAACTTGGGACTCTTGAAGCTGTGGAGGAGAAGGCACTTGAGGCATAAATAACATTGGCTCATCATCATTGGTTCTCACAATTAGTTCTTCACCGACCTTGTTGTCATTATCCCCACTTGTCTCTCCTCTTTTCATCTCGTGGCTCATCCAGGTTGTAGATTTGGCTCTGCTCTCCATCGGTCTGGAATCCATGTCATAGGTCCGTGTATTGAGGATGGTTGTTCAACGATGTGCTATCTCTGTTCCACTTGATTTTCCAAATTCTTAATCAACGCCCTTGGCTTTGCAAATTCAAATTTACTTGATTCATTTTCTTGTCTTGTTCCTCATTCCTTTTTTTGAAGCTTTAATAAATTTTTCCAAGGCTTCCTCCCAATTTGAATGTTCTTCTGTTGTAGTGGAGGTGGATGTAAGAAACTCGTGGGTATGTTGGACTTGGAGCATAAAATTGATCTTGATTGTTACTCCATGAAAATCCGGGTGATACCCCAATCCACGATGATAGTTGTTGGGATAGACATAATTATTGGGGTAATCACCACTATATCTTTATCTTATTCTAAAACCGATGGTGCATTGATGACTCATATGATTTCCAAAGACAATAATCACAAGTAACCACCATACTTTGACGACGCCGAGCTTCAAAAGCTTCAAACATCCTCGAAAGTGTCTCAACTGGTACGACAATGCGAGAAAGTTTCTCGAGTCTTTCAATCTCCACTCCCCTTGGTTGAGTCATGTTCGTGTATGGCCATTGATACACAAAGTCATCCATGGTACCTAAAAAGAGAGAAATATAGAAAGAGAATTAAAATAAAAATAAAATGTTTAAATTAAGACTAATTTGATTGAAATTAATATTGGTAAATAATTATTAAATTAATTTTCTAAGAAATGGGCCAAAAACTTGTTGATCGATTTCAAGAATCAATGAATACGCAAGTATACACGGTCAACAAGTAATAAAGTGAAAGTAGAGTATCGTTCCACGAGGAATTATTTAATAAAAATCACCAAGTACTAATTCTTAACCAAACTAATTTTATTTAAACAATCTCAAATCGTATTTTTCTAATTAAGAAAACTAAATTAACTAATTAAAACTAAGATTTTAACGAATGAATTCAAATAAATAAAGATTAAGACTTCAATATCCCCAATTATGAATTATAAATCAATTATCCAATTATCCCAATTATTATGCCTCATTGAATTGTTAATGTGAATTCTCAAATGCCAAAAGTCCTTTTCCAAGTGATCAATTGCCTTCTATTTAATCCAGATTAATTTGGCTATATTCTATGCAAAACAATTGAATTAAACTCTTTCCAATCCCAATTCCTTACGTGTTACATGCGGTGAAAAGATATTTCCATTCTATTCACAAACCTAATTATTCACTGTGCAAATAACTAAGTCACATGATATCATGCCCAGTTCTAACCCTAGAATTCCTCTTCCAATTCCTTCTAGAGTAACAAAGTAATTCTCGATCAAATAATTAAGCAATAAGCACAAGACAAGATAAACAACTCACTTTAACATAAATAATTAGAATATAATGAATAACTAATTCATAGCCATAAAAAGTTCAATTGAAATCTCAAAAATAGTTAGTTCATAATTAATGAATTAAAACCAAGAATCCACAACTGAATAGACATCAAAAGATAAAAGTAAGATGAGAGAAGAGAATAGAATCATTTGTCAAGAATCGATGCTCCCTCTTGCTCTTTGCTCTTGATCTTCAATGGTCTCCAAGTTGCTTCAATCTCCAAAACTAATAAGAACTAGGGTTATTTTCTAATCTAAAGGAGTGTTTAATCTAGGCTAAGCTATGTAATCTCCCTTTATTTTATGCCTTACATCATATATTTATAGGTTACAAGTACAATTTTTAGTTTAGGAACAAACCCAATCCAATTTGGAGTCTAAAAGGTGTCAAAATTCACCCAAACGCGGCCCAAAGCCGCACCAAACCCTTCCCCAATACCCAAATACTTTGCAAGGCAACATTGAGTTCGCCCCCTAGCGCCCCAAGGTCAAGTATAGGCTAAAATAATATGCAGCTTAAGGCTGGCCCAAAATCGACATTTTCTCGCTCCGACGTCCTTTGGGAAAATGGCCATAACTTCTTCGTCCGAACTCCGATTTTGATGATTCAAGATGTTCCGGAAAGAGGAGAAGTAGATCTACAACTTTCATTCTTGAAGTTTGTCGAAATAATGTCAGGAGATATAGTCAAATTGGCTCCGAAGTGGCTGCTTTGTAAATGGCAAGCCGAAAACGCGAATCTAGCCACCCCAAACATCGATCCATGTAACTTTTGTCCCAATTCCTATAAAATAACATAAAACATGCATGAATAGACACAAACACATAAAAACATCCTAAAAGACTTAAGAACAACAATAAATTAAGCCTGAATGTATCCAATTCATGGGTATAAAACTCACTTATCAATAATCAAGCCCTCGAACCCAAATAAATCTCGATTTCATAGACCTGTTTAGCAGTGTCACATCACTGGGTCAATGTGCAAACTTTTTCTCAGTTGCATTGGTGCAACTAGTTAAAAACACCAACTGGCGACTCTTACAGTCAAATCGTCGATATGATACATGTCGGACCTTTTTCACTTGTTTTTTCAAACAAATCTAACATAACATGAGAACACCAAAAAATAAGAACAGAAAAGGGACAAATAAAAATCCCGACGTCGACACATGGCGACTCTGCTGGGGACACCAGTAAGAGGGCTTAAGCCGCTACTACAAGCTTTTCAAAACTGTTATATGCTTGTGTGTGAATGTTGCATTTGCATTTATGATGAATGTGTACGAATGCATTTTACTTACTGCACTACAATATATCTATTTGTGATATTAGTGCTTCGGACATATCATCATTTTCATAAACGGTGAGACACATTGTATGTGAATGTATGTTGTGTGATTCCTCCACTAGGAGGCTATCCTATCGGTGTTTGATTACTGGACTCGTAGGGAGACTAATTCCAACGAGGCTCAGGAAAGGCACCACCCAAATTCGCTCTAATTGAAAGACCGGATTAACTTCCCGTTAAGTAGATTGTGATGATCTGGGAACCTTCATGCCAAAAAGCCGCGAGAGTAACCCTAAGATAGGTCAACCTCTGATAAACTAAACATGGAGGAATGTCTCTTCATGCTTTCCATTTTCTATTACTTGTAAAAGCATTTACCTGTAATTTTATTCCATGTTTATCTTCATATAATGGAAAATATGAAGAATATTTGAACATGCTATCAATTAACGTCCATTTTGCAGGATAATATTCCTAACACAGATATATCACATAGCATATAAACATTTGCATTATCCCTAAGACTAAACTACATAAGTCTTTTGTAGGGAAACAATTGGGCCACTTACCTGCTCAAAATCCAAAAAGGCCACGAGCCTACAGCCAATCATGTCTTCTTTTGACCAGTCTAATGCCGTTTCTTGAGAAGAATTTGACGGATTAAGTAAACAAATTATAGATTTTGATGTTCTGCTTAAAGAATTGCATCAGTCTACTCAGGGCTCAAAAATGCCTATACATACAGAATCCTCTACACAAGGAGGAATACAAGGTTTGGATAAAATAAATCCAGAACCTTAGTTGGATACGACCAACAAAGACCCTGAAAACACCCATCTCAAAAGAGATCCAGACACCGGTGATATCAGGAAGAAATTCCTTCAAATGGAAGAAACCATTCGTTCTCTCAAAGGAATTGGAACACCTGGAAGTGTTTCATATGCTGACCTTTGCATATTCTCTGCTGTTCATTATCCAGAGAAATTCAAAACCCCTAACTTTGAAAAGTATGACAGATTAGGGGATCCTTACACACATTTGAAGGTGTTCATTGGAGAACTTGGATCTTATACGAAAAACGAGAAGCTCAGAATGCAGCTATTCCAGAAGAGTCTGACTGGAGAAGCCCGTTCATGGTATACTAGATTAGACAACTCAAAGATCCATAGCTGGGAAGTGCTAGCTCACGCCTTCCTTACTCAATACAGTTTTTAATCTCAGATGGCTCCTGACCGGTACCAGATTACCAAGGTCAAGAAATAGTCTAATGAGTCTTTCAGAGAGTACGTTCAAAGGTGGAGGTGTCTTGCTGCTCAAGTTATTCCTTCTATCACAGAGTCAGAAATGGTCATGACTTTCGTAGACATACAAGAAGCTCCTTTCTATGAGAGAGTCTTAGATGGTATTGGCAAACCATTTTCTGAAATGATCAAGCACGGAGAGATGGCTGAGATGGGGTTGAAGTCGGGAAAGATTCAAGACGTAGCCGCTCTTAAAGCAGTTGCTGAGCACATCTAATCCGGATCTTATGGAAACAACCCCCGGAGGGTCCATAAAAAGAAAGAGGATGATGTTTCCTTGACACTTCAAGGGTAAAAAGGCAGTCAGAACATGCCTATACAGAGGAGAAACTACTCCCCTTTCCAAGCACAGTCTTCAGACCCTCTATTGCCTAAAGGTAGAGATGCAAAGCTCCCTCGAATGTTCACACCCTTAGGGAACTCACTCGAGAATATTCTTGCTCTTCTGACTAATCAGAAGAAAATCACGCGTCTTCTTCCACCAGCCAACCCTAATAGGAGGAGTTTCAATGCTACTCGGAAGTGTGCCTATCATGCCGGAGCACTTGGACATGATACTCAAGATTGTTGGGCCTTGAAACACAAGATCAAAGATTTGATAGACAATGGTGAGATCGTGGTTACCAAACCAGATCAACCTCATGTGCAAGACAACCCTCGTTCTCAACACAAAGAAGAAGAGGTCAACGTGATTAGTTGGAGCACTGGACAAAGTTCTAATTTTAACAGTGAATCATCCTAAACCATCAAAGACAGTGTTAACAGATGGGATTACCCAAAGTTCCAATTTGCTATGGACGAAAGATGAAAGCTCTTTATAAGAAAATTGAATAATTTGCAGAACTGGTGACCCATCAGCATCAAGTCACACGCTAGTTAGTCAGCCAGGAGCATGCATGTCTCCTTCCTTTTGTTATGAATGCTCTGTCATCACCTTCAGAAAGCGAAGCTATGGAGGATAAGGTTGTGTAGAGAGAAAGCGCTAATGCCCATCGGGATTTTGCCAATAAAAGGTAATTTACATACCTGGGCCAACCTATGGAAGAGATATTTCAGATGCTAATCAATGAAGGAAGAATTACATCCCTTCTACCTCCAATAAATCCCCGTTCAAGATGGTTTAACTTCGATGGAGTATGTCAATATCATTCACATTCTCGCGGTCACAGCACAGAAGAATGCTGGGCACTCTACCACCTTATTCAGAATCTAATTGACAACGGTGTCTTGCAATTGGCAGACGATGACACTGTGCTACTCGAGAGTGGGAATACATGTCCTACCAAATGGAAGGGATTAGTAGCAGTTATATCCGCTGAGGTTGATGAGACTGTCAAACCATTTCCAAGAAATTCAACTCAAAGGAATTGACAATCCTTTGAAAGTGGCTGCACCAAAGCCAATTTCTTTACCCTTCAGACCATAGTATCCTGTTATCAGCTTACACAAAGTCCCATGGAATTATGGAGAAGTTGAAGGATCCACATCTCATACTACTGCTACAGTGTTGAAGGAAAAACCACTATATATTCCTCAAAGGGTGATGAAGCCCGCCATAAAAACAAAGGGGAAGATTGCCATGGAGAAAATTGAGAAATTCCTCAACACTATGGGCCATAAAGAAGCCAAGGTGGTTCTAAGCTTAAGAGAAGCTCCACATCAGATCTCAATACTGGACTTGGTTTTCTCTTCCGAGGAACACAGGAAGATCTTATTGAATGTTTTGGAAGACGCCTACTTGCCAAAATCAGTGGATGTGGAAAAATTTCAACATCTGGTTGATCACATTTTTAACAACAATGTAGTATCCTTCACTTATGACGACATACCGCCCGAAGGGACCAGTCATTGCAAGCTATTGCACATCGCAGTTTTGTCCTCTGGGTATATGTTAGCTGGAGTTTTGATAGATGGAGGTTCGTCTCTGAATATCTATCTTTATACCACCTTGGTGAAGATGAACGTTAATCTCAAACGGATCTGAAGCAGCCATACGGTTATCAAAGCTTTTGATGAATCCCGATGAAATTCTGTCGGAGAGATTGAGCTGCCAATTGAGATTGGTCCAAACACATTCAATGTATCCTTCCACGTCCTCAAGATAGATTCAGGATACAACCTGCTATTGGGGAGACCATGGATCCACATTGCTGGAGCCGTCCCTTCTACACTACATCAATAACTCAAATACATTGTCAACAATAGCCTAGTCACTGTCAACGCTGAGCTGGAATGTCTTGAATAAGGAGATATCCCAATCATCAGCTTCAATTTAGAAGTTGATCCAGTCAGTTTTCATACGTTAGAAGTGAGTAATACGCAATACCATCCTATTGGAGAACAACTTTGCGTACCCAAGATTTCTGCCGAAGTTATGTCGGCCACTCAAGAAATGATGTCATTGGGTCATCAGCCTTGACAATGGTTGGGTAAAAATCAGCAGGGTATTAAGCACCCAATTCAAGTGTCCAGTCAAACTGCGACATCCGGACTAGGCTATTCTGCCAAATCCAATCCTAGGAATCCTCATAAGCACAAGCAGATTCCTCAAGCTTTCGCCACACGACGATTTTCTCCACCTGCACCTCATGAGTTGATACAGTCTCCGGTAAAGGTGACTACCCATTTTAGGGCTATGTTGTTTCCCAAATCAGTACCATTTAAAATAAAAGAGGTCCTGAATCCTGATCCCGAAGTGGAAGAAAGGGAATAGAAACATAAACATGACATCGCCCTGATGATGTCAGGCATACACATTATTGTCCATGATGAACATACAAACAGATACACCCTATACGATGATTGCCCATATGTTATGGTCATCATTTGGGAAAAGGAGGATGATGATAGCCCCTCCATCACTACAGTCCATCAAGACTTTACCCTTGACAATTGGAACAACACTCCCTGCATTGGTCGACGAGGGTAAAACGGGCAGAAATCCATCTTCCCTGCAGATAACTTTAATTGCTTGCTTTTCTATATAGTAGTAGCAATTATTTTATCAGTACATGCTAACACTTGTGTATGATTAAATAGTTTCATATATTAAGTGAAAGCATATTTTGTTTCAGGACTCTGAATTTAGATGTGCCTATACTTGCTGATGAGGTGTCTTTTCTCCACAAGGACTGTAACTTTGATGAAAAGTTGGACTCAGTCTTGATGGAAATCTAAGAGGACATTGAGACACCTCAGGAGATTAAGGAATGGGACGAAGACATGGTGGGTTTGTCCACTGACATTGTCTTTCATCGCCTTCCCATTGAGGGATTTAAGCCAGTCAAGAAAAAGCTCAGGCGATTGAAACCTGAGTGGAGTTTAAAGTTAAAAGAAGAAATTATGAAGTAATTTCAAGCTACCATTATCATGGTGTCCACATATCCGGAATGGATATCCAACATTGTTCTCGTGCCTAAACCAGGAGGAAAGGTGCAAGTTTATGTGGATTACTAAGATCTGAATAAAGCTTACCTTAAAGATAGCTTTCCCGTGCCCTTTATCCACATTTTTATTCACAATACTGTTGAATACGACATGTACTCCTTTGCTGATTACTTTGCGGGGTATCATCAGAGTATGGTCGCTGAGGAGGATCGTGAGAAAACTACTTTCATCACACCTTGGGGAACCTTCTTTTATAGACGGTTGTCATTCGGCCTCATCAATGTCGGGGCAACCTATTAGCGAGCTATGGTGGCTCTTTTCTACGATTTAATGCATAAAGAGATAGAGATTTATGTGGATGACATCATTGTCAAGTCCCGAAGGGAAGAAGACCATTTGACCATCTCAAAAAGCTCTTTAATAGGTTGCGTAAGTATAACTTAAAGTTGAATCCAGCCAAGTGCGCCTTTGGCGTTTAATCAGGCAAGTTGCTAGGTTTCTTAGTTAGCCACAAAGGGATTGAGCTGGATCCCACCAAAATCCAGGCCATTAAGGAAATGCCTATTCCTCAGACAGAAGAGGAAATACGGGGATTTTTGGGAAGAATCAACTTCATTGGCAGGTAAATCTCTCAACTCACAGCAACCTGTGAGCCCATCTTCAAGTTGTTAAGGAAGAACTCCTCCATGAAATGTAACGAAGAGTGTCAGAAAGCCTTCCTTACAATCAAAGAGCAGCTGGTTAACACTCTTGTTTTGGTACCTCCCAGGGATGATGTTCCCCTGTTCATGTACCTGTCCATTAATGACAATGCTATGGGCTGCATGCTAGGGAAAAAAGACGATAGAAGCCAAGAACGAGCTATCTATTACCTCGGCAAAGGATTCAGCAGTAGTGAACACAAGTATACTCTGATTGAGAAGACTTGTTGTGCTTTAGCGTGGGCGTCCATGAGGTTACAACATTACCTCCATGGTCACACAACCCATCTCATATCCCGCGTGGATCCTCTCAAGTATATGTTCAGTAAGCTTATACTGAATTATCGGATGTCTAGATGGTAGTTGATCCTATAGCAATTTGACATCGCTTACGTGACGCAAAAGTTTGTCGAAGGTCAAGGAATTGCGGATCAACTGCCCGCCGCACCTACAGGGGAATACAAACCCTTGGAAACATATTTCCCCAATGAAGGGGTAATGACAATTCAGCAAAACCATCAGTACGATGCATGCCGTACGTGGAAAATGTATTTTGATGGAGCTGTTAACACAGAAGGTTCTGGAGCTGGAGCAGTTCTAGTATCTGGTACGGGGGAACAGTATCCCGTCGCCATCAAATTGTAGTTTGACAACACCAACAACACAGCTAAGTATGAAGGCTGTATCATGGGGCTAAAACTTGCCCGTTCAATGGGCATCAGGCCAAAGAACTACATTTGCTGCCTTATCATCGGTAAGTTTTACAGATGGCTTTGGAGTTCGAAGAAATCTCCGTTCTACACATTCCTCATAATAGGAATGATTTTGCGGATGCACTAGCAACGTTGTCTTCCTTGATTCACATACCTGACAAGGCAAACATGCCAAACATAACATTTGACCTGCAAAAGGCCCTAGCTTATGGAAACTATGTTGGAGAAGTATCGGATGAGCTACCTCCAATCCACAACCCTTGGTATCAACATATTAAGGAGTATCTGCGAGATGGATCTACACCCGCTGAGGCGAGCCTGACTGAAAAGAGGCGGATCCATCGACTTGCTATGAAATTCTACCTGAGCGGAGATGCACTCTACAAAAGGGATGCAGGATTAGGTCTCCTTAGATGTCTGGACAAAGACCAAGCTCAGAAGCTCATGGATGAGATCCATGGTGGAGTATGTGGCCCACACATGAGTGAACCCCTACTTGTTAAGAAGATCCTCAGAACAGGACATTATTGGCTTACGCTCAAAGCTGACTGTGATGATCACGTCAAAAGATGCTATCAATGCCAAATTCATGGGAATGCTATCCACGCCCCTTAAAGGGAACTCCATAATTGAGTTCACGATGACCCTTCTCAATGTGGGGAATGGACGTGATCGGGCCCATCGAGCCCAAAGCCAGTAATGGACATCGATTCATATTCACCATGATTGACTTCTTCACCAAATGGGTAGAAGCAGCCTCTTTCCCCAGGGTTACCAAAGAAGTCATCATTGCTTTCATCAGAAACAATATCATTTGTCGATATGGACAACAAGAGGTCATTGTGTCAAACAATGCTAAGAACCTCAACAACAAAATGATGGAGTAGTTATGCAGTAAATTCCACATCAAACACCTTAACTCCGTCATCTACCGTCCAAAGATGAATGGTGTTGTTGAAGCGACTAATAAAAATATCAAGAAGATCATGCAGAAAATGTCCGCCAATTATAAAGATTAGCCTCTGACTTTATTAGCCTGTAGAACTTCAATGTGTACTTCCACTAGGGCAACCCCCTACTCATTAGCCTATGGGATGGAAGCAGTGCTCCCAATAGAAGTGGAAAAGGAATCCCTCAGAGTGTTGATGGACGCTCAACTGGATGAAGACCAATGGGTACAAGACAGGTATCACCAATTGTCTCTAATAGACGAAAGGCGAACCGCGACTATCTTCCATGGTCAGTTATATTAGAAAAGGATCGCAAGATCCTATAACAGGAAAGTTCGGCTATGACATTTTAAAGAACACAACTTGGTTTTGAAGAAGATCATTGACAACCAAGATCAATCTAAGGGAAAATTCGCTCCTAACTGGGAAGGCCCATTTGTTGTCAAGGAGGTACTGACAGGAGGCACTCCCAGACTACAGGAAATGGATGGCGATGAATTTCCACAGCTCATCAACTCGAACACCGTGAAACAATATTATGTTTGAAGTTATCATCAAGCAAACATCCTGGTTTTGGATCATCAAATCATCAGTCATTCCGATTTTCTAACCCTTTTTACATACTCTTCTGCCCCTCAGGGAATCATACACTAAAACCAAGCAGTGACTGGTTTCACCTCATTTCAAAACTTTCATACGCTTTTGTTATTCCCCGTGGATTGAACCTTTCACACTGCAGTTTATCCCGAAGATGGGATTAAACTTTTCTACGCTTGCAGTTTGTCCTGAAGACGGGATCAAACTTTTTCACACATGCAGTTTGTTCCAATCATGGGATCAAACTTTCTTCTCCCCGCAATATAGCCTGCACATGGGATTCATACTTCTCTTCGGCTGAAATTCCTCCTGAGGGGTGAACTACGTCGACCTGATCTCCCTGATACCCGGGAGTACGTAGGCAACAATATTCTATATGGCCCGGTCGCAATAAAAAAATAATAATAACAAAAACACTTATACACTCTTCTTCATCAATAAAGCTTCTACACCCATCTACCCTTCACATTCAACGTTGAACCTCTTACACCAGGTTCGAACTACGCAGACCTGATCTCCTCTTCAATAGGAATACATAGGAAGCCATTTATGGTTTGGTCTAACCCCCTACCAGAACAAAAATTCTTATCACATGGTACTGGGATCAAACTTCAATACACCACATTTCATCGGCTTCAGACCAAAGGGATGGAACTACCTAACCTCTCCTCATAAATAGGAGATTTGGCGACAATCTAAGCTACGGTTATGCCTCAAAGAGCAACACCAATCCATAAGAGATGGAATTAACTACGCTTCTCATAAATAGGAGTACTGGCGACCATCTGTGGTGCGGTCAATCTTAGAGAGGAAAAACCACACTCCTCTTCATATTTCCATAAAGAAACTAGTCTCAAGACACCAATGATGGTAGAGATACACACAGATCAAGGATCAGTTCTGAAAGATCCTATGACGTCTCAATGTCCACACATCAAGGATGAGTTCAGAATGTATCAAGATCACAAGCCCTGAAGAAGCAAGCAAATATCAAGCAAGTATCAAGCCACAACTGAAAGGAAAGTGAATCAAAATATATTTCCCTGCCATATATATAATACTGTTTGATATATACAATATGTGTTGTACATGACAAAATGGCTAAGCTAGTCTGTGCAGGAAAAATACAAGTCTATCTACTAATCTGTGTGTATGCGGACTATTAGATGTAACATAGCATCCCTCTCTGAAGAAGGAGGTAACGCTGCAAGCTCCTGCCCAATGGTATCTACACGAGCTAACAGATTCGAGGCTAACTGCATTGTGGCATGATGCTCATCATTATATGCACTCATATCGGCAAGGATGCCAGTCGTAAGGGATCTCATTTGGCATCTTTATCGTGACGGCCACATCCCGGCGGAGATAGAAAAGATCCCGCTCTGCAATCAATGCATCTCTGGCTGATCTGGCCTCATCTCTCTCTAATAGAGCTGCGTCTCTCCCATCAAGAGTTGTTAACATCAAGGCCCTGGCTTGATCTCTCTCAAAGGTCATCAAATGTATACTCTTTCCAGATCTCCGGAATCTTGTCTTTGAATAACAAGAGATACTTTTCGTAGTGGGAGAATCCATCACAAATGTTGGTAACCCAGTAGTCAAATCCTCCTCAATGGGAATATCAACCTCCTCCATAGGCACCTCATCGTCAGAGTTAATCCCCGCACTGTGGATACTACCGCAGCCGATGCAGTCTTTATCTCCATCTATGCGAAATACTCTGCAGAACAACCCGGGTGACTGACAAAAAACTTAGCTAGTTCTCGCTGATCCCAACAGGCATACAACCGGGATCTATCCTCTGCTGATAAGTGGCGAGAAGCGAAGCGCTAACTCGATGCCCCCTCAAAAGGATGGAAGTCTTAAAATTGGTCAAACTGACACATCACGGCCAGTGGGTGGTAAGTAATCATGCCCCTCAAACCAGCTAAAGGAAGATAATCCATTCCTCTAGCATGAGTGATGAAGCTGTAGGGTGAGCTAAGCCCTGTACATGGCAATATAGCAAACGGATCTCTGATCCCTACCAGGAAAGCTGAACAAGATGCAGCATCTATACACTCTGCAGGCTGAAAGGAGTATGACATAGCTATATCATGGGTGAAACAATACTCATGTCGTCTGAAAGTGTCAATCGGTCTTAAGTGTGACATAAACCACACGTACAACATGACCGAGCTACCTGTAAACACTCCCGTTAGATAAGTGCAGTAGTATGTGGCCGACCTCAAAGTCTCTGCTATGATCATCGGTATGATGGTGTGACCCTCCCTGAGAGCTCTCACTGCCATAATGACTCCTATGTCAAACTCATCCATGTACCGCGACATGTAGACATATGACATTACACACAATAGTAGTACATCTATTCTGGCCAAACGCCAATGATCCTCTGGTGTAGTGAAGTCCCAGAATGTCATGTATAACTATCCTCAGAGCCAAATTTGTCAAATAGAAAACGCTAGGGATATAATGTGGCAAGATGTGAGCTCATCCTGCACCACCCTACGCCTCAAGCCAGTGAGGGTCATGAACTGCCTACTCATGTCTTGAATCGCCATATGCACGCAAGGTCTATCCAATGGAAGCATCGTCAA
The DNA here is from genome assembly GCA_020205605.1 of Panax ginseng. Taxonomy (NCBI): domain Eukaryota; kingdom Viridiplantae; phylum Streptophyta; class Magnoliopsida; order Apiales; family Araliaceae; genus Panax; species Panax ginseng. Next base: position 77,324,498 of record CM035130.1, read on the forward strand.
ACGTGCATACTCCTCCAGAGTAGGTGTCAACTCCTGGGTCCCAAATCAAAAAACCTGTCTCTCCGATACCCAGTGCTCCAGCATGCTCTCCATGAATCCTGTGGGAACCTGAAACATCAACAGGGTCATAGTATGCTGCAACAAATGATCCACAGTCACCCTGTCTGATGGTGACATGCTATCATACCACGATCGCATACCAGATGCCACCAATAATGGTGGGGTAAGATCAATACGACTAACTGTCAAAGAAGACATTTGTATGGGCCGTGTCATAAGACCATCCAATGGTCAATGCTGAATATCTCTAGACATACATATGCATAACATAATAACATGCATGATACAATAGATGACAATATGATATAGGGAATGGAAAACTATACATACATTCCTAAGTATATCATCATCTAATACATCTCTATACAACTAAAATACAGGGAAATGGGGCAAAACTGCCCTACATCTAACAGAGGCCTATCAAAAGATATAGCGACAATGGGGCGAAGCTACCCAATATCTAACAGAGGCCTATCAAAAGAGATAACAAGAATATACATCAGAAGAAGACAATAGTGTTAATGTCTACATCATCAATACTATCCACCTGATGTAACTTCTCCTAAGTCATTGGATCTATATCCACAGGGATGTCAGGCCTATACAAGGGATGATCTGAACCAGCAAAACCATATGGGTCACCTGAGGGGCCAGCGCTATAGCTGGAAGGATCAAAAGTATCTTCCTCTGAAGGATCTCTACCCAAGTGCCGGATAAAGAAATGTGCCCGATCCAACTGTCGGGTCAAACTATCAATCTGTGTTAAATGAGTTGGATCTCGAACATAGGCTAGCCAATCCATCATCATCACGGATCCTGGAACCATATCCCCCATGAACTGATTGGCGCGGGTCTGGGCTCCAATGGTACAAGGGAACCACCAATGCTGGAACATCTCCTGAGTGCAGGGACCCTCTAATATTGTGAAACCATCAATCCCCAACAATGGGATATCAATGACGGGTGACTGTGAAATAGGCCAATAACGCCTGGTAGAAGGCAAGATCGGCATGCAAATCTCTCCTGTAGTGCTCCTGATAGCACGCTCTCCTAAGTAGAGCTCACATCCTCCATCTATGAAGAGAGGAATCCTACGGCTGGAAATCACGTGCTCAGCACCAGTTGGGTACCCATCCTCAAATCTAATGCTCAAATGCTCCCCAGAGTAGGGAACCCACGTGATGACATCCTCTGTCAACAACTCCAGCTGTAGGCGGCAATGAGTAAAACCCTCAGTAACTGGATCCTCCGCCAGTATGGAATGATGCCATCTCCGTCCTCGTGGATAGGTATCTAAACCTAACACACTCATAGGACACAAACATGGGAGCCTCTCATAGGCCGAAAACTGCCAACACAAAGGCAAACATCTGCTGTTAGTCAACACTCTTAACCTGTACATAGGAAAAGACAAGAGAAATACTCACCAGTAGACACGGGTAGAATCCTAACCAAGCCTCGGTCAAGCCTTGTGATCGCATGTGCATTCCCCTGAGGAAATAGGCAAAGGTGTAGAAACCCCAATCATAATCTCCTATACGGTCCACGTGTCGAGTGGCGCTGATCAAAACGAAGGACACCGTAGAAGAGTTATCTGCTATGAAGCAGCCCCTAATGATCATCAGGAATAATTGCCGAAGAATGCGATCCCTGACTTTTACATCATCGGGTATGGGCTCACTCAATAGACTGCTCATAGAATCTACTCTCAAAGGACCTGTACGAACAGTCCTACCCTTGAGCGCCTCCGCCGGAACTCCTAACAAGGATCTGACGGCAGTAGGGGTGATATCCGCCATACAAGGCATTGGCTCCCCTCCAAACTCCATACCTATGATAAACCGCCAATCCATCAGCGTCATCATTACGTCACAATCCAACAAATGGAGTAACTGAGTCTGGTGAAACCATCCCTCAGACAATGCCCTGAGGTAACCCCAAGGAGAATGACGGGGAAGAATGGAAAAGAACGTCCTGAATCCCCATCCATGTACAATCGCTGTATAGCCATCATGCAGAGCCTGATACATAGAGTGGATATTGAACCAATTCCATCGAGGCTGTGTAAAGTCGGGAACCTACATCAATGCAGATCAACATCAGAAACCTTTACTCCTCATCAATAGGAAATAAGGAAGATTAAGATCTAACTTTATACCTCGTTTTCGTGCAAGTAAATTGAAGGGTGTTGACTCAAGTTTCCCAGAAGCTCTGGGTTCACCACCTGAATGCCTGGTAAATCCCAACAGGGAATACGTGCAGCAGGAGCGGGGTTCGTAACCGAAACATCCTCCTCCTTATCCTCGACGTCTGGCACTTCAACCTAGATAGGACGTATCACAGCCTCCACCAAACGACGAGGCTGTCTAACAGAACGGGGTCAAGGCACCTCTGAAGCCCTTCTCCGTACACCAAAAGTGGTCCTACGAAAACTACTTGGCTGATCCGGATCCATAATATCTGGACAACAAATCTCCAAATCACCTCAGAAAGGGTGTGGTAATGTTTAACTTGGAGCGTTTCAAAATGCATTTTTGTGACTACATGCATGCATGCATTATTTTAACATACGTGTACAGTAGAGTTAAAATGCATGACTACCCAATGCCTACATTTTGGAAAATTTTGCCATAGTCCCCTTTGTAAATGGGACTATCCACGTGCACATAGGCATGACTAGGTGGCCATTTAGTAGCACACCTACCCACAGTCATATACATCTTATATGCATTAATATATCATAGTAAAAAATCCGTAAGTGTAGTCTAATTACCAGGATTATTTTGCCTTGCTACCTTTACTCATTTGTCCTCAAATAGGATAAGAAATGACAGTAAAAGGTGCTAATTTGACTGTTTCAAAAGTAAAAAATTTTCACATCATTATGTTCAGCATGGTTTAATACTAACATTTACTGTGTTAAATTTTTTTTATCAAGTCATATCAGCATGCATATTCACTACTATGTGTCTAAATGCATTTCATGTGATAAGTCATTTTCCAACGGATAGAAACTGGAAAAGAATACATGCATACATTACTAGGATAATGAATAACACTTGTACGGTAGTAGAATTTGCAGAAACTCTCCCGAACTCAGCAGATCTGAAGAAGAGCTCTCAGATTTCCTTCGCGGCGTAGCTTGAAAGTGACTTATGAAAGCAACTCGCAGGCATTACATACCCACGGTTGGCCGCAGGTCCACTTGTGGCTACCGCAGGTGTACCTGCGACACCCCTACATGGGTCCCACCCCTCCGGCTTAGTTCAGTTCAAGTTACAAAGGAGGTTTCACAAGCTGAAAAGGCCAAATCAGAAATAAAAATGCTACGCGATTGAGCAGAATAGCCTGAAATCTTGGTTTTCACGGGCTAAACTATGGCTTCACATGTCACTCATTGGTATTCGCCTGAATGCAAGGTGTATTATACCAGTGACCTTAGCTTTATCAAATCATGATCGGAAATACCTCACAAAGGTCCGATGCCATCAAACATAGGGTCGTAACCCTAAAAGACGTGTTCCCCGGCGGGGGTCACAACGCTGATTTCAAATGTTGATAAAGTATCCCCGGTGGGGGTCACAACGTAGACTTTCACTCATCCATGTATCCCCATCGGGGGTTACAACGCATTATTCATCTATGAACGAATCCCCGACAGGGTCATAACGTATTACAACCATTGATGTACGTGTCAATGAAGGCCAAACAGCCTTGACGTCATTTCGACCGATGACAAGTAAACCCATCGAAGCATCGGAGGCCATTCGATGATCTCATCCATCAATGCACTTATCCAGAACCTTCCCCGGTGGGGGTTATAACGCAATTCAACCATTGATATACGCATTAGTGAAGGTCAAGCAACCTTGACATGTTCCCCGGCGGGGGTCACAATGCAATGCAACCATTGATACACACATCAATGAACGTCAAACAACCTTGACAGTTTGCCCATAAGGGATCTATCCGGTGATACACACATCAGCGAAGGTCAGGCAGCCCTGACAATACATACTATTGGCAGTAACTCCGACATGATCTTGGTATATGTTATACACATCCTCAAATAGACAAAGATTTATCCCCACAGATCTCTTGTACACGAGATGCACATCTTCAGAGTAAAGTCTTTATCAAGGATCCAGGACTTTGGTGATAACGCCAACGTCAACATTCTTGAAGACTTGGATTACATGTCCAAGACATCACTAATTGTCATCCCCGGTAGGATTAACAGGGAACCGACAATAATTCCATTATGTTGGGAAACAATCCAACAATCTACATGCATTATGCATTTGCATCATGTTGCTGCACATAACATCATGTTTATTTTGTTGTATTTCAAGTGTCTAGGATTCTTTATCCTATCCATGCCTTGCATTGCATGAATATGATAAAGGGGCATCTGTAGACACTTAAAATTTTTTGCACACCTGTTACTAACATTGTAGGAGGGAAGATTCTTCTTTCGGAGATAACCCTGGAAGACCGCTCATATCCATTCTGGATACTACCGAAAGTTCAGTCTCAACCCCGGAACACACACCTAGAGTATCAATTCCAACCTTGAAGATAACCTCGAGTTTCATCCTTGGAGATAACCCCAAGGAATGTCGTTGTAGTTCTGGCGATAACTCCGGAAATGCTTGTATCAAATGCATGCAATCAGCTTCAATCTCAAACCTCTTACCGAGGCACTCATTCCAAAGACCTGGAGCTAACACCGGGAAGACAGGCACACTTAAATTTGACCCTGCGGAATTCAAACACTTACAACAGTCCAATCTTAGATGTAACCCTGAGCAATGTCTGCTATCAGCCCAAACCGGAGATAACCCCGGTTAGGGGCAAAATCGTCATCTTGCCACCTCAACCCCAGTGCGCCATCTCAATATTTCGTACATATATTTCTACACAGCAATGTTCCACAAGAGCCAAGGAGTTCCAATCCTGAGTGACTATTACACGTGGCAACACACCGAATAGAATTTGAAGCTTGAAGACCATGGGCATGGTCCCCTCTTCCTGACTTCGTACAACCTCTAATCCCATGTCATTGCATAACTCTCGATAAAAGTAGTCCGAAGAAGGTCTTGTACGCCTCGTTCGAATGCTCGGATTGAAGTTCTGCAAGTTCGAGCGGACATCACAGTGCACGAGTGCACGTACTTTGAGACGATGAGACTCATCATGAGCTCGGGGCACCGGGTGCCCATGTAGTGCACTCATGGCTCCCAGCTCTATTAATATAGAGCTTGGGGTGGCCATTTGTAAGAGAAAAAGAGGAGTGGAAGCCCTGTCCAATTTGCTCTGTACACACCCCATATTGAGTGCTTTCTTATTTTAAACACCCGCTAGCTCACATATAGTTATATTTTATCGGCGGGAGCTGAGTGTTTATCCATCTAAAGTCATTGAAGCTTGCCTTGTCAGCCCACTGTAAGTCTTCTCACACTCTATAAAGCCTTTCTCTTCATATTTGCACACACTATTCTTCACGTTGAGAGTCGTATTGTGTGTGTATGCCCGAACTTTGGTTCGTGGTTTTCATTTCTGTCTGTATATATATACTTATATATGTATATATTTTTATATATGGACTAACATTATTGAGTTATGCCTCGATTGAGCCTAGACTTATGTCTGGAGCATTTACTTGCTTTTTTATATATATATATATATATATATATATATATACTTATATATATGAACTGTTGTCGGATTATATCCGATGAGCCTAGATTTTACATCTGGAGCATTTACTTGCTTATATATATATATATATATATATACACACACACACACACATAGAACCGATCAGGAGCATTACTTCTTAAGTGACACTCCTTCTTAAGTGACATACCTATATAAAGCTCTCCTATTTTGGCTCCAATTCAAAATTCCGCATTTTCTCGCTGCAAAACAAAACAACTCCTCATACCCCAAATCGTGGTTTCCTCTCTCTAAACAAATCTTCATCTACCATTTTAGACCCAACAATCACCCATTTCAGACCCAAATCATGATCTTCTCTCTCCCTCTCCAAACAAATCGGCATCTATCGAAACAAAATAAAAAATCCCCTATTTCAGATTCAAAGCTTGAAAAATCTGAATCCCCCTCATGAAGACCAAGAATCGGCATCTACCTCCTTCATCTTCGCTTCAATTCGGTAAACCATTCACTAATTTCCTAGATTAACTATATTTTGTGAAGATTTCTAGGTTCCGCCAGTAACTGTATTCTTCATTTTAGATTTCTTTGGTTCTTTTATATGTATCCATTGTTATATTTCACAGCTTATTATTAGACCTCCTTTTCGACTTTGATTTTATGTCCCATAAAATTTCTTTAATCTTGTAAAACATAGTTATTGTTCATCTATTTGAGCCTGGAGATGATGCAAATGGATAGTTTGTGCTTAAAATCTTTTCAAGGCTTTTATTTTATTTTTTTAATTGTAACCAATTTCTGAATGAAGGCATAAAATGTTAATGGGTATGTGGGAGTTTAATTAGTGGGAACTAGCATTAATAATATATATTTGTAAAATTCTCCTAAACATGGAAGAGCAATTATTGAATCTCACTCCATTGGCTTAAAGATTATTTTGTGATTAGAGCATAAACGTGGCGTCTGAAAGCCCTTTTTCTTTTCCCTTCATTCCATTCTTATTTTTTCCTTAGTTTTAATTGTGTTTTCTAGGGTTGTTCTTCTATCTTATCTCTCACTTCTCAATCCCTTTGTTTCCCTTTTCATTGATCAAGTGTCAACTTTTTTGAGTTAATTTGATCATCTGAATTTTACAAATAAGAGTAGTGACAACGGACAAGGATTTTTTTTGATGTAGTATATCATAGTAGTAGTAGTAAACAATTTAAGATAGTGGCTTTTGCATCTGTTTTAAATTGTTACTACTAGGCTCTTACCAGCAGTTACTTGACTTTTGTCATTATTGTCTCTGCCTGAACATTATTATTTGGGTATACATGTTTTATCAAGTAGCATCATAAACCAAGTTGGAAAGAGATAGGAATGTTCAGTTATGGAAGTTTCTCTCTTTAAGTTTGTAGATAGTTTTTTTTAAGTGAAATGGTAAATTATTTGCCATGTGAAAAAAGATCTTTGATGAGTGAGTTTTATACTCATAATTGAATGCGTTTAAGTATTTATGTCTATTCATGCATGTTTTATGTTGTTTTGTAGGAATTGGGACAAAAGTTACTTGGATCGACGTTCGGGGTGGCTAGATTCGCGTTTTTGGCTTGCCATTTACACATCAGTCACTTCAGAGCCAATTTGAGTATTTCTCCGTACCTTATTTCGAAAACCTCAAAGAATAAAAGTTGTAGATCTACTTCTCCTCTTTCTGGAACATCTTGAATCATCGAAATTGGAGTTCAGACGAAGAAGTTATGGCCATTTTTCCAAAGGACATCAGAGCAGAAAATGTCAGAACAAGTGGCGCATACCATGTATTTAGGTCTTTGAGAAGAGGTTGGTTGGGCCTGGATGCGTTTTTAGGCGAATTTTGACAACTTTTTGACTCCAAATTGGATTGGGTTTGTTCCTAAGCTAAAAATTGAACTTATAACCTATAAATACATGATGTAAGGCATAAAATAAAGGGAGATTACATAGATTAGACTAGATTAAATACTCCATTAAATTAGAATCTAAACCCTAGTTCTTAATTAGCCATTGAAGATTGAAGCAAATTGAAGAACACTGAAGATCAAGAGCAAGAGCAAGAGGGGAGCATCAGATTTGCTGACAACAGATTCTATTCTCTTCTCTTATCATGCTTTTATCTTTTAATGTTTATTTAATTGTGGATTCTTAGTTTTAATTCATTAATTATGAACTAATTCTTTTATTAAGATTCCAATTGAACCTTTTATGATTATGAATTGATTATTTGATTTATTCCAATTATTTATATTTATATTGAAGCCTTGGATAGATTTATTAAAGCTTCTGAAAAAAAGAATGAGGAAAATGAATTTTTTTTTAATCAAATAGAGCTGAATTTGCAACGCCAAGGTGCGTCGATAAAGAATCTGGAAAATCAAGTGGGACAGATAGCACATGCGTTGAACAACCTTCCTCAATACACTTGGCTCTATGACATGGATGACGAGATCGATGTTGAGTCGAACCAAATCAGAATCGGACAAAAATGATATTGTTGAAAGAGAGGAAAGACTTGGAGACCAACAAAAGGAGATCGGCAAAGATCTAACTTTGAGAACCAACGAAGATGAGCCAATTTTGATAGTGTCCCATGTACCTTCTCCACCAAAGTTCAAGAATCTGGGTAGTTTTGCAAAACCATGTCCAATTGGAAGTCATGTCGTCGGCAAAGCTCTTGGTGATGTAAGAGCTAGTACAGTTATGGAGTCATGGTGGGATGAAAAGGAGAAGATAGAGGAAGATTCCATTATATTTATTAAGCTTCAATGCCCCAATCTGATCATCGACATAATGGAGAAAACACCTAGTTGTTGGACATTCTTAATAGGGAACCTATCTACAAAGAGCATGCTAGGTGACTTCAATTCAAGGGTTTTTGCGAATGGGAACCTCCCAAAAGAGACATTGCTTATGATGGATGGAGGATTCCTCAATTTTTGTAGGGGAATTGGATAGAGAATTGAAGAAGTCAGGCTGAGACTATAAAATAAGCACTTATTGGGAGGCAACCCAAGTTTAATTTTTATTTTTAGTTTTTATTAAGTTTTATATTAGTAGTTTTGAATTTGCATTTATTTAGGATTTAATAAAATTGCTTCTATCTATCATGGTTTACAGGTTATTCAAGTCAAATTCAAGTGTGGTGCCCAATTTGTTCCATGTGCCTAGCATATTCTCCAAACTTAGCGGACAAGGAGGAAGATTGCTATATTTTCAGGGAAGTCCTCTGCTTTAATTTTTTCTATTTCATCCATTGAGGACAATGTCTAGTTTAAGTTTTGGGGCATTTTAGTGTCGTATTGCATATAGTTAGTTATCTGCATAGCAGTTCATTTTTTTTATGTGTTAGCATTGTGTTTTTTTAGGTTGCATATAATACATGGAAGTTATTTTCATTATCATATATGTGTTGCATTAGTATGTGTTCATGTAGTATAATTGCATTTTTTATTTTATTTATTTTTTTGCATGAATCTGTGTGATCGGTTGGTGTGGTCTTAGCTCGACCTATGATAAGATTGTTATTAAATGTTAACTTGAACAGTGTTGATAATTGATGATGAGTTCTAATTTTAATCATGATGATAATCTGAACCTGTCTGAAACTTATGTAACCGGTTAGCACTTAAAGTTTAAATGTTTTAATCCACTTGGTTCAAGGGTTTCATAATTTGTTTATGAGGGAAAATCTTTGTTAAAATTTAAGAAAATTAGTGAACTGGCAGTAAAGGTTGGAATGACGTAAAAGCTTGAGTTTGGGGGAATCTATGGGATATATATATACAAAAAAAAGAAAAAACAAAAAAAAGAAGAGAAATGAAAAAAAGGAAAAAAGAAAAAAAAGAAATGTTGAAAAGAAAAAAAAAGAATAAACACAGTGGCATGCTTGTCTACTTTTGTGGCCTTTGTTACTTGAGTAAGTAAGCTTAGGGGATTGTCTTTACACCTAAGCGCCCTAAGGTCTTAATGGATTGGGAGTCGTTGGTGAAAGCTCGTTAAGGTAGTAATTGAAAAGCCTAAGGGAATAAGACATTACTGACCATGAAAAAAAAAATGAATAAAACACGAGAAAGAGCAAAAATGCCCTCGTGATTGAATAAGAGTATAAATAAATCCTGTATTTACCTTAAGACTTGGTAATTGCTTAGTTTTAACCGGACTTGTCATGTTCATAAAAGTAATTGAATTGGAACTAAAATTTTCCTTCTAAGAAGTTTGTTATGTGATTATCTTGAATTGTGGTTGGTTAGAATGGTTAACAAGCACACACGCACAACATGGGTGATGACAAGTTTGGATTGACTAATTGATTAGAGTTATGGATTTTAACTTGATTGGATATATTTTTTGAGTATTATTGGTATCTTAGAGGCCTGTTGCTACATATCATACAGATTTATTACTGGGTTCGTAGGTATATTATAAAGTAGATCATGCATATGCATTCATGTAGTTGAGTTATTTTGTTTATTTTTAGTTCTTTTGTGTTTTTGCTTGAGGACAAGCAAAGGTTTAAGTTTGGGGGTATTTGATGAGTGAGTTTTATACTCATAATTGAATGCGTTTGAGCTTAATGTTTTGGTTGATTTTAAGTGTTTGTGTCTATTCATGCATATTTTATGTTGTTTTGTAGGAATTAGGACAAAAGTTACTTGGATCGACGTTCGGGGTGTCTAGTTTCGCGTTTTTGGCTTGCCATTTACACAGCAGTCACTTCAAAGCCAATTTGAGTATTTCTCCATACCTTATTTTGAAAACCTCAAAGAATGATAGTTTTAGATCTACTTCTCCTCTTTCCGAAACATCTTGAATCATCGAAATCACAGTTCGGACGAAGAAGTTATGGGCATTTTTCCAAAGGACGTCGAGAAAAAGAAAATGTCGAACAAATATGCGTACGGGGCGCCCAAAATAAGTTTATACCAGTGGCAAGAACGCTTTGGGCGGGGTGGTTGCAACGCCATGCTCAAGACCGCTACACTGGGAAGAGGTTGGTTGGGCACGGACGCGTTTTTGGTAATTTTGACACCTTTTGACTCCAAATTGATTGGGTTTGTTCTAAGCTAAAAATTGGACTTGTAACCTATAAATACATGATGTAAGGCATAAATAAAGGGAGATTACATAGATTAGACTAGATTAAACACTCCATTAAATTAGAATCTAAACCCTAGTTCTTAATTAGCCATTGAAGATTGAAGCAAATTGAAGAACACTGAAGATCAAGAGCAAGAGCAAGAGGGGAGCATTAGATTTGCTGACAACAGATTCTATTCTCTTCTCTTATCATACTTTTATCTTTTAATGTCTATTCAATTGTGGATTCTTGGTTTTAATTCATTAATTATGAACTAATTCTTTTATTAAGATTCCAATTGAACCTTTTATGATTATGAATTGATTATTTGATTTATTCCAATTATTTATATTGAAGTGAATTGTTCATCTTGCTTTGTGCTTATTAATTAATTATCTGGCCAATAATTACCTTGTTACTCTAGAAGGAATTGGGAAAGGAATTCTAGGGTTAGAACTGGGCATGGTGACATGTGACTTAGTTATTTGCACAGTAAATAATTAGGTTTGTGAATAGAATGAGAATATCTATTTGCCGCATGTAACACATAAGGATTTGGGATTGTAGTGCGTTTAATTCAATTGTTTTGCATAGGGATATAGCAAAATTAACTTGGATTAAATAGAAGGCAAAGGATCACTTGAGAAAGGGCTTTTGGCATTTGAGAATTCCTGTTAATAATTCAGTAGACATAATAATTGGAATAGTTGAATAATTGATTTATAATTCATAATTGGGGATATTGGAGTCTTAATTCTTATTTATCTGAATTCCATTAATTCTTAGTTGTTTATTTGCTTTCTTTTAGAATAATCTTTTTGTTTTGTTTAATTTAGTTTTCTTAAATCTAGAAATCACAATTATTGGTTGTTTAAATAAAATTGATTTGGTTAAGAGTTAGTATTTAGTAATTTTTATTAAATAATTCCTCGTGGGAACGATATTCTACTTTCACTTTATTACTTGTTGACCGTGTATACTTGCACGTAGTCATTGATTGCGAAATCGATCAATAATCTTCCTAAAGACTGAAAAATATCAAATACATATAACATAATCCACAAATGATTAGATATTTAGATATTTAGTTGATGTTGAGCATCTATTGATATTTAGGTATGAAGCAGTATGTATTTTAGATATTGATTTGGTTATTTGGTAGTAGATTTTAGTGTACTTGTCGGAGTCAAAAACTCTGTTATGTTGCAGCTTACATGACCTTAGGACAATCTTGGGCAACGGGTTTGTTAGTTAATTTTCATGTATTATATATATACTTTGGGTATGGGAGTTAGTCAAAGTTTTGGTTCCTATGTCAGTGGTAATTGGAATCTAATGCAAATGTTAAGTGTACTTGGACTTCACACATGTTTCGTGGATTATTATTGATGTTACTTGTTTTCCCTTTTGGACTTCACATATGTTTCGTCAATTATTTTTTCTCAACATGTACTTCTGTTACAGGGTGAAGAAGCTCCATATGTGTTGCAGTACAACTTTCTATATAATGAGGCATTTCCATCTGCACTTCATTTGACATTTGAAGAGCCTAAATAGGAAAAAATTATAATTAGAATTTGGGAGATGGAGCAATTAGGATGTGTGAAGTCCTTATTTTAAATGTAATGAATTGATTGTAATGAAACAGAGTATATATTTCATTATTTCATTGGGTAATGAAAACAGAGTACCCAAACAATTTGCACATCTTGTTTTACATTCAAAGATATTAAGGTAAAATATTGTTGAGAGAAAGGAGATATATATTTTTAGTACTATTTTGCTTTTGGTGTGAATCAAGGTGTGTTATTCATTTGATAAAAGCATAGTGGCTATTATATCAATAATTCTTCTTAGAATGGGGTATAATTTTATTCCTGATTAAAATTTATTTTCTGAATCTATAGTTCTCTTGCAGTTGCAATACTATACCAAAGCTTTTCCCAAAGTACTAATAAACCACTAATAGTGTAAAATTATTACGCCACATGTCTCCACTGAACAAATTCGATACATGGGTAATGTTCTAAGAAGAGATCTATTGTTAGTGGACAACTCTACTGGAATTTAAGTTCAAACAATTGCATTTGAAATAGCATAAATAACATAATACTGCAAAACCATAGTCTAGGATGAATGATAACTTGGAAGTCAGTCCCTTCTCAACAATATTAACAATATTACATTAAGACGTTCTTCGCATTAAGACATTAAGACCAAATTTATCCAAACACTAAAACAGTCAAGGCCACAAAACTATCAAACATTGTTGGATAATCCAATATCCTTTTAATTGGACCAAATTGTTAATCCACATCACCATGTTGTCTCTCTCATACGTACAGGCAGGGGCATAAACTGCAAATAATTCAGGAAGACCGTTGCTATATAGGTAGCCATATCCCCACATAGTTTTTGACTTTCTTCCAATTGCATCCTAAACAAAAACGAATAACCACTTTAGATAAAAAGTAAAAACCAAAATTTTTAAACAACTTTAGACGGGCTGAAAAGTGAAATATGAAATGAAATGATAACTCTTAGGACATGTATCTGAGCCAAAAGTTGCACAAAACAATATTTTCATAATCAGGTTAGTCATTTATCTTTGTGAATAATTCTTATCATTTATCACTTACAAAAATCCAAAATCATCACACATACCCATTATACACGGTCTGGCGACTCAAACACCTTAAAGGTCATATATAGAATACAGTTTTCTAGTAAGAAGCAAAGCATACATAGCATTCACAAGAAGAATCATTCAGTATAATATATAACAATTAATTTGTTCACGGAAACATTTGTGACGCCCCCAAATCTGGGTACTTAAAAACCAAACTCGGTGCTTCACGATACCATGTCTATGCGCAGAATAATACTAATCATAATATTAATAACAAGAATATTGATACCAAATTTAATTTACATATGCATCAAAGTTTAAATCCCAGGTACGAGACCTTTCAACATTCATTACATCATAGATAATAAGTATCATTGTCATAATAACCTATAACTATTACACAGAATATTATCAATCTCATTCAAACAACTTTCCTTTCCCCTTGTTATTGCCTGAGCCTTCGGGTTGATCATACTTAACTGAAAACATTTAATTTAAGCAAGAGTGAGCATTTGAGTTCCTAACAAGTAATAACAATTATAAATATTAGCTGAAATGGTTAAATGTTTTCTTTGTACTTCACTTCTACAACAAGTCAATAGTTGTGAAGTAATCTGAACTGATAATAATAACATAACAACTCTCTATCAAATTTTTAAAATTACGTATTGACTATAGATAGGGTTAAGGTGACATACTATGAACATTATTTTTAATTTTTGAATAGGTTTAGCAGAACTTCATCCACAAACCGTCATAACTTACGGGCACGGGGGGTGATCATCCCGTTGTACCCTGCATTGATCAATACTACATAAAAGAATGATATTATCGTTCACTCTGTCCACCTTGGGTGCATAAAAGTTTTCCCTTGTTTGGGATGTTCATACTTAGTCAGGAATTTGAACCAAAATAATTGATTGGATACAAAAAGGTTTTATCATATTCAACGATATTTCTAAATCTGTGTCTAGCTGATCAAATAGCTTAGAGTATATATATATATATATATATATATATATATATATATATATATATATATATATATATATATCAATATGTTATTAGATACAATGATTATCCAAGTGGGGACACTTGTATAACCATGTTTAGAAATTAACGAGCAGAATATATATCTGAATTACCATATACTAACATGTTGATAAACAATGATCGGATATAGAATATATCACAATAGGGTTAATAATCTAGCATAATAATAATATAATTCTGAAACTTTCTTACTCATGTCCATTGTATAAAGAAAATGCAAAAGTAGGATACTTGCCTGATGCGCTGCTTACAATTCGCAACATAGTTTTATCTTTTATGTAATAACCTATCAGTAATAAGATCATTTTATTGATTAGAATAAAATATCACAACACATAATACTGCCTATTACAGTCAGCACATAACCTAATCACCTTGTCACACATATCCCACGGTCATTAACTCACAAACAATCATGAATACAGTCAAAATATCTAAGTCCAGATCAATTTCTGAAATATGTCGGTGTACCGACAGTTTTATCGGGTAATAATCGAGTCTAAGACTCTATCCAGTTAGTTCAATAACTGTAATTATCAGTCATATTATTTTTAAATGACTTAAAATAATTTTTAAACACTTATTAAAATTTATCATAAATTTTTAAACATCGGAATCATAATTAAATGATTTAAATATTAAACAATTCTACTATCATTAATATTTAATCAATATTAAACTATTAATGAAACCATTGCCAAAATATTAAAGTTAGTTATAATAACTCAAAATATTTTTAAGTATTAATATTACCCTTAAATGATTTTTAAAACATTTAAAATTATTTTTAAATAATTATCATTAATATTTAAATATTAATGTACTATTTATCCAAATATTAAAAGTCATTAATTATAACTTAAAATATTTTTAATTCATTTATATACTTTTTAAATGATTTTAAATAATTAAAAACATTTTAAAACTATTTATTTAATATAATTATTAAATAAATTTAATATCATTAATATTAAATTAATATCATTAATATTAAATTATTAATGAGATTATCCTTTAAATATTAAAAGTTATATGTTATAACTTTAAATATCTTTAAACACTTTTTTTTATTTAAAATGATTTTTCTAATATTAAAATCATTTTTACATTACTTTATTTAATATAATTATTAAATAAATCTAATATCCTTAATATTAAAATATTAATATCTTTCATGACAAAACATCAAAAGTTATATTTTATAACTTAAAATATTTTTATAACCTTTAAATCATTTTTATATAAATTTTAAATCATTAATTCTATTTTTCATCATTTATTTAATACATTTATTAAATAACTTAATCATCATTAATAATAATTAATTAATGAAATTCATCACAAAAATATTAAAAGTTATAGAAAATAACTTAAAATATCTTTTTATATCATAACATATTTTTAAATAAATTTTAATGTATTAAAATTATTTTTAAATAATTTATTTAATATTATACTTAAATAAATTAAATACTTTTATATTCTAAAATATTAAATATTTATGAAATATACATAGAATAATTAAAAACTAATTTTCGGACTTTAAAATAATTTTTAATAATTTATTATGTATTTTCCATAATTAAAAACTAATTTTTATATTTATTTAATTAAAATAATTAATTTAATAATTAAACTGTCGCTAAAGGTACATTAAGCTACAAAACTGTCGCTAATGGTGTTCTTCATCAAATCCAGAAAACTCATGACAGTCACCGAGTGGGTGAGTTTGACCAACCATTAATCTTCACACAAAGTGTTTCTGAACATGATGTTGACCAGATCGTGTAGTATTAATGCAAGACTACAAGATACAACAATAAATGGGTTCATACAACTTATAACAAAGAAGATCCGAGCCCCTAAAAGTGGTCATCCAGAGTACATTCTTCATTTAGGTTTGCCTCGAAATGAAGAACGATTCAACCAATCTACTTTGGGCTTCCCCTACAAGAAATCCTGTTGATGTTTTTGTGATATAACGGTTACAGATTCTAGCCAACATGTAACTTATGAGATCCATTACAAAACATCACTAAAACAACAACAGATCTAGCAGATACAAACTGGTCAAACCATGTCAGAAATAAGCTTCAACACGTTTCTGGAAATTCCCAGAAATACAAATCAGTGCGAGTGGCCTACTTTGACCACTTGCTACGATCTACCTGTTGATTATTTACACGATCTAAAGACATGGAATCATAGAACATATAATACAACAAATCATTAAAACAACATCAGGACAGACAGATCAAAGCCATAGAAAAACTTTGTCGACGAGTCATTTGGCTTTTCTGGGTCGCCCAAAAAGGCTCCGGTAACGCCGGTCAACGTCTTTTGACCGTTAATAACTACCAACCTAGACATCAAATAACTCTGATTCTTTTTGCAGATTAAATACCACATTACAAGCTCCACATAACAACTTAAAAACAACACAAATCGTAAACGACCAAAGATCTGTGGCCATTGACATTCGTTGTCAGGCCACAGTTTGATTTTTTTCCAGATTTAAGAAATCGTTAATTTTGAGCACTTAGATGATATGGATCTACAAGATATCAACCCAGATCACTTAAATAGACTATAAACAAAATGTTTTAACAATCAATTATAAGATCTAACATCAAATCACAGAATTTTTAAGTTAGGGTTCTTTTATACCTTTTTGCACCTTGATTCTTGATTTCTTTCTTCTGATTTGATATAGATGTTCTAGGAGCTTGATGTGGGACTGAATTACTAAAGAATTTCGTTGGTGAGGAGAGAGAGTGTCTTGGTTATGTGTTTGAAAAAAATAATTGAGCTAGTTTTGCTTTCTTCTCTCTCTCTCTCTCTCTAATCTTGTATAACAATTGGTACAATGCATGTGGCTGGTAGATTAAATCAGATTGCTGGCAATGCTATAGCTCAACATAGCCTAGACTAGGGTGGCTGCAAGATATTGCTAAGATCTCCCAACAATAAAACACCAAATGGGACAAAAAGGGCAAAATGGTAATTTTGCTTATAAATTAAAGGGTATTCTTGTCACAGGTACTTGAATCTAGGGTTTAATCACTAGATTTGAAGTCTTAAAATTTCCCAAATAATTTCTAGGTTTTGAAAAATTAAAATTAAAGTGTAATAAAATTTTAATTAAACACACTAATTTAAAATTAGGGTTTTTAATAGAAAATTAGGGTTTAAATATTAAGGATCCTTAATATTATTAGGGTTCCCAAATTAAAAATTAGGGTTTCCTAATTATCATTATAATTTACAAAAATAATCATTAGGGTTTCTAATTTTTTGGCAATTAGGGTTTAAATAATAATTAGGGTTTCTCCTAATTACAAAAATTCTATAATACACAGTATAATACATATAACACAATTACTACTCAGTCTTAAACTCACAACTGAGTTTAACAATTAGGGTTTAACAACATGATATAAGGGTTATGATATAATTTACCGTAATTGACCAATCATTATCAGTCTACACATATACTGTATATATTCATAGCACTGAAAAATCAAAATATAATTAATATTATATTATTATTCTCATCCCTTGATCAAAATCCCAATTTAGGGTTTGGATTCCATATCTGATTTATCATTCATATACAAAATCAATAATACTCTAAAATAATTAACTTAAATATTCTGTACAAATTCATATAATAAAATATTTATTATCATAATTCTAATAGTCATTTCAGTATATTATTTAAATGATATAAAATCATGTTTTCATGGAAAATAATTAATAAAATATTTCGCTACAAAATTAATTACTATTAGAATATAATTTGTAATGATTAATAATTCTAAAATTATTTATAATTTTTCGTGTAATAAATGTATTTGCATTTATCATACACATTACTTGACACTTATTCTCATCATAAAAATAAAAAAATAAAAAAATTATATGCAAAAATTTCTTATTTATTTTATATTGAAAATATTGGGTTATTACAACATTTCTTATTCTAATTTTGATTGCAAAAAAGAGTCAACAAGACTCTATTGAAGATTCAAAATAGTAGCTCCAGCTTCAAATAGAGACCTGGTGAGTGAGCTACCTTGATTCCTTCAAAATAAACACGAGTAGCATGCTTCTTGTCAATATATGACTTCAACCAATACAGCAATACATGCAAACATCATACCAAAAACATGATATATACTCTAGGAAAATGTACTGCTAAAACTATGGGCTTACTGAAATCTAATAGAATTACATAGTTATAATTAAACTAAAAACCAAGTTGTTTCGCATTGTCACATGTACAAAAATCCCCAACCATATAGACATATCAAAAGTCCAGTTTGTTCACAACAGTAAAGATGATAGCCTTGGAGTTTAAGACATTTCTATAACCTTTAGAATTTGCAAGTTATATTCTCCAAACCACAATATACAATCAAGACCCTTTTGATTGTAAATAGCAAATTTTAACAAAAAAATAACTAAACAATCAACCTACTGCATACTGATGAGTAGGTTTTCAACCTATGATTTATGTTCGTTTGGCTTGTTATATTGTTAGTCTTTGGCACTTTCATGTTACTTTTGATGGGTTTTGTGCTTGTTGTAGGATAATCAGGTTAATCCATCGAGATGTGAGCATTGGAGGAGTTTTGGAGCACAATTACAACTTTCTAATTACATAGCGCGGAACGCGCTGTGATAAAGATCAGTGTAGTGTGGAGCGCTATTTGGAGCAGGATCGATCATCGATGGCCTAAGCATGGGATAGGCCGCGAAGACACTAAGGCTGGCAGGCTACCAAAAGTGTGAAGTTGTCTTGATTAGTTTTGTTGGATTAGGAGAATAGGTAGTCTTATGAGTTATTAATGCATTTTGTAATAGATTTATATTAGGATTGTGCCATGATGGTTATTGTATTTTCTTGGGAGTATTTGGTGTACTTGTTGATGTTGACAAGAACTGGGATTGTTTAGAGTCTCTATTGTGCATGAGTTAGAAGTGAGTTAGGAGTTATGGTATGAAGTGGAGAGGAGTTATATGATGAGAAAAATTACGTGTGAAGGAGTCAATCAATATACACACTTTGGAGAACTAAATTGAAGAACAAGCTTTTGGAGGATTAGAGAAGAGGGAGATTCTCACGAAGATTGCAGAGTTGAATTCAGAGAAGGGTGGTGTATTATTATTCTTCTTTAATTTCTATTTGATAATTAGGATGATGTTTTCTTTTATTTATTCAGTAGTTAATTCTTTTATTATGAACTAATTTACTTTTTAGGCGAATGGTGGATCCTTGAGTGGAACAATGATTATGTAGCTTTATTTCCAGTTTAATATAATATTTTCCAGTTTATCTATTAATTTGAGCTTGAATTTACGAATTGCCTGATCAACAATTCTTTGTGGATTTGTATGGAATCGAGAGAGGATATTCGAATCTAGACTTAATTAATATTGCACGTGTTCATGAATTTTGTGAATAGCGGAATCGTGATGAATGTTAAGGTAAAGATATGTTTAGCATCGCATGTAATCGGGTAGAGAACTTAATCTTAAACATTCTTTAATTAAATTCCCATAGAGATATAGTGAGTTAGTTGAGTAAGGTGTTTGACTTGTTTCTATCTTAACTGTGGATTTAAGTTAATACAATATTAGTGCATCGAGAGGTGGTTATATAGTATTACATTCGTGTTCTTGATTAATAAACTGGGATATTAAATTGAACTGGGATAAAGGTGTATAAATCTGAGTGAAGCTTAGGGTGAAATCATGAGTCTAATTCTCTAATAATTGTTTGAAAATTCAGTTTTTATTCTTCGTGGGTATTTTGTGATAATTTATTTAATAATAATTTAGATTTTATAATCATTGAAGTGAATAGTTTAATAAAATTAGGATTAATAGAAACTTGATAGTTGTAAGGTTAAGTTTTTTACTAATTTGTCTCTGTGGGAACGATATTCTATTCATCACTTTATTACTTGTTGACCACTTATACTTGCGTGTTGTGCATAATTAGATTTTACCCAACAAGTTTTTGGCACCATTGCCGGGGAAATTTTAGTATAGATCTTAAAGTTTTTACAATATCAGTTAAATTAATCCTGTTTTACTTAAACATTTTTATTTTTTGTTTTGTTTATCTTATTTCAGGTGTCTAAAGCGGTTTATGCAAACTTGGTCCAAAAATCCAGATCTGCTGCCTTTGGAGGACGACATTGAGAAAATGTTTCAGAGGTTAAGTAAGTGGATCAAGGAAACGAGACAAGAATTTGAAACATCTGAAAAAGAAGAGGAAATGGCAGCCGAAGATCACAAAACATTAAGGGACTTCGCCACACCCAAGGTGACTAAACTGCATGCAAGCATCACCAGGCCTGCAATAGCTGCAAATACATTTAAAATTAAGCCTGGTACGATTCAAATGATTCAGAATTCAGTTCAGTTTGGGGGATTGGCAAATGACGATCCAAATGAGCATCTGGTCAGTTTCCTGGAGATATGCGACACCTTTAGGTATAATGGAGTGTCGGATGATGCGGTGAGACTTCACTAGTTCCCATTCACTTTACGGGATAAGGCGAAAGGTTGGTTACATTATTTACTGCCAGGATCAATCACTACGTGGGAAGACCTAGCTCAGAAATTCCTCGCCAAATTCTTCCCACCGGCAAAAACTGCAAAAATGAGGAACGAGATAACGATGTTTGAACAGCAACACGGGGAGTCATTGCATGAGGCATGGGAAAGGTACAAAGAATTTCTCCGAAAGTGTCCACATCATGGGTTGCTAAAGTGGTTGCAAATGAACACGTTTTATAATGGATTGAATGGGAACCTCAGAACTAGCATTGATGCAGCTTCAGGTGGAGCATTTATGGCAAAGAGATATGAGGAGGCATATGAATTGATAGAGACTATGGCGGCTAACAATTACCAGTGGCCCATGGCAAGAATGAATCAAGCAAAGGTCGCAGGAGTGTTAGAAGTAGATGGAATGACGACAATATAAGCGCAGATTTTAGCACTTTCAAAGAAATTTGATTCTATAATAGGGGTGCAAGCACAACAGGCACAACAACTGGAAATTATATGTGAGTTGTGCGCGGGAGAGGATCCTACAGATCAATGCGCAATTAATCCAGCCTCTGTGCAATTTGTGGGCAGCTATAACAGAATTCCACAAAACATATATCAGAATGCGTACAATCAAGGGAATAGGAATCATCCAAATTTTTCATGGGGCAATAACCAACAACAACAAGCTCCAAGATCATCATATCCCCCAGGATTTCAGAACCATCAACAACCAGCTCAACATAAAGAAAGGAAATCAGATCTAGAGGAGTTGGTGACAAAATACATAACTAGCAATGAAGTGGCTATGAAAAATCAAACAATGGCTATGAAATCACAATAAATGGCGATCAAGAATCTAGAGAATCAGATAGGACCAATTGCGTTGGCATTGAATAATAGACCACAAGTAACGTTATCAAGTGACACCGAGAGTAATCCGAAGGGTAATCACGAGCAATGTTAAGCTATTATATTGAGAAGTGGAAAACAGCTTGAGGGTCAAGGAACAGAAATTTTGGTTACAAAGGAAGTTGAAATAGAGAAAGAAAATACAGAGGTTGAGGTAAAGCAGGGGGACGAAAAACAAGTGGAAAAGAGCAAACTAGTTAATGAACCAGTTGGCTATCCTCCCCTATAATTTCAGCAAAGAATTCAAAAACAGAAAGTAGACAAGCAATATGCAAAATTTTTGGATGTTTTAAAGAAACTTCAAATCAACATCCCGTTTGCAGAAGCCCTGGAACAGATGCCTAGTTACGCGAAATTCATGAAAGGGATTTTTGTGACGCCCCCTAAATAGGTATACACCACACCCATTCTGAGTCGCCAAATACATGGTGCAGAAAGCAAACTACAACTTGAATAATACAATTGTCGTACAAAATACGACAACGCATACTGTGAGTTTAAATACAAATATTATTTTCTAGACAATATCCACACCCAAATAAGTCCTCATTACAATTATTCATACACTATTTTACAGAAATAGTGAGGACAGCTAAAACATATGTCTAGAACCATCACTCCATACCCCGACTCGATCCTGCTATGTTCTCACCTCCTAAGAAGAAAAATGGAACAAAAAGGAAAGGGGTGAGCTCAACTAGGCCAGTAAAGAATATTATGACTAAGATAATATACAACAAATTATCATTAGTCTTCAACAGGAAAAAATCTGATAGAATATAATAGACAACAAGTTTTAGATCAACAAATACAGCGGAAACAACAATCCATTAGAAGAGTCACGTAGAGAATGAATTCTACTATCTTCTAAGATTTAAGATTTCATCATCAATATTTTATCCCTGTAACATCAATCAATATACATCTTTTAATCAAATATTCATCTTTGCACTACAGGCCAAAGATATTCATTTATTTCACCAGTTGGTCATGTTCATCTCAACACCTATTCATCTTTGTACTACGGGCCAAAGATATTCATCAGTTAACCATTCATCTTTGCACTACAGGCCAAAGATATTCAGTAATATTATCATTTAGGACTGAGGATGATGAAAAATATTTAAAAGAAAACGAATCCAGTGAGACAGAAGAATAAATATTAGGGATTCGTATAACAGTTTATCCAAGATCAATAATACTTCATAATAACCAATTATGAAACAGAATTCAAAGTAAAGATCAAAACATGGATACAATCAAAGATAGTAACCATAATAGACATCTTGGACAAAAAGAAGAAAATTTCATTTTTTAGTGAATAGTGTCGTATTCATGAATAGTGCCGTATACGTGAATAATATTGTATACGTGAATAGTAATCCCGACACAAAAAGTTCCAAATTTGATTAAAAAGTTCAAACCAATATTTCGGCATAATGATAATGAAGAAAATAATATCATTTAAGAAGAAAATAACATCCCTCACCTCAAAATAACGGTACTTCTGATCGGAATATCGGATAGAAAGTCGAAGGAAACTTGTACCGAACAACAACTCTCAAAGTATCAAAATACTTACAAAAATACGCTCGAGAATCTAGAGAGAAAGAAAACTTGTTTCAGGTGTGATTTTCAATTCTAACCTAAGCGTCTATTTATAGGAAAATGCTAGAACGCCATAGGAGACTAAAATAATAAAATATTATTATCTTTATATTCCATCCACGCATGCCCACTTTGTTGAAAGCCTAGCATGCCAATTTTGAATTTTTTCCAGCAGCCCACATGTTATTAACACCAACCAAAGTGGGTCCCACCCCATAATTTAATAAAAATCATTTTATTTTTTGAAACTTCAATAATTCATAGAAAATAACATGTTTATTAGAAAAATACGAATTTTATGTCCATTCTGCCTGAAATCAAATTCTCTACAACTTTGTAGCTTTGAGTTTTTCCAAATTCCAAACAAAAAATATCCGAAATCCACAAATGGGTATTTTTAATACCTCCATTCCGACAAAATACTAATAAAACACCTCAGCATTAATTTCTTCATTAATAACCACATAAAATAAATAAATCTATCATTTATATCAAATAAATATTTCATTATCATATAAATCAATAATTAATTATTCACAAATAATATTACAGAATCACAATTATGACAACCAGGCCGTTCCAAGGAAAGAGGGGGCTTTCCAATAAGGATTTCTCTTTACTGGCGCGCAATTAGGTGACCAAAACTCTCCTTGATAGAACTTTCTAGACATTGCCAATAATGCTATCTAATAATATTATTCAAATAATATGAATTATTGATCTGATAATGGAAAATACTGTGTAGTGACAATTATTGAAACAATAATAATATAAACTAACAATGCAGCAATTATTGAATCTATAACATAAAATATTGAACAGTAACTACTGTAACAATTATTGAGTAGTGCATTCTTACGTACGAATCGATAATTCAATAATACTGTGCAATGCCGTGTGTTACTATATAACCACGCATATTACTGTATTTTAACCACCAGGTAATCTAATAGTGTTAACGATAACAATTACGCCGTTATTTATAAAACTCAAACATTGTCATTTTCTTCATCCGACAGTTATTCCGTTATGGGGCCCACAATTGACTGCGCCGTCATATGGATATTCCCGACAAAAAGAATATTCCACGACCAAACTAATATTCTCTGACAAAAGGAATATTTTATAACCACTTGCTTATTTTGTAAAATTTGCACATTTCACCCATAACCAAAGTAATATATCAAATTAACACCTTATTAATTTAGAATAATGAATAGAGGAAAATTTCAATTTTATTTATAATAAGTTGGAATCTTACAATTTTGTCAAGGAAAAAGAAGTTGGAAGATTTTGAGATAGTAACATTAACCGAAGAGTGTAGTGCAGTGTTACAGCGGAAGTTGCCACCAAAGTTGAAAGACCCAAGGAGTTTCACCATTCCATGCACGATTGGGAATATGGCGTTCAACAAATGTTTGTGTGACTTGGGAGCTAGTGTGAATCTTATGCCATTATCAGTTTATACAGAGTTGGGTTTGCCCGTACATCTCATTGTAGTTGGCGGATAGGTCAGTCACATATCCGAGAGGCATTGTAGAGGCATATTGGTTAAGGTTGACAAGTTCATATTCCCCGCAGATTTTATTATTCTAGATTTTGAGGAGGATAAGAACATCCAAATCATCCTAGGGAGGCCTTTCTTGGCTACGGGTAGGACACTCATCGACATACAAAAAGGAGAACTGACTATGAGGGTCTAAGACCAGGAAATTAAATTTAATGTGTTTAAGGCCATGAAATTCCCAACGGATGGAGAATAATGTTTTAGGATGGATCTTATTGACCACATAATTAGCGAAGACATGAATAAGAGTTTGGTTAACGATCCATTAGTGACGACATTATTGGGGGATGAAGAGCTCGACGATCCGAAATTTGTGGATTATTTGCAGATGCTAGACTCCTTGCCACGAGTTAGCAGATTTAAAAGATCATTTGAAACATTGCACACGGAAGAGAAAGCCACGACAAGGATGAAATCGTCATTGGAGGAGCCACCAACTCTTGAGCTAAAACCACTACCTAAATACCTCAGGTATGCGTATTTAGGCAGTTCAAATTCTTTACCTATTATTATCTCTGCCACACTTAACGAATTGCAGGAAGAAAAGCTGTTGAGAGTGCTTAGGGAACATAAATCGGCGATAGGATGGACAATTGCTGATATCAAGGGAATCAGTCCATCTTTCTGCATTCACAAAATCTTGATAGAGGACGATGCAAAACCGGTTGTGGAACAATAGAGACGGCTCAACCCTATTATTAAAGAGGTAATCAAGAAGGAAATTCTGAAGTGGTTAGATGCAGGTATCATCTACCCAATTTCAGACAGCAAGTGGGTTAGTCCGGTGCATGTGTGCCGAAAAAGGGAGGAATGACCGTGGTTCAGAATGATGACAATGAGCTGATTCCAACAAGGACAGTGACTAGTTGGAGGGTTTAAATGGAATGACCGTGGTTCAGAATGATGACAACGATCAAATGTTGGATAGATTGGCGGGACATGAGTACTATTGCTTATTGGATGGATACTCGGGGTACAATCAAATCGTCATCGCTCCTGAGGATCAAGAGAAGACTACATTTACATGCCCTTATGGTACATTCACATTCTGGAGAATGTCATTCGGATTGTGTAATGCACCTGCTACTTTCCAGCGGTGCATGATGGCAATCTTCTCGGATATAGTGGGGAAGAATGTGGAAGTCTTCATGGATGATTTCTCTATCTATGTGGACAATTTTGATGCGTTTTTTAGAAAACTTGGTAATGGTCTTACAAAGATGCACTGACACAAATTTGGTCCTCAACTGGGAAAAATGCCACTTCATGGTGGAAAAAGGTATAATTTTGGGACACAAAGTCTCGGCCCAAGGATTGGAGGTTGATAAAGCGAAGCTGGAAATAATTGAGAAACTGCCTCCACCAAGTTTAATCAAAGGAATTAGAAGCTTTCTAGGACATGCTAGGTTCTACAGGAGATTCATAAATGATTTTTCTAAAATGGCAAAACCCTTGTGCAGTCTTCTAGAGAAGGATTCTGTGTTCAATTTTGATGAGGAGTGTAAGTTGGCCTTTAAGTTGTTGAAGAAGAAGTTGACTACAGCCCCCGTGATCGTCGCTCCGGATTGGAATATGTCGTTTGAACTAATGTGTGATGCAAGCGATTATGTAGTTGGGGCTATTTTGGGTCAACGCCGAGACAAGATATTTCCTGTTATCTATTATGCAAGTAAGACACTCACAGAGACTCAATTGAACCACACAACTACAGAAAAAGAATTACTTGCAGTAGTGTACGCGTTTGATAAATTCCGGGCCTATTTGATCGAAACAAAGGTGATAGTATACACGGATCATGCGGCTAGTCGGTATTTGATCGCGAAAAAAGATGCTAAGCCATGTCTTATCAGATGGATTCTCCTCTAACAAGAGTTTGATTTAGAGATAAAGGATAGAAGGGGGACGGAGAACCAAGTTGACGATCATTTATCAAGGCTGGAAAATCAAGACAAACAGAAAGAGGACAAGTGTATAATCAACGAGTTATTCCCGGACGAGCAATTATTCGGGATACAGTTAGAATTTCCATGGTACGCGGACTTCGTTAATTATCTAGTGAGCAACATTCTACCTCCTGATCTTACACGACAACAGAAAAAGAAGTTTTGCACAACGTCAAATGGTATATGTGGGATGAGCTGTACTTGTTCAAACAATGCGCCGACAAGATGATCAGAAGATGTGTGCCTTACAGTGAAGTGAAGAACATCTTGCATGAATGTCACTCATCTGCGTATGGCGAACATTATGGTAGTGCAAGGACAGAAGTAAAGGTGCTTTAATTAGGGTTTTATTGCCCCACGCTATTTAAAGACGCCCACCAGTTTGTCAAAACATGTGATCGATATCAACGGGTGGGTAACATATCAAAAAGAAATGAGATGCCACTACAAACAATTCTAGAGGTTGAAATTTTTGATGTATGGGGCATTGACTTCATGGGGCCATTCCCTTCGTCTCTTAACAATCAATACATTCTACTCGCAGTGGATTACGTATCAAAATGGGTTGAAACCGCAGCACTACCATCAAATGATGCCAAAATGGTCTTAAGATTTCTACAAAAAAATATCTTTACAAGGTTTGGGACGCGGAGGGCTATAATAAGTGATGAAGGTAGTCATTTCTGCAACAGAGCGTTTACAGCCCTACTGGCAAGATATGGGGTCAACCATAAAGTAGCGACAACTTATCATCCCCAAACCAGTGGGCAGGCGGAGGTGTCGAACAGGGAAGTCAAGAAAATACTGGAAAAAGTAGTAAACCCAAATTGAAAGGATTGGTCGCTTCGATTAGATGATGCATTATGGGCATACCGGACTGCGTATAAGACACCGATTGGCATGTCACCATATCAATTGTTGTATGGAAAAGCTTGTCACTTACCGGTCGAGTTACATCACAAGGCTTATTGGGCTATCCAGAAACTGAACTTCGATTAAGCAGCAGTGGGGGATAAGAGACTACTTCAGTTAAATGAGCTTGACAAATTCTGACTGCAAGCCTACGAGAATGCACAGTTATATAAGGAAAAGGTTAAAAGATGGCACGACCAGAAAATCATGCACCGAACATTAATACCATGTCAATCAGTGCTTTTGTTCAACTCAAGACTGAGATTGTTCCTAGGAAAACTTAAATCACGGTGGTCAGGGCCATTCACCATAAAGACTGTTTTTCTGCATGGCGCCGTTGAGCTTTACAGTAGAAATCCATTAGAAACTTTCAAGGTTAATGGTCAAAGATTGAAGCACTACTGGGGTGGTGATTCAAACTTTGACGTCATCAACATTACCCTCATGGACACTCAATGATACAAGAGGCACTGTCGGGCTAGCGACGTTAAACCTAGCGCTACTTGGGAGGCAACCCAAGCTCAAAACTCTTCCTCTTAATTACTAGTTAAATCTTAGTTTATATTATATTCAAACGCATGTTTTAATCAGAGATTAAATACATCTATGAAAAAATTATAGAAAATTCAAGGAAAATCATTCAAGCAGCTACTGCCTGTATAGCGCGGGCCGCGCTACCCATCACTTAATCTCAGCGTGGAGCACGCTAACATTCCAGGCAGCCACTGTCCTTCTAGCGTGGGGAGCGCTACACAATGTTTAGACCGGTAGCGGGCGCTAGCATCTCGAGACTATCGCTTGAAAAGTTACCGATCCGCGCTTAAGTCGTTGATCTGAAAGCGCGGAACGCACTGTACCACCCTCAACATACTGAATGCCCAACACGGACAGCGCTATACCAAGCCTACATAAAGCGCAGGGTGCACTACCAGTTCAGAATCCACTGCTTACCCAGCGCGGGGCGCGGTATGCCTCGCCCACACTAAGCGCGGACCGCGCTACTCAGGACTATCAGACACTAAACAGATGTAGAGACGTGTTCTAGACTGATCTAAGCCACCTCTCCTCATTACATGCAAACTCTCCACGTCTCCT
This sequence comes from Panax ginseng, assembly GCA_020205605.1. Classification (NCBI taxonomy): domain Eukaryota; kingdom Viridiplantae; phylum Streptophyta; class Magnoliopsida; order Apiales; family Araliaceae; genus Panax; species Panax ginseng. The sequence continues at coordinate 77,353,618 of CM035130.1, forward strand.
ACACCTATTGCACTTTCTATTCCCCATAACCCCCGTTACACCATCTTTACTTCTCATTTTCCTTTTCAACTTCCAATCCCATTAATCCCTTCCATCCCCATCTCCAACCCACGTTGGTCTCCTACCTCCTATATGAACTCCTACCATCCAAAAAGTCATGGTCCTATAAAGCTTAAACACAACACTCCAATCCTAAATCTAATCCACTCCTTGCACAAATTCATACAAATTGGGACATCTTTACAAAGAGGAAAACCCAAACTCATTAAAGGTAAGCACAATTATCTCCATCCCTCACACAGTTCTCTGTTTTGATATCAATTTGAGTGGAAATTTAGGGAATTGAGTGCCCAAGGAATGGGTAATGTGTTTTTGAAAATTTGGCTAGCAAAGTAACATCAATCAACAAAGTTTGGGGGAAATAATCAGTTCGCCCACCAACTGTTTGATAAAAGTCCAGAACCAGATTCTTGTGCTCAACAGCACCAGAAACAACATGTCTTTCCATAAAAAACAACGGCCATCAACCTCCACGACTCGGCTTGCATATGACCATACAAAATTTGTTAGTGAAAGGCCCGCGGAAAGATTCAAGTCATCCGTTGATAAGAAGAATTTGGTGCTAGAACGAGGATTGAAGCCAAATGCTAATTTGGACGGTGACATGGCTCTATAAATTGTAGATCACAATTGGTTTCAGTTAGTAGAACAACCACTTCCAGCGGCAATCAACATAGTTAAGGAGTTTTATGCCAATGCAATGGAACATGTTAATCATGTCGCCATGGTTTGGGGAAAACCGGTGGCGTTTCACGCCGATGCTATCAACACTTATTTTGGGTTAGAAACACCACAAGCTGATCGATATGAAGATGGGTTGCCCGAGCTAGAAGAGTTGATTGCCCGATTATGCAAACCATGGACTCAATGGGTAATTTAAGCCGGAACAAATGAATAGATAAGTTTTCCCCAATCTGCACTTAGTCGATATGGTAAAGCATGGCATGCATTTATATGTGCTCGTTTAATGCCCACTCGCCACTAAACCGATGTAACTAAGGCACGAGCTCGGCTGTTGTATCGGATTGTTCACCACCACTACCGTGTGAATAACTCAATTGCATTTTACAATGTTGATGTGGGGGAGTGTATTCAAGAATCAATTGACCAGGCGTTACGTGGGAGTACTACGGGAGGTTTGCTTCATGGGTTCCTAATTACTGATTTATGCCGTAAAGCTAGAGTGCAGTGGCAATCTACTGAGCCAATACAACAACCAATGGCCATAATTGATCATGCTACTATCGAGAGGTATAAAGCATGGGATGGGGCGCAATCACACTCGCATGGTGAAGGCTACATTATGATCTGGAAACCATTACCCCTAATTAGTGCGAAACAATTGCGGGTCCCAAGGAATCAATTTTTGTGGTTGGCCCAACGTCAAGAGTTAATGCATCATTATAATGCAAATGCATTCAACACGCTTGCTGATGCGTTTTCTGGTTGCAATCCTAATGCTCAATCTGTGGTTATGCCTATTCCTCCTATCTTGCCAACATATCCTCCTTCAGACGACGACGAGCAGTAACGCGTTTTCAGGGAAGTCCTCATCTTTTTATTGAGCATATTTGACGTAATGAGGGCCTTACTTGATTTAAGTTTGGGGGATTATGTTTTCTTTTGCCTAGTAATTTGCATGATTAGTTTTTAGTTATTAGTTTTTATATTTTTGCATACTTCAGGTTCGTGCATATTGTTGATTGATTTCGCAATCAATGAATACGTGCAAGTATACACGATCAACAAGTAAAAAAGGGAAAGTAGAGTATCATTCCCACGAGGAACTATTTAATAAAAATTACCAAATACTAACTCTTAACCAAATCAATTTTATTTAAACAATTGCAAATTGTGAATTTCCTAATTAAGAAAACTAAATTAAACAATTAAAAGAGATTAGTCTAAAAGAAAGCAAATAAACAAAACTAAGATTTGATTGAATTCAGGTAAATAAGGATTAAGACTCCAATATCCCCAATTATGAACTATAAATCAATTATCCAATTATCCCAATTATTATGTCTACTGAATTGTTAACAAGAATTCTCAAATGCCAAAAGCTCTTTTCCAAGTGATCAATTGCCTTCTATTTAATTCAGATTAATTTTGCTATATTCCTATTCAAAACAATTGAATTAAACTCGTTACAATCCCAATTCCTTATGTGTTACATGCGGCGAACAGATATTTCCATTCTATTCACAAACCTAATTATTCATTGTGCAAATAACTAAGTCACATGATATCATGCCCAGTTCTAACCCTAGAATTCCTTTCCCAATTCCTTCTAGAGTAACAAGATAATTACTGATCAGATAATTAATCAATAAGCATAAGGCAAGATAAACAACTCACTTTGACACAAATAATTGGAATAAATTAAATAACTAATTTATAGCCATAAAAGGTTCAATTGAAATCTTAATAAAAGAGTTAGTTCATAATTAATGAATTAAAACCAAGAATCCACAATTGAATAGACATTAAAAGATAAAAGTATGATAAGAGAAGAGAATAGAATATGTTGTCAGCAAATCTGATGCTCCCCTCTTGCTCCTGCTCTTGATCTTTAGTGTTCTTCAATTTGCTTCAATCTTCAATGGCTAATTAAGAACTAGGGTTTAGATTCTAATTTAATGGAGTGTTTAATCTAGTCTAATCTATGTAATCTCCCTCTATTTTATGCCTTACATCATGTATTTATAGGTTACAAGTCCAATTTTTAGCTTAGGAACAAACCCAATCCAATTTGGAGTCAAAATTCGCTCAAAAATGCATCCAGGCCATCACCAAGCCCTTTCCCAGTGCCCCAACGCTGGGCTTGATGCTCAAACCGCTTCAAAGACCGGTCTTTTGGCATAAACAAAAATGGGCGCCCCCAAGGTCGCCATATTTTTTTCGACATTTTCTGCTCCGACGTCCTTTGGAAAAATGGCCATAACTTATTCATCCGAACTCCGATTTCGATGATTCAAAATGATCCAGAAAGAGGAGAAGTAGATCTACAACTTTCATTCTTTAAGATTTGCGAAATAAGGTCCGGAGAAATACTCAAATTGGCTCTGAAGTGACTGCTATGTAAATAGCAAGCCGAAAACGCGAATCTAGCCACCCCGAACGTCGATCCAAGTAACTTTTGTCCCAATTCCTACAAAAAAACATAAAACATGCTTGAATAGACACAAACACTTAAAAACTATTCTAAAAGACTTGAGAACAACAATAAATTAAGCCCGAATGTATCCAATTCATGGGTATAAACTCACTCATCAAATACCCCCAAACTTAAACCGTTGCTTGTCCTCAAGAAAAAACACAAAAGAACTAAAAATAAACAAAATAACTCAACTAAATGAATGCATATGCATGATCTACTTCCTAATATACCTACGAATCGAGTAATAAATCAGAATGATATATAGCAACAGGCCTCAAAGATACCAATGATACTCAAACAATATATCCAATCAAGTTAAAATCTATAACTCTAACCAATTAGTCAATCCAAACTGTCATCACCCATAACAGCGTGTGTGCTTGTTAACCATTCTAACCAACCACAATTCAAGATAATCACATAACAAACTTCTTAAAAGGAAAATTTTCAGCCCAATTCAATTACTTTTGTGAACATGACAACTCCAATTAAAACTAAGCAATTACCAAGTTTAAGGGTAAATACAAGATTTATTTATACTCTTATTCAACCACGAGGGCATTTTTTGCTCTTTCTCGTGTTTTATTCATTTTTTTTTCTCATAGTGCGCAATGTCTTATTCCTTAGGCTTTTTTAGGTGTTACCTTAACGAGCTTTTCACCAACGACTCCCAAGCCATTAAGACCTTAGGCGCTAGGTGTAAAGACAATCCCCCAAGCTTACTTACTCAAGTAACAAAGGCCACAAAACTAGACAAGCATGCCACGGTGTTTATTCTTTTTTTCCTTTTTTTCTGGATTTTTTTTCTCTTTTTTTTTCATCATTCCTTTTTTTTTTCTTTTTGTAATATATATATCCCATAGATTCCCCCAAACTCAAGCTTTTACATCATTCCAACCTTTACCGCCAGTTCACTAATTTCCTTAAATTTTAACCAAGTTTTTCCCTTAGAAACAAATTATGAAACCCTTGAACCAAGTGGATTAAAATAGTTAAACTTTAAGTGCTAACCGGTTACATAAGTTTAAGACAGGCTCAGCTTATCATCATGATTAAAATTAGAATGCATCATCAATTATCAACACTGTTCAAGTTAACATGCAAAACCAATCTTATCATAGGCCGAGCTAAGACCACACCAACCTATCACACAGATTCATGCAAAAAATAAAAATAAAAATAATGCAATTATACTACATGAACACATACTAATGCAACACATATATGAATATGCAAATAACTACCATGTATTATATGCAACCTAAAAAAATAATGCTAACACATAAAAAACATGAACTACTATGCAGATAACTAACTATATGCAATACGACACTAAAATGCCCCCAAACTTAAACTAGACATTGTCCTCAATGACTAAGATAGAAAAATTAAAGCAGAGGACTTCCCTGAAAATATAGTAATCTTCCCCCTTGTCCGCTAAGTTTGGAGAATAAGCTAGGCACATGGAACAAATTGGGCACCACACTTGAATTTGACTGGAATAACCTGTAAACCATGATAGAAACATATTTATTAAATCCTAAATAAATGCAAATTCAAAACTACTAATATAAAACTTAATAAAAACTAAAAATAAAAATTAAACTTGGGTTGCCTCCCAATAAGCGCTTGTTTTATAGTCTCAACCTGACTTCTTCAATTCTCTATCCAATTCCCCTACGAAAATTGAGGAACCCTCCATCCATCAGAAGCAATGTCTCTTTTGGGAGGTTCCCATTTGCAAAAACCCTTGAATTGAAGTCACTTAGCATGCTTTTTGTAGATAGGTTCCCTATTAAGAACGTCCAACAACTAGGTGTTTTCTCCATTATGTCTATGATTAGATTGGGGCATTGAAGCTTAATAAACATAATGGAATCTTCCTCTATATTCTCCTTTTTATCCCACCATGACTCCATAACTGTACTAGCTCTTACGTCACCAAGAGCTTTGCCGACGACATGACTTCCAATTGGGCATGGTTTTGCAAAACTGCCCGGATTCTTGAACTTTGGTGGAGAAGGTACATGGGACACTATCAAAATTGGCTCATCTTCCTTGGTACTCAAAGTTAGATCTTCGCCGATCTTTTTTTCTTGGTCTCCAAGTCTTTCCTCTCTTTCAACATCTATATCATTTGGAACATCCGGTTGGAGATTTGGTTCGGGCTCATCATCAGTCTCGTCATTCATGTCATAGAGCCAAGTGTATTGAGGACGGTTTTTCAACGCATGTGCTATATGCTCCAATTGATTTGCCAGATTCTTGATCGACGCATTTAGGCTTTGCACATTCAGATCTGTTTGGTTAGATTTCTTTTCATGTTCATCGAGTTTCTTTTCAGTAGCTTTAATAAATCTCTCCATGGTTTCTTCTAAACTTGATTTCCTCTCCGATTGTTGAATCTTATTTTGAAACCCGGATGTGTTTTGTTGTCTCGGCGCTTGAGCTTGAGCTTGGTTGTTACTCCATGAAAAATCCGGGTGATACCCCCAATCCTGATGATAGTTGTTGGGATAGACATAATTGTTGGGGTAATCACCACTATACTCTACCGGCTCAAAACTGATGGTGCATTGATGACTCATATGATTTCCAGCACAATAATCACAAGTAACCACCACACTTTGACGACGTTGAGCTTCAACAGCTTCAAAACTCTTCGAAAGTGTCTCAAACTGTGCTGACAATGCAGAAAATTTCTCGAGTCTGTCAATCTCCTCTCCCCTTGGCTGAGTCATTCTTGCCATCCATCGACTCCGTATGGCTGCGCAAACCTCCAATGTCTTCGAAGTTACCTCTATAGAAGATGTATTAAGTCCATCAATCCCTGTTTCCCTTGGTTGAGCCAAGAACGTGTATGGCCATTGATACTCAAACTCATCCATGGTACCTGAAAAGAGAGAAATATAGGAAGAGAATTAAAAATAAAAATAAAAATATTTAAATTAAGACTAATTTGATTGAAATTAATATTGGAATTAAATTAATTCCCCGGCAACGGCGCCAAAAACTTGTTGATCGATTTCGCAATCAATGAATACATGCAAGTATACATGGTCAACAAGTAATAAAGTGAAAGTAGAGTATCGTTCCCACGAGAAATTATTTAATAAAAATTACCAAATACTAACTCTTAACCAAATCAATTTTATTTAAACAATTGCAAATTGTTAATTTTCTAATTAAGAAAACTAAATTAAACAATTAAAAGAGATTAGTCTAAAAGAAAGCAAATAAACAAAGCTAAGATTTGATTGAATTCAGGTAAATAAGGATTAAGACTCCAATATCCCCAATTATGAACTATAAATCAATTATCCAATTATCCCAATTATTATGTCTCATTGAATTGTTAATGTGAATTCTCAAATGCCAAAAGCCCTTTTCCAAGTGATCAATTGCCTTCTATTTAATCTAGATTAATTTTGCTATATTCCTATGCAAAACAATTGAATTAAACTCGTTACAATCCCATTCCTTATGTGTTACATGCATGTAATGAAGATATTTCCATTCTATTCACAAACCTAATTATTCATTGTGCAAATAACTAAGTCACATGATATCATGCCCAGTTCTAACCCTAGAATTCCTTTCCCAATTCCTTCTAGAGTAACAAGGTAATTACTGATTAGATAATTAATCAATAAGCATAAGGCAAGATAAACAACTCACTTTGACACAAATAATTGGAATAAATTAAATAACTAATTTATAGCCATAAAAGGTTCAATTGAAATCTTAATAAAAGAATTAGTTCATAATTAATGAATTAAAACCAAGAATCCACAATTGAATATACATTAAAAGATAAAAGTATGATAAGAGAAGAGAATAGAATCTGTTGTTAGCAAATCTGATGCTCCCCTCTTGCTCCTGCTCTTGAGATCTTTAGTGTTCTTCAATTTGCTTCAATCTTCAATGGCTAATTAAGAACCAGGGTTTAGATTCTAATTTAATGGAGTGTTTAATCTAGTCTAATCTATGTAATCTCCCTCTATTTTATGCCTTACATCATGTATTTATAGGTTACAAGTCCAATTTTTAGCTTAGGAACAAACCCAATCCAATTTGGAGTCAAAATTCGCTCAAAAATGCATCCAAGCCATCACCAAGCCCTTCCCCAGTGCCCCAACGCTGGGCTTGACGCTCAAACCTCGCTTTCAGACCCCCGGCCTTGGCTGGCAAACAAAAATGGGCGCCCCTAAGGCCGCCACTTTTTTTCTGACATATTCTACTCCGACGTCCTTTGGAAAAATGGCCATAACTTATTCATCCGAACTCCGATTTCGATGAGTCAAGATGATCCGGAAAGAGGAGAAGTAGATCTACAACTTTCATTATTTAAGATTTGCGAAATAAGGTCCGGAGAAATACTCAAATTGGCTCTGAAGTGACTGCTATGTAAATAACAAGCCGAAAACGCGAATCTAGCCACCCCGAACGTCGATCCAAGTAACTTTTGTCCCAATTCCTACAAAACAACATAAAACATGCTTGAATAGACACAAACACTTAAAAACTATTCTAAAAGACTTGAGAACAACAATAAATTAAGCCCGAATGTATCCAATTCATGGTTATAAAACTCACTCATCACATATTATAAAAAAAAAAGAATAAAAAAACATGTAGTTGCATGAATCTAGTGGATAGTTGGTATATGTTTGTTTTTGGCCAATGATGAGATTGGAATTTGGTGAACAAGTGCAATACCAATTAAGGGAACTTTGAAGTAATTTCTTGTTATAAGTTGAATCTCTCTTCTGTGTGAAACTATTATAATAAGGATTGCACAAGAAATCCAACTTGTAGATTGATTACGTTTAAATTGATTCAATAAGACTCTAAAAGGCATTACTAGTTTAAATGAAGGAATGACATGAATAAGCAGTGATGGCTAAGGTTAGGTAAGAACCTAAGATTGGGGGACTATGTGGGGTATATAAGTTATTAAAAAAAAAGAATATGAATAAACACCGTAGCGTGCTTGTCTAGTTTTGTGGCCTTTGTTACATGAGTAAGTAAGCCCGAGGGGATTGTCTTTACACCTAGCGCCTTAAGGTCTTAATGATCTGGGAGTCATTGGTCAAAAGCTCGTTAAGGTAGCATTAAAAAGCCTAAGGGAATAAGACATTGCATAGTTATGTGTATATATAAATATATATATATATATATATATATATATATATATATATATATATATCTATATATATATATTTGAATAAAATGGGAAATAAGAGCAAAATGCCCCCATAATTGATAAGTACATCATAAATATCCCATGTTGATCCTTAAAATTGGTTATTGTCTGGCGTTGGTTGGAATTAGCTTGTTGTGGATTTCTTAAACTTATACTGTATAATACCTTAGAAGAGATTTGTTATGTATTAAATTTGATTGTATGTCAATTTATATGGTTGGAACGCACACACACACACACACACACTAAAATAGTGATAATAGTTTGAGATGCAATGGTTGACAAGGAATTGTGAATTGGTTTTGTTTTGAGGTGTTGACATGTTTACTTGATTTCTTTGAGGCCATATGAGTAAACTATCGTTACTATCATTACACTGGATTCGTAGTTTTAGTGTTAGACGCATTGCATTACATTGCATTTTGCTTGAGGACAAGCAACGTTCAAGTTTGGGGGAATTTGATGATTAGGTTTTGAACCTATGATTTATGTTCGTTTGGCTTGTTATATTATTAGTCTTTGGCACTTTCATGTTACTTTTGATGGGTTTTGTGCTTGTTGTAGGATAATCAGGTTGATCCATCGAGATGTGAGCATTGGAGGAGTTTTGGAGCATAATTGTAACTTTCTGATGACATAGAACGGACCGCGCTGTGATAAAGAGCATTCAGAAAGACGGAGCGCACTAGAAACGTAATCGATTCATCGATGGCCTAAGTATTTGGGTGCTACCATGAAGACACTAAGGCTAGCGGGCATCTTGGTCAAAAGGGAAGTTGTCTTGAGTAGTTTTGTTGGATTAGGAAAATAGGTAGTCTTATGAGTTATTAATGCATTATGTAATAGATTTATATTAGGATTGTGCAATGATGGTTATTGCATTTTCTTGGGAGTATTTGGTGTACTTGTTGATGTTGACAAGAACTGGGATTCTTTAGAGTCTCTCTTGGGCATGAGTTAGAAGTGAGTTAGGAGTTATGGTATGAAGTGGAGAGGAGTTATATGATGAGAAAAATTATGTGTGAAGGAGTCAATCAATATACACACTTTGGAGAACTAAATTGAAGAACAAGCTTTTGGAGGAGTAGAGAAGAGAGAGATTCTCACGAAGATTGCAGAGTTGAATTCAGAGAAGGGTGGTGTATTATTATTCTTCTTTAATTTCAATTTGTATAATTGGGATGATGTTTTCTTTTATTTATTCTATAGTTAATTCTTTTATTATGAACTAATTTACTTTTTAGGCGAATGGTGGATCCTTGAGTGGAACAATGATTATGTAGCTTTATTTCCAATTTAATATAATATTTTCCAGTTTATCTATATTAATTTGAGCTTGAATTTACGAATTGCCTGATCAACAATTCTTTGTGGATTTGTATGGAATCGAGAGAGGATATTCGAATCTAGACTTAATTAATATAGCATGTGTTCATGAATTTTGTGAATAGCGGAATCATGATGAATATTAAGGTAGAGATATGCTTGGCATCGCATGTAATCGGGTAGAGAACTTAATCTTAAACCTTCTTTAATTAAATTCACATAGAGATATAGTGAGTTAGTTGAGTAAGGTGTTTGACTTGTTTCTATCTTAACTGTGGATTTAAGTTAATACGGTATTAGTGCATCGAGAGGTGGTTAGTACTACATTCGTGTTCTTGATTAATAAACTGGGATATTAAATTGAACTGGGATAAAGGTGTATAAATCTGAGTGAAGCTTAGGGTGAAATCATGAGTCTAATTCTCTAATAATTGTTTAAAAATTCAGTTTTTATTCTTCGTGGGTATTTTGTGATAATTTTTTTTAATAATAATTTGGATTTTATAATCATTGAAGTGAATAGTTTAATAAAATTAGGATTAATAGAAACATGATAGTTGTAAGGTTAAGTTTTTTACTAATTTGTCTCTGTGGGAACGATATTCTATTCATCACTTTATTACTTGTTGACCACATATACTTGCGTGTTGTGCGTAATTAGATTTTACCCAACATATACAGATACATATAAATAAACAAACAAACACATAATAATGTTTATTCTCTAATCACAAAATAATCAAAACTAAGGAAAAATAAGAATGGAATGAAGGGAGAAGAAAAAGGGCTTTCAGAGGCCATGTTTATGTTCTAATCACAAAATAATCCCACAGACCCATTAACATTTTATACCTTCATTCAGAGACTCGTCACAATTAAAAAATAAAATAAAAGCCTTGCAAAGATTTTAAGCACAAACAATCCATTTGCATCATCCTCGGGCTCAAATAGACGAACAATAACAATGCTTTACAATATTAAAGAAATTTTATGGGACATGAAATCAAAGTCGAAAAGGAGGTCTAATAATAAGCTGTGAAATATAACAATGGATACATATAAAAGAACCAAATAAGTCTAAAATGAAGAATACAGTTAAAGGCGCAAACCTAGAAATCTTCACAAAATACAGTTAATCTAAGAAAATAGTGAATGGTTTACCGAATTGAAGGAGAGATGGAGGTAGATGCCGATTCTTGGTCTCTGTGAGGGGGATTCAGATTTTTCGAGCCTTGAATCTAAAATAGGGGACTCGAATTTGCTTGAATCTGAAATAGGGGATTCTATGTTTTGTTTCGGTAGATGCCGATTTGTTTGGAAAGAGGGAGAAGACCACGATTTAGGTCTGAAATGGATGATTGTTGGGTCTAAAATGGTAGATGAAGATTTGTTTGGAGGGAGAAAACAACGATTTGGGGTCTGAGGAGTTGTTTTGTTTTAGAGAGAGAAAATTAGGGATTTTGAATTGCAGCGAGAAAACGCAGAATTTTGAATTGGAGCCAAAAAAGGAGAGTTTTATATAGGTATGTCACTTAAGAATGAGTGTCACTTAAGGAGTAATGCTCTGATTGGTTCTATGTATATATATATATATATATATATATATATATATATATATATATATAACTGTTGTTGTGAACTTTGTTCGATGAGCACAGATTTATATCGGTGCATTTATTGCTTTATATATATATATAGCGACAAATTCTTTGAAATGATAAACCGAGTAGGGATTGAGAAACACATCAATGTATGCTTTTATGGTTATATATATATATATATATATATATATATATATATATATACATTTCTATCGTGCCCGGAGTTTACTTGTGGCCTTTTACTACTTTTATTTACATTTAAATCCCTTTAGAGTTTATTTCGTGGCGGTTGATCGTCTTTATTGCTTTATTTACATTTAGTCCCGCCTGGAGTTTACTTTGTGGCGATTGATCTTATTTACTGCTTTATTTACATTTTTGATCCCCCATGGAGGTGCTTCGTGGTGGTTGATCATGTCTATATATATATATGTATATATATATATATCACTTTTATATATTTACATTTCTGATCCCCCATGGAGGTGCTTCATGGTGGTTGATCATGTCTGTATATATATATATATATTTACAACTTTTATATATATAACTGCTTACTGCTTTTCATATAAATTGTGGCATCATGTGAGCCTAGGAATCATGTAATCACAGATTCAGTCTACTGAATCTAGATTCGGTTCCCGTGATGGACTTTTTCAGCTGTAAGCAGTTTGTAAATTATTCACGGTGTTTGAATTTTCTTATATGGCTGTCATGCCCATGAGGAGTTTGGCACTACTATATATTATTTTCTCGAAGATGCTTCACATCTCAAAAAATAAAAACAAACAAGCCGAACATTTAATAATAAAATGGAAGTATGAAAAGGTCTCAATTACTATTGAGCACAAGGTTTGAAAAACATCTTTTACAAAACTTCACTACTATATCATGTTTAAAACTGATTTTTTCATACAAATTCAAACCCTTTGTATATAGGTGCGAATGAGGCCTCACACTACTTCCAATAAATTGGACATTGATCCACACACACACACACACACATTCATATAACAATTTCTTGAGAAGTTGCGGTCATCGTGGCAACACGGATGTTCCCTCCGCATAATCAAGCCCCCGAACCCAAATGAATCTCGGTTTTACAAACCCGTTTAGTAGTGTCACATCACTGGGTCAATGTACAAACCTTTTCTCGGTTGCGTTAGTGCAACCAGTTAAAAACACCAACTGGCGACTCTTACAGTCAAATCGTCGACATGATACATGTCGGACCTTTTTCACTTGTTTTTTCAAACAAATCTCACATAATATGAGAATACCAAAAAATAAGAATAGAAAAGGGACAAATAAAAATCTTGACGTCGAAAATTATGTTTACTAACATTCATGTTTTATAACTTAGAACAACATCTTTTATCGTCAAGAGCACTACACTTGTATACGTGCATGCCCGACGCCCTCTGATTGCCTCTGAAAAACATAACAGTCCTAAAGATGACCATTTTGACCTCTGTTCCCGACCTCAAATTCAAAAACTTAAAGAATAAAAGTTGTAGTTCTATTCGTCGTCATTCCAGATCATCTTGAATCACCTCAATCGGAGTTCGTATGAAAACGTTATGTTTGTTTTAGTAAAACATATCCGGTCAGTTTTTTTTTCAAAATTTTGCAAAACAGACCATATGCCATCAAAACCCAAGTTTTTCATCTTTAACATATTCTTATGATTTTGATTACTCTAGAACCAATTAAAGAGACTATATATACCAGATTATACACCCATACACACATATATACAACATCTCTTCAAGTCACCCAACCAAAATAGCTTTTTAAGTGAAGAACTTGAGAAACTATAAATTAGAATTTTAGAACTAGATGAATACCTTTTATTCTTCTTAAACTTGATTAGATGATGAGAAACCTTCTTCTTCTTCCTTGATTCCTCCAAGATTCTTCTCAAAGCTCTCTAACTCTCTTCTCTAACACTCTGTTTTCTTTATTCTTAGGCTTTAGGAACAAAACACGTACATCCATATAACTGATATAAACATAATGTGTATGCATTATGGCCTCATCAGTTATAATAACAAAGGGTCACTATGCCATGTTTGGCTAGCACCCAAAATCTCCTTCTTTTTTCAATTTTTTTAGCAATCCTTCTTATCTTATGATACCCTTGTCACACCCATTAACTATTTGAATTGAATTAATCTCAATTCATTAATAAATCCAATTAAACCTTATCAATAAAATTACAACTTCTATTTAGCCAATATAATTATAATTTTATTTAATAGTCATTAATCCTCTAATTTAATTACTTAATTAAATTAGAAAATCACCACCACATTAACGTAATAATTATGCACAAATTATAAAATTATTTATTATCAATTTATTTAATATCATCATACTTAAATAAATTATTGCATAATAATTTTCATTGAATATTTATTTATTCCATAAATATTTCAACTAAAATACTTATTTTACTTGATAAATATTTTAATTATTTACGATCTCACAATCGTAACATATTAACATATTACATTTATATGTAACATACATTACTCTCTCATATCATAATAAGAATTTTATTTATTAAATTCTTATTTTAATAATTTTCAAAAATTCGGGTTGTCACATGAAGAATCCATTCCTCTTTGAGGTAGGACAATTGGGTGAAATATGCCCCTCTTGCCCACAATTAAAGCACACATTCTTTCCCTTTAGGCATGCATCCGAGTGATTCTTCCCACACTCCTTGCATGCCTCTGTTCTCTTCTTTGCATCTCCCGATTTACCCCCAAAACTTACTGGGTTACTGTTGTTGTTATTCCACTTCCTTTTATTCGCACCACTGCTGCTACCCCTCCCCTCTATTCAGTCTTTCACTCTTCTTCTTCTTCTTCTCCTTATTGAACATCATCAAGGCTTCGCTTCCGCCCTTAGCGATTATGGATTTCTCCAGAATAGTCGCGAAGTTGTTTATTTGCAACACCGAAAGTCTACTGTATAACCATGATTTGAGGCCCTGCTCAAACCTCCTCGTTTTTCTCTCCTCAGTGTTGACCTGATGAGGCGCGAACCTCGCCAACTCGTTGAACTTTGTGGTGTACTGAGGTACTGTCATGTCGTCTTGCTTCAGCTCCAGGAATCGCATCTCCATGCGACTCTGCATACTCACAGGAAAGTAGTTTTCTAAGAAAATCTTCTTAAACCCCTCCCACGGTATCACACCTTCTCAAGCCCTTGTTTGGTTTGCCTCTCACCAGAAGTTTGCTTCGCCTTTCAGCATATATGTGGCGAAGATTGTCTTCTGTTCATCTCCAACTCGGGTGATAGCGAACGCCTTTTCCATTTCTTTAATCCATGTTTGGGCTTCGATGGGTTCTGTGGTTCCTTTGAACTCAAGGGGTCCCGCGCTCTTGAAGTCCTTAAAGTGTGCCACTTTGGCCGCTGGAGGGTTATTGGCATTCAGGGTCCTATTCTGAAGTGCCCCCACTAACATGTCTACGAATTGTTGTATGGGGTTCGATGGATCCCCAGCATTAACGCCTGACCCCTCTGGTGTTTGATGACGTCTTCCACTAGCCATCTTTCTGTTTAAATAAACTTAATGTTATCATCTTATAACTTTCTCTACAGCATTTATAATTCAGATAAAACTTAATCATCACATCACATATTTAAATAAAAGCATATTTATTTACAAACCATAATAACAAAGTATCTCATCATCTTATGGCATTAAGCCATTTACATCACTTAAACCAAAGTACTTGGTAAAAACCGAAACCAAGTTTTATTTCATAGCTAATCGTTCTAAACGCTAATAGTAAAAGTTCATCACAAATAAACTAAAGACCCCGCCAAATGGCGTCTTCATGTTCTTCAGCCACCATCCCCAATGTCTAGACCGGTACTCCTCACGTGGAAAGTGAAAAAACCTATGCTGGAACCTCCCATGTGCTGACTTAAATGTGTACTTCATCCTGTCCATCCTAATCTTCTTATCTCTCACTTCACCTTCTAACTCACCTGCTAGCTTCTTGACCCGAACACTGTCTCTCCTCTCATTTCCCCATAATGTAGTAATAATCTGCTTGTCAGTTTAGAGACTCTGTATCCTCAACTCTAACCCTTTAATGGTATATCCCAAGTGGGTCCTAATAGCTTCTTTCTCATCCTCTAGCCTATCCGCCTCGGTTCGATGCCCCATGACTTGTCACCGATCCCCATTCCTAATTACCAGGTGATGCACCAATACCTGAAGCAATCATCGCACTATGACTGCTTTGCTCCCCGATATAGCTCCTCCAACTCATAGACTTTGTCATCCAACTTAGTAATCCTATCCATTAACTCATCCAACAAAGTATCCTCAAGTACTTCTTCAGAGTCCTCCTCGGGATCCTCTTCCTCTTTAGGATACTCCTCTGGGTCTGAGTCAGCTGCTGCCTCAGCTATAGGCTCAAGTACAGCTATCACAAACTGCTCACTCACAACGTGGATATCTCTAACCTCCTCTTCTCCTGTCATCCTTCAAACAAGACAAAATAACTCGGTTAGTAGTTTAAAATAGATATTTTTGCTTTTAGAAAAAATAGATTTGACACAACCCCTAGAACTCTACGTGAGTTCATCTCCTTATTTTCTCCACTAACTTCCCTAAGGTTATAGTCTAAGGTTCCCCACCTAAGGTTTATAACCTATTGCATTGATACCAACCTGTGACGCCCCCAAATTCGTGTAACATAGATTACAGGACATGGTGCTCATGATACAACATATATAAACATTTAACTCCATAAACTCCAGAAAATAATAATAATATAACTATTACATACCTATTCAGATAAAATCCCAAGTCTTTACAACCTTAAATAAACTGAAACTTAAAAATAACGTTTATCTCTACATTACATCATACGTGAAAATATAACTTGTTACATAAATAACTCTCATCATTTCATCTTAGACTTCCCCTTGTCCTTGCCTGAGCTCTCAGCGTTTTAAGCCTTAACTGAAAGGTTTAAGCAAGAATGAGCACAAATTGCCCAGCAAGTATATAAAGTAGTTTAGAAACACGTATCGGGAGTAAAACATTTGTATGAATATTTCTCAATAGTTGAAATAATTAGCAAGAGATAAACAATAATATCGAGATAAGAGTTTTAGAATTCTCAATCATACTAAGGGGTGTTAGATACCCTGAACATTACTTTGTTTCATCGAAAACCATCAGACGGTTTAACAATCAAATAGATTGTAAACAGTCTCTGCAAGTACTCCAGGTGATCAGCCTATCGTACCCTACATTATGAACAAGTATGAAATTTAACTGCATAAGCATAAATGGGACTATATGCCCGACATCTGTTTGCCCGATTATTCGGGTTGTTCATCTTAGTATTCATTCGAGACCGCACCGAAGCAATTTGGATTGGTAAACATTAAATAGCTTCAAATGATTTGAATTGTTCAAAGGTTATATCATTTATCATCAATAATATCTAATCGAAACAAAAATCCAGAAAGCATACATGGAAAAAGTTCGTTAAACAAATAGAACTTTAAAGTATAACAATTGCAATACTAATGGAGTAATCATCAACAATGCTTGCAAGGAAATTGCAGTTATATAACTTTACGGCAAAGGAACTTGTGCGAAAAGTAATTAGCACAAAACTGATACTTACTCTCACTGCAACAACAATGGGTAAAGATTGAATAATTGCTCAATAAAAACTTAGGGTTAGGAAACTTGCCTGATATGACTTCTACAATTTACCGCTATCCAATAGCCCTTCACGTAACCTATTCACATGTGTCACGTTAAGCAATTAGGTTCTCGAACACCACTTCGAAGTGTAATGGTTTCTTTTTATTTTAATAAGATGATTAAACTCGCACGTATTCAAATGCAATTCAATTACATAACATGTTGCTTCGTATAAGCCAAGTGGTTCAATAACCCGACCTGACCCGGATCCGACCTGGCCGGACCCAAATCTCTATCAAAAATCTGCATAAAACATGCCTAAGGATCTCAAATCGGAAAACCTTATTTTCCATAATTTTGACATCACATATTTTATTAAACTCATTTATCCATATAACATCATTTATATGAAAAATACCAAATCAGTTTGAAAAATATTTCTTTTCTATGATTTTGCAGAATATAGTCCCACATTGAACATATATTTTTTCCGAAATTTTTAAAATCCATCTACTATTTTTAAATAGTCCATAATAGCCAAATATTCTCAGATTTTTCATAAATCGAGATTAGCTCCAAAAATTCTAATATTTTTAGGGTTAGCTCCTGTTATATACATGTACTTCCAGTAAATATTTTGTAATATTTGAACTTATACACCGAGAGTTATTCGGGTATCTTTTCAAATAGTGTCCTTAGCCGTAAAATCCATAACTCTCAAACCGTATGGTCAAAAATTATCAAATTTTTACACGACTTTCATATCTTCTTATATTAACACTCCAATTTTTTTCAGAATTTTTAAAGTAAAAAAAGTGAACAAAAATCCCCCCGAGAAATAATGATACAAAATAATTCCAAGAAAATAGGACATCAAATTTCTACCAAATTTCATATCTCGCTCAATTTAACTCTGTTTCTTATGAAATTTGGACAGGTTATACATCATACTACATAGTATTTTACAAACTTATTACATACCATAATCGGGTCACAGAAAACATGAATCGAAGGCTCCGAAAAACCCGAAAAGTCACAGATTTCATGTTTTAACCAACTTTGACAAAATTCATGATTTTGATTCTAGCATGCAAAGAATTGGTTCCTACTATCTAGATCATATATACTCATATAAATACACATGTTACAACAATTGAACTCACTAAATTTCCATGATATGATCAAATTAGCATCATTGAGTCATATTATCAAATATTTGGCATGCATGACATAATTCCTTGAATATCTACGATATTAAGGCATGATTAAACCAGAACTTTCGTTCATACATCCACATAACATCAACTAATAGTGACATGTCAACACAAGGTCCAAAAAAAATTGTTTGCAAAAAGTTACATAAGCATATTCTCTCATTTTTACTAAAGAGCATGGAAAAAAGAGTTCATGGATTACCTCTTTGATGAATTCTACTTGCTCGAGCTCGTCCAATGATTCTCCTTGCTTGATTAGTCTCTGAAAACTCCAGAATTCGCCACCCTCTCAAGCTCCTTCCTCTCTCACTCTCAACTTCACTCACGGTAGGATTTTTTTACAAAGAGGAAGAAGAGACTTGGATTGGGAGTATATATAAAACATGTTATCAAATGATTTTTCCAGCCCTTCCATCTCCGATATAAGTTATATGTATTAAGTATATTGTATAAATTTAATTTAGTATAGGGTGGGGGTTATAGAAAGGAGGAGTCTTGGATTTGAAAAGGGTTTGTAACTCTCTCCCCCATCATTACCTTATAATACTAATACTCCCTATCTTGTCCCAATTTGGTTGAATTGCAGGCCCCACAAAATTGTCAGACTCCTTATTAAAATATTAATATAATCAATTTAATCATTTAATAAACTATTTTGACCATTTTGCCCTCTGTAGCCAAATGTTTCGATACTAATATCGATTCCTACTAAATCAACATTCTGGGCATCATGGGACTATCCGTTTCGTCAAATTAGCCTCCGAAATTCGTGGTTGACTTTTTACCCAAAAAAGTCAATCAGTTAACTTTGACCAAAAAGTCAACCGCGACACATTTTTGTGGTTACAGTCTATCTTGACTAATTTCGACGTTCCGGACTCAAATACGCAGTCCACGTCTCTAAATTCTGCTCCAAAATCAATCTCATATTTTAATCCCCTCCCACGCAATTGATCAATTTAATTACATAACTAACTCAAATAGTTAAATTCGTCTAAACCAACCATTTACACATACCTCATCACATAACTTAAAGTTAAACATGTATGTATAACACATATACATCTAATAATAGAAATCACACAAGAGTTTCACATATATTCATTTATTGATAATTAGTAAATTACATAATAATCCCGAATATTACAAGTTTTGTGGAGAATTTAAGAAGAAGGCGGAGGGATGCCCGAAGTGTGGGAGATATCACCAGGGCGAGTGTTGGAAAGAGCTCAGTGTTTATTACAAATGTGGCCAAGAGGGGCATATTGTGCCAAACTGCCCAAAGCCAAAGAAGATCAAAGGTTGTTTCATATGTGGCTCGGTGGACCATTTGATCAAATATTTCCTAAAGAAAAGGAGCGACGGAGGGAGCAGCCAGCAAGGGGGAAGCAACAAACTGATGATTGGCGGACCGATGCCATCTAACCGTACAACTGCTAGAATGTTTAACATGACTGCCTAGGATGCAGTAGCTGCGAAGGACGTGGTGTCAAGTATCATTTCGATCAATGATATAAATGCCTATGTATTATTTGATTCGGGTGCCACCTATTCTTTTGTATTTGAGGAATTTGCTAGTCGACTAAATTCACCCCAAGAACGATTAGGAAATACTTTGAACATAGAAGTTGTGAATAAGGAAGTAATCCATGTAGAGTATATTTACCGAAATTGTCGCACAAACATTAAAAATCATGAAGTAAGCATAGACTTGATCCCTATAAGATTGGGAGAGTTTGACGTAATATTCGGAATGGATTTGTTGTTTAACCATGTTGCGATAATTGATTGTCAGAATAAAAAGTGTTAACCTTCAGACCCCGAATAAGTCTAAGGTGGTGTTTTATGGTAGCTCATCGCTTAAGAAATTGTGTTGCCTAACGATGATGCAGGCCAAGAAATTGTTAAGAAAAAATGTGTAGGTTATTTAGCTTACATTGTTGATACACGAAAAAAAGGAATAGAAATTAAGGATATACCTGTAGTGTGACGCCCCCCAAATAGGTATACATCACCCATTCTGAGTCGCCAAATATCACACTACAGAAATCAAATACAAACTTCATTTATAAAACTGTTGAACTGTCGTGCAGAGTACGACAACACATAAGTTGTGAGTTTTAATACAAATATATGTAACTCTCATGGTGCCTCGACCACAACACCTTACAATGGTACTTTACATAAAAGTACAGTCAATAACTATTTTAGAAATTAAAATCTTTGGAAAATGCTCAAGGAAACCTCCGTACATGGGATGCCATGCATCTAAGTTATGATATATATCATATGACTCGAGAATTATCCTTGGTTGACCCAATAGACCCCAAAGAAAAATGAGAAGATTACTATCATGTTATTTCCTATGGTGAGTCTTCTCTTGACATATAATTATATCCATTGTCTCCAATTGAGAAATATATTTCAACCAAACTCCAAGATTATATAGGTAGTGCTCATAGATATAATCAGCAAGTGCATGTGCACAACCCTGTCTTATGATAACATGAAGTCATCTGTCATTAGACATCTTGTATGATAGTGGCAAAATGCCCTTCCAAAGTTGGGTTCACCTCACCCTATTCGGTTCACCAAAATCAACGGTTAAAATGACATATAAAATACGACACACTTATCTATAATTCTCAATAAAATTATTTTTATACTATTTTAGGGGAAACCTCAACAGCTATAGACCATTGTTCTATTCCCCTGTTACCTCCGCTCGACCCAACTACACTCTTATTACCTGAAAGGAATTGTGATGCAAAAGGGTGAGCACAACTAGACCAGTAAAGAATATTAGGACTAAAGATAATTAAATTATCAATAGCCTTCGTCATTAAATAAATCAGAGATTTAGAACATATGGTAGATGATAAAACTTTTCAACCCTAGTGGCAGCGGAATGAAAAATCCATTAGAAGAGTCAAATAGACCATAAAGTCTATTATCTTCTCCGTGTTAAAAGTCCACCAAACATGTTTTATCCTTGTAACATCAATCAACAGTTCATGTCCACAATTATGTGAATAACTTATAATCATAATTGTGATTCTAAATTCCTCTTCGCACCCAAGACGAAGATAATTTTCATCATATGTCTTTACCTGAAACATCAAATATCATGGTTATACCAAATCATAGTTCCTGTTCATAATCATACTAATGAATTCATCTTTGTACTACGGGCCAAAGATATTCATTAACAGTTCATCTTTGCACTAAAGGCCAAAGACATGCAACTGTATTTTAGAAGAGTAAAGTAGAGCATGAAATCTACTATCTTCTATGAATTAAAAGTTTATTATCAATATTTTATAGCTGAGCCTCAACTCAATAAATAATCCACATCACCGAATTATTCATGCACTACGACCAAGGATATTCGATAGTATCACATCCATGAATTAATATTTCATCGCTGAGACTCAGCTCAATAAATAATCCACATCACTGAATTATCCATGCACTACGGGCCAATGATATTCATTAGTATCACGACCACGAATTATCCATGCACTACGGGCCAAGGATATTCGCCTTTTCACCATTGGTCATGATCACGCCAAACAACAATTCATCTTTATACCCTTGGCCGAAGATAACGCATGGTCATCTATACCAACAACTATCGCTGAGACTCAGCTTAATAATTAGTATCACAACCACGAATTATCCATGCCATACGGACCAAGGATATTCGTGTTTTCACCAATATTCATGATCATACCGAATAATCCATTGTCATAATCATACCAACAACTGTCAATCAATGCACTACGGCCAATGAGGACTTTTACCACATCATTTGTAACACTACGGGTCATGATTATACCGAATGATCCCTAGTTATAATCATACCAATCAACAGTCCATCTATGGACGTAAGCCAAAGATGACTTTCATCAAAATATAAGCATGAGAATGATGACAATGATATAAGCATTAGTCAAACGAAATCAAGGATAAATATTAAATACTTTAAATTTATTCAGAGTTTAAAAATATCCAAATTGTCAACATGATACTGTTTTATCGAGTAAAATTGAAGAATAATATTAATGTATCAAAAATAATTTAAACTGAAAAGAAATAAAGTTTTTTCGGGTGAATAGTACCCCGTGAATAGTACCTTATGAATAGTAACTTGACATAAAAAGTGTCCCAAATACCCTAGTGAATAATATTTGAGTGAATAGTAACTGGGTGAATAGTAACCTATGAAAAGTAACTCGTGAATAGTACCCCGACATGAAAAGTGCTCCGAATACCCGAGCAAATAATATTTGAGTGAATAGAAACTAGGTGAATTGTAACCCATGAATAGTATCCCGGGCTACAATATTGAAATTTAATAAGAAAGTTCAGACCAATATTCCAATGAAACGATACTAGATGAAGCGCAAAACTCAAGGGTATTCTACTAATTTCAGGAATTATAGAAGCAATACTTACCATAGTAAGTTTAGATTTAAGAATATGAAAAGAAATAATATACTTAAATCGCAGAATGGATTTTCACCGTCATACTAAGCACGTATCCCGTGTATGCATTATTCCTACAGATTAAAGGATGAATACAAAAAATAGTATTCCTTACGAATACGAAAGAAATAATACTCCTTACCATACGAAAATAACATCCCCTACCTTAGTAGAAGACTAGATATTGCAATAGTGAAGTAGCAGAATACTCTTCTTCTTGCTCTCTATAATTTCTCTCTCTATAGCTTCTCTTGTGAATCTCAGTGAATTGGTGAGAATGAAAGAAGAATTAAGCTTCTATTTATAGGAGAAATGACTAAATAGTAACTAATTCACGAACATGCCAGATTGATTTATTATTAGAACGAGCGATCCTTATTGATTACTATTAAAATCATAACCGACAGTCCAGATTGATTTACTTATAAAACCACCACCGACGGTCCAGATTGATTTACTATTAAAACCACCATCGACGGTCCAGATTGATTTACTATTAAAACCACCATCGAAGGTTCAGATTAATTTACTATTAAAACCACCATCGACGGTCCATATTGATTTACTATTAAAACCACCACCAATGGTCCAGATTGATTTAACTTATTACACTTTAGTACCCTTAAAGTTTTCTAAGTTTGCATTATTCCCCTCTAACTTCTTTAATTCACTTATCTTCAATAAACACATTCTTAATACTTCAACAATTATTCAACATTAATATTATAACTTATAATATTAACAACCAGATCATTCCCAGGTAAGAGGGGGCTTTCCGATAAAGATTTCTCCTTATTGGCGCGCAATTAGGTGACCAAACCCCTTTCCTCAACATAACTTTCTAGACATTGTCAATAATGTAAATAATCATATGAATAAATGTGTTGTCTCACTTATTGATTTAATAATATAAAATATTATGCAGATGATACTGTGATAATAATTGAATCAAATAACGTGAGATACTATGCAATAATTACTGTAGCAATAATTGAGTAAACTGCGTGGCTTCTTACGTAAGCATTAATAATCAATACTGTGTGCTACTATGAAACCACACGTATTACTGTATTTTTACCACCAGGTATTTCAACAATTTAACGGTAAAAGTTTTGCCGTTATTTTTATAAAAATTTATTTCTGTCATTTTCTAACTCTAACAGTTATTTCGTTGTGGGGTCCACCAATAATAGTGTTGTCGTACGGATATTCCCTGACAAAAAGAATATTCCCCGACCAAACGAATATTCCCTGACACAATGAATATTTTATATCAACTTGCTTACTTTTTCAAAATTTTCAAATATGACCCTTAACTTTAACCTTTTATCAATTTAACCATTTATTAAATAGAATAATAATCATAAAAAATTGAATACTTTCATTTCATAAAATTCGGGGTCTCACATGTAGTGAGAGAATTTTAAGATGTATTTCCGAACGATCTGCCTGGTCTTCCGCCAAACAGCGAAATCAAATTTAAAATAGACTTAACACCGGGAACTACACCGATTTCAAAAACCCCATATCGTATGGCGCCGGTAGAAATAAAGGAATTGATGATACAATTACAATTGTTGCTGGATAAGGGTTACATACGACCGAGTGTGTTTTCTTGGGGATCACCAGTGTTATTTGTAAAGAAGAAGGATTGGTCGATGAAGCTCTATATCGATTATCGAGAATTGAACATTGTGGTGATAAGAATAGATATCCATTACCAAGGATATATGACCTTTTTGATCAGTTGAAGGGAACAGAGTGTTTCTCAAAGATAGATCTATGAACGAGTTATCACCAGTTGAAAGTGCAAGATGAGGACATATCAAAGACGACATTCTAAACTCATTACGAACATTTCAAAATTTTGGTAATGTCATTCGGATTGATAAATGCTTCGAAAGCATTTATGGACTTGATGAACCGAGTCTTCAAACCATTCTTAGATAAGTTCGTAGTAGTTTTCATCGATGATATATTGATCTACTCAAAGACGGAAGAAGAACATGCCGAACATCTGAAAAGGGTTTTGGAGGCACTAAAAAAAGAGAAGCTGTATGTGAAGCTTTTCAAGTGTGAATTTCGGATGAAGAAGATTCAATTCATAGGACACGTGGTGGATAAGGATGGAATTTTCGTAGACCCTATAAAGGTAGAAGTAGTGAGTAATTAGGAGCAACCGAAGACGCCAATCGAAGTAAGAAGTTTCTTAGGGTTAGCTAGGTACTATCTAAGATTTATCTAGGATTTTTCTATGGAGAAAAATATGAGATATACATGGACCATAAGAGTCTAAAATATATATTCACACAGAAGGAGTTGAACATGAATCAGAGGAGGTGGTTAGAATTAATCAAGGAATATGACTGCGATATTCTTTATAATCCGGGGAAAGCAAACGTAGTGGTCGATGCGCTAAGTAGAAAAGGAAGGGAGAAGTTATTTTAATTAACAACTCAGGAGGAGTTAATAAGGGATATGGAGAAATTAGAGATAGAAGTAAATGGACTGGAAAGGTCTGGAGAAAGATTGTTTGCAGTAGAAGCTCATCCAACCTTGTTGGACAGAATAAAGGAATCACAAGAGAAGGATGAAGAATGCGAGAAAATCAAGAAGATGATCACAGAAAATAATGAAAAAAAGTTCAAGATGGATAAAGACGGTATTTTAAGATTTGAGGAAAGAGTGTGGGTGCCAGTAGTAACCGAGTTGAGGGAAGAAAATTTTCACAAGGCACATAATACGACGTATTTCGTTCATTCGGGAGGCACAAAGATGTACCAAGATTTGAGGCAACACTTTTGGTGACCCAATCTTAAACGAGAAATCGCATAGTGCGTGAGTAAATGTCTTACTTGTCAATGGGTCAAAGCAGAGCAACAAAGGTCGAGTGGTCTACTTCAACCGTTGGAAATACCTGAGTGGAAATGGGAACACATTACGATGGACTTCCTGGTTGGACTTCCAGTCACGCATAAAGGTTTTGATGCCATTTAGGTTATCATAGATCGATTAACGAAGACGGCTCATTTTCTATCGATCAAGATCTGATATAGCTTAAATCAGTTAGCGAGCTTACATGTAAAAGAAATTATTTTGCGATATAGAGTGCCGGTATCAATTGTCTCTGACCGAGATCCGCGCTTCACGTCAAAATTTTGGAAGAGCTTACAAGAAAGGATGGGAACGTAGCTGAGGTTGAGTACTACTTATCATCCGCAGACAGATGGACAAAGTGAGCGAACGATACAAATGTTGGAGGACATGCTTAGAACTTGCGTGATGGACTTCAAAGGAAGTTGGGACGATCACCTACCTCTAGTAGAATTTGCTTATAACAATAGTAATCAAGCGAGTATAGGCATGCCACCGTACGAAGCTCTTTGATAAGTTGAGAGCGAAAGATGCTAGGGCCGAAATGAGTTCAACAAAAAGTAGATGTGGTGACATTGATAAGAGCTAGAAGAAGTACGCAGATTTGCATTGTCAAGACCGCGACTTTGAAGTCGGAAGTTACGTTTTCTAAAAAGTATCTCTTTGGAAGGGAAAAATATGATTTGGAAAAAAGGGAAAATTGAGTCCGAGGTTTATAGGACCATTCGAGATACTGAAGCGAGTGGGTGAAATGGCGTACAAAGTTGCATTACCACCTGAGTTGGAACACATCCATAACGTGTTTCACATTTCTGTGTTGCATCCATACAAGCCTACAAACACGTGATTTCTTATGAGCCCATTCAAGTGGAGAAGAATTTAGCATATGAAGAAACTCCTGTCCAAATATTAGATAGGAAAAAATAGACATTAAGAAATAAAATTATATTATCTGTAAAAGTACTTTGGCGAAACCACGACACTGAGGAGGCCATGTGGGAATTAGAAGACAAGATGTGAAGGGATTATCCCCATTTATTTGTGTAACCTTGTACCAATTTCGAGGACGAAATTTTTATAAGGGGGGAGGATGTAAGAACCAAAGAATTTCATGAATATATAATTCTTTTGAGATAATAAGAAAATAAATATTTATTTGAATATAAATATTAATGTGTTATGAGATTAGTAATTCGATTAATTCAAATTGAATTTATGAGAATTACGAAAAATGTAAAGTTGTGGTGACAACTGTGGAATGCCTTGTGTGGCATGAGAATGGAAAGTGGTTTAATTTAATTAATGAATAAATGAATTGAGAAGTGAATAATTAAATATCATATTATTAATTAATTATTATTGTGAATAATAGAATACTAATGAATAAAGTAATTTACGTAATTAATTGTCTAGTGTGGCAAGATAATAAAGAAGTGTACTATCTATTAAGTAAAGAGATTAATTAATTTGAATATGAATTTATTGCAGCAGTGACCAAGTCTGAGAAATTCCTAGAGAGTAGCGCAATTACGCCACTTCAGATCAGATCAAAACAAGTAGCAATTTGCACAAGAAGAAGACTTGGAAAATAATTTCCATTGTGTGCATGAGTTGTAAAGATGTTTGTTAGCATTAATAAATAATGAGAAAGATAATGTATCAATTACCATTATTATTAATGTGAACATTATTATTAAATATTATTTCATGCCACTATGTGTAATATAGGAAAATGTGGGTAGTAGTATTATATAATTACCTACTAATTAAAGATTAAATGAGGTGTGGCATTTAATTGTGGATAACGCTATACAAAGACTATATAGTGAGAGTAATTAAATCATAAAGTTGATTTAGATAAGTTTTGTTACCTCGTCATGTGTGATGAGACAATTAAATGTGTACTCTAAATATGGGAGTAAATAAATATGTACTAAATATTTATTTCGATACCGATGTGTAAGTAAATAGTAAAAGGATATATTAAATTATTAGTGACCAGTTAAATTAAGTCCACACATGTTATAAGTATTAATTAGACTGGACTAATGTACATGGATTATATGATGTGGGTACATAAATAATCCCTAACTTTCCATTTTGTAGTAGCATTAACACATTAAAATTACATTTTTGGGAATTAAAGAAACTAAACTAATCAATTTAATCACGTTGCTGAGAATTTAGAAGCTTCAGTTGTAAGACCCCAACTTTCATAAATAAAGATTAATTTTTCTCAAAATATATTTTTGAATATTAGGGTGTTTATTTGATATAATGTTATAGTTGTGGGTAATATTTATAAATTTTGCAAAGTAAGCAAGTTGTTATAAAATATTCGATTGGTCGGGGAATATTTGTTTTAACAGGGAATATTCGTACGATGTCACAATCATTGGTGGACCCCACAATGAAATTATTGTCGGAATGAAAAAATGACAGAAATATCTTTTTATAAAAATAACGGTGAAAGTTTTACCGTTAAACTGTTGAAATACCCGGTTGTAAAAGTACAGTAATACGCGTGGTTGCATAGTAGCACACGGTATTGATTATTGATGCTTACGTGAGAAGTCACTCAGTTTTATTCAATTATTGCTACAGTAATTGCTGCATAGTATCTCACGTTATTTGATTCAATTATTATCAATTTTTTATAATATTAAATCAATAATTGAGACGACAAAGTTATTTATATTATTATTTGCATTATTGACGATGTCTAGAAAGTTCTGTCGATGAAAGGGGTTTGGTCACCTAATTGCGCGTCAATAGGGAGAAATCCTTATGAAGTATTTGTTGTAAATGTTTCTTATTATATGGACCCCCACTTACCCATTTTTCAAAACTGTCGGTAGAAGTTATCTCTGTTTTGTTATATATATATATATATATATATAATATTTTGGTATGGGGAAGTCATGAAACATAATGGAATGGAATGGCAGGTAAGTCAGGGAATGCATTATTATTATTTTTATTATTATTATTATTGTTATTATTATTATAAGTTTTGTTTTTTATGAAAAATAGAATATATTATATTTTATTATGCATAGTGTCTGTATAGTAAAATAAGAAAATTCATTCAGTGCCCGTGTGAAATTATTGTTGGTCTGTGAATTTTAATTTTCAAATAGTATCCTTTCATTCTCCTATAAATAGGATGCTTAGTTTAGAATTGAAGGTCACACCAGAATCAGATAATTCTTCTTCTATAATATTAAGCATATTTCTTTAGAGTTTTAAGAAGCTTTGAGCGTAGAAAATAGTGAAAGTTTCTTCAAGAATATCACCGCTATACCAGTTGGAATACTCTTCTTTTTAAGGTAAGGGGTGTTATTTTTGTTCAATACTCATAAGAAATAATATTTTCTTCCATACTCTGTAGTATGTAAGTAATATTATTTCGTTTCAGATTTCGAATTCTACAATCATTTTGTTAAGTTTTGCCTTTTATACTCCATGAAATTAGTAGAATATCCTCGATATTTGCTCTTCATCTAGTATCTTTTCATGAAAATATTATTCTGAGCATTGTTGATAAGTTTTAACCTTTTCATGTCAGAGTACTATTCATGGGGTACTATTCTCGAAGTACTATTCACGGGGTACTATTCACTCAGGTACTATTCATGATAAAAATTAATTTTTTTTCGATCCAAATTATTTTTGATATATTATTATTCTTGAATTTTACTCCACAAAGCAGTATCATATTGACAATTTGGACATTATTGAATTCTGGATAAATTAAATTATAAATCTTTAAAATTTATCCTTTGCTTTCATTTAATTGAATTCTTATATCATTGTCGTCATCCTCATGCTTATATTGTTATGAAAGTCATCTTTGGCCCGTAGTGCATAGATGGACTGTTGATTAGTATAATTATGACTAGGGATTATTCGGTATAATCATGACCGTAATGTTACAAATGATGTGGTAAAAGTCCTCATTAGCCCGTAGTGCATTAATGGACAGTTGTTGGCATGATCATGACCATTGGTGAAAACACGAACATCCTTGGCCCGTAGTGCATGGATAATTCGTGGTCGTGATACTAATGAATATCCTTGGTCATAGTGCAGTGATGATTCGATGATGTGGATTATTTATTAAGCTGAGCCTCAGCGATAAAATTGATAATAAACTTTTTAAATCATAGAAGATAGTAGATATCATGCTCTACTTGACTCTTTTAATTGATTGCTTATTCTGCTGCAGTTAAACTTGAGGTCTATTGTTTTTTTTTTTATCATTTTCACACTGTTGAAGGCCAACAATAATTTATTCTGCATTATCTTAGTCATAATATTTCTTACTGGACTAGTTAAGCTCACCCTTTGCTTTCATTGTTCTCTTCAAGAATGAGAACATAGCCAGGACTAGTCGGGGAACGGAGTGATGGTCCAAGATGGTGCATTAGTAGTCCTCACTATTCTGTGAAATAGTGTGATAATAAGTGTAATAATATTTAATTTGAGTTTGGATATTGTCTAGAAGACAATATTCGTGTTGAAACTCCCTATTTATGTTTTTTCGTACTTTACACGATAGTTGTATAATTATGTTGTATTTGAATTCTGTACCATGTATTTGGCGACTCGGATAGGGTGATGTATACCTATTTTGGGGGCGTCACAGTTGGTATCAAAGCTTAGGGATATGATCCCTGGCTAGGATGTGAGACTAGAACTAGGGGGGAGAGACGGGGAAATCCTTCGCTAGTATGACCTACCTAAGCTTATTTGTTATTTAATTGGTCGGTCAGAATATAGGGATAATTTGTGGCATTCCAATTAACCCTTATTTTGTGGCAGTGTTTGAAAATGGCATCTGAAAATGTTAAGATCAGCAATGAAGCACATGAGACCGTTGAGTCACTAACGATTAATACTCATGATAATGTGTAATAGGAAGATAATAATCCTCAGGTAAACAACAACATCGATCAAATGACAAATGATGGGATGTTCAGAGGCTTTATGCAATTTATGCAACATCATGCGAGAGCGGCTCTTGTTCAAAATGCAGGTGGAAACACTAGTAACTCACAGATGGTCAACGCTAAGCAATTCAAGAAGCTGGGACCATCGGAGTTTTGTGAAAAGCCAGAACCACTTAAGGCGGAGACGTGGATAAAGCAGATCACGGAGATATTTGAAGTCTTGGGATGCTTCGAGGAGAAAAAGGTTCCCTTTGCCACCTTCATGTTGCGAGGAGAGGCAGATTACTGGTGGAAATCTGTAAAGTATACTCAACCAGCCACACTAAAGATATCTTGGGAGAAGTTCCAAGAACTGTTCAATGACAAGTACTTTCCTGAAAGTATTCGTCACATGAAGGAGGTAGAGTTCATCAAGCTAGAGTAAAATAATATGACCGTGTCGCAGTACGAAGCTAAGTTTTCTGAGTTGTCTCGGTTTACGTCCTACTTGGTTGATAATGAGAAGAGAATAACACTGATGTTTCTAAGAGGTTTGAAACCCGAGATACGTCAATACCTCATTTCTCACAAACTTTGCTTGTATTCAGATGTTGTGAACAGGGCTCAGTTATTGGAAGACGATAATGAGTCAACCCAACCAAGAGAGAGCGGCCGGCAAAATGATAATACCAGTGGTACCAGTCATCGAAGCGGTGACAACAAACGTGGAAGGAATCAACATGCCAGAAATGGTAACCACTTTGGTGGTAATCATGGCCAAGAAAATAGGAGTGGAAATTTCAAGAAGTGAAGATTCAACAATAATGGAAAAACGTCAGCACCAGCACCCGTTGTTAAGGAAGGAGAACGACCACCTATCATATGCTTCAAATGCGGATGGGAGGGACACATCAGTCCAAATTGCACGCAGCAGTCCAAAATGTGTTACAATTATGGAAGAAAAGGTCACCTAGCTCAATTTTATCGTTCAGTGATGCCAAGTCCAGTTGGGATGGTGACACCAAATGCCGTCCCAGACAAGTCAAAACCAGTAGTTCAAGGGAGAGCGTTTCTTGTGACCTCCCAGAAAGTGAGGAACCTGAACGAGGTCATCATGGGTAAGCTAATCATAAACTCTATCGAAGTCTATACCTTATTTGATACCGGTTCTACCCATTCTTTTATTTCTCCTACTTGCGCTCAACGTTTAAATTTAACTCCAGAGAAATTAGACCTTGACTTATTTGTTGAAACTCCGTTGGGAGAAACCTTCATTACATCCACTGTTTATAAGTCTTGTTTGATTTAAATCGGCACCCACAGGTTACCTGTCAATCTTAGTTCTTTGAAAATACTTCCATTTGACGTGATCCTTGGGATTGATTAGTTAACTACTCATCATGCTAAAATTGATTATTTTCGTAAGGTTGTTAGCTTTCATATTCTTAACCAACCTATTATGCGAATTCAAACAACCAAACCACTAAAGTCAATCACTGTCATATCAAGCCATAAAGCTATTCATTTATTAAAAATGGATGTCAAGCTTTCTTAGCCCATGTCACGGATTTAAACAAAAATACGTCAGATTTGAATGATATTTCTATTGTTAATAAATTTCCTGACGTATTCCTTAAAGAACTTCCTGGCCTACCCCAGAGCATGAAATTAAATTTTGTATCGACCTTGAACCCGGTACAAAACCCATTTCCAAAGTCCTATATCGAATGGTTCCTATTGAACTTCAGGAGTTAAAAACCCAACTACAGGAGTTGTTAGACATCAGTTTCATTCATACTAGTACATCTGCTTGGGTTGCTTCTGTTCTATTCGTGAAGAAGAAAGATGGGAGTATGCGACTTTGCATTGATTATCGGGAGTTAAAACATGTCACCATCAAAAATAGGTATCCGTTACCTCGCATTGATGACCTGTTTGACCAGTTGGAAGGCGCCAAATTATATTCAAAGATTGATCTTCATTTCGGATATCACCAGTTAAAGATTAAAACTGATGACATTCCAAAGATTGCTTTACGAGCTCGGTACGGGCATTATGAATTCCTAGTTATGTCTTTAGGATTGACTAATGCTCCTACTGTCTTCATGGATATAATGAACTGAGTATTCAAGGAATATTTGGATTATTTTTTGGTTGTCTTTATTGATGACATCCTCATTTACTCCAAAAGCCATGAAGATCACAAGCAACACTTGAGGCTGATACTCCAAAAGCTTCATGAAAACAAGCTTTATGCCAAGTTAAAGAAATGTGAGTTCTGGCTTAAGGAAGTAGCATTTCTTGGGCACGTGATATCAAATCACAGAATATCTGTTGACCCAACAAAGATTGAAGCAATACAAAGCTGGGAGCAACCTAAGTCAGTGACCAAAGTACGTAGCTTTCTGGGCTTAGGTGGTTATTATCGGAGATTCATGGAAGGATTTTCTCGAATACTCCATTAACTCAGCTGACTCGAAAAGATACAAAATTCGGTTGGAGTGAGGAATGTGAGAGGAGTTTTGAATAACTCAAGAGGAGGCTAATTTCAGCACCTGTTCTGACAATACCATCTAGTTTAGAGGGATTTGTCATTTACAGCGATGCTTTAGGCAGAGGGTTAGGATGTGTTCTCATGCAACATGGGAAAGTCATTGCCTATGCCTCACGACAACTCAAAGAATATGAGAGGAATTATCCTACTCATGATCTAGAGTTGGCAGCAGTCATTTTTGCACTTAAAATCTGGAGGCATTACCTGTATGGGGAGAAGGTGTAGATCTATACCGATCATAAAAGCCTCAAATATTTCTTCACCCAAAAGGAACTCAACATGCGGCAATGACGTTGGCTCGAACTATTGAAAGATTATGATCATAATATTCAATACCATCCTAGAAAAGTGAATGTGGCAGCTGGCGCATTGAGTAGAAGATCATATGCGGGTAGGAGTACGATATTGTCAACGTAAAGACCCATTTGGTATGACTTATAAAGGATGGAGATAGATATAAAGACTCCAGGGACCCACATGATGATGTCAAATATACGATTAGAACTGACTTTAATCGATAAAGTTAAAGCTGCTCAAATTACGGACCTAGAGCTGATGCGTATGAGGAAGAAAGTACAAGAAGGTGCTATTCCAGAAGCAAGAATCGATGAAGAAGGAATACTTAGAGTCAACTCCAGAATTTGTGTTCTTAACGACTCTGATTTGAAGTATAAGATCATGATGAAGGCGTATAACACACTGTTTACAATCCATTCTGGGAGTACCAAAATGTATTGTGATCTTTAACATAAATTTTGGTGGAGCAATATGAAAAGAGAGATATCGGAGTTTATCTCAAGGTGTCTAACTTGTCAACGAGTCAAGGCGGAGCATCAAGTGCCTAATGGTCCATTGCAACCACTTAAAATTCCAGAATTGAAGTGGGAGCACATTACCATGGATTTTGTTACTGGCCTTCCCAAGGTCTCTCAAGGCATACATGCGATTTGGGTCATTGTCGATAGATTGATCAAGTTAGCTCATTTTGTACCTATACAAGAAAATTTTTTACTAGAACCTCTTGTTCATATATACATAAATGAGATTGTAAGACTGCATGGTATGCCAGTATCCATAGTTTCTAATCGAGACCCAAGATTCACTTCACGATTTTGGGTTAGTTTGAAAAAAGCTATGGGCACGGATTTATAATTCAGTTCGGCATATCATCCTCAAACGGATGGGCAACTAGAGAGGACTATTCAAACTCTTGAAGATCTATTAAGACTCTGTGTCTTTGACTTCAAAGGAAGTTGGGACAAGTTCTTACCATTGGTGGAATTTTTGTACAACAACAGTTATCAAGTAAGTATAGGCATGGCTCCATTCGAGGCGTTGTATGGACGCAAGTGTCGTTCTCCAGTATGCTGGGATGAGGAGGGTGAAGCTATGACACTCCGAAATCCGGGTACTTCAGTTCCACGAGATTTAGTGTTCACTGTACAAATATCATATATCTATCTACCCATAATAAATGCAACCCATGCAATAAATAGAAATAAATCCTCCCCTTATGGGGTTACAACATCTGAATAATAAATACAATCCCAGGTCAAACTAACCTTAAACATATGTGCGGAAACATAAACAAATATTAAGTCTTAAACAACATCAAGTCTTGACAATAAAAATTCTTAAAATTAAATAACAAGTCTTCATCACTTATTAGCTTTGCCCTTGCCTTTGCTAGTAGAAGGCTCGTCAGACCTTTCGTTCTTAACTACAATGTTATTATTACGCAAGAGTGAGCACGATTGCCCACAAGTATAATAATTCAAGAATAAAATAATAACATGCGAGTGAATCAAAAACTTCTGTAACAAGAAAAACTTGGCTTTTGAATCAAGAATGAATAACAAGAATCAAAAGAACTTCTGAGGGTTATAAGACCTTGAACTATGTCCTAGGTTGTCAACTGTTTATACTTGAAACCTTTAACAGTCATAAGACTATGGACTCTTCTTCTCGTACTTAAGGGGATCAGCCCTTAGTACCATACTGTGCACAATATCTTAACGCAAAAAGCATAATTAATCCCCTATAACAGGGTTGTTCATCTCAGTTTGATATTAGAGTCTGCACCAAATGAAGTTTGGTTTAGATAAGCTCAACAATGGTTCTGAAATTTAGAACGTTCATCAATTACGGACTAGTCGAATCAATAAGGGTTCGCTAGTCTTACAAGGTTCAACAATAATTGATATTCAATTTGAATACTAAATTTAATATGTATATAATCGAATAAGTATTTTATAATAGGAATCATGCTTTTAAAGAATGATAACATCTAATATGAAATCTTGACTTGAACAATAATAACCAAGATAGAATAAGGAACTTGCTTTATGTAAAGAAACAAATTTTAGGAACTTGCCTCGTGCGTAGGCTAAACGATTACTACTTCCGTTCACCACAAATCCTACACACATATAATATGTATTCACGACATTCATTACTTATATTTTCACTTAATTATTTAATATAAACTCCACTTTATTTAACAAATCATTACCCCTTTAATTTAATTACTTAATTAAATTAGAATATTTTCATTCCCTTACTATTATTACACTTGAACAAATTATTTCATAATAATTTCCATCGAATTTTTATTTTATTCCATAAATATTTCAACTAAAATATTTATTTTATTTGATAACTATTTTAATAATAATTTCCATCGAATATTTATTTTATTCCATAAATATCTCAATTAAAATATTCATTTTATTTTATAAATATTTTTATAATAATTTCGATCGAATATTTATTTTATTCCATAAATATTTCAATTAAAATATTCATTTTATTTGATAAATATTTTAATTAATAATTTTCATCGAATATTTATTTTATTCCATAAATATCTCAATAAAATATTCATTTTATTTGATAAATATTTTAATTAATATTTTTCATTGAATATTTATTTTATTCCATAAATATCTCAATTAAAATAATTATTTTATTTGATAAATATTTTAATTAATATTTTTCATTGAATATTGATTTTGTTCCATAAATATCTCAATTAAAATATTCATTTTATTTGATAAATATTTTCATTAATTATTATTTATTTATTTATTTATTTATTTTATTTTATTATTTTTTTTTGCATTTGGGGTGGGGTAATTTAGTTTAGTAACACACTAGGGGGTGGGGTTACTTGAGACTCGATTCATAGATTTCTGCATTCATGAACATAATAAAGACCAAAAAATCTCTCACAAGTTCAACTATATGTTCTGTGAAAAACACAAAATAGGGCAATAACTTCCAATTTCCTTGTCCATACATTAATTTAAGCATACTCAAATATTATAATTTGCATACTCAAATATTATAATTCATATATGATCATTACCCAACCTTTCTAACATGATTTTAACACTTAATTCATGCAATTACTAGAATCAAATCACATAATTTCACCGTTTTATGAAAACTCCATTTTAACATTATTAACGAAATCAACCATCGCTGAACTCATTTTTCGACCAAATCAGTCCATTTAAGTTTCGTTCTTTTCGTTTTTACATGTATAAACGTAATCATTCATCAATTTACCGATTAATATGCAATTTAAACATAATTTTGTGTACTTATAAGCAATATTCATATATTTTCTCTGTAAAACTATAAAACTCCAATTTGAACATGATTTCATGGATTAATTATTCTAAAACACATATAGATCATATACAATTGAATTATACAGGTTAATAAACATATGCAACATCGTAGATTTAACAATTAGCCATGAAAATTCAATTACATAAAGTTAAAAGCCAATTTTCATGAAAAACTTAATTAACATAAATTAAAACTTGAGTTTAAAGGTTTACCCTTAATTACTCTGCTTGGATTACACAAGGATGATAATAACTTCTTTAATTTTCCACACTTCTTCTTCTTCAATCTCACTGACCCTTAATTTCTCTCTTTTTTTGCTCTAAACTTGTTTTCTAGACTTAAAAAGAAAATAAAAGAATGTGTATATAATTATAGATAAACTGACGTAGTTGTGGTCAGTTAATCCCTTAGTGGGTTAACTAACCAACTTCTCTTAGGGCCACGTTTGGCTAGCCTTTAAAAGACTCATTTTCATTTATTTTAATTAACTTATTTATTATATAGTTTAATAATGTCACACCTATTTAACCAATTAATCAATATCTTATTTAATTCAATTAAATATAATAATTTAACATTAAATCATAGTCACGTAATTAAATTCTCATTTATTAATTATGTCAATTATTGAATCTCTAATTAATTATTAAATTAATTAGAATAACATTATGCTTATTAATTAATTCTTTTAATCAAATAAGCTCAATTAAATACATACTTTGAATATAAAAAATCTCCACATTAATTTAATCAATGGAACACATATAATAAATTAATCTACCACAAATTCATCAATTAATTATTTAATCCAATAATTAAATCATCAAAAAATATTTATTTAATTTAATAAATATTTAAATTAAATTACAAAAATCTCGTTTGTCACATCTATTATTGCTATAGTAATTGTTGCATTCAATTAAAGGTTATACCTCAAGAGTTAGAATCTGAAATGAAGTCAAGGTATACCTCAAGAGTTAGAATCTGAAATGAAGTTATGGTGTGGATACGTGTTAAAATCTTTGATAAGAAGGATCGTATTCAACACTCAAAGGTTATACCTCAAGAGTTAGAATCTGAAATGAAGTTAAGGTATCCTCACCTCTTCGGCATACCAAGTACGTACGTAAATTTCGAGGGCAAAATTTCATAAGGATGGGAGATTGTAAGACCCCAAATTTTATGAATAAAGATTTAATTTTC
Organism: Panax ginseng; assembly: GCA_020205605.1. Lineage (NCBI taxonomy): Eukaryota > Viridiplantae > Streptophyta > Magnoliopsida > Apiales > Araliaceae > Panax > Panax ginseng. The sequence continues at coordinate 77,391,560 of CM035130.1, forward strand.
TCGAAAAATAAAATTATGGTGTGGATTTGAGATAATGTTATAGTTGTGGGTAATATTTAGAAATTTTTAAAAGTATGCAAGTGGTTATATAATATTCAATTGGTCGAGGAATATTCTTTTTTTCAGGGAATATCCGTACGACGACAAAATCATTGGTGGACCCCATAACGGAATTATTGTCAGAATGAGAAAACGACAGAAATATTTTTATGAAAATAACGGCGGAAGTTTTACCGTTAAAAGCTGTTGAACTACTCGGTAGTAAAGTACAAAGAATCTGGCGTGGTTGCATAGTAGCATTACGGTATTGATTATTGATGCTTACGTGAGAAATCACTCGGTTATACTCAATTATTACTACGATAATTCTTTGCATGATCATATCTCTCATATTATTGATTCGATTATTATCACAGTATCATCTACATAATTTATGATATATTATTAAATCAATAATTGAGACGACAAAGTTATTCATATTATTAAATTTCAATATTTACAATGTCTAGAAGTTTTGTCAAGGAGAGGTTTGGTCATCTAATTGCGCGCCAATAAGGAGAAATCCTTGTCGAAAAGCCCCCTCTTTCCTGGGAACGATCTGGTTGTTAAATATTGTGAGTTATAATATTAATGATGAATAAGTTCGTGTTTGATTAAAGATGAAATTTGATAGTTCCATTATGTTAGGATTATTAGTGTTAGTGGAAATCGACATCTATTCCGATGATAATTGATGTCTGGGGTTATATTGATAAATTGGGTAATTAATCGGATAAATGAGCAATTATTGCTACTAATTCACATGCTTATATAACTATTTGTTCACATGTGTGTACTATTGAATCACATTCTTGTACTATTAGGGGAGTTGGTGCAAGATTGATAATACTTGAATGACTAAGTTAAAAATGGAGGTATAGATGGAGGTATTATACTGTAATTCGTATTTTCACATGATTATAACTATTGATTCACATTATTTACTATTAGGGGAGGTGGTGCAAGTTTGATAATACTTGCAGGACTAAATTAAAAATGAAAGAAAAGTTGGAGGTATTGTACTGTAATATTTTGAGCCCCAAAACGTGCAATTATTGAAACTATATTTTCTTATAAATAGAAGCTCATTCTTCTTTCATTTCTCACCAATTCACTAAAGCTTTAGAGCAATTATTATAGAGAGAAATTATAGAGAGAAAGAAGAAGAGAAGTATGCTACCTCACTATTCCAATATCCAATTTCTTCTAAGGTAAGGGGTATTATTTTTTCGTATTCATGAAGAGAGCTATTGTTATTCCATTCCTTATTATTCATTGGAATAACTTTGTATCATGTGGACTCATCAGTATACATGATGAAATTCTTTTGTTATTCCATTCTTTATTGTTATATTGGAATAACCTGTCTATGCGAAGTACCGCATACATGATGAAATTCTTCTATTATTCCATTTTTTTATTATTCTGTCGGAATATCATGTCTGTGCGTTTACGCATGACCTGGTTCCATTCTTTATTATTCTGGCAGAATATCTTGTCTGTGTGTTTACGCATGACCTGGTTCCATTCTTTATTATCCTGTCTGTGCGTTTACGCATGACCTGGTTCCATTCTTTACGATTTTTGGATGTATAGATTAAGAGTTATGGATTTTATAGGAAAAGACTATTTTAAAAGTAAACCCTTATAACTCTTTGTGGTTAACTCCAAAATAGGTAAAATTTTTATTGGGAGTACATGTATATAACAGGAGTATACCCTGTAAATTTTGAAATTTTTGGACAAAAGTATAATTTATGATAAATGTCTAAATATTCGGCAGTTTGGCCATATGAAAAATAGTAAATGAATTTTAAAAATTCTGAGAAAAATATATGTTCAATATGGGACTATATTCTACTAAATCCCAGAAAAGAAATATTTTTGGGACTGATTTGGTATTTTTCATAAAAATGAACTAGTTATGAGTAAATGAATTAAATATGTTATGTGAAGTAACAAAATTGGAAAATAGGATTTTATGGCTTGGGAATCCTATATAGGGTATATGCAGATTTTTGATGAGTGATTTGATCATTGGTGATGAAATCTTATGAGTATGGCATTTTTGAATGATTAAATGCATTATTTGGTAAAGTGTAAACAATTGAAATAAATTGTTTATAAGTTTAAGAAGTGATTAAAATATTGTTATAATATTAATAATATTAGATGATGAGTTTATTAAGTGATTGATAATATTTGGATAAATTTAAAGTCTTTAATATTTAACCTTATTTTTGTTTGATTAATGCTTATATCATTTTCATCATCCTCATGCTTATATTGTGATGAATGTCATCTTTAGCTTACGTTCATAGATGGACTTAGTATGACTATGACCAGGGATCATTCTGTATAATCATGACCTGTAATGTTATAAATGACGTGGTAAAAGTCCTCAGTGGCCTGTAGTGCATTGATGGACAATTTTTGGTATGATTATGACCAGAGATTATTCGGTATAGTCATGACCATTGATGATTTAATGAATATCCTTGGCCCGTAGTGCATGGATGATTCGATGATGTGATTTATTTATTATGCTGAGTCTCAACGATAAAAATTGATGAAAACATTTTAAAACATAAAAGATAGTAGATATCATGCTCTACTTGACTCTTCTAATGGATTGCTTATTCTGCTGCAGTTAAACTTGATGTCTATTGTATTTTATCAGTTTAAAATTGGTGAAGACTAATGATAATTTATTCTGCATTATCTTAGTCATAATATTTCTTCGGGCTAGTTGAGCTCATCCTTTCTTTCTTTGTTTTCTTGGGAAATGAGAGCGTGGTCGGGACTAGTGGGAGCGGAGTGATTTCGGTCAGATGATGATAGCATTAGTAGTCCTTACTATTATGTTAAATAGTGTGTGACAAAAATATAATGAGGACTCCATTTAGTGTGGATATTGTCTAGATGACAATATTCTTATTAAAACTCTTAGATTATGTTTTGTCGTATTTTACACGACTGTTGTATAATTAAGTTGTATTTGAATTTTGTACCATGTATTTGGTGACTCAAGATGGGTGATGTATAACTATTTTGGGGGCATCACAATTATACTCAATTATTGCTACAGTAATTGCTGAATAATATCTCTCATATTATTGATTTAATTATTGTCACAATATCATTTGCATAATATTTATTACTCCCTCCGTCCCAAATTAATTGCTCAGTTTTGACTTTTTAAAGTGAAATTGACCATTTTTAAAACTATTCTTTTTACTATTTTTGTTAAAATATAGGTGACGAGATTATAACCAAAAGAAAATATATACAATTTATTACTAACCCCAATTTTTATAATTTTAGAAATATATTTATATATGCTTAATTATTAATTCTAAAAATAGTCAATTTGACTTAAAAAAGTCAAAACTGAGCAATTAATTTGGGACTGAGGGAGTATTATTAAATCAATAATTGAGATGACAAAGATATTCATATTATTATTTAAAATATTGACGATGTCTAGAAAGTTCTGTCGAGGATAGGTTTGGTCACCTAAATTCGCGCCAATAGGAAGAAATCCTTATCGGAAAGCCCCCTTTTACCTGAGAATGATCTGGTTGTTAAATATTGTGAGTTATAATATTAATGATGAATAAGTTCGTGTTGATTAAAGATGAAATTGATATTTTCATTGTGTTGGAATTATTAGTGTTAGTGGAAATCGACATCTATTCTGATAATAATTGATGTATGGAGGTTATATTGACCAATCGGGTAATTAATCGGATAAATGAGCAATTAATTGCTATTAATTCACATGCTTATAACTATTTGTTCATATATGTGTACTATTGATTCACATGCATGTACTATTAGGGGATGTGGTACAAGATTGATAATACTTGCATGACTAAATTAAAAATGATGGTATAGATGAAGGTACTATATTGTAATTATTTTTTTTACACGATTGTACTATTGATTCACATGATGTACTATTAGGGGAGGGGGTGCAAGTTTGATAATACTTGCAGGACTAAATTAAAAATAAAGGAAAAGATGAATGTATTATACTGTAACATTTCGAGCCCCAAAATGTGCAATTATCGAAACTATATTTTCCTATAAATAGAAGCTCATTCTTCCTTCATTCTCACCAATTCACTAAGACTCACAAGAGCAATTATAGAGAGAGAAGCTATAGAGAGAAGGAAGAAGAGTATTCTGTTACTTCACTATTCTAGTATCCAGTCTTCTTCTAAGGTAAGGGGTATTATTTATTTCATATTCTGAAGAGATATTATTTTTCGTATTCTTATGAATATTATTTTCATTCAATATTCGTAGGAATATTATTTTCGTTCAAACAGTCGTAAAGGGTATTATTTATTTCATATTCTGAAGAGATATTATTTTTCGTATTCGTATGAATATTATTTTCATTCAATATTCGTAAGGAATATCATCTTCGGTCAATATTAGTAGGAATATTATTTTCATTCAACAGTCGTAAGGGATATTATTTTTGTTCAATATTCGCTTGAAATCATATTTTCTTTCATACTCTGTAGTATGTAAGTAATACTATTTCGTTTCAGATTTCGAATTCTATACTCAATTTGTTGAAGTTTTGGTTTCTATACTCCATGAAATTAGTAGAATATCCTTGATATTTGCGCTTCATCTAGTATCTTTCCATGGAAATATTATTATGAGCTTTCTTGATAATTATCGATCTTTTCATAAAGCAGTACTATTCATGAGTTACTATTTATGGGTTACTATTCACCCAGTTACTATTCACTCGGGTATTCGGGATACTTTTCATGCTAAATTACTATTCACGAGTTACTATTCACAGGTTATTATTTACCCAGTTACTATTCACTCAAATATTATTTACTCGGGTATTTGGGGCACTTTTCATGCCAGAGTACTATTCACGGGGTACTATTCCCGAAGTACTATTCACAGTGTACTATTTATGGGGTACTATTCACCCAAAAAATATATTTCTTTTTTGTCCAAATTATTTTTGATACATGAATATTATTCTTGAATTTTACTCCAAAAAGCAGTATCATGTTGACAATTTGGATATTTTTAAGCTATGGATAAGTTTAAAGTCTTTAATATTTATCCGTGATTTTGTTTTATTAATGCTTATATCATTGTCATCATCCTCATGCTTATATTGTGATGAAAGTCATCTTTGGCTTAGTGCATTTATGGAAAGTTATTGGTATGATTATGACCAGAGATTATCCGGTATAATCAAGACCCATAATGTTACAAATGATGTGGTAAAAGTCCTCATTGACCCGTAGTTCAAAGATGGACAGGTGTATGACATGATCATGACCACTGGTGATACTAACGAATATCCTTGGCCGTAGTGCAGGGATAATTCGATGATGTGATTAAGCGGGATCATGACCATTAGTTAATGATTGAATGTCTTTGGTCAGTAGTGCCTTCGGATGAGCAATTGATTGGTATGATTGTGACCATTGGTTTTATAGTTAAATATCTTTGGCCCGTAGTGCAAAGGTAGACAACTGATTGGTATGATCATTGTTATTACATTTGAATATCTTTAGCATTTGGGGTAAAGATATTGAGTAAACGATTCTATTAAGCCTTTTGTCGCAAGGAGGCTCGTTGATTTACATGATTATAAATATGAATTGTGGATTTAACTATAATCTTTGGTGGTTCAGGTGAAGACAGGTGATGAGAGTTCTTTTTGTCTTGGGTATAACACAGAACTATCGATGAGTATTACATGAATGAAATATTAAAGATGGATTTTTAATCTAGAGGAGATAGTAGATATTATGTTCTACTTGACTCTTCTAATGGATTGCTTATTCCGCTGTAGTTGTTGATCTAAAACTTGTTGTCTATTATATTCTATCAGTTGTTATACTGTTCAAGGCTAAGGATAATTTATTCTGCATTATCTTAGTCATAATATTTCTTCTTGGGCTAGTTGAGCTCACCCTTTTCTTTTTTCGTTCTCTTGGAAAATGAGAATATAAATTTGGGACGAGTCAAGGCGATGGAGTGATGGTTCAAGATGGTGGCTATAGTACTGTCCTCAATATTTTTATAAAATAGTATAATAATAATTATAATGAGGACTCCATTGAGTGTGGATATTGTCTAGAAGGCAATATTCATGTTTAAACTCTCAACTATATTTTGTCGTATTTTGCACGATAGTTGTATAATTAAGTTTATAGTTGAGTTCTGTACTATGTATCTGGCGACTCAAAATAGGTGATGTATAATTGTTTTGGGGGCGTCACAGTCGTGATACTAATGAATATCCTTGCCCGTAGTGCAGGGATGATTCGATGATGTGGATTATTTATTAAGCTGAGTCTCAGCAATAAAATTGATGATAAACTTTTTAAATCATAGAAGATAGTAGATATCATGCTCTACTTGACTCTTCTAATGGATTGCTTGTTCTGCTGCAGTTAAACTTGATGTTTATTGTATTTTTTTCAATTTAACAATGTTGAAGGCTAATGATAATTTATTCTACATTATCTTAGTCATAATATTTTTTACTGGACTAGTTGAGCTCACCCTTTACTTTCATTGTTCTCTTTAGGAAATAAGAACATAGCCGGGACTAGTCGGGGAACGGAGTGATGGTCCGAGATGGTGCATTAGTAGTCCTCACTATTCTGTGAAATAGTGTGATAATAATTGTAATAATATTGAATTTGAGTTTGGATATTGTCTAGAAGGTAATATTCATGTTGAAACTCCCAGCTTATGTTTGTCTTACTTTACACGATAGTTGTATAATTAAGTTGTATTTGAATTCTGTACCATATATTTTTTGACTTAGAATGGGTGATGTATACCTATTTCGGGGCGTCATATCAGTTACCCAAACAGTGACCTACACCTTCTTTACGTAACCACCAAGCTGTAATCAGTGGATATGAATAGGTGATAATTAGCTATGGAAATGGCTGGGATTGGTGGTTGAGCAACCCACTGTTAACCATGGTGTTCTTCTTCTACACTCTGGTTTCAAACTTTCATGTAAACTCATTAGCCAGTCCATCATTATTCTATAAAAAGGCAGCTATATTTCATTTTTCATGTTGCTGTAAATTGTCTGATAAAATTTCCAGTTGGGAGGGTGAGTTGTTTCTTAGAAGTTATTTTCTTGTCTTAAGTCCTTTATTTCAAACTTTGGTGAATTATAGAAATTCCACCGAATTCTTAAAAATTAAATTTGGAATTGTGCTACCAATGTGTTTATGAAGTACGTATACATGTAAGGAACATCTAATAATGAAATTGAGCATGTTTAAACTGAGAAAATCAATGTTGGTTTGATACTCTACAAAATAGAGTATCCTACTAGTGTTGGTCCAGAAGGTGTGAATTGCTTGATTTATACTAGTAGGTCTTGTAGAAATTCTCAAGACCGGACCCCAAGATGTGATTCTGAGTTCTATTTTCAATCTGGTAAATTCTACCATACTGATATGACTTGAACATGCATGGAAATAAGCTTAACGTGAGGGTTTAGGTTCTTTGTCATATCATGCATGATTTGGTTGGTGTTAGTATGTATGTAATAAGGAAAAAGATAGTTTCGAAAAATAGGCTTTGATGAAACTAATGGACTTTAAGTTCTAATTTTGGTGAACATGCATATATGATATAGCTACACATGAGATGTAATTCAAGGTTATATAAATATACTAAGATGTAATTCCCATTTGGTTTAAAATAACTTTTTAAAACAAACTTGTATGTGTTATAATCTAATAAACATGATGTGGTGCACATTCTGAACTTAGAACATATGTGATTTATATTTCTTATGTAGCCACACATATTACTTACGTATGCTCATTTTGGTTAAACACATTGAAAGTTACTCAAGCATGAGTTTAAACATGTTTTAAAGTGATTAATGATGCTAGCTATGAACAAAAGATGTGAACGCTTATAAGCATGCGTAGTACAGATTATGGGATCTCTGTATGTGAACATATGACTAATTAGTATGCATGGTGATTACATGACCCTATTTGGCCGTGATTCCGTGAAAATCCTAAACTAAGACCATGACATGTAAAAATGAACTTAAGATGGTCATACACTTATGAAAAGTCCTCTATCATGTTATGTGTAAGTGGCTAGGTATGCTAAAGTGTGGGATAGAAACAGGAAATGCAAGGATCAACTCTAGTCTGGCCAGGGAGCAACGCAGCTGCCCCGTCCTTAAGCCTAACCAGGGCGCAGCTGCGCCATCCTGCAGAACAATCTATCTAATCTGTTTGTGATATGAGATGTAATGATTTCTTGTGTTAATGTCTAAATCTGTAATACATGTTTAAACATATTTTTTGAAATATCTATAAGCATGCTAATGATAAAGATCATAAAGTGGATATATGTTTATAAACTTTGAACGTCGAGTTAAAAGAAGATTACAAACTATGTTGTTTGATTTCATGATTTCTTATAAATGATTTTATGCTATGACTATGTAAGATAAGTGATGTAGTATGTATAGAGTATACAATTACGTTAGACGTTTATGTGTGCATTTTAACATACATATCATGCATGAGTACACATAACTAATGAATACCTATACGCATAACTATATTATGTTAGTATTCGAAAAGTGTTGATAAGTTATACTTTGGTAAACTACGCTTGAGGCAAGTACTCAAACCCCACTCTTTATTGAGCATTACTTGAGCTTGTACTATTATTGTTTGTACAAGTAAATCCTTGAAAGGATGATTCATATGACACCCCCAAATTCGGTACTTCCATTTCCACAGGATTTGGCGTTCACTATACAAGTATCATCTATCTATCTACCCGTAAATAAAATGCAAACCATACAATATATAGAAATAATAATAAAATCTCTCCCCTTATGGGGTTACATCAACTGAATAATAAATAAATCCCAGGTTATTCTAACCTTAAATCATTTGTGCGGAAAACATAAACAAATAAGTCTTAAGTAACATCAAGTCTAATTATCATTACATAATCACATAAATAATCAGTCTTCATTACTTGCTAAGCTTGCCCTTGCCCTTACTAGTGGAAGGTTAAATACGCTTCTTTCGTTTTAAGCGCCATGTTATTATTACGCAAGAGTGAGCACGATTGCCCACAAGTATAACAATATAACAATGAATAATAACATGCGAGAGAAATAATAACTTCTGATATAAAGCTCAACTTTTGAATCAAGAATGGATAACAAGAATCAAAAGAAATTCTGAGGGTCATAAGACCTTAAACTATGTCCTAGGCTATCAAGTGTTATACTTGAAACCTTTAACAGTCATAAAACTATGGACTCTTCTTCTCGTACTTAGGGGGATCAGCCCTTAGTACCATACTGTACAGAATATCTTAACGCTAAAGCGTAAATAATCCCTTATACAGGGTTGTTCATCTCAGTTTTGACATTCGAGTCCGCACCAAAGGAAGTTTGGTTTGGATAATTCATCAAGGGGTTCCGAAATTTAGAACGCTCATCAACTATGGACTAGTCGAATCAATAAGGGTTCGCTAGTCTAACAAGGTTTAACAGTGAATGAATATTTAACTTGAATAACATCTACAAAGTTATACAATAGAATAATTATTGTATAACAATATCATGCTTGAAGATTAATAAGCTTTAATATATAAGACAGGCTTGATCAATAATAATGAGAACTTGCTCAATATCAAAAGATGAATTAATCAACTTATATAACAATAACAAGTAGGATTAGGAAACTTGTTCAACGAAAGTTTAGGGTAAGAAACTTGCTCAACGTAAATGTAGTGTTGGAAAACTTGCTCAATGTAACAAGATAAGGTTTAGAAACTTGCCTCGTGTGTAGATTACACTTAAACAAACTCGTTCTTTGAATTAAATCCTACATACCAATTATGTTCACAATACCAGTCAATAACAACGTACTAACATCATAACTTTACTCTTTGTTTAACTCGAATTCATGACTATACTTAGTCAATTATTACACTTAGTGTAAAATTAAGACTTCACTAATAAATAAACTAATTATGCATTCGATCATTCAATCCACACGTAATTGTGTTATGGACATGTTAAGAATTTATTTTAACATCTCATTATAGGTCTAACAAGTCTTTATAATCATTAGACTAAGTTGCTATCACATTTCCATACTTGTACACTTTTAAAAACTCATTTCTGACCATTCTGCTAAGTGGCGCTGCGGCGCCACTTTTATACTATGTCTTGGTATTTTGCATGGCCGGTGTGGCGTGTGGGTGTAGGTGTCTGCATCATGGCATGGTGGTATTGCCAAGCACATGAGTCTCGAGTTGGAGTTAGGCCATGGCGGCATGACACTCCAGATTCTAAATTTCGATTCGCAAGAAGAACACGTAATCAAATGAAATAAACTCTACGTGATCATTAATTTCACCAATTTAAACATACCCACATGCTAGAATTTATACATAACCATTACCCAACATATATAGAGTGATTTTAACACATTAAAACACATAATCATAGAATTAGAGCATGCAAATTGTACTGTTCTTGATGTTCTTGAACAAAAACATGGATTTTAATGCTACAGATTCGTTATAAAGCCAAATCCAACCATTCAAGTTTCATTTTGTTCATTTTAACATGCATAATCATATCAATGTGTGAATTTTGCAAAATAAATTTTATTTGACATATAAAAATCACGTATAAGGCCATATGGCCATATCACGTACTCTGTAATCGTATATTGTAAAATTTCATGAAACTGATGATATGGAATTATGCAATATATATATATAAAACATGCCACTACTCGAATTATTATATATATTCTTATAACAACTTTCCAATTTGCAGAGATTCACAGAAGACTTAAGCCATATTCATGAAACTTAAAGGACGTAAAAATAATAATTGGGTTGAAGATATTACCCAAGCGTAGATAAAATAATAGGAGATGAATTAAAGCCTTCCTCAAAAATTCTCAAACACCAAGCAATCTCTCTCAACAATTTTCTCAAACTCTCTCTCTGTGATGTTTTTATCAGACTTAAAAGAATAATAGAAAAGAAGAAGACGTATGATAAATAGAAAATGAATCAGCGATTGGTGGTGGGGTTACCCGATCGTGGGTTAAGCGCCCATAACCTCCTTAGTGCCATGTTTGGCTAGCAAGAAAATAATTCAAAAACCATTTAATTTAATAGAGCTTTATTATATAGTTTAAATAATGTCACACTCCTTTATAAATAAAACCAATATCTAATTTAATAAAATATAATAATTTCTCAATAATGCACATAGTCACATAATTAATTTTCTCATTTAATAATAATATCAAATTATTAAATCTCTAATTAATAATTAAATTAATTAAAAAAATAACATTAAGCTTATTAAATATTTCTTTTAATACAATAAGCTCACATAATCACATACTTCAAATAATAAAAGTCTCCACATTAATTTAATAAATATAACACATATAATTAAATTAATCTATCACAACTTCATCAATTAATTAATTATTCTAATAATTAATTCATCGAAAAATATTTATTCAATCCAATAAATATTTAAATTAAATTACAAAATCTCGGTTGTCACAAATCATATCTCATGACTTAATATTTCGTAGTTTAGAAATGAAATTTTTTTCGAACCTTGATTTCAAACAATAATTGTTCATGTATATACTGTGAAAGAAAACTCTCTAAGCCATTTCTTCGGCTAGACTATTGATATTTGATCAAAAGATATCAAAGCCAAATTAACTTGGTGCAGACTCTTATAACTAAGATGAACAACCCTCTTGGTAGGGGAATTATATATTTGTCGGGTAACCGATGTGCGCACATGAGAGTGATTAAATGTTATGCATGACATAGAGTACTTTAGGCTGATCACCTATTGTACTCATTTTGTAAAACTATCAGTTTATTTCAGTTAATTTTAAGAGAAGTTCATAGTTCTTAGTGACTGCTCAATATTCATTACGTTGAAATCTTGAACTAATTAAGCATTGAATCTTATTGATATCTTTCTGTCCGTAGATATTATTGTTGAGAACCATTGATATTTCTTGCTATCCTTGAACTATCATTATTGTTGTACCTTTGAGAAGTTAAAAACTATATTGAGTACCCTTATTGCTATATTATTTGCTGAGCAAATTTGTTGCTCATTCTTGCTTTCCCTAAAAACATTTCAGTTAAGGCAGAGCAAGGTGGTTCCTCAGGCATTGGTAAGGGCAAGGGCAAAGCTACTGAATAATTTATATTTAGTGGAGATTATTATATTCATGTAATGACATAAGTTGTTTTATGTATTAGTTATATCTCAATTATGTTTAATTATGTTTAAGGTATGTAAGAGATGTTTAATTTACGAACCATTGGGATGAGAATAATTATATTATAACAATGTAATTTATTCTATTTGTGACAACTCGAGAATTTGGACAATTTAATAAAATCTTAAAAGATTGAATAAATGTTAAATAATAGACTTACACATAAAATAAGTGTAAGGATTTGACATTTTTTGAAGGATTTTTAAGGATTTAAAAATTTTTGTGGAGAATTATTAAGGTTAAGTGTACAAGTGTATATAAATATGTGTATGTGGTTTTATGTGTACAATTTGTGGTTAAGGGTCAAGGATTGACGAGATAAATTATATCAGTGACAAACCCTAAACATATATTAAGAACATCAACGTTCAGTTAGAAAGTCTTAACGATTGATAAGAAACCCTAATACCGACTCTAGAAAACCTAATTTCAGTTTTGGGAATTCAAAACCCTAATTCAGAATGTTAAAACCCTAATTAGGGAGCTCAAAGGCTTAAGTGTTTATGATTATATATTTAATTAGGGAAAACCTAACAAATTAGTTAGGAACCCTAATTTCTAAATTAGAAACCCTAATGTATAATTAGGGAAAATCTAATTATTAACTTAACAATTTTAATGTTAATTAGAAAACCTTGATCCTAATTAGCAAGCTTTAAGGTGATTAGGAAACTTTAATATAATTAGGAAATCCTAATTATAATTTAGAAATCTTAATTTTCTATTTTAAAACCTAATTAGAAAATCATAAAAAATTATTTTTAAAACCTAAGGGTTATATCCAATAATAAGAATGACATTAAATTGGTTAGCAAAAAGACTAAAATACCCTTTTTGCAATTCTTTAATTGGTTGGAGTAAGAATCTTGCCATATATTAGTTGTTTACCAACTACAAATCTTCCATGTTCTCTAAAATCTCAGTAAACTCAACTCACATATGCCACGTTGCAAGATATAGATTCATTGCATCAAATTATATAGATTAAAGAGAGAGGAAAGTCAAAAGAAAGCCTCATTATTACTCTTACACTCAACCAAGTCATTCTCTCTCTTAAGATAGGAAATTATTAAGTGTATCAGTCCCTTGATTGATCCTTAGCAAGCCGTGAACATATCATAAAGATCAGAATCAAGATCAAGGTTTAAAATAGGTATAAACCCTAATCTTGCTAATCCTTATGATTCATGTTAATCTTTGTGTTTAGATGTTTAAAGTTGCGTATACGAATGTTTAAAGTTGTGTATATGGATGCTAATTTGGAAAGAGAGGAAAGCTCAATCCTCGATTCATTGGCCCATTTGAAATACTCAATCGAGTAGGAACTGTGGCCTATAGACTCGCCTTACCACTAATTATGTCTCATGTTCATAACGTTTTTCAGAAATCTATGTTACGTAAATATGTGGCAGACCCGAACCACATTATTAATTTAGAACCGGATGAGATAGCGGAAGATTTAAATTATGAAGAGGTACCTATTAAAATCTTGGATAAGAAGGAACATATTCTACGCTCCAAGGTTATACCTCAAGTTAAAATTTTGTGGAGAAACCACGATGTTGAGGAAATGACCTGGGAGTTAGAATCTGAAATAAAATCAAGATATCCTCACCTCTTCGACATACCAGGTACGTACACCAATTTTGAGCACAAAATTTCATAAGAAGGGGAGGTTGTAAGACCCCAACTTTTATGAATAAAAATTTAATTTTCTCTAAATATTATTCTTGAATATTAAAGTGTGGATTTGATATAATGTCATAGTTGTGGGTAATATTTACAAATTTTGCAAAGTAAGCAAGTTGTCATAAAATATTTGATTGGCGGGAAATATTCATTTTAACAGGGAATATTTGTACGAAGATACAATCATTGGTGACCCCACAACAAATTATTATCAGAGTTAGAAAACGACAGAAATATCTTTTTATAGAAATAACGATGAAAGTTTTACCGTTAACTGTTGAAATACCCGGTGATAAAAGTACAGTAATACGCGTGGTTGCATAGTAGCACAGAGTATTGATTATTGATGCTTACATGAGAAGTCACTAAATTTTATTCAATTATTGCCACAGTAATTGCTACACAGTGTCTCACGTTATTGATTCAATTATTGTAACAATATTTTATATTATTAAATCAATAATCGAGACGACAAAGTTATTAATATTATTATTTGCATTATTGACGATGTCTAGAAAGTTCTTTCAAGGAAAGGGGTTTGGTCACCAAATTGCGTGCTAATAAGGAGAAATCCTTATCGAAAAGCCCCCTCTTTCCTGAGAATGATCTGGTTGTTAATATTATGAGTTATAATATTAATGATGAATGTTATTAAAAATATGTTGTGTGAAGCCAAGTGAGTTGAGATAAATAGAGGGGATTTTTATGAGGTATTTGTTGTAAATTTTGCTTATTATATGGACCCTCACTTACTCAAAATCGTAGGTAAAAAGTTATCTCAGTTTTGTTATTACTTATATATATATATATATATAAATGTGGGTTAGTGGGTGTGTGACTTTGTGGGTTTGTGGTAGTGGTGTCACGGGTGTTATATATATATATATAAGTTTTGTTTTTTTATGTAAAATAGAATATATTATATTTTATTATTTACATAGTGTTGCATAGTGCTGCATAGTATTGCATAGAAAATTAAATTATTTTTTTCAGCCGATTGAAATGTCGCCTGTGAACTTTTCCCTGTGCGTTGATGAGTGGGGTTTTATACCTACGAATCGCTTCTAATTCAAGCTTAAACTATGTTAATTCTTTGTTTTTATGTTTCGTTTTACTTGTTTATTGTTGTTTTATGTTTAGGTGTGGTGGCATAGCATTTGGACTTAAAAGGTGGATTCATGGAGAAACTTTGCAAGAAAAGGAGCTTAACAACAGAATAGACCCTCGCCGGGGTGGACATTATAAAGGCAAAACCCCCGCCGGGGCGGGGGTACTTAATTAGTTAATAGAAGCATGGCCCGCTGGGGTGGACATTATAGAGTAAAAATCCCCCGCTAGGGCGGGGTACGGGAAGAGGCTAGAGTCCTGTTTTGATTGTGTTGCTACAATGGCATGAAGGATAGTGGTTGACATGGTATGGAACTCAATTGGGCATCGAATTATGGTCATAACACAGGTCCTAGGCTGGTTATTAACAACAATAACATGGGAGTTAACAAAAAATAATAAATTGACAATTGGAAGACTTATTTTTGGAGCAAAAGCATTGGAAATAAGATTTGAAGGAGAATTCACTATAATTGCAGATTGAAGCTAGAGACAAGGGTGGTTCTGGATTCATTCTTTTTCTTTAGTTCTATAATTATAATTGGGATGATGTTTACTTTGATGAATTTATTTTTTATTTCAATTATGATGAACTAATTTACTTGTTATGTTTATGACAGATCTTTGGGTTGAACGATGATTATGTAGCTTTGATATTCAGTTTAATAATCTATCTTTTAGTTTATGTATAGTGATTTGTGCTTTAATCTATTAATTGCTTGATCACCAATTTTATGTGGATTTGTATGGATTCGAGAGAGGAAATACGAGTCTAGACCTAATCATTATAGAATGTGTTCTTAAATTCTGTGATTGAATGGAATCTTGATAATGTTAGGGTAGAGATATGACTAGAATCGCATGTAATCGGATAAAGAACTTGAACTTAAACCTTCTTTGATTGTAATTCACATAGAGATATAGTGAATTAGTTAATTAAGGTGTTTAGCTTAATTCTATCTAATTTGTGGATTTAAGTTAATACGATATTAGTGCATCGAGAGATGGCTAGTTCTACTTGAGTGTTCTTGATTAATAAAGTGGGATAGTGCATTAAACTGAAATAAGGTGTAATAATCGTAGTTATACTTAGAGTGAAGTTGTAAGCCTAATTCTTCAATATTTTACTTGATATTATAGTTTTTAAATTTGTTGATTGTTTGGTATTCTTAGTATTTTTAATATTTTCAGTTTTTAATAGTTATAATTCTTAAATTGGATAGTTTAATAAAATTAGGATTAATATAAGGCTGGTAATTGTGAGGGTTAATATCCTACTAAATCTTTGTGGGAACGATACTCGACTTATCATTATATTACTTGTTGACCACGTGCACTTGTGTGTGAGCGTAATTAGATTTTTACATCAAAAGGTTTTTGGCGCCATTGTCGGAAAACTTAGTATAGATTTTAATATTTTTCAGTATCATTTTAATTAGTCTAGTTTTACTTAAAAACTTTTTCTTTTGTTTTGTTCTTTCTATTTCACGTTCTTGAAGTTGGTTTATGAAAACTCGGTCCAAAAACCCAGACTTGCTTCCTTTTGAGGACGATATTGAGAAACGATTTCAAAGGCTAAGTAAGTGGATTAAAGACACAAGGGAAAACTTTGAGAATTCTAAAAAAGAAAAATTAATTGCTGCCGAAGACCAAAAAGCATTGAGGGATTTTGCTACACCTAAGGTGACTGAGCTTCAGTCGAGTATCACCAGGCCGACGATTGTTGCAAATACATTTAAAATTAAGCCTGGGACTATTTAGATGATCCAAAACTCAGTTCAGTTTGGGAGACTTGCAAATGATGATCCGAATGAACACTTGGTTAGTGTTTTGGAGATATGTGACACTTTCAAATACAATGGGGTGTCCGAAGACGCAGTCAGACTTCGCTTGTTCCCATTTACCATGCGGGACAAGGTGAAGAGTTGGTTACACTCTCTACCATTGGGATCGATCACTACTTGGGAAGATCTTGCTCGGAAATTTTTGGCTAAATTCTTTCCACCAGCCAAAACTACAAAGATGAGGAATGAGATCACCATTTTTGAGCAGCAGCATGGAGAGTCTTTATATGAGGCATGGGAACGGTACAAGGAACTACTTAGGAAGTGCCCTCATAACGGACTACCAAAATGGTTGCAAATGAATATGTTTTACAATGGGTTGAGTGGGAATCTCAGGACAAACATAGAGGCAGCTTCGGGTGGAGCGTTTATGGCCAAAAGTTATGAGGAATCATATGAGTTAATAGAAACTATGGCATCTAATAACTACCAGTGGCCTACCGCAAGATTGACACAACCTAAGGTAGCTGGGGTATTAGAGGTAGATGGAATAATAGCGCTGGTGGCACAAATTTTAGCCTTATCAAAGAAAATGGATGCTTTGACTACTGCACAACCATAACATCTGGCGTATGTTTGCGAGCTATGTGCAGGAGAACATCCTACAGAGCAGTGTGCCATAAACCCAGCATCGGTTCAGTTTCTGGGATGCTACAATAGAATTCCGAGAACATGTATCAAAATGCCTATAACCCAGGGAATAGGAACCATCCCAACTTTTTATGGAGCAACAATCAAAATTAACAGGCTCCACGAGCTTCTTATCCCCTAGGGTTCCAAAATTAGCAGCAACAAGTAGCTCCGCCTCAATAAAAGAAAACAGATTTAGAAGAGATTTTGTTGAAATACATATCGGGAAATGAAGCGAAAATGAAATCACAAGCAGTGACCATCAAAAATTTAGAAAATCAGACGGGACAGTTGGTCGTAGCATTGAATAATAGACCACAAGGAACTCTGCCAAGTGACACAGAAAAGAATCTTAAGGGAAATCAAGAACAATGTCAAGCAATCACTTTGAGTAGCGAAAAACATTTAGATTGGAAAATTGCAGAAAATTCAGTTAAAAAAGGTGTCAAAGTTGATGAGAACAAAGTGGTTGAAGGATCCAGGGATGCAACGCAGTTTTACTGTGAAAGTTACCTCCAAAGTTGAAGGATCCAGGGAGTTTTACTATACCTCGCAGAATCGGTAATATGGCCTTTAAGAAGTGTTTATATGATTTGGGGACAAGTGTAAACCTCATGCGATTATCCGTTTATACTGAATTAGGTTTACTAGCACCAAGGCCCACGAACATATCGTTGCAGTTAACAGATAGATCGGTAACTTATTCGAGAGGCATTGTGGTGGATATTTTGGTCAAGGTTGACAAATTCATATTTCCAGCAGATTTTATAATTTTGGATTATGAGGAAGACAAGAACATCCAAATCATCTTAGGGAGACCATTTTTAGCTAAGGGTAGGACTCTCATCGATGTGCAAAAAGGTGAATTAACTATCAGGGTTGAAGACCAGGAAGTCACATTCAACGTTTTCAAAGCCATGAAGTTCCCTACGGATGAAGAGGAGTGTTTCCATGTGGATGTCATCGACCGAATAGTGAATGATGATATGGTCAAAAATTTGGTCAATGATCCATTGGAAGCTACACTACTGGGGGATGAAGATTTAGATGATCCAGAGTTTGTGAATTATTTACACATGTTAGATGCTTTGCCTAGAGTAAGTAGATTCAAAGTTCCGTTCGAGCCATTACACACGGAGGAAACAGCTTCAGCTCGGATGAAATCTTCACTTGAGGAGCCACCCACTCTTGAGCTCAAACAACTTCCTAAACACCTCGGTATGCTTATTTGGGTTATTTAAATACCATACCTATTATTATTGCATATGAACTTAACAAATTGTAGGAAAGTAAGTTGCTGAGGATCTTAAGAGAATACAAGTCTGCAATAGGCTGGACCATTGCCGATATAAAGAGGATCAGCCCCTCCTTTTGCATGCACAAGATTCTAATGGAAGAGGATGTGAAGCCAATAGTGTGGTAGTAGAGAAGATTAAATCTAATCATGAAAGAAGTGGTGAAGAAAGAAATACTAAAGTGGTTGGATGCGAGAATTATTTACCCAATTTCAGACAGTGCATGGGTCAGCCTAGTACAGTGTGTGCCAAAAAAGGGTGGAATGACGGTGGTTCAGAATGAAGATAACGAGTTAATTCCGACAAGGACAATGACCGGATGGAGGGTGTGCATGGACTACAAGAAGCTAAATAAGGCAACCCGAAAGGATCACTTTCTGCTAGCCTTCATTGATAAGATGTTGGACCGACTGCCTGGGTATGAGTACTACTGCTTACTAGATGGATACTCAGGTTACAACCAAATTGCCATAGCTCTTGAGGATCAAGAGAAGACCACTTTTACATTCCCATGTCACCTTTGCATTTAGAAGGATGTCATTTGGGCAATGTAATGCACCATCGACATTCTAAAGATTCATGATGGCTATCTTCTCAGATATGGTGGAAAAAAAGGTAGAAGTTTTCATGAATGACTTTTTAGTCTATGGAAACACTTTTGATAAGTGTTTGGAAAAATTGGTCATGGTCTTAAAGCGGTGTGTGGAAATGAATTTGGTACTCAACTGGGAGAAGTGCTACTTTATGGTTGAAGAGGGGATAATTCTTGGACATAAAGTTTCTACTAGCGGTTTAGAGGTTGACAAGGTAAAGTTGGACATGATCGAGAATCTTCCACCGCCAAATTCAGTAAAGGGAATCCGCAGTTTTCTTCGACATGCCAGATTCTACAGAAGATTTATGAAGGATTTCTCTAAGATTGCTAAGCCATTGTGCAGTCTTTTAGAGAAGGACGTAGTGTTCAGATTTGATAACGAGTGTAAAGCAGCATTTGAGTAGTTGAAAAGTTGACCACATCCCCAATGATCGTCGCACCAGACTGGACTATGACATTCAAATTAATGTGCGATGCTAACGAGTATGTGGTAGGAGCTATTTTGGGTCAACGTCGAGAGAAGATATTCCACGCCATATAATATGCAAGTAAAACCCTTATGGATACACAAATGAACTACACACCTAAAGAAAAAGAGTTACTTGCAGTAGTATATGCCTTTGACAAATTCCGGGCATATCTAATTGGAACAAAGGTGGTGGTTTGTACGGATCACTCGGTAATTCGCTATTTGCTTTCAAAGAAGGATGCTAAACCTAGACTTATCAGATGGATACTTCTCCTTCAAGAGTTTGACTTGGACATAAAGGATAGGAAGGGGACATAAAATCAAGTAGTAGACCATCTATCGAGGCTAGAAAATTCGGGTAGAGAGGAAGCGGATAAGTGTGTGATCAATGAGTCATTCCTGGATGAACAAATATTTGGAGTTAATTCAGAATTTCTATGGTATGTAGATTTTGCTAACTATTTGGTGAGAAACATCCTCCCCCCTGATCTAACGAGACAGCAGAAAAAGAAATTCCTACATGACGTCAAGTGGTATATGTGGGATGAGCCATACCTATTCAGACAGTGCGCTGACAAGATAATTTGAAGGTGTGTGCCATACAGTGAAGTGAAGAATATCTTACACGAGTGTCATGAATTTGCATATGGGGGACATTATGGTAGTGAGCGGACAACGGCCAAGGTTCTTCAAGCAGGATTTTACTAGCCTATAGCAAGGATGCCCACCAGTTTATGAAAACTTGCGACAGATGTCTAAGGGTGGGTAACATATCGAAGCGGAATAAGATGCCACTACAAACTATCATGGAAGTGCAAATTTTTGACATATGGGGAATGGATTTTATGGGGCCATTTCCTCCATCTTTCAATAACCAGTACATCCTGCTTTCAGTTGATTATGTGTCAAAATGGGTTGAAGTCGTAGCACTCCTCACAAATGATGCCAAAGTGTTTTTTAAGTTCTTGCATAAGAATATTTTTACAAGATTTGGCATGCCAAGAGCTATTATAAGTGATGAGGGTAGTCACTTCTGCAACAGATCATTTACAGCTCTTTTGGCAAAATATGGGGTTAATCATCGAGTGGCTATGACATATCACCCCCAAATAAGTGGGCAAGCTAAGGTTTCGAACAGAGAGGTGAAGAAGATTTTAGAGAAAGTAGTGAACCCAAGCAG
Source organism: Panax ginseng (assembly GCA_020205605.1). Taxonomy (NCBI): domain Eukaryota; kingdom Viridiplantae; phylum Streptophyta; class Magnoliopsida; order Apiales; family Araliaceae; genus Panax; species Panax ginseng. The sequence goes on from CM035130.1 coordinate 77,412,770, forward strand.
AAAAGATTGGTCTCTAAAATTGGATGACACACTATGGGCATATAGAACAACATATAAGACACCAATTGGAATGTCTCCATATCAATTGGTCTATGGAAAAACGTGTAACCTCCTGGTGGAATTACAACATAAAGCTTATTAGGCCATTCAGAAACTTAATTTTGACCAAACAGTCACAGGAGAGAAAAGATTGCTCTAATTGAATGAACTAGATGAATTTTGACTGCAAGCATATGAGAATTCAAAGCTGTACAAGGAAAAGGTTAAGAAGTGGCATGATCAAAAGATCATGCAAAGACAGTTTGAACCGGGGCAATCAATATTACTGTTCAATTCAAGACTGATGTTATTCATAGGAAAGCTTAAATCGAGATGGTCCGGGCCATTCACAATTAAGAGAATTTTTCCACATTGCGCCATTAAGTTATATAGTAGGAATCCTTTAGAGACGTTTAAAGTCAACGGTCATCGGCTGAAGCATTATTAGGGTGGCGATATCGATAATGAAGTCACCGCAATCACACTTGCTGATGCACCATGAAAAGGAGTAGTGAGGCTGAAAGATTTAAAAACTAGCGCTGATTGGGAGGCAACCCAATTTTACTTTCATTTTTAGTATTTTTAAGCATGTTAATTAATCTATAGTATAGAATATAAATTTAATTTACTGTAAGTTTATTTCGCTATATTAAATAGTTAGTTGAGTCATATTTTTTATTAAATTCAACCTTCAATGTTCTTGACGTTATCTTAAATTTATAAATTTTATGGTGTTTCAGGTACTTAGGAAGGTTTTGTATATGTGTGTGACGAGAGGAATTGGAAAAATATAAGCCAGGAATAGTGTACCCCCCCTCCGTCGGGGCGGACATTTCATAAAGGATTACCCCCCTGGCAGGGGTGGGGTCTTAAAATAATCAGACACCCCCACCGAAAGTGGACCTACAAAGACATTACCCCGGAAGTGGGGTACGGGGACCTGAAGAGATTGTTTAAATTGATTTGGCAGTTCCACTTCTCCATTACTTCTTCTTGCCAACCGAATCATATACTCCCACTACCTCACTCTCTACCCACGAACTAAAACACATTCCCCACATACACACTACATTAACCCACACAATTTCTACATTATATCCTCTCTATAAATACCACCCCTAACTAAACTACATCTCCATCCAATTTCATGCAATATTAGTTCTCACAAGAGTTAGGGTTCCTATAGTGCGAATTTTGTTAGCCAAAAGAGAGGGGAAATTCATCAAACTTGCCAATATATTGAGGGGTTCATCCAATCAAGTACAATGTCACCAAAACCAGTAGTGAAATGACAGCGAGGTGAGAGTTCCGGGTCCACACCACTGACTAGATCTTTTGACAGGAGAAAGTTCGTGAGTGCCGCCGCCACCGACCACTAGGACTACTTAGTGACATAGGCACTAACCCCGGAGTGCGGCTTGACACCCGACAACGTAGATGGTGAAATGATGCAACAAATTTATGAAAAAGGATGGAATAAGTTCACTAAAGAGCTAGAACCATCAATTGTCAATATAGTGAAAGAATTTTATGCCAACGCAGAGGATAAGGCCCTATTTAGAGCATTTGTGAGGGGAAAGCAGGTTCCTTTTAGTGCCAATGCCATTAACGAGTACTACCAATTATGAGTTCCTAGAGAGTGCCAGTATGCCTACTTGCGTGACCATGATCCCAACTATGAGGCCATTTTAACTAAAATAACAAAGCCGGGCACCACATGGGTCAAGGGCCGAAAAGGGGACACTATCTTCCACAATAAGGATCTCAGCCGGTATGGAAAGATATGGTACACGTTCATGTACACCAAGCTATTCCCATCCACACATATGACAGAGGTGACCAAGGAAAAAATACTTCTCTTATATGCCATCGTCCAAGACTTTCTCATCGATGTGGGTGCCATCATCAGTTTTTCTATCTGAAGATGCCTGTGAGGACCATTTTCTAGCAGCTTGCAACACCCATCTCTCATATGTGGGTTGTGCAGGTAGGCTGAAGTTAGGTGGTTTGATGATGAGACCACCTAGATGTCACTACAGACTTTGGACACAAGGATGATTGCACGATATTTAATGTGGCCCTAGGGCGAGTTATACCCAAGAGGTGTCGGGTTCATATTTTCATCAGCTTTTAAGGATGAGGTTGATGCTGAGGACACCTCTGATGACGACGAGTTTCAGGTGGATGAGACGATGGGAGAGCAAGGAACTGAGGAGATACAGCAAACCGATGATACATTTAGCCCTCAATTTCAGAGCCTCCAGAGATAAGTTGATGAGTACAACAAAGATTCCAGAAGACAGATGAGGCGACTCGCGGCCAGACAGGACCATATATTCGAGGCCATGAATGTCATTTGCTTCATTGAATGCGACGCTCCAGAGTTTCAACCACAATGCTCAGTTCCCATACCAGCAGCCTGCCTCGATGCCAAGGTTCCCACCCTCTGATTCAGATAATGAAGAGCAATAACCACAACCACCTCAAGCTTAGGCGATTACAGGGAAGTCCTCGTTTATTTAATGTTTTATCTTTACAATGAGGACATTGTAATTTTTAAGTTTGGGGAAGTTTGTTTAATTTTTATGTTTACATGTTTAATTTTAAATAGTTAGATTTGTATATGTTAGTTTCATGTTTAGTTTTAGGCTCATTAGATGTTTGCATTCATGAAGTGTAGTAGTTGCATAATAGGGTAATATTGTAAATAGTTTTTTATTAGTTTTTAATCATGTTATGTTTATTGTGTATATATATATATATATATATAATAAATAAAATAATAAAAAATTATTAGTTAAGTATTATGTTATCTTGCATAAGTCTAGCAGTTTGATATAGTTCAGTTTATTATGGCCAATGATGAGATTGGGATTGAGTAGACAAGTAAAGTATCGATTTTGACGTAATTTTCTGTTATGAATTAGATCTTTTGCCTGTTTGAAACTGGTATAATAAGGTTAGCACGTTAATAACACCTATGTGGACTGATTTAGTTCAAATTGATACATAAGGGACCTCTAAAGGATAATGCTAGTTTAAATGAAAGAATGATAAGGATAGGTAGTGAAGGTGAAAAATTAGGCAATAACCTAAGTTTGGGGGAAAAAGTGGGTATATAAGCTTCATATCTAAAAAAATAAAATAAAAATATAAACACCATGGTATACTTGAGTAAGTAAGCCTGAAGGGATTGTCTTTACACCTAGCGCCCTAAGGTCTTAATGGTTTGGGAGTCGTTGGTGGAAAGCTCGTTAAGGTAGCACTGAAAAGCCTAAGGGAATAAGACATTGCATAGCCATGTGTATAAAAAATTTGAATAAAAAGGGAAATAAGAGCACAAAGCCCCCGTAATTGAAAAATAAAGAATAAGTACCCTATTTGGACCCTTAATATTGGTAATTATTTGATTTTAGTTGGATCTTGTCTGTTTTTGAAATTCTTGAGTTTACATTGTATGATGCATTCTAAGAGACTTGTTATGTATTAAATTTGAATTTGCATCAGCTAGCATGGATGTTGAGCACACAAACACTATACCAGTAATAACAGTTTAAGAATTGATGAATGATATGAATTATTGATTGGTTTTGATATGAAGTATTGTTGTGTTTACTTGATTTCTCTAAGGCTGGTTGAATATATTTGATTCTACAATTACTGCTGGATTCGTAGGCATACAGATTAATTTCATTACATTCTATTGCATTGCATTGTATAACATGTTTGTTTTGTTTTGTGCTCGAGGAGTATCACGGGTTTAAGTTTGGGAGAATTTGATGAGTGGTGTATTATACCTACGAGTCGACTTCTAATTCAAGCTTAAACTGTGTTAATTCTTTGTTTTTATGTTTTGTTTTACTTGTTTATTGTTGTTTTATGTTTAGGTGTGGTGGCATATCATTTGGACTTAAAAGGTGGATTCATGACGAAACTTGGCAGGAAAAGGAGCTTAACTTAGACAAAAATAGAATGGACCCCGTACGGGTGGACATTATAATAGTAAAACCCAGCTTGTATGGGGTACTTAATTAATTAATAGAAGCATGGTCCGTTGGGGTGGACATTATAGAGTAAAAAACCCCCCACTGAGGCGGGGGTATGGGAAGAAGCCAGAGTCTTGTTTTGATTGTGCTGCTGTAGTGGCGGGAAAGATAGTGGTTGACATGGTTTAAAACTCAATTGGGCGTCAAATTATGGTCAAAATACAGGTCCTAAGCTGTGACACCCCCAAATCCGGTACTTCCATTTCCACAGGATTTGGTGTTCACTGTACAAACATCATCTATCTATCTACCCAGAAATAAATGCAAAACATGAAATAGATAGAATAAATAATAAATCTCTCCCCTTATGGGGTTACATCAACTTCATCATAATAAAATCCCAGGTTACTCTAACCTTAAAACATCTGTACGGAATCATAAACAAATAAGTCTTAAGTAACATCAATTCTAAATAGCATTACATAACCACATAAATAATCCTTCTTCATTACTTGCTAATCTTGCCCTTGCCCTTACTAGTGGAAGGTTCGTCTGCTCTTTTGTTCTTAACTGCAATGTTATTATTACGCAAGAGTGAGCACGATTGCCCACAAATATAACAATATAACAAATTACTAATAATAACATGCGAATGAATTAACAACTTATGATATAAAAGCTCAACTTTTGAATCAAGAATGAATAACAAGAATCAAAAGAACTTCTGAGGGTCATAAGACCTTGAACTATGTCCTAGGTTGTTAAGTGTTTATACCTGAAGCCTTTAACAGTCATAAGACTATGGAATCTTCTTCTCGTACTTAGGGGGATCAGCCCTTAGTACCATACTGTGCACAATATCTTAACGCTAACGCATAAGTAATCCCTTTTACAGGGTTGTTCATCTCAGTTTGACATTCGAGTCCGTACCAAAGGAAGTTTGGTTTGGATAATTCATCAAGGGTTCTAAAATTTAGAACGCTCATTAACTATGGACTAGTCGAATCAATAAGGGTTCGCTAGTCTAATAAGGTTTAACAATAACTGATAATTTAACTTGGATAAAATCTCAAAAGTATACAATAGAATAATTATACGAAACAGACTTAATCAATAGTAATGAGAGTTTGCTCAATGATAACAAGCAGGGTTAGGAAACTTGCCTCATGCGTAGATTACACGTTAATAACACTCGTTCTTTGATTTAAATCCTATATATCATTTACATTCACAATACCAGTCAATTATAACTTACTAAATATCACACGTTTATTCTTTGTCTAACTCGAGTTCATGACTATACTTAGTCAATTACTACACTTATTGTCAAAAATTAAGACTTCACGAACAATAAGGTAACTATGCATTTGATCATTTAATTCACACGTAATTGTGTTATGGACATGTTAAGAATTTATTCTAACACCTCATTATATGTCTAACAAGTTTTTATAATCATTAGACTAAGTTGCTATCACATTTCTATACTTGAATACTAAAAAATATTTTTGGACATTACGCTAAGTAGTATTTCTTATTACCACTTTTTATACTGGTCTCATATTGCCGCTTTTGCATACCATGCCGCTATGACTTGGTACATGTATAATATTGTATGATGTATGTATTATGACGAGAAATGAACTAGGAGTTCAGTATGCATATGACACTCTGACATCAATTTCTAGTTCGCGAAGAACACAAAATTCAGCGAAATAAACACTACATAAATATTAATTTCACCAAATTAAACATATCCACATACTAGAATTCATATATAATCAATACCCAACATTTATAGAGTAATTTTAACCCATTAAAACACATAATCACATAATTAAATTACGCAAATTGTATTGTTCTTGATGTTCTTGAAATGTTGAACATAAATTCCTAAAATTCAACGCCACAGATTCGTTATAAAACCAAATCCAACCATTCAAATTTTGTTTTGTTTGTTTTATCATGCATAATCACATATAAGCGGAAATTTTGTAGAAAAATTTATGGTTGACATATTAAAATTACATATAAGGGCCATATGGCCAAATAACATACTATGTAAATTTTTGAAACAACAAGTCATAATATTATGAAACTTATGATATGGAATCATATACAATATATATAAAATATGCTATGCTACACGAATTATTACATATATCCCTAACATAGTTTCCCAATTTACAGAGATTCACAGAAAGTATGAAAGCCATTTTTTTCATAAAAACTACATGACGTAAAAAGAAATTGGGTTGAAGAGAATTACCCAGGCGTATAGTGAAATAATAGGAGATGAATTGAAACCCTTCCCAAACCTTCTTCACAATTCTCCCTCAACACTTCTCAATCTCTCTCTGAGACTCTCTCTGCTTCTACTTTTCTAGACTTAGGCAATAATAAAAATGAAAAAGAAGATGCATACTAAATAATTGAACTGACGCGTTATGGTCAGTTACCCAGTCATGGGTAACTGCCCTCAACTCCCACTAAGGCCATGTTTGGCTAGCAAGAATAAGTTTCAAAAACCATTTAATTTAATAAAATCTTATCATATAGTTTAAATAATGTCACACTCCTTTATAAAATAAATCAATATCTTATTTAATTTATTTTAAATAAAATATAATAATTTCTCATTAATTCACATAGTCACATAATTCAAATTCTCATTGATTAATAATATCAAATTATTAAATCTCTAATTAATAATTAAATTAATTAAAATAACAGTAGGCTTATTAAATATTTCTTTTAATATAACAAGCTCACATAATCACATACTTCGAATAATAAAATTCTCCACATTAATTTAATAAATATAACACATATAATTAAATTAATCTACCACAACTTCATCAATTAATCATTTAATCTAATAATTAATTCATCGAAAAATATTTATTCAATCCAATAAGTATTAAAAATTAAATTACAAAATCTCGGTTGTCACATAAGCTGGTTATTAACAACAACAACAACAAGAAGGGAGTTAACTAAAAATAATCAATTGACAATTAGAAGACTTATTTTTGGAGCAAAAGCATTGGAGGGAGGATTTGAAGGAGAATTCACTATAGCAAGCTAAAGAGAATGGTGGTTTTGAATTCATTCTTTTTCTTTAGTTCAATAATTGTAATTGGGATGATGTTTACTTTAATGAATTCAGTTTTTATTTCAATTATGATGAACTAATTTACTTGTTAGGCTTATGACGGATCTTTGGGTTGAATGATGATTATGTAGCTTTGATATTCAGTTTAATAATCTATCTTTCAGTTTATCTATAGTGATTTGTGCTTTAATCTATGAATTGCTTGATCACCAATTTTATGTGGATTTGTATGGATTCGAGAGAGGAAATTCAAGTTTAGACCTAATCATTATAGCATGTGTTCTTGAATTCTGTAATTGAATGGAATCTTGATGAATGTTAGGGTAGAGATATGCCTAGCATCGCATGTAATCAGATAGAGAACTTGAACATAAACCTTCTTTGATTGTAATTCATATAGAGATATAGTGAATTAGTTAATTAAGGTGTTTAGCTTAATTCTATCTAATTTGTGAATTTAAGTTAATACAATATTAGTGCATCGAGAGATGGCTAGTTCTACTTGAGTGTTCTTGATTAATAAATTGGGATAGTGCATTAAACTGGAATAAGGTGTAATAATTGGAGTGATACTTAGAGTGAAGTTGTAAACCTAATTCTTCGATATTTGCATGATATTATAGTTTTTAAATTTGTTGATTGTTAGGTATTCTTAGTATTAAGTTTTTAATATTTATAATTCTTAAATTGGATAGTTTAATAAAATTAGGATTAATATAAGGCTGGTAATTGTGAGGGTTAATATCCTACTAAATCTTTGTGGGAACGATACTCAACTTATCATTATATTACTTGTTGACCACGTGCACTTGCGTGTGAGTGTAATTAGATTTTTACATCAACATGCGTATGTGAATTTTTTTCTAAATAGTATCCTTCCATTCTCCTATAAATAGAATGCTTAGTTTAGAATTAAAAATCACACCAGGATCAGAAAATTCTTTTTCTATAATATTGAGCGTATTTTTTTAGTGTTTAAGAAAGCTTTGATTGTAAAAAAAAGTGCAAGTTTTATCCAAGAATATCTCTGCCCTACTAGTTAGAAATACTCTCCTTTTAAGGTAAGGGATATTATTGTTGTTCAATATTCATAAGAAATAATATTTTATTCCATACTCTGTAGTATGTAAGTAATATTATTTCATTTTAGATTCTGAATTCTACACTCATTTTGTTAAAGTATACTCCGTGAAATTAGTAGAATATCCTTGAAATTTGCGCTTCATCTAGTATCTTTTCACGGAAATATTATTTTGAACATTCTTGATAATTTTTAATCTTTTCATGGTAGGGTACTATTCACGGGGTACTATTCCTGAAGTACTATTCATGAGGTACTATTCACTCATGTACTATTCACTCGGGATACTATTCATGACAAAAATTGATTTCTTTTTTGTCCAAATCATTTTTGATACAATATTATTGTTGAATTTTACTCCACAAAGCAGTATCATGTTGAAAATTTGGACATTATTGAATTCTGGATAAATTGAATTATAAATCTTTGAAATTTATCCTTGCTCTCATTTAATTGAATACTTATATCATTGTCATCATCCTCATGCTTATATTGTGATGAAAGTCATCTTTGGCCTGTAGTGCATAGATGGACTGTTGATTGGTATGATTATGACTATGTATCGGTATAATCATGACCTGTAATGTTACAAATGATGTGGTAAAAGTCCTCATTGGCTCGTAGTTCATTGATGGACAGTTGTTGGCATGATCATGACCATTGGTGATAACACGAATATCGTTGGCCCATAGTGCATGGATAATTCAATGATGTGGATTATTTATTGAGCTGAGTCTCAGCGATAAAATTGATGATAAACTTTTTAAATCATAGACGATAGTAGATATCATGCTCTACTTGACTCTTCTAATAGATTATTTGTTTCGCTGCAGTTAAACTTGTTGTTTATTGTATTCTATGAGTTTAACACTGTGGAAGGCTAACGATAGTTTATTATGCATTATCTTAGTCATAATATTTCTTACTGGGCTAGTTGAGCTCACCCTTTTGCTTTCATTGTTTTCTTCAGGAAATGAGAATGTAGCCGGGACTAATCGGGGAATGAAGTGACGGTCTGAGATGATGGTTGTAGTAGTCCTCACAATTTTATAAAATAGTGTGATAATAATTGTAATGAGGACTTCATTTCAGTTTGGATATTCTCTAGAAGATAATATTCGTGTTAAAACTCTCAACTCATGTTGTATAGTTAAGTTTGTATTTGTATTATGTACCATGTATTTGGCGACTCAGAATGGGTTATATATACCTATTTGGGGGGCGTCACAAGGTGAGTTGTTTGTGTTTAAGGAGGAGTCTAACATTTGCATGAGGTAGAGATTTAGTTTACTGAGCTTCTTAGAAGGTATTTTCTTGTCTTAAGTCCTTTATTTCAAACTTTGCTGAATTAAAGAAATTCCACCGAATTCTTTCAAATTAGATTTGGAATTGTGCTACCAATGTGTTTATGAAGTGCGTATGCATGTAAGGAACATCTAATAATGGAATTGAGCATTTTTAAATTGAGAAAATCAATGTTGGTTTGATACTCTACAAAACAGAGTATCCCATCGGTGTCAAGTTCAGGAAGGGCACATCTCGCACTTTGATTTATACTAAGGTAGCTTGGCAATTGCGCGGACCCCAAGATGTGATTCTGACTTCTATTTTCAATCTGGTCAATTCTAGCATATTGATATGATTTGAACATGCATGGAAATAATTTTAACGTGAGGGTTTAGGTTCTTTTGCATAACATGAATGATTTGGTTGTTGTTAGTATGCATGTAGTAAGGAAAAAGATAGTTTCAAAAAATAAGCTTTGATGAAACTAATGAACTCTAAGTTCTAATTTTGGTGAACATGCATATATGATATAGCTACACATGAGATGTAATTCAAGGTTATATACATATACTAAGATGTAATTCCCATTTGGTTTAAAATAACTTTTCAAAACAAACTTAGATTTGTTATAATCTAATAAACATGATGTAGTGCACATTCTGCACTTAGAACATATGTTATTTATATTTCTTACGTGGCAACACATATTACTTACGTATGCTCATTTTGGTTAAACACATTGAAAGTTACTCAAGCATGAGTTTAAACATGTTTTAAAGTGATTAACGATGCTAGCTATGAACAAAAGTTGTGAACACTTATAAGCATGCATAGTAGAGATTATGTGATCTCTTTATTTGAACATATGACTAATTAGTATGCATGCTGATTACATGACCCTATTTGGCTGTGATTCCGTCAAAATCCTAAACTAAGTCCATGACATGTAAAAATGAACTTAAGATGGTCATACGCTTATGAAAAGTCCTCTAGCATGTTAAGTGTAAGTGGCTAGGTATGCTAAATTATGGGACAAAAATAGGAAATGCAAGGCTTAACTATGGTCCGGTTGAGCGTGTGACTACACCATCCTAAGCCTAAGCAGTATGCAATTGCGTCATCCTGAAGAACAATCTGTCTAATTTGTTTGTGATATGAGATATAATGAATGCTTGTGTTAATGTCTAAATTTGTAATACATATTTAAACATATTATTTGAAATATCTATAAGCATGGTAATGATAAAGATCATAAAGTGGATATATGTTTATAAACTTTGAACGTTTAGTCAAAAGAGAATTACGAACTATGTTGTTTGATTTCATGATGTCTTATAGCTGATTTTGTGCTATGAGTAGGTAAGATATGTGATGTAGTAAGTATAGAGTGTACAACTAAGTTAGACGTTTATGTGTGTGTGTAAGCTTACATATCATGCATGAGTATACATAACTAATGAATATCCTATACACATAACTATATTATGTTAGGATTCAGAAAGTGTTGATAAGCTATACTTTGGTAAACTACACTTGAGGCAAGTACTCGGACCCTACTCTTTATTGTGCATTACTTGAGCTTGTATGATTGTTGTTTGTACAAGTAAATCCTTGAAAGAATTATTCATATCTCATGACTTAATATTTCCTAGTTTAGAAATGAAATTTTTTTCGAACCTTGATTTCGAACGATAATTGTTCATGTATATACTGTGAAAGAAAACTGTCTAAGCCATTTCTTCGGCTACACTATTGATATTTGATCGAAAACTATCCAAACCAAATTAACTTGTGTGGACTCTTATAACTGAGATGAACAACCCTCTTGGTAGGGGAATTATATATTTTTCGAGGAACCGACGTGCACACATGAGAATGATTAAATGTTATGCATGACATAGGGTACTTTAGGCTGATCACCTGTTTACTCATTTTGTAGAATTATCAATTTATTACTGTTAATTATAGGAGAAGTTCATAGTCCTTAGTGACTGCTCAATATTCATTACTATGAAATCTTGAACAGATTAATCATTGAATCTTATTGATATCTTTCGGTCCGTAGAGATTATTGATGAGATCCATTGATATTTCTTGCTATCCTTGAACTATCATTATTGTTGTACCCTGGAGAAGTTAAAAATTATATTGAGTACCCTTATTGCTATATTATTTACTGGGCAAACTTGTTGCTCATTCTTGCTTTCCCTAAAAACATTTCAGTTAAAGCAAATTTTTAGGCATGTTCAAGTCATATTAGTATGTTAGAATTAACCAGATTTAAAACAAAAATCAAATTCACATAATGGATCCGGCACAGTTGCGCTGCACCCTAGTATAAACTAGGCACAGCTGCGCCATACCTGGACTAACTCCAGTAACATACTCTATTTTGCAGAGCATTAACCAACTTTGATTTTTCTTGATTTAAACATGTTCAAATCCATCATTAAAGGTTCCATATATGTAAACATACTTCATAAACACATGGTAGCATGCTAATTCATATTAATTGTTAGAGAATTCATGTAATTGATAAAAATTTGACAAAACCCAACTAAGAACAAAAGTTAGGATATTTATACCTCTTAAAGCCTGAATTGAATTTCTCAACACACTTATTATAATATCCTAATGCCCAGCAACTCTTACTCTCAAACCACACTTATCATATAATTTTCACGCAACAGAGAATTGAGGAAGGTGAGCTTCCATTTATAGAGAATTGATTGACCAGTTTCTAGCTTTGTACCAAGGTTTGATTCAAGGGAGAAAGGAAGAAAACACTGGAGAAGAAAGAGTTAGCCAACTGCCATCCTCCATAACCATCATCACTACTATTCTAGATTCAACTACCGACTTATGTTCGCGTATTATAAAGTGAAATACTGTTCATGTACTATTTGTTCAACTGAGCTTCTCAATTCTTAGCAACGTGATTAATTTGCTTAGTTTAGTTTATTTAATTCCCAAAAATATAATTTTAATGTACAACTTTTACTATATTAGGAAAAATTAGGGATTATTTATGTACTCACAACATATAATCCATGTACATTAGTCCACATAATTTAAATTTTATAACATGTGTGGACTTAATTTAATTGATCACTAATAATTTAATATCTCCTTTTTACTATTTAATTACTCATTGGTATAGAAATAAATATTTTAATAATACATATTTATTTACTTCCATACTTTAGAGTACATATTTAATTGTCTCATCACATAGGATGAGATAACAAAATTTATTTAAATCAACTTTATGATTTAATTACTTTTACCATATAATTTTTGTATAGCATTAATCCTAATTAAATGTCACACCTCATTTAATCTTATGAAGTGAGTAATTATATGATACTACTACTCACATTTTCCCATATTACACATAGTGGCATGAAATAATATTTAATAATAATGTTCACATTAATAGTAATGGTAAGTAATTATTTAGTCTTTATTACTGTGAATAAACCCTCTCTATAATTCATGCACACATTGGAAATTATTTTCCAAGTCTTACTACCTAAGATAGTCTTATTTGGTTTATAAGATAAGAGTGGCGCAATCTATGCCACTGAAATTCTCTAACCTAATTCTTTGTTACAAAATTTCTTATTCTCAATTAATTAATCTCTTTTACAATAGATAATACCCTCATTTATTATCTTGCCATACTAGACAATTATGTAAATTACTTCATTCAATTAATATTTTATTACTCACAATAACAATTAATTAATAATATAATATTAACTAATCATTCTCTTCACTTTAATTTATTCGTCTCTTAATCAAATTAACTCACTTAACTTCCATTCTCATGTCATACAAGGCATTCCTAAATTCTTAATGCTCATATAAATTAAATTTAAATTAATTGAATTACACATCTTACAACACATCAATATTTATATTTAAATAAATATTTATTTTCTTAATATATCAAAATAATTATTTATTCATGAAATTCTTGGTTCTTAAATTCTCCCCCCTTATAAAAATTCTGTCCTCGGAATTGGAACAAGGTTACTCGATTATCGCTGGCACCCACACTCTCCCTTCAAATCTCAAAATACCGTCTTTATCCATTTTGAATCTCTCCTCTTCATTATTTGCGATCCTCTTTCTGATTTTCTCGCACTCCTCATCCTTTTCTTGTGATTTCTTTATTTTATCCAACAAGGTTGGACGAGCTTCAACTACAAACAATTTTTCCTCTGATCTCTCTAGTCCCTTTACTTCTATTTCCAATTTCTCCATTTCCCTTACTAACTCCTCTTGAGTTGTCAATTGAAATAACTTCTCCCTTCATTTCCTACTTAGCGCGTCGACCACTATGTTTGCTTTCCCCGAGTGATAAAGAATATGACAATCATAATCCTTAATCAATTCTAACCACCTCCTTTGACGCATATTCAACTCCTTCTGTGTGAAGATATATTTCAAACTCTTATGGTCCGCGTGTATCTCATATTTTTCTCTGTACAAATAGTGTCTCCAAATTTTTAACGCAAAAACTACTGCCGCTAACTCTAACTCATGAGTAGGGTATCATTTTTTGTAATCCTTCAATTGTCGTGACGCATATGCAATGACTTTACCATGTTGCATTAGCACATAACCCAGTCCTTTATGCGACGCATCACTATACACCACAAATCCTCCCATATCACAACTTCGGTAAATATAATCTACAGGGATTACTTCCTTATTTTCAACTTCTATGTTTAAGGGATTTCCTAATCGTTCTCGAGGTAAATTTAGTCGACTAGCAAATTCCTCGGACACAAAAGAACAGGTGGCACCCGAATTAAATAATACATAGGCATTTAAATCATTGATCGGGATGATACATGACACAACGTCCTTCGCAGCTACTATGTCCTGGATGGTCATATTATAACCATTTTGGCAGTTGGACGGTTGGATGGCGTCGATCCGCCAATCATCAATTTGCCACTCCCTCCTTATTGACTGCTTCCTCCGCTTCCTTTCTTCGGGCAATCTTTGATCAGATGGTCTGCGGAACCATAAGAGAAACATCCTTTGATCTTCTTCGGCTTTGGATAATTTGGCCCAATATGCCCCTCTTGGCCACAGTTGTAACAAACACTACGCCCCTTCCAACACTCGCCCCGGTGATACCTTCCACAATTTGGGCATCCTTCTGCCTTCTTCTTAAACTCTCCTCGAAACTTTCCCACTTGATTGTTGAAATTCTTGTTGTTATTTTTCTCCCATTTTCTCTTTCCTAAGTTACTCCCTCTGCTACTGCTTCATCCACGACTATCTCTGCCTGTATTCTTACTCTTCTTTTCTTTGTTGTACAAACTCAAAGCTTCACTTCCTCCCTCGGCAATAATAGCCTTTTCCAGTAATGTTGCAAAAAAATCAATCTGAAGAACCGATACCTTGTTAAACAACCAATGCTTCAGTCCTTGTTCAAAACGCCTAGCTTTTCTCTCTTCACTCACTACTTGGTGTTCTACAAAATGGGCCAGTTCGTTGAACTTAGCCGCGTATTGTGCCACCGTCATATCTCTTTGCTTAAGCTCTAAAAACTTTACCTCCATGCTCTTCGGGAAATAATTCTCGAAGAACAGAGTCTTAAACCTCTCCCAAGTTACTATTCCTTCTCCTGCTCTCTGCTGATTCACCTCCCACCAGTAGTTCACTTCACCTCTCATCATGTAAGTTGCAAAAGTTGTCTTCTGGTCTTCACCCACACGAGCGATGGTGAAAGCCTTCTTCATCTCTTTGATCCACGTCTGAGCTACGATAGGATTGGTAGTTCCTACGAATTCCGGAGGTCCTACACTCATAAAGTCCTTAAAGTTTATAACTAGAGCTTCTTGGGGAATGGGTGGTACTGGTTCGTTTCTTCCCCTAAGAGCTTCCCCTAACAAATCTACTAGCCTTTGTATCGGGTCTACTAGTCCTCTCTCATCATTAACCGACTCTTCTGGTGCAGTTATTCTACGTTTGGGTGGCATTTTTCTATATCACAAAATTTTCATTTTTACTATTATCTTATTATATTATTTAAAGATTTCTCAAATAAGAATAACATTTTATAACACATTCCTAGAACAAGATCATTTATATTCATATGCCAAATTGTTACAATTACATGATCCTCTCTAGCATACTTCTATAAATGACAACAACATATCCACTCTTATCACAAAAGACGGGGACAATACCAACATACTACCCCTCTAACATTTTTCAAAAGCTTAGGGGTTTACATCTATCTCACATCTTACACAAAAGACTGAGATTACAACAACAAATTAAACATCATATAAATAAAATACTACAACTACTAAGCTTCTACATCTATACTCAATTTATCATCCCACGCTCCACAGCACTCCAGTACTCCTTCTGAGTAATGTGCACCACCAAATCTTGGCTTATGGTGTGTTGAGTCTGTCCTTGCTCTGTCGGGTAGTGATTCACCCCATCGATCAATCTCTCCATGGCCGTGTACAAAGAATAGCCCATCTTGTTTATCCTCATTCTTTTACATCTCACCTCATTCTCTAAGTCATTAGCCCGATCATTAGCTTCTTCCCACATCTCCTCGAAGTGAATCCTATCCATCACCTCTATCTCTAACTGAGTATGAAATGCTTCATTCTCTGTCCTCTCACTCAACTCTTTGTATTCCATCTCTTCTAACTTCCCTACCAGCTCTACATTCCTAGCCACCGACCTGTGAAACAAAGTCCCCATCTGGATCCCTACTTCCTTGCGATGAGAAATCTCCACTTCCATCTCCTACATCACTAATTTCCTCTGATGCTCCTTGTCCCTCAGTTTTTGGAACTCAGACTCCCTTTCTCTAGCCTCAGCCTCAACCTCTAACTCCTTCACTCTGCATCCTAACTCCAGAATCGGCTCCTCATACTCCCCCAACATCGAATCCTTGAAAATAGCCTCGTCAGAGTCATCCATGGGCTTATGATCCTCCTTCATAGGCTCCTCCTCTTGATCAGACTCCTCGAGTAATGGTTCCATCTCATCCTCCTCGTCATCATCATCGATAGGGGCAACTGTTGATATAGGCTCTGCTATCAATGCTGCCTCAAATACCACGTGTATGTCACGCGGCTCCTCCTCTACTACTAGGCTAGGTCCTCCTATGTTAGTCATCCTACAACCACCATCATAAGACAAACAAACAACAACTCCATCAGAAGGTTAAATAAACATAAGTTCATTGTATATAATGAAGTTATATTCCATAACACACTAAGTCTCTCTCTAGGAAAACTCTACATGAGTCTTCATCCCTCTCTGTCTTCTAAGTTCTCCTAAGTTATAATCCAAGGACTTTCGCTCCTAAGGTTTATAACTACAGCTTTGATACCAACTTATGACACCCCCAAATTCAGACCATACTTGCTTCAAATTTGGTTGTCACGTACTAACTCTATTAATAAATCAAAATCTCACACAACGGAATAATAGAATAAATTACATTGTTATAACATAATTATTCTTGTCCCAAAGTTTTGCAACTGTTACTAATACAATACAACTTAAATTAAACATAGTTTAATATAATTAAGTTCTTCTATAACAAAATAATAGTACATCCCTAGTACTATGAACTAACTACTCCAAAGCTTTCTATTTACCCTTGTCTTTTCCCGAGGGTTCACCACGTTCTGCCTTCACTAGAAGTTTTATGGAAAGCAAGGATGAGCAACAATTTTGTCCAACAAGTAATATAGCAATAAGGTGGTTCAATGTAGTTTTAAATTTCTCAAGGGTACAACAATAATGATAGTTCAAGATAGCAAGAAGTATCGATGATTATCAACAATAGTCGCTATGGACAGAAAATATCAGTAATATTCCACAATTAATGAATTCAAGATTTCAAAGTAATGAATATGGAGTAATCACTAAGGACTATAAACTTCTCTTAAAATTAATAGTACTAAACTGATAATTCTACAAAACGAGTACAATAGGTATGTCATGCATAACATTTAATCTTTCTCATGTGCGCACATCAGTTCCCCAAAAAATATATAATTCCCCTACCAAGAGGGTTGTTCATCTCAGTTATAAGAGTCCGCACCAAGTTAATTTGGTTTAGACAGCTTTCGATCAAATATCAATAGTCTAGCCGAAGCAATGGCTTAGAAAGTTTTCTTTCACAGTATATATATATGAACAATTATCGTTTGAAATCAAGGTTTGTAAACAATTTCACTTCTAGATTATGAAGTATTATACTTTCAAAGTTCCACTTGTACGATCAATAATAGCACAAGTTCAAGTAATGCTCAATAAAGATTAAGGTTCGAGTACTTGCCTCAAGCGTAGTTTACCAAAATATAGTTTATCAACACTCTTTCGAATCCTAACATAATATAGTTATGCATATAGGATATTCATTAGTTACATATGCTCATATATGATATGTAAGTTTAAACGCACACATAAACGTCTAACTTAGTTGTATACTTTACACATACATCATCACATACTTTTGCGTACTTATAGCATAAATCAGTTTACAAGACATCATGAAGTCATCAATATATTTTCTAATTGTTGCTTTATAATTCACAAGCATCTTTTGGACTTATCATTTGGAAGTTTATAATCAAACATTCAATTTTATCACTTAGCATGCTTCTTAACACATTACATAGCATTCTGGTCATATAATATAAGTTAAAGTAACCATATAATCATGCCTTAAACTTCATACCACAAGCAAATGTAATACGTAATCGAGGAGGATGACGCAATTGCATACCGATTAGGTTAGGGGGACTACAAGAACAAGCGCTTTCCTCTAGCCTGACCAGAGTTGAGCTTATGCTCTCTTGGTTTCAATCCAATCTTCACCTACTAAGTCATTATTAACTATCATGTACACATGCTAGAAGGCTTTACATAAGTATATGACTACTTCAAGATCAACCTTATATGTTAGGGACTTTAGTCTAGAATTTTCACGAAATCAAGGCCAAATAAGGTCATGTAAACATCATATGTACTAATTAGCCTAATGTTCACATAAAGAGGTCACATAATCTGTATTACACATGCTCATAAGTGTTCATATCATTTATTCATAACTAGCATCGTTTAGTACTTTAAAATATGCTTAAACTCGTGCTTGGTCTACTACCATTATGTTTAATATATAAGACTCATGTTTAGAGACATAATGATCATAACCATGTCATCTTAAATCTTCAGAACTTAACTACTCATACTAATGCAATTTGGTTTGAAAAACATCCAAGTTTTTCTTTGAAATCATTTTAAACTTAAACAATGCAATTTAACACATACAAGACAACTTTAAAGCTCTTTTCATGTGTAGTTAAGTCATGTTAATATCTTCACAAGATCATAACATACATTATGTAGTATTCATTCATATTTACTTTGATATGTCAAGCTTTGCCTTGATAAATTTCACTAACATAAAGCCTAACAAGTTGGTCATGAACAAAGGAACTATAAATCATATATCATGCTCATTTAGGTTCGAAATCAGTCACGTGTGTATACTACTAATCTCAAAACTTATAGAACATGTGTTCCATCAAAGTTCATTTTTAACACTTCAAGTTTTTGTTATAAATCTCTCACTAAATCATGTTGATCACTTCATAACTCATAAGAAAGCTTTGTACTACATGTTATTGTGACGCCCCCAAATTCAGGTACTTGAAACCTGAACTCAGTGCTTCACGATACCATTTCTATGAGAAGAATAATACTAATAATAATAACAATAATATAAATATTAAACTTAATTTACATATCAAAGTCTGAATCCCAGGTACGCGACCTTTAAACATTCATTATATGATACTTAATTGTTATCATAGTCTTAATAAAGTTATACTATTACATAGAATACCATAAATCTTATTCTGTTTGCTTTCCTTTTCCTTTGTTTCTACATGAGCCTTCTGGTTGTTCATACTTAGCTGAAAACATTTAATTTAAGCAAGGATAAGCATTTGAGTGCCCAGCAAGTAATAACAATTATAATTATTAGCTGAAAGGATTAAATGTTTTCTTTGTACTACCCTTCTACAACAAATCAAAAGTTGTGAAGTAATCTGAAACGATAATAATCACATAACAACTCTCTATCAAATTTTTGAAACTACGTACTGACTATAAATAGGGTTAAGGTGACATACTATGAACATTGTTTTCAATTTTCAAATAGGTTTAGCGAACTTCATTCGGAAACCGTCATAACTTACGAACGCACGGGGGTGATTAGCCCGTTATGCCTGTTATTGATCAATACTACATGCAAGAATGATATTATCGTTCACTTTGTCCGCTTAGGCATAAAAGTTTTGCCATGTTCGGGATGTTCATACTTAGTCAGGAATCCGAACCAAAACAATTTGATTGGATACAAAAAGGTTTTATCATATTCAATAATATTTCTAAATCTGTGTCTAGCTGGTCAAATAGCTTAGATGACTTTTACTTATTGTATACATACTAGTGATCTTTGGGTATAAATATATATATATATATATATATATATATATATATATATATATATATATATATATATATACGAGAAATAGATGTTCACCTTCAATGTCTCGATAACTATACAAGTAGTGAATCTATCGGCACCATAGCGGTGGCATACAACTTTGGACGAATTGGCCAAATTTCAAAGAACCTTTTGGAATGGGGATCCTGGTTGGCAACAACCACGGTAGTAGTTCTTGAAACTACCAGTAGGGAGAGGACAACCTCTTGTTCATGCTCCTCTTTCTTCGCTTCGAGGACGAGAGGTCCTCTGAGAGGTAACAGCAGTACAAGCAACTTGACCAAGGGGACCGGCTGCTTTACCCTCTCCACGAGGAGCCATTCGCAATGAGAAGCAAGGGATGTCATGAGCGGTGGGAGAAGAATGATGCTTCACTAACTAGAGCTTACGAGTAATTTCAACAATTCCTCAGATTATGTATAAGGAATGAATGTATGCCGATCTCGTCACTTCTCTTACGGGTATATATATATATCAACATGTGATTAAATACTATGATTATCCAAGTGGGGACACTTGAAAAACCATATTTAGAAATTAACTAATGTAATATATATATATATATATATATATATATATATATATATATATATATATATATATATATATATATATATATATGAATTACCATATAGTACCATGTTGATAATTAATGATCGGATATAACATATATAACAATAGGGTTAATAATGCTGCACAATAATAATATAATTACGAAACTTTCTTACTCATGTCCATTGCATAAAGAAAATGCAAAGGTAGGATACTTGCCTGGCCTGCTGCTTATAATACGCAACTTAGTTCTTATCTTTTGTATAACAACCTAGCAGTAATAAGATCATTTTACTGATTAGAATAATATATCGTAACACAAATACTTCTTATTGCAGTCAGCACATAACCTAATCACGTTGCCACACATGTTCAACAGTCATCGGATCACAAACAAACACTTATACAGTCAAACTATATAGGTTCGGATCAATTTCGGTAACATTTCGGTGTACCGACGGCTTTATCGGGTAATTATCGAGTTTATTTGTTAATAAAACTCTAATCTGTATCTTAAAGATTATCGTGGTTAATTTAAACATCAATCATATTATTTTTATAAAAGACTTATAATAATTTATAATTATCATTAATATTTAAATAATATCCAAATATTAATGAAACCATTAAAGTAATTTATAATAACTCAAAATATATTTAAAGTATTAATATTACCCTTAAATAATTTTTAAAACATTAAAAATTATTTTTAAACAATTACCATTAATATTTAAATATTAAGGTATTATTTATCAAAATATTAAAAGTCATTAATTATAACTTAAAATAGTTTTAATTCATTTAAATCTTTTTTAAATGATTTTAAATTAATAAAACAATTTTAAACTATTTATTTAATATTATTATTAAATAAATCTAATATCATTAATATTAAATAATTAATTAAATTTACCATAAAATATTAAAAGTTATATTTAATAACATAGAATATCTTTACTCTTTATTTTCAATTAAAATGATTTTTATAATATTAAAATCATTTTTAAACTAATTTATTTAATATAATTATTAAATAAATCTAATATCATTAGTATTAAATAATTAATAAAATTGCTTTAAAATATTAAAAGTTACATTTTATAACTTCAAATATTTTTAAATACCTTATTATCATTTAAAATGATTTTAATATAATAAAATCATTTTTAGTTAATTTATTTAATGCATTTATTAAATAAATTAAATATCAATAATATTCTAATAATTACTAATATTTATGGAAAATATGTCAAATTATTAAAAGTTAATTTTTATAAATTAAAATAATTTTTAAAACCGATTTTATAATTTTTAGAATTTATTTTATATTTTTAAATGATTTTTAGATTTTAATATAATTAAATTTAATAAGTCTGTCGTTATAACCTTTAGCGACAGTAAGTGTCGCCTTAGATGTTCTTGAGGCTCAAGAACATTCAAAGGCAGTTATCAAGTGGCCAACTTTGACCAAGTGTAATTCGTTGTGTAAATTGTTTCTGGGCAATCTATAACATCGATCTTGTAGTACTAATTTAATACTACAATTATCAAACATGTTCTGGACTAAAACATAACACTTGAGCAAGATCTGAAGCCTTGAACAAGCTGTCAGAGCTGTTCTTCATTTTCTGGGTTACCCTGAAATGAATAACAGTTCGTGATGCCTACTTTATGCTTCAACTACTTACTGTTCTTGTATCCGTTTTGTGATCTAGGTTCTAGTGTGTAGATAACATGTAAATAAAGAGATCTATTACATAATATACATATAACAACAATACACGATCAAGATCCATGCCGGTCAAACCATGTCAGAGATCACGGTCTTTAGTTTTTTGGGTTACCCAGAAAACACAAGTCGTGATCATCTGGCCTATTTTGACCGGCCACTGTGTTAAATCTATTTGATGTTTTAGTGATCTAAAGGCACAATATTGAAGTTCATATAACCTACTACAACTCTATTATAACAACAAGAACAACAAAACAACCATCTGCAAGATCAAGACACACAAATATCTTGTCAGGCCTTCCTGGGCAGTTTCTGGGTTATTCAGAAATGTCCAGTCATGGCCGGTCAACGACATTTGACTATCAATAACATGCAATCTGCTTATTATCTGACCTTGAATCTAGTTTCAGATCCAAGCCTACATTACATACTACCAATACAAACATATAAACATACAAAAACATAAACAGGATGAGATCTATGAGGTCTAACATTTGTTGTCAGACAACAAAAACAAAAAATTTCCAGATTTTGTAGATCTTTAAATTCGAGCATATAAATGTTATGGATCCACTATTTAGCAACCCAGATCATTAAAAGACACCTTCTAACACATATCTAACTAATCATTAACAACATCTAACATCGGCTCATAAGATTTTAAAGATTAGGGTTTATACCTCATTTTTAGCTTTTATCCTTGAATCTGACTTCTGATCTGCTATAAGTGATAATGGGGCTTGATTGGGGACTGGTCTAGCAAGGTAATTTCGGAGGTTTGGGTGGGAGAGAAGTGAGTTGAGTGTTGGTATTTAAAATGAGCAAGTTAGTAACATTTCTCTCTCCAATTCTATTTACAACATGATAAAATGCTTAGGGCTGATCATGTTTATCAGATTTGAATGATTAAAGTTCATCACTAGACCACATGGCTAGGTTGAGTTGGTTTACCAACTAAAGTTATTGCAACCTATACACGTTATCTAATAAATAATACAAGTAGGGAAATTTTGTCATTTGGTACTTACTTTTAGTGGCAAAGTTGGAAATTCATTCTAACCTTTAGGGTTTAACCCTTAGGGTTTAATCCTAAGGTTTCCTAAGCTCAAAATCTAGGATTATATATTAAGGGCAAAAATGGAAATCCTAGCTTCTAAAAAAGGTGAATTAGGGTTCCTTAATTAAATTAAGTTTCCTAATCACTTAGGACTTATAAATTAGGCTTTATAATGTAATAATCACTATAAGCTTGCTAAATTAATAATTAGGGTTTATAATTTAGCAATTAGGGTTTTGATTTAGTGATTAGGGTTTTTAAATATTAATTAGGGTTTACCTAATTAACATTAAACATAATAATGGTCATTAAGACATAACTTAACAAACCTTATAGTCATAGTTGACTCTGTACTATAGTTTATCAGTGATGCTAGGATTTTGTACTATTTTACTATAACTGTTCCATACATTAACATTACACACATATCATGCATGTTTGTATTACTGGAATATAAATAATATTATATTATTATTCTCATTCGTTATTCAAAATCCAGACTTAGGGTTTTGAACTCATATCTGACATAACCTTCATAGATACCATTTGTGACGCCCCCAAAATAGGTCCATTCCATCCAACCCATTCCGAGTCGCCAAATACATGGTACAGAAATAACTACAACTTTATTAATACATTTGTCGTGCAAAATACGACAACACATATACTGTGAGTTTAAATACAAATATTGTCTTCTAGACAATATCCACACTCAAATAAGTCCTTATTACAATTATTGATACACTATTTTACAAAATAGTGAGGACTACTAAAACGACTTTCTAGAACCTTCATTCCATACCCCGACTAGTACTCGCTACATTCGCGCCTCCTGAGAAGAAAAATGGAACAAAAAGGAAAAGGGTGAGCTCAACTAGCCCAGTAAAGAATATTATGACTAAGATAATGTACAACAAATTATCATTAGTCCTCAACAGGGAAAAATCTGATAGAATACAATAGACAACAAGTTTTAGATCAACAACTGCAGCGGAAATAACAATTCATTAGAAGAGTTAAGTAGAGAATGAAATCTACTATCATGTATGAATTTAAAAGTCCATCATCAATATTTTATCCATGTAACATTAATCAATATACATCTTGAATCAAATATTCATCTTTGCACTACAGGCCAAAGATATTCATCAGTTGGTCATGTTCATCTCAACACCTGTTCATCTTTGCACTACGAGCCAAAGATATTCATCAGAAAATCATTCATCTTTGCACTACAGGCCAAAGATATTCAGTTATATCATCATTTAGGACTGAGGATGATGAAAAATATTTTAAAGAAAACGAATCCAGTGAGACAAAAGAACAAATATTAATGATTCGTACTTTAGACAATCCAAGTTCAAAAATACTCCATAATAAACTATTGTGAAGCAGAATTCAAAAATGAAGATCAAAACATAGATCCAATCAAAGATAGGAACCATAATAGACAATCTTGGACACAGAAAAGAAAATTTAATTTTCCTGTGAATAGTGTCGTATTTGTGAATAGTGCCGTATACATGAATAATGTCGTATACGTGAATAGTAACTCCGACACTAAAAGGTAGAAATTTCACAAGAAAAATCATCATGCTTCGTGAATAGTACTCGTGAATAGTAACTCATAAATAGTAACTCGTGAATAGTAACTCATAAATAGTAACTTGTGAATAGTAACTCATGAATAGTAACCCCGACATGAAAAGATAAGAATTTCACAAGAAAAATTTTACCAATATTCCGGCATAATGATATTGAAAGAAATAATATCATTTTAAAAAAAAATAACATCCCTTACCTCAAAAGAATAGTACTTCTGGTTGGAATATCAGATATAACGCTGAAGGAAACTTGCACCGTATAACAATACTCAAGATATCAAAATACTCACAAGAATACGCTCGATAATATAGAGAGAGAAAACTTCAGTTTCTGGTGTGATTTTCAATTCTAACTTTAGCACCTTATTTATAGGAAAATGCTTAGAACACCAAAGCATAAAATTTAATATAATAATATTATTTATAAAATTTTCAAGCCCACCACAAAAGAATTTGATTTCAGCCATTTAACACATGCCCACAAATGAAAAAAATATTTTTCTTTTAAAAAATATTTAAAACTTCAAAAATCAATTATTCTAGAACTTTGAAACTTCAATAATTCATAATAAATAGCCCTTTTATCAGAAAAATTCAAACCTTATGTCTTTTCCATAGGAAATTCCATTCTCTACAACTTTGCAGAAGAAAGTTTTTCAAAATTCCAAACAGAAATTGACCGAAATCTACAAACGGACGATTTTACAAGCTATAATCAAATTACAGTCAAGTAATGGGGTCCACCGACATGTTTAACATGTTTTAAATATTTTTAGTAACAAAAATACTCATCCTCCTCATATACTCATATATCCCACATTCATTGTAAAAATATCACCATTATTATATTATTAAAATATAATAATATATTTAAATGAATTATTTTATCAGAAAAGATAAAATATCAATTTTTCAACAATTGTCACTTTTAAATTTTCTCCATCTATATCCACATAAAATAAATATTTTCCTTATCATATAAATCAATAATTAATTATTCATAAATAATATTATAGAATCACAATATCGACAACCAGGCCATTCCTAGGAAAGAGGAGGCTTTCCAATAAGAATTTCTCCTTACTGGCACGCAATTAGGTGACCAAACCTCTCCTTAGACAGAACTTTCTAGACATTTCTAATAATGCTATCTAATAATATTATTCAAATAATATAAATTATTGATCTGATAATGAAAATTACTGTGTAATGACAATTATTGAAACAACAATAATATAAAATATCAATGTAGCAATTATTGAATCATTAAAATAAAATATTGAACAGTAATTACTGTAACAATTATTGAGTAATGTCTTCTTACGTAAGAATTAATAATTGGTGCAATACCATGTGCTACTGTGTTTTAACCACCGGGTATTCCAACAAGTATTAATCAGAATAACTACGTCGTTATTTATAAACAACTTATACTTGCTGCTTTTTTCATCCAATCACTTTTCAAGTTATGGGGCCCACACAAGGTCGCTACCGCCGCATTTAATATTCCAACAAAGAAGAATATTCCACGACCAAATGAATATTCCCCGACAACAATGAATATTTTATAAGCACTTG
This sequence comes from Panax ginseng, assembly GCA_020205605.1. Classification (NCBI taxonomy): domain Eukaryota; kingdom Viridiplantae; phylum Streptophyta; class Magnoliopsida; order Apiales; family Araliaceae; genus Panax; species Panax ginseng. The sequence continues at coordinate 77,439,380 of CM035130.1, forward strand.
CTTATTTAAAAATATTTGCGCATTTTACCCATAACTAAGCACATTAATCAAATAAACCCTTACTATTTCAAAATAATAAATAAAGGAAATTTCATTTCATTAATAATAAGTTGGGGTCTTTACCATTATTAATTAAGTTAAAATAATTAACTCAATTAATATAATAAATACATATCATATATACAATAATCATATTTTCATGGAAAATAAATAATAAATATTTTTATTACAACATAATTTTATTATAAGAATATAATCTATAATGATCAATAGTTCTAAAAAAAGAAATTAGTTACATCTAATAAATAATTTTATTTATCAGATATATACATATACTCTACTTTGCACATATTCCCACCCTTATATACATATATATATATATATATATATATATATATATATATATATATATAAAATTCGCAAAATTTCTTATTAAAAATATTATGTTATTACATCCACCCTCCCTTATAAGGATTCCATCCCCGTAATCACCGCTTTAAAACCTATAGACACTAGGGCAAATAGCATACGCAGTCATTTCAAGTAGATCTCGATCAGATTCGATCGAACTGATCTTTAACTACTCAATATAAAGCTTGTCTATCTAATTCTACGAAAATTTGATTTCTAACCGAACTCAAATTTCTCCTTCAAAATTTCTTTATAACTTAATTTACTTATATTTAAGAAAAATCATATATACAAAAATACAATTCATACGAATAATACCTAAAGTTCCATCCCTGGCTGCTACGGTATCCTGAACCGTCATGTTGAAGCCTCATACGGTTAATTTCGTCGAAGTTGGCCCCGTTATCACCATTGTTCCACTGCCTTTTCCCGCATTCACACTCCCTATATCCATTCTCCTTTTTGGACAGTCCTTCACCTTATGCTCTGTGGATCCACACAAAAAACACCCATTGCTCATCCTAGGATTGGGGCAGTTAGGAGAGATATGTCCCTCCTGCCCACACTTGTAGCACACAAACTTGCCTTTAAGACACTCACCTGAATGACTCTTCCCACAATTCTTACACTGCACAGCCTGCTTTTTCATACCTTCCTGCTTGACTTGGACACTCCCAACATTGCTCCACTTGTTTTTCTCACCCCTACTTCCACTACATACTTCTACCTTATTGTAGAGCCAGGGTTTTAGGCCTAGCTCAAACTTCCTTGCCTTTCTAGCCTCCGTATTTACTTGGTGCGGAGCGAACCTAGCTAATTCATTGAACTTTGTGGCATATTCTGCAACTGTCAAATTCTCCTGCTTCAATTCCAAAAACTTCACCTCCATCCTAGCCTGCACACTAGCTGAGAAATAGTTCTCAAAGAACAACATCTTAAACCTAGTCCATGCTATCACTCCTTCTCCTGCCCTAGCTTGATTTGCCTCCCACCAGAGATTCGCCTCTCCTTTCATCATATAGGTGGCAAAAGCTGTCATTTGCCCCTCATCTATCCTAGCGACTACAAATACTTTTTCTATTTCCTTAACCCAAGTTTGGGCTTATATCAGGTCAGTGGTACCTCTAAATTTGGGTAGTCCTACGGCCTTAAAATCCTTGAAGTTCGCAAATCAATTGTCTGGCTGATTTTCCACCGCTGGCATTCCATTCTGCATGGCCTGAGCTACCATGTTCGCGAAATTTTGTATCAGGTCTGGTTGTTGTCCTCCAGCATTGTTGATAGATTCTTCTGCCCTTTGGTTTCGAGTTTGACGTCTTGGCGGCATGTTCTGGTTAAATAAAACAAAATCTATATTTTATTAACTTACATTCTAAACCTCATCGTATAATTTTAGTATTTCAAACTTATTCCTTTAATCAAACATAGATTCATATTCATTTAGCAATTTTAAAATACTTTACATAGCATAGCACATACTACTTTAAACGTCTGATATCCCTTTATGACCACAAAAGTCAAGAATCGCTACCACAACTTACACCAAAATTGGGATTATTATAATACACATGTACATTACCAAACATACATACTTAAATACTAATTCTACCTATTTCCTACACCTTTTTCCTGATTCTGGACAACCCTTCGCCCGAGGACCTTCCAATCCACAAATAAAACATTCACCTTGTTTATAGTCGGGACAATACAGAGTGGTATGTCCTTCATAACCGCAAAGATAACATATCTTTTTCCATTTCTTCTTATCGAAATTTCCTAAGTCGTGGTCTTCTATCTTTCTTTTCCCCTTCTTGCTCGGAGCTGCACACGATATGTTGCTTGTGGCTCCCATTTGATCAATTTGGATTTTAAGCTTATCTTGTTCTTCCATTGTTTCTAGTAAGGCTTTTCGCAACTGACTATTCAACAACTTTTCTATTTCCCGCAGCTTTTCCAGAGAAGAAACCTTGTTCCTCAGATTATGCACTTTGGTTGATGCTTGTTCAGCTCCAACTTTGGTGTTCGAATCACTATCTATTAGTTCCAGCATTTCTGGGTCTGGTACTATATTTTCCAAAATGATCACCTCCTAAAGGTTACCTTCAATGTGAGCTTCTATTTCAGCTATTAGCTTTGATATTGGCTTGGTTATGGAGATTGGCTCCTTCTTTACGATCTTAATTAGGGTATCCTAATCCTTTTCCTCCTGACATCTACACACAAAAATTATCCTGATTAGCATATAGTGTATACACATAACAAATAATAGTTTTATTTAAGTTATCTTTTATTTTTGTTTGACGATGAATTTATTCGATTCATCTCCTTTTAAACTCTATATGAGTTATTTTTACTTTCAACGTTTTCCTCTGCTCTAAGGTTATAGCCTAAGGTCTACTCCCACCTATGGTTTCTACCCCTAAAGCTCTGATACCAACCTGTGACGCCCCCAAATTCAGGTACTTGAAACCCGAACTCGGTGCTTCACGATACCATTTCTATGAGCAGAATAATACTACTACTAATAATAATAATATTAAACTTAATTTACATATCAGAGTCTGAATCCCAGGTACGCGACCTTTAAACATTCATTACATGATACTTAATAGTTATCATAGTCTTAATAAAGTTATACTATTACATAGAATACCATAAATCTTATTCTGTTTGCTTTCCTTTTCCTTTGTTTCTGTATGAGCCTTCTAGTTGTTCGAACATAGCTGAAAACATTTAATTTAAGCAAGGATGAGCATTTGAGTGTCCAGCAAGTAATAACAATTATAAATATTAGCTGAAAGGATTAAATGCTTTCTTTGTACTACCCTTCTACAACAAATCAAAAGTTGTGAAGTAATCTGAACCGATAATAATAACATAACAACTCTCTATCAAATTTTTAAAACTACGTACTAACTATAAATAGGGTTAAGATGACATACTATAAACATTGTTTTTAATTTTCAAATAGGTTTAGCAGAACTTCATCCGCAAACTGTTATAACTTACGGGCACGGGGGGTGATCAGCCCGTTATGCCCTGTATTGATCAATACTACATGCAAGAACGATATTATCGTTCACTATGTCCGCCTTGGGAGCATAAAAGTTTTGCCATGTTCGGGATGTTCATACTTAGTCGGGAATCCGAACCAAAATAATTTGATTGGATACAAAAAGGTTTTATCATATTCAACAATATTTCTAAATCTGTGTCTAGCTGGTCAAATAGCTTAGACGACTTTTACTTATTGTATACATATGGTGATCATATATATATATATATATATATATATATATATATATATATATATATATATATATATATATATATATATATATATATCAACCTGTGATTAAATACTATGATTATCTAAGTGGGGAACACTTGAATAACCATATTTAGAAATTAACGAGCAGAATATATATCTGAATTACCATATAGTACCATGTTGATAATCAATGATCGGATATAACATATATAACAATAGGGTTATAATCTGGTACAATAATAATATAATTCTGAAACTTTCTTACTCATGTCCATTGCATAAAGAAAATGCAAAGGTAGGATACTTGCCTGACCTACTGCTTATAATACGCTACTTAGTTCTTATCTTTTGTATAACAACCTATTAATAATAAGATCATTTTACTGATTAGAATAACATATCGCAACACATAATACTGCTTATTACAGTCAGCACATAACATAATCACATTGCCACACATGTTCAACAGTCATCAGATCACAAACAAACACTTATACAGTCAAACTATATAGGTTCGAGATCAATTTCTAGAACATTTTGCAAAACAAGCGGCTTTATCGAAGTAATTATCTAGTTTATTTGTTAATAAAACTCTAATCAGATCTTAAAGATTATCTTGGATAATTTAAACATCAATCATATTGTTTTTATAAATTACTTATAATAATTTATAATTAATTATTATAATTTATCATAATTTTTCAAAACTCGGAATCATTATTAAATGATTTAAATATTAAATAATTCTATTATCATTAATATTTAAATAATATCCAAATATTAATGAAACCATTAAAGTAATTTATAATAACTTCAAATATTTTTAAAGTATTATTATTACCCTTAAATGATTTTTAAAATATTAAAAATCATTTTTAAACAATTATCATTAATATTTAAATATTAAGGTATTATTTATCAAAATATTAAAAGTAATTAATTATAACTTAAAATTTTTTTAATTCATTTAAATCTTTTTTAAATGATTTTAAATTAATAAAACAATTTTTAAACTATTTATTTAATATTATTATTAAATAAATCTAATATCATTAATATTAAATAATTAATTAAATTTACCTATAAAATATTAAAAGTTATATTTAATAACATAGAATATCTTTACTCTTTATTTTCAATTAAAATGATTTTTATAATATTAAAATCATTTTTAAACTAATTTATTTAATATAATTATTAAATAAATCTAATATCATTAGTATTAAATAATTAATAAAATTGCTTTAAAATATTAAAAGTTACATTTTATAACTTCAAATATTTTAAATACCTTATTATCATTTAAAATGATTTTTAATATAATAAAATCATTTTTAGTTAATTTATTTAATGCATTTATTAAATAAATTAAATATCAATAATATTCTAATAATTACTAATATTTATGGAAAATATGTCAAATTATTAAAAGTTAATTTTATAAATTAAAATAATTTTTAAAACTCGATTTTATAATTTTAGAATTTATTTTATATTTTTAAATGATTTTTAGATTTTAATATAAATAAATTTAATAAGTTTGTCGCTATAGCCTTTAGCGACAGTAAGTGTCGCCTTAGGTGTTCTTGAGGCTCAAGAACATTCAAAGGCAGTTATCAAGTGGCCTACTTTGACCAAGTGTAATTCGTTGTGTAAATTGTTTCTGGGCAATCTATAACATGGATCTTGTAGTACTAATTTAATACTACAATTATCAAACAAGTTTTGGACCAAAACATAACACTTGAGCAAGATCTGAAGCCTTGAACAAGCTGTCAGAGTTGTTCTTCATTTTCTAGGTTACCCAGAAAAGAAGAACAGTTCATGATGCCTACTTTGTGCTTCCACTACTTATTGTTCTTGTATCCGTTTTGCGATCTAAAGGTTCTAGTGTGTAGCTAACATGTAAATAAAGAGATCTATTGCATAATATACATATAACAACAATACACGATTAAGATCCATGTTGGTCAAACCATGTCAGAGATCATGGTCTTTAGTTTTTTGGGTTACCCAGAAAACACAAGTCGTGATCATCAGGCCTATTTTGACCGGCCACTGTGTTAAATCTATTTTATGTTTTAGTGATATAAAGGCATAATATTGAAGTTCATAAAACCTACTACAACTCTATTATAACAACAAGAACAACAAAACTACCATCTACAAGATCAAGACACACAAATATCTTGTCAGGCCTTCCTGGGTAGTTTTTGGGCCAGAAATGTCCAGTCATGGCCGGTCAAAGACATTTGACCATCAATAACATGCAATCTACTTATTATCTGACCTTGAATCTAGTTTCAGATCCAAGCCTACATTACATACTACCAATACAAACATATAAACATACAAAACATAAACAGGATGAGATCTATGAGGTCAGACATTTGTTGTTAGACATCAAAAACAAAAATTTCCAGATTTTGTAGATCTTTAAATTCGAGCATATAAATGTTATGGATCTACTATTTAGAAACCCAAATCATTAAAAGACACCTTCTAACACATATCTAACTAATCATTAACAACATCTAACATCAGATCATAAGATTTTAAAGATTAGGGTTTATACTTCCTTTTTAGCTTTGATCCTTGAATCTGACTCATGGTCTGCTATAAGTGATAGTGGGGCTTGATTGGGGACTGGTCTAGCAAGGTAATTTCAGAGGTTTGGGTGGGAGAGAAGTGAGTTGAGTGTTGGTATGTAAAATGAGCAAGTTAGTTACCTTTCTCTCTCTAATTCTATTTATAACATGATAAAATGCTTAGGGCTGATCAGGTTTATCAGATTTGAATGATTAAAGTTCATCACTAGACCACATGGCTAGGTTGAGTTGGTTTACCAACTAAAGTTATGGCAACCTATACAAGTTATCTATTAAATAATACAAGAACGGCAATGTGGTCATTTGGTACTTACTTTTAGTGGTAAAGTTTGCAATTCATTCTAACCCTTAAGGTTTGACCCTTAGGGTTTAACCCTTAGGGTTTAACCCTAAAGTTTCGTAAGCTCAAAATATATGATTGTATATTAAGGGCAAAAATGGAGATCCTAGCTTCTAAAAAAGGTGAATTAGGGTTCCTTAATTAAATTAAGTTTTCTAATCACTTAGGACTTATAAATTAGGCTTTATAATGTACTAATCACTATAAGCTTGCTAAATAAATAATTAGGGTTTATAACTTAGCAATTAGGGTTTTGATTTAGTAATTAGGGTTTCTAAATATTAATTAGGGTTTACCTAATTAACATTAAACATAATAATTGTCATTAATTACATAACACATAACTTAACAAACCTTACAGTCATAGTTAACTCTGTACTATAGTTTATCAGTAATGCTAGGATTTTGTACTGTTTTACTATAACTGTTCCACACATTAACATTACACACATATCAGGCATTTTTGTATTCTATCGAATATAAATAATATTATATTATTATTCTCATTCCTTATTCAAAATCCGGACTTAGGGTTTTGAATTCATATCCATATAACCTTCATAGATACAATTATTAATTAAGTTAAAATAATTAACTCAATTAATATAATAAATACATATCATAAAATCGATATCATATATACAATAATCATATTTTAATGGAAAATAAATAATAAAAAATTTTATTACAACATAATTTTATTATAAGAATATAATCTATAATGATCAATAGTTCTAAAAAAAGAAATTAGTTACATCTAATAAATAATTTTATTTATCAGATATAATGCGCAAAATTTTTTATTGAAAATATTGGGTTATTACAGTTATACTTATTTTCAGGCATGTTCAAGTCATATCAGTATGTTAGAATTAACCAGATTGAAAACAAAAATCAAATTCAGATATTGGTCCAATTAAGTTGCCAAGACCCAGTATAAATCAAGCGCATTGTGCCCCTACCGGACCAACTCCAAGAATATACTGCATTTTGCGAGCATCAACCAACTTTAATTTTTCTCAGTTTTAACATGTTCAAATCCATCATTAAAGGTTCCATATATGTAAACATACTTCATAAACACATGATAGCATCCTAATTCATATTAATTGTTAGAGAATTCATGTAATTGATAAAAATTTGATAAAACCTAACTAAGAACAAAAGTTAGGATTTTTATACCTCTTGAAGCCTAAATTGAATTTCTCAACACACTGATTATAATATCCTAATGCTCAGCAGCTCTTACTCTTAAACCACACATATTAGATAAATTTCATGCAACAAAGAACTGAAGAAGGTGAGCTTCTATTTATAGAGAATTGATTGACTAGTTTCTAACTTTGTACCAAGGTTTGATTCAAGAGAGAAAGGGAGAAAACACTGGACAAGAAAGAGTTAGCCAAGTGCCATCCTCCACAACCATCATAAAGTGAGCTACTATTCATGTACTATTTGTTCAACTGAGCTACTCAATTCTCAGCAACGTGATTAATTTGCTTAGTTTAGCTTATTTAATTCCCAAAAATATAATTTTAATGTACAATTTTTACTATATTAGGAAAAATTAGGGATTATTTATGTACTCACATTATATAATCCATGTACATTAGTCCACATAATTTAATATTTATAATGTGTGGACTTAATTTAATTGATCACTCATAATTTAATATCTCCTTTTTAATAATACATATTTATTTACTTCCATACTTTAGAGTACACATTTAATTGTCTCATCACATAGGATGAGATAACAAAACTTATTTAAATCAACTTTATAATTTAATTACTTTTACCATATAATTTTTGTATAACATTAATCCCAATTAAATGTCACACCTCATTTAATCTTATGAAGTGAGTAATTATATGATACTACTACTCATATTTTCCCATATTACACATAGTGGCATGAAATAATATTTAATAATAATGTTCACATTAACAATAATGGTTACTAATTCTTTAGTTTTTATTATTGTGAATAAACCCTCTCTATTATTCATGCACACAGTGAAAATTATTTTCCAAGTCTTACTACCGACGCAAAGAATTATTTGGTTTACTGAAGATAAGAGTGTATAGCAATTTGCGCCACTCTGGAAATTTCTCTAACTTAGTTACTGTTACAAAATCTCCTATTCTCAATTCATTAATCCCTTTTACTTAATAGATAATACCCTCATTTATTTTCTTGACATACTAGAAAGTTATGTAAATTACTTCATTCAATTAATATTCTATTACTCATAATAACAATTAATTAATAATATAATATTAACTAATTATTCTCTTCACTTTAATTTATTCATCTCTTAATCAAGGTAACTTACTTAACTTCCATTCTCATGCCATAGAAGGCATTCCAAAATTCTCAATCCTCATATAAATCAATTTAAATAAATTGAATTACACATCTTATAACACATCAATATTTATATTCAAATAAATATTTATTTTCTTATTATATCAAAATAATTATTTATTCATGAAATTTGTTACGCCCTCAAATCCGGGTACATTCAACCCACAGATATGGTGTTACACAGTACTCATAACTATACATTCATTCCATCGAAACAACATCAAAATGATTGTATTTACTATATTCTTATTACAATAGTAATAAATCCTTTCCCAAGTTTTGTAATCGAATACATTCTTCGTTCGTTCTAATATAATTTATACAAACATACTAGTCTATTATAGGATAATCTACTTATCCATCTTAGCCTTGCCTTTATCTTTACTAGAACCCTCGGTTCACTCGGCCTTAGCTGCAATCATATAATTTAAGTAAGAAGTGAGCATAACTAGCTCAGTAAGTCTAGCGATATATAATACCAGTACCACGTCAAGAATTATATGATTATTCTTCAATAACTGAACAAGTAGCTATGAAGTACTATGAATCAGTAAAATAACACTTTTCATCTCATAAAACAATTTCATAGTACATATAGCAACTTAGGAATTTCGAGCAGGTCAAAAGACCATGAACATTCTCTTTTGGTTTTCATTCATGAAAAAGGATAACTCAACACTAAGTCTGTAAGTCTGATATATCTTACGAGCACTTCTAGATAATCAGCCTATAGTACTCTATGTTGATCAACACTCATCCGTTAAACGTATTCACATTTAAGTTTTGGCAACCTCGCGTGCCCATCGAATAATCGATGTAAAATACATTTGTTTGTTCATACCCAAGCTTACCTTTGAATCCGTACCAAACAATTGGCATAGGATATCGTTAAAAATACTATATCGAAAGACTTCTAAACAAATCAATCAAACTCTTAAGATTAGTCTAGCCGAGTTAAAACTGGCATCAACTTTTCATAAAACAATTCATGCATCTATAACATAAATCATAGAAAACTTGGATAACACGAAGGTTAGACAAGCGTTAAGAAAACTTGCCTTCAAGCGTCTTCAGTTAAATATTCAATAATTCTTGATCTTTACAGTTTCTACATGATATATTCACATAGCACACTATAATTAGCTACCAAACAATCTACTCACATTGTCTTTACCAACTTCTTTCTCTTTTATAACTTAGTCAAATTTATTTCATTAATAAAACTCGATTCGAGTTACTATTCTTCCTTATGACTTATTAACGTTCTCTTGTCCCTAAACCAATACTCAATGACCCTTGGTTAAATACCATAGTAATTGAATACGATTTACCTTCTCATACTTTGCATTCATCATTTAATTACTATTAAACAACGTTCATTTCCTAAAGTCATCATCATATATACGATATAGGAATGGTCTTACCATGCATAATAAGTACATACATGTCTCCTAATTGTCTTGCAACAATTTGGGTTCATAAACAACTAAATCAGACATCTCTCATCTCTCGGCGTTGCGGCGCCATCCTCAGGTTCATCATTGAAGTTGCGGCGCCATTAAGCAGTGTTTAAACCCTCGTCTTGGCGCTGTGGCGCGAGACTTCCTATACATAAGTGGCGCTGCGACACTAACTACTAGTAACCCATCCCCCAACCCGGTGCTACGGCGTGAGGTTTCCAAGCTTGGGGTGGCACTTTAGCGCCTACCCTTAGCCTTTGAAATTTTTTTAAATTTTCCAATTCAATTTTTTTCGGACTCCTAATTTGGTCATTATAAGTCAGAATTGGCTCGTTCAAAAGCCGTTATCTTACACATGTACTTTGATTTCATCCGGATAAAAGTAGTTTTCAAATTCGTTAACAATGAATTCGCTATTTAACTTTCTATTACATATTAGTTTAACGTTCGTGAACGTTCATAACTCGTTTCTTCGTTTTAAGTCAGAATTCGACCATTCTTGAGTCCACGACTCATAAATACGTTTTTCTATGTTACGCCATTGAAAACTAGGGTTTCCAAGTTAAACGATGACTTTTGACTACTAATCCGGGAATTCTATGATTTTAAAGTTTAACGCCTAATTTTCGTAAATTTTGCCATAACTTCGTTACTCGAGTTTTATACGCCAAATCAAATAGAACCAATCCATTTATTCATCATCTATAACCTAACCAAGCAATATGCACATAACCTATATATGATGGTTTTTAATTTGTCCATCAACAACCAAATCAATGCTTAATGGTTTTCTTCGATTAAACCCACTTAAATGCTTATGATTCTTACTTATACGTGGCTTATCAATGTTTTAATCCACTAATAGCCGTCTTTATTACTCTAAAAGAGACATGCTCCACCAATTCATACTTCTCTATAAAAAATAAATAGAAAAGGATCGAAGACTAAGGTTTATATATTATTAGCTTAACGTTCTTCGCGTTCTTGAATAAAACTTGAATGTTTTTCTTTGGATCCTTGTGATTACTTGTTAGTGCTTTTTTCTCTCTCTCAATATATTGGTTCAAGTTTTTAAAACAATAAATGAACCACCCTAGCTTTCTTTATATAGAAAATCAAATGGAGGGAAAAATGGTCAATCGATCCACCTCCTTACTATTCATTTCTTAGTCACCAAGTAAACCACTTTACTTGGCCACCAAGTGGCCGACCCACATGGCCTTTTGGGTCCCACATAGGTTGCCCCATGGGTTTTACCCATGTCGTGATCCATCGGTTCGATCCTCAGTTCGGTTTCTTGGTTTGGGATTAGAATTAAATCGTATTGGACCTATCTTGGGCTTGATTTACATAACCTTGGGCTTGACATAATCCATGTCCAAATGAAATTGACAATGTCCCATTACTAAGAGTCCATTAAGAATAATCGTATTCTACTCGTATAACTCACATATTCTCTTCGTATACTAATCGTACGATATTCATTTTATACGTCGTAATAATCTTCATACTATACTCATATAATAACTAGTATCATACTCGTATTTATCACGTATAATAACCCTAATCATTATACATAGTCATTTCCTTTCCAAAACTCAATTTTCCTAACCCTTAGGTTTTAAGTCCGTAGGTGAAAACTTCGTTTGCTATAACTGAAATATTATTGAATATTCCATCTCGTCTTAGAATTCTATCATTATGCATTTCTTAGAAATTCAAATTAATTCCCAAGCAGAAATAAATGAATAGTGTTTTTACAGAAATTTCTCGAAAAACTTTTATTTTCGTCTTGGAAATTCAAAACAAGTAATCCTAGCACATAGCCAGAATCCTAACCACATCTACACATTATATGTCATAAAACTACCTTCAAACAACTTACTCACATAAATAAATAAATAATTAAATTCATTTAATTCAAATAATCAAATAAATTTTAATTCACATAAAAATCTTATTTTCTCAGGCGTTACATTCTCCCCCCTTATAAGGATTCTGTCCCCAGAATCTCGATACAATTACATAATTAAATGGGGAAAATTTTCCTTCATTTTACGCTCTGTAATGCCCCGAAATCCAGTCTATTTTCACACCCAGATTCTGTACGTCACGATCCCACTTCTTTCCAAACATACATCATTATATAGCTAAATATAATAACATACATTCTCAAATCCCAGATTCTAATACCTTATAACCTCGTTCATTACAAATATTGATAATTACATTTTTCTTTACATCTTACAAGAGTAACTTTTATCCACCGCCAAGGATACATAATAGTTCTTTAAAATAATCTATAGTTCAATTAAACTATTCTACATTACAAGTCTTGGCTTGATCTTCACGCTAATTCATATACTGAATGTCACTTCGTCTGGATACTGGTTAGCTTGATCTTTACGGGATCCTTAAGTTCTTTCTAACATCGTCATTGAAAATGTTTTTATTTAAAGCAAGTGTGAGCATTAAGTTGCTTTCAAAGAAGTCATAGATTGAATAAACAACATCAAGAATTTAAACATTCTTTTAAGACTTCAATAACAAGAACAAAGGTTATGAAGGTACTTTGAATAATAGGAATAATTCGATTCCTATCATTTTAAAACATTAGTCACATTCACTTTGAAATACTTTCATTCTTCTACCTTTTTCCATACACATCTTGTCTGGCTAGAATCATTAGCACAAACTTAACAATAACGGTTCATGTATAAACAGAACATCCTCATATTGAACAGTTCAATCACAGAACAATTCATCTTATAAAAACACCGAAGTGTTAAAAATTATGGCACAAGGCCTCATACATTCTACCACCTTGTACAAATATAGCACATTTACACATTAGTAAAACTTCTCATGTTCTACATCTGAGAAGTTTAAGAAACTAGCATTCATTTAGAATATGAATGAAGTTAGGAAACTTGCCTTACACACAGCTACAGCTTATAGTTTACGCTGAACTGCTTATTCCAATCCCTATATAACACATAAGGAAATAGAACACACACCAATTAGTCATATACATGACTTTACACATTGGTTTACTTAACTTTTCGTATTAGGGTTCGCGTTCTTTCAATCTAAGTTTTCGCAACCAACTTTCTTCTCCCGCTTTATAGCTTCATGACATACGGAGATGTCTTACTCATATGATCATCATCTTTGATGATTTACATTCTTATCTTCTTCTTATAACTCTCCTAGGACACATCACACATTGTGTCTCTGCTAGTAGTCCATATGGTACTCAAGTGGTTTCCCACAAACAACCAACAAATAAGTTTTCGTCTCATCTACACTGTTTTCACAGTGAGTTAGATCGGTTGCCAGTTTCGTATATATCTCCGCTCTCTGAAGGAATTATTTAGCCTAGCTCCCATATGTCAACTATCAAAGGTTACGATTGTACTACAACCTAAACTCATCTTAACTTATCTGAACCATTTAAACTATAAGGTTCGTTAAGTTGATTTCACATTCCTTATGGCTTTCTGACAACTAAATGTCATACCTCATGATTCATTCTTATCGTCTAAGTCATACAGTCTTTGTATACTCAGAACAATTATTCAATAATAATTCTACGCATTTATAGCGTTAAGCATTTTACGTTACCTTATTCATATCTTATAACGTCCGGTCCATTCGACTCGAAATGTCATCCAAGTTATTATTACTAACTCAGCTTCTTAACATATATGACATTTTCTTTAATCCAGTTCTTCACCATTCATAGGTTTAATCATTAGTCTTCATTACCCTACGGTTAAACCATACACGACATGTAGGTTCTGCCCATTTAATATTCGCGTACACTCAACCATTACGTCGGTTAAAGTGTTTAACGCTTACATTTTATTCTAACATTATCTATCCGACTCATATTCGACTTTCATTAATCTTGATACCGTTCATTACGGCTTTATTGATAAGTCATATGTGAGACCCCAGATTTTATGAATAAATATTTAATTTTCTCGAAATAATTTTTTTGAATATTATGGTGTGGATTTGATATAATGTTATAGTTGTGGGTAGTATTTATAAATTTTGTAATGTATGCAAGTTGTTATATAATATTCTTTTTGTTGGGGAATATCCGTACGATGGTACAATCATTGGTGGACCCCACAACGGAATTATTGTTGGATTGAGAAAATGACAAAAATATTTTTATGAGAATAATGGTGGAAGTTTTACCATTAAAACTGTTGAACTACTTCTGTGAGTAAAAAGTACAAGAAGTCTGGCGCGTGGTTGCAAGTAGCAGCACAAGATTGATTATTAATGCTTACGTGAGAAGTCACTTAGTTTTGTTTTATTAGTATTATTAATGTAATAAAACTGAAAAACTTTTTATATAAAATAGAATACTTTTATAAAGTTATTCGTTTTATTAGACTATAAATAGAATATATAATATTCTATTATGCATAGTGTTTTGCATATAAAATCTTTTTATCTAAAAATGTAATACTTTTATAAAGTTATTTGCTTTATTAGATAATAATTAGAATATATTATATTTTATTATATATAGTGCCTCTAGATAGTATTTTGCATAGTAAAATCTTTTTATATATAAAATGTAATACTTTTATAAAGTTATTCGTTTTATTAGATTATAAATAGAATATATTATATTTAATTTAAAAGATTTTGTTTTATTAGAATATTTTATTAAATCAATTTGGACTGTCTGCTTAAAAGTAAATCAATTTGGAACGTTTCATGAATTAGTTACTATGTACCCATTTTCCTATAAATAGAAGCTCATTCCTTCATTATTTCATTTAATTCAATTGAAACTCTAGAGAGAGAAACTATAGAGAGAGTTCTTCTTCTATAATCTTGAGCGTATTTCTTTAGTGTTTAAGAAAGCTTTGAGCATAGTGCAAGTTTTCTTCGAATATATCCTCGCCCTACCAGTCGGAGTACTCTTCTTTCAAAGGTAAGGGGTATTATTTCTTTTGTATTCATGAAGAGAACTTATGTTATTCCATTCTTTATTATTCTGTTGAAATAACCTGTATACGAGGACTACCCTATACTTGGTGAAATTCTTCTATTATTCCATTCTTTATTATTATGTTGGAATAACCTGTTTATGCGAAGTACCACATACATGGCAAAATTCTTATGTTATTCCATTCTTTATTATTCTGTTGGAATATCCTGTCGATACGTATTACGTCTAACCTGGTTCCATTATTTATTATTCTGTTGGAATAACCTGTCTGTGCGGTCTATCGCATGCCCGGTGAAGTCTTTTGTTATTCCATTATTTATTATTCTGTTGTAACATCCTGTCGGTGCGTTTACGCATGACCTGGTTCCGTTATTTATTATTCTGTTGGAATATCCTGTCTATGCGTTTACGCATGACCTGGTTCCATTTCTTTATTATTATGTTGGAATAACCTGTCTGTGCGGTTTATCGCATGCATGGTGATTTCTTCTATTATTCCATTCTTTATTATTCTATTGGAATAACCTGTATATGTGGATTATCACATGCATAGTGAATGATCCTTTGTATTCATTCCTTATTAAATTGTGGAAATGATATGTCTAAGTGGATTACCGTATGTATGCAAAAAATCCATTTGCAGTTTCATATATTCTATTATACTCAGTTGGTTAAAGTTTTAGCTTCTATACTCCATGAAATTAGTCGAATATTCTTGATATTTGCGCTTCATCCAGTATCTTTTCATGGAAATATTCTTCTGAGCATTCTTGAATTTTACTTTACAAAGAAGTATCATGTTGAAAATTTGGACGTTATTGGTTCCTGGATAAATTATTTCTTGAACTTGTTTTATTGAATTATTATGTCATTGTCATCATCCTCATGTTTATTGTGACTCCCCCAAAATAGGTCCAATCCATCCAACCTATTCTGAGTCGCCAAATACATGGCACAGAAAATAACTACAACTTTATTACTATAATTGTCGTGCAAAACACAACAACACATATACTGTGAGTTTTAATACCAACTGTGACTCATGTGCCAACTATGGACAACACCTCACAGTGATACCTTACATAAAGGTACAATCTATAACTGTTTTAGAAATTAAAATCTTTAGGAAGTGCTCAAAGAAACCTTCTTCATACATAGGAGGCCATGAATCTAAGTTATGATAGATATCATATGTCCAGAGAATTATCCTGGTTGATCCAATAGACCCCAAAGAAAAACGAGAAGATTACTATCATGTTCCTTCCAATGGTGAGTCTTCTCTTGACATATAACTATCTCCACCGTCTGCGATTGAACATTATGTTTCAACCCAACTCCAAGATCATATAGGTAGTGCTCATAGATATACTCAGCAAGTGGATGTGCACAACCCTTTCTTATGATAACACGAGATTATATGTCATTAGACATCTTGTATGATAGTGGCAAAACACCCTTCCAAAGTTGGGTTCACCTCACCCTATTGTTGTTCACCAAAATCAATTATTAAGTGACGTATAATATACGACACACACATCTTAGGTCCTCAATACAATTATCTATTATATGTCATGCCATTTTTATAATGTGTTGAGAAACTTTGATAGTCTCGGACCACCACACTATTCCCATGTTATCCCCGCTCGACCCAACTACACTTTTATTACCTAAAAGGAATTGTGAAGCAAAAGGGGTGAGCACAACTAGCCCAGTAAAGAATATCATAACTAAAGATAATTAAATTATCAATAGCCTTCATCAGTAATAAATCAGAGATTTAGAACATATGGTAGATGATAAAACTTTTCAACCATAGTTGCAGTGGAAAGAGCAATCCATTAGAAGAGTCAAATAGACCATAAAGTCTATTATCTTCTCCATGTTAAAAGTCCACCAACAATGTTTTAACCCTGTAACATTAATCAACAGATCATGTTCACAGTCATGTGAATAACTCATAATCATAATTGTAGTTCTAATTTTCTCTTCTCATCCAAGACGAAGATATTTTTCATCACATGTCTTTACCTGAAACATCAAAGATCATGGTTATACCAAATCACAGTTCCTGTTCATAATCTTACAAATAAGTTCATCTTTGCACTACGGGCCAAAGATATTCATTAACAGATCATCTTTGCACTACATGCCAAAGATATTCAACAACAGTTCATCTTTGCACTACGGGCCAAAGATATTCAACAATAGGTCATCTTTGTACTACAGGCCAAAGATATTCATCAACAATTCATCTTTGTACTACAGGCCAAAGATATTCATATCTCAAAGAAATATATAATTATTTCAGAATTTATATAAACAATAATTATAACCATGTTGATCAATTCACCTTTGCACTTAAGCTAAAAATATTCAATTATAAATTCAATGGTCATGATCATACAAGTCAACAATTCCTCTTTGCACTACTGGCCAAAGAGAACCCATAGTCACGATCATACCAATAATCTACCCATATTTACACTTAAGTCAAAGAGAAATTTCATCACCGGGATTATAAAAATGTTATTTATGATAATAAAAACAATACGATCAACAACTGCATTTAATTTCAAGAGTAAGATTCATAAATCAATGATTTCATAACACCTTAATCCAAATGTTATAAATCAGTTAATAATCTCATAATCTAATATTATTAATACTACCACAATATTTTAATCATTTCTTATACTGATAAACAATTTATTTTAATTGTTTACACTTTACTAATTAATGCATTTAATCATACTAAAATGCCAAACTCATAAGATTTCATCACCAATAACCTACAACCTCATCAAAAATATGCATATACCATATATAGGATTCCCAAACCATAAAATCCTATTTTTCAATTTTGTTACTTCACATAACATATTTAATTTATTTATTCATAACTAGTCCATTTTCATGAAAAATACCAAATCAGTTCCAACAATATTTCTTTTCTGGGATTTAGCATAATATAGTCACATATTGAACATATATTTTTTTTCGGAATTTTTAAAATTCATTTACTATTTTTCACATGGTCAAAACTGCCGAATATTTAGACATTTATCATAAATTATACTTTTGTCCAAAAAATCCAAAATTTACAGAATATACTGATGTTATATAGATGTACTCCCAATAAAAATTTCACCAATTTTGGAGTTAACCACAAGGAGTTATAAGGGTTTACATTTAAAATAGTCTTTTCTCATTAAATCCATAACTCCTCATCTATACATCCAAAAATCGCCATTATTGGACACAATCAAGGAAACTCATCAAATTATCATTTCAAATTTTTCTAGAATTTTTAAAGGTCCGAAAAATTACGAAACATGATAATCATAATAATCCTTAAAATCCCTTACCTCAAAAAAAGCAAGATTTAACCTAATATCTGATGAAAAGTCAAGGAAACTTTCACTGAATAACAACTCTCCAAGTATCTAAATACTCACAAAAATATGTTCGAGAATATAGAGAGAAAGAAACTTGTTTCTGGTGTGATTTTCAATTCTAACTTAAGCGCCTATTTATAGGAAAATGCTAGAACGCCAAAGGACACTATATTAATAAAATAATATTATTTATTTATCTCCCTTCTACGCCATCCTTGTTGAACAAGTGAGCAGCCACCATTGAAAAATATTCAGCACATTTTTTTTTCTACACCAACCAAAGTGGGTCCCACCCAAATTTAATAAAAATTATTTTATTTTCCGAAACTTCAATAATTCATAGAAAATAGCCCGTATATCAGAAAATTTAGAATTTTATGTCCATTCCGCATGAAATCGAATTCTCTACAACTTTGTAGCTTTGAGTTTTTCCAAATTCTAAACAGAAAATATCCGAAATCCACAAACGGACGATATTCAACACCGTTTCAACACCTTTTAAAATTCATAACAAATCATGCGTTAATTTTCAACGGTTCAAAATTTGTGGACATATACTCAACTCATATATGTATAACATATCCAAAAATCACAATTATCCAACGGTCGGATTAAAATTACAACTCACGCAATAAAGCTTTAAGAACATCGATTTGAGTTTTTAATACCTCCAATCCGACAAAATACTGATAAAACACCTCAACATTAATTCCTTCATTTATAACCACATAAGTTAATGCATCATTTATATCCACATCAAATAAATATTTCCTTATCATATAAATTAATAATTAATTATTCAAAAATAATATTACAGAATCACAATTATGACAATCAGGCAGTTCCTAGGAAAGAGGGGGCTTTCCAATAAGGATTTCTCTTTACTGGTGCGCAATTAGGTGACCAAACCTCTCCTTGACAGAACTTTCTAGACATTGCCAATAATGCTATTTAATAATATGATTCAAATAATATGAATTTTTAATCTGATAATGGTAAATAATGTGCAGTGACAATTATTGAAACCACGATAATATAAAATACCAATGCAGTAATTATTGAATCAATAAAATAAAATATTGAACAATAATTACTGTAACAATTATTGAGTAGTGCCTTCTTACTTAAGAATTAATAATTCCAAAAATACTGTGCAATACCGTGTTCTACTGTGCAACCACACGTATTACTGTATTTTAACTACCAGGTATTCCAACAGTGTTAATGGTAACAACTACACCATTATTTATAAAAACTCAAACTTGTTCATCCGATAGTTATTCTGTTATGGGGCCCACAAATGGTTGCGCCGTAGTACGAATACTCCCCGACAACAAGAATATTTCACGACCAAACGAATATTCCCCGACATAAATGAATATTTTATAACCACTTGCGTATTTTGAAAAATTTCATATATCACCCTTAACTTTAACTTTTTATCAATTTAACCATTTACTGAATAACAATTATAAGAAAAATTAAATACTTTTATTTCATAAAATTCAGGGTCTTACATTTATATTATGTTGAAAGTCATATGTGGCCTGTAGTGCATAGATGGACTTGGTATGATTATGACCAGGGATTATTCGGTATAATCATGACCATAATGTTACAAATGATGTGGAAAAAGTCCTCATTGGCCCGTAATGCATTGATGGACAGTTTTTGGTATGATTATGGCTATGGATTCTCTTCGGCCAAGGGTGCAAAGATGAATTGTTTTATGGCATGATCAGATCAGTTGATGAAAAACACGATTATCTTTGGCCCGTAGTGCATGGATAATTCATGGTTGTGATATTAAAGAATATCCTTGGCCCAGTAGTGTGGATGATTTGATGATGTGGATTATTTATTGTCGAGTCTCAAATGATAAAAGTGATGAAAACCCTTTTAAATCATAAAAGATAGTAGATTTTATTCTACTTGACTTTTCTAATGGATTGTTTGTTCACTGCAGCTTAAACTTGATGTCTATTGTATTTTATCGCTTAACATTGTTGAAGGCTAATAATAATTTATCCTGCATTATCTTAGTCATAATATTTTTCATCGGGCTAGTTGAGCTCACACTTTCTTTTCATTGTTCTCTTCGGGAAATGAGAACGTAGCTAAGGGCTAGTCGGGGAACAGAGTGATGGTCCTAGATGGTGCATTAGTAGTCCTCACTATTCTGTGAAATAGTATAATAATAAATGTAATGAGGACTCCATTGAGTGTGGATATTGTCTAGATGACAATATTTGTATTAAAACTCACAAAGATATGTTTTGTCATATTTTTACTTGATTGTTGTATAATTAGTTTGTATTTGTATTCGTACCATGTATTTCATGACTCGTAATAGGTAATGTATATACCTATTTTGGGGGCGCTCATAGTTGGTATCAAAGCTTAGGATATGATCCCTAAATTTGAGATGTGAGACAAGAACTAGGAGGGGAGAGGCGGAAATTCTTCGCTAGTATGACCTACCTAAGTTTATTTGGTATTTAATTGGTCACGAGTATAGAGATAATATTTGATATGTTAATTAACCCTTGTTTTGTGACAGTATTTGAAAATGGCATCTGAAAATATTGAGATAAGCAATGGAGCACAGGAGACCGTTGAGTCTCCACAGATCAATACTCAAGACAATGTGCAACAGGATGACGATAATCCTCCTGTAAACAACAACACTTATCAATTAACGAACTACGGTACGTTTAGGAGCTTTTTAGAATTCATGCAACATCAGGCGAAGGCGGCTCCTATTCATAATGCAGGTAAAAATAATGGCAACCCACGGTCGATCACGGCTAAGCAATTCAAGGAGCTGGGACCACCAGAGTTTTTGGGAAAGCCAGAACCACTTAAGGCGGAGACGTGGTTAAAGCAGATCACCAAGATATTTAATGTCTTGGGATGCTCCGAGGAGCAAAAGGTTCCATTCGCCACTTTTATGTTGCGTTAAGAGGCAGATTACTGGTGGGAATCTATAAAACGTACCCAGCCTGACGCACTCAAGATGTCTTGGGAGAAGTTCCAAGAGCTGTTCAATGACAAGTACTTTCCCGAAAGTATTCGCCACATGAAGGAGGTGGAGTTTATCAAGTTAGAGCAAAACAACATGACCGTGTCGCAGTACGAAGCCAAGTTTGCCGAGTTGTCCCGATTTACGTCTCATTTGGTTGATAATGAGGAGAGAATGACGCGAATGTTTCTAAGAGGTTTGAAACCTGAGATACGTCATTATCTTATCTCTCATAAACTGTGTTTGTATTAAGATGTTGTTAATAGGACTCAGTTATTGGAGCGCGATAATGAGTCAACCCAACCAAAACAGAGTAGCCGGAAAAATGATAATACCGGTGATAATAGTCATCAATGCGGTGACAATAAGCATGAAGGAAATCAACATGCCAGAAATGGTAACCACTTTGGTGGTAATCATGGCCAAAAAAATAAGAATGGACATTTCAAGAAGATAAGGTTCAACAATGACGTGAAGATGTCGACACCAGCACCCGTTTCAAAGGAAAAGAAGGACCACCGGTCGTATGTTTCAAATGCGGACATGAGGGACACATTCGTCCAAACTGTACGCAGCAATCCAAAGAGTGTTTTAATTGCGGAAGAAAAGGTCACCTAGCTCAATTTTATCGTATGGTGAAGTCAAGTTCAGCTGGGATAGTGATGCCAAAGGATGTCCCAAACAAGCCAAAGCAGGTAGTTTAAGAGAGAGCGTTTTTTTTTCGTGACGAGGAACCTGTATAAAATTATCACGGGTATGTTAGTCATAAACTCTTCACAAGTCTATACCATGTTAGATAACGGTTCTACTCACTCTTTTATTTCACCTAGTTGTGTTCAATGTTTGAAGTTAACTCCAGGAGAAGTTAGACTTTGATATATCTGTTTAAACTTCGGTTGGGAGAAACCTTCGTTACCTCCACTATTTATAAATCTTGTTCAAATCAACACTTTCAGGTTACCTGTCGATCTTATCTCTTTGAAAATACTTGCCTTTGATGTGATTTTTGGAAATGATTGGTTAACTACTCATCATGCTTTTCGTAAGGTTGTTAACTTTCATACTCCTAACCAACCTGTTATGCGGATTCAAAGTAACCAAACCACTTAAGTCAATCATTGTCATATCAAGCCATAAGTAAAGAGCCCGATCCTTTCATTGTTGACTTCCTTGTGTGGAATGCACCGAAGCCAGACTTTCTGTAGGCGACATCGTGAATGAAGATGGCAAGTTGATAGGTATTAATGTGACGTACTATCCAAGTCTTGGATGAGGGTCACAGTTTTGAATGATATTTTTAGCGTTAATAAATTTCCTGACGTATTCATGAAGACTTCCTAGCCTACCCCTAGAGCGTGAAATCGAATTTTGTATTGACCCCAGTACAAAACCCATTTCTTAAACCCTCAAATATTTCTTCAACTAAAATGAACATAACATGCGCCAAAGACGTTGACTCGAGCTGTTGAAGATTACGATCATACCATTCAATACCATCATAGGAAAAACGAACATGGTAGCTGACGCGTTGAGTAGAAGATCGTATGCGGTTACAAGTGTGAATATACGAACCCACGTGAAGATAACGAATATACGAGTAGAATCGACTTTAATCGATAAAGTTAAAGCCGCTCAAGCTATATACTCAGAGCTGATGAATGTGAAGAAGAAGGTTCAAGAAGGAGTTATCTTAACCCTCGATTTAATTGGCCCATTTTGAAATCATCGATCAAGGAGGAACTGTGGCTTATAGACTCGTTTTATCGCCAAGTATGTCGCGTGTTCATAACGTTTTTCACGTATCGATGTTACGTAAATATTTGGACGACCCGAACCACATTATTAATTTAGAACCGGACGAGATAGCAGATGATTTAATGTATGAGGAGATACGTGCTAAAATCTTGGATAAGAAGGATTATATTCGACACTCAAAGGTTATAACTCAAGAGTTAGAATCTAAAATGAAGTCAATGTACCCTCACCTCTTAAGCATACCAGGTACGTACATAAATTTCGAGGGAGAAATTCCATAAGGAGGGGGGATTGTGAGACCCCAGATTTTATGAATAAATATTTAATTTTCTTGAAATAATTTTTTGAATATTATGGTGTGGATTTGATATAATGTTATAGTTGTGGGTAGTATTTATAAATTTTGTTATGTATGCAAGTTGTTATATAATATTCTTTTTATTGGGGAATATCCGTATGACGGTACAATCATTGGTGGACCTATTAACGGAATTATCATTGATTGAGAAAACGATAAAAATATTTTTATGAGAATAACTATGAAAAGTTTTACCGTTAAAACCGCTGAAGTACTTTCAGTAGTAAAAAGTAAAGAATGTCGTGTGGTTGCATAAGTATAATACCAGTATTGATTATTAATGCTTACGTGAGAAGTCACCGATTTTTTGTTTTATTAGTATTATTAATGTAATAAAATAGAAAAACTTTTTATATAAAATGTAATACTTTTATAAAGTTATTCGCTTTATTAGACTATAAATAGAATATATAATATTCTATTATGCATAGTGTTTTGCATAGTAAAATCTTTTTATCTAAAATAGAATACTTTTATAAAGTTATTTGTTTTATTAGACAATAATTAGAATATATTATATTTTATTATGCATAGTGTTGCATAGTTATGCATAGTATTTTGCATAGTAAAATCTTTTTATATATAAAATGTAATACTTTTATAAAGTTATTTGTTTTATTAGACAATAATTAGAATATATTATATTTTATTATGTATAGTGTTGCATAGTGTTTTGCATAGTAAAATCTTTTTATATAAAACAGAATACTTTTATAAAGTTATTCGTTTTATTAGATTATAAATAGAATATATTATATTTTATTTAAAAGATTTTGTTTTATTAGAATATTTTATTAAATCAATCTGGACCGTCCGTTTAAAAGTAAATCAATCTAGACCGTTCATGAATTAGTTACTATGCAGTCCATTCTCCTATAAATAGAAGCTCATTCCTTCATTATTTCTTACAAATTCACTGAAACTCTAGAGAGAGAAACTATAGAGAGAGTTCTTCTTCTATAATCTTGAGCGTATTTCTTTAGAGTTTAAGAAAGCTTTGAGCATAGTGCAAGTTTTCTTCGAGTATATTCGCCCTACCAGTCAGAGTACTCTTCTTTCAAAGGTAAGGGGTATTATTATTTCTTTTGTATTCATGAAGAGAACTTCTGTTATTTCATTCTTTATTATTATGTTGGAATAACCAGTTTATGCGAAGTACTGCATACATGGTGAAATTCTTCTGTTATTCCATTCTTTATTATTCTATTAGAATATCCCGTCGGTGCGTATTACGCCTGACCTGGTTCCATTATTTATTATTCTATTGGAATAACCTGTCTGTGCGGTCTATCGTATGCCTGGTGAAGTCTTTTGTTATTCCATTCTTTATTATTCTGTTGGAACATCCTGTCGGTGCGTTTACGCATGACCTGGTTCCGTTATTTATTATTCTATTGGAATATCCTGTTTGTGCGTTTACGCATGACCTGGTTCTATTTCTTTATTATTCTGTTGGAATAACCTGTCTGTGCGGTCTATCGCATGCATGGTGATTTCTTCTATTATTACATTCTTTATTATTCTATTGGAATAACCTGTATATGTGGATTATCACATGCATAGTGAATGATCCTTTGTATTCATTCCTTATTAAATTGTGGAAATGATCTGTTTAAGTGGATTACCGCATGGTGGCGAAAATCCATTTGCAGTTTCATATATTCTATTATACTCAGTTGATTAAAGTTTTAGCTTCCATACTCCATGAAATTAGTGGAATATTCTTGATATTTGCGCTTCATCCAGTATCTTTTCATAGAAATATTCTTCTGAGCATTCTTGAATTTTACTCTACAAAGAAGTATCATGTTGACAATTTGGACATTATTGGTTCCTGGATAAATTAATTCTTGAACTTGTTTTATTGAATTATTATGTCATTGTCATCATCCTCATGTTTATATTATGTTGAAAGTCATCTATGGCCTGTAGTGCATAGATGGACTTGGTATGATTATGACCAAGGATTATTCGGTATAATCATGACCGTAATGTTACAAATGATGTGGAAAAAGTCCTCATTGGCCCGTAATGCATTAATGAACAATTTTTTGTATGATTATGGCTATGGATTCTCTTCGGCCAAGGGTGCAAAGATGAATTGTTTTATGGCATGATCAGGACCGTTGATGAAAACACGATTATCTTTGGCCCGTAGTGCATGGATAATTCGTGGTCGTGATATTAAAAAATATCCTTGGCCTGTAGTGCAGGGATGATTTGATGATGTGGATTATTTATTAAGCTGAGTCTCAACGATAAAAGTGATGAAAAACCTTTTAAATCATAAAAGATAATAGATTTTATTCTCTACTTGACTTTTCTAATGGATTGCTTGTTCCGCTGTAGTTAAACTTGATGTCTATTGTATTTAATTAGTTTAACATTGTTGAAGGCTAATGATAATTTATCCTGCATTATCTTAGTCATAATATTTCTTACTGGGCTAGTTGAGCTCACCCTTTCTTTCACTGTTCTCTTCAGGAAATGAGAACGTAGCTGGGGGCTAGTCGGGGAACAGAGTGATGGTCCTAGATGGTGCACTAGTAGTCCTCACTATTCTGTGAATGTAATAATAAATGTAATGAGGACTCCGTTGAGTGTGGATATTGTCTAGATGATAATATTTGTATTAAAACTCACAGCATATGTTTTGTCGTATTTTACACGACTGTTGTATAATTAGTTTGTATTTGTATTCTATACCATGTATTTGGCGACTCAGAATAGGTGATGTATACCTATTTTGGGGGTGTCACATCATATCTTACTTACTAACTTCGTTATCCATTACATGAACCCCACGTTCATTACTCTTTCTTAATGTCAAAGCCATACAATTCATTGTATGCTAAGACCGATCGTTTCTCGCAACAACGTTGCGTTCACAACGTCTATACGCTTTACACTTATCTCTCATTACTAAAACATAACATCGAAATATTATTCATTACCCTCCTCACTCAACGTCTAAGGAATCACAATTATAGCAATCCCCCACGTTCGTTTTATCGCGACTACGGTTCCCAGATATCGGTTGCGTATTTTGTGTTTACATTCTTTGTCTTTTAATCCTGTTCAATCTTTCTATTAAACCTTCATTAAAGGTTTAAGTCACTTGATTAAGTGTTACATTAGGCGAACTATATGTTCTTTATCTTCCCTTACACTTCCCCCCAAGAGTTGAGCAGTTAAAAGCTCTTCTCTAGGCCTTGTCTCAGATTTGGCATGCTGCGGTGTCGGCCCCTTCCTTTCTCCCTATATGTTGCAAGCGCCCACTCAAATAGAGTTGAGTGCCTGTGTTGGCAATTGTGGTGCCGACTCATAAGGCTTAACTGACGCTGCGGCGCCATGCCTAAAACTCAGAATTTTTTTCTAAGTGTTGAACATGTTTGAGATGCTTACTTTACATTCTCATAACTTATTTGTTATAACTCGGAATGAGGTCATTCCAAAGCCATTCTCTTCCTTATCTTACGTACTTCAACTTCCCTCGAACAAAAATTTATTCTGAATCCGTTAACATGCCATTCGATTGGCTTAAATTTCATTACTTGTTTGTTTTACGTTCTTAACGTTCTTCGTTTATTTGTCAGTAATTCGGTCATTCGAACTCAAAACTCGTTTGTTCTTGAGTCTACGACGCACATTTTCTACGTTCTCTACAATTCTTATGAAACCCTACACGTTCGAGTTCATTTACATACTTTCAACTTCTCATTCGTCTTTTACGTAATTTTTTCCATAACTTCGTTATAGTTAAGTTTTAATCCATTCTTCATGAACGTTTCTATCATTCCTAACCAAGCAATAAGCAACTAACTTATACGCGATGGTTTTAAAATTGTCCATGAATAACAAATTATACTACGATGGTTTTAAATTTGTCCATCAACAACGTTCTTCGCGTTCTTCGTTAGTTCTTCATTTTTAATCGATATTTTGATTACGATTTCACTTTTTCTTGGAATTTAGTATTATAAAACATCATTCCTTACTTATTTATCCAAATCATTCATATAATTCATTCGGATAGCTCAAATTCATTACGAAACTCATACTTCCTTAAGAAATTTATATACTAAACTTCTAATTCTTATTTCTTCTTTTTCTCATGATTTCAACCATATGAAAATCATTCCTAACATCTTTTACTTCTATTCTCATTAAGCTATGTCTTTAACATATGAAACTTAAAGAAATTTTATATTAGATTAGGTTTTTGGAATACCTTTCTTCTTTAATCTTCTTTCGCTGGACAAAGTTTACACACGGGCTAGCTTTTCCTCTTCCTTTCCCTCCTCATCCGAACTCTCTCTCTCTCTCTCTCAAGTGTTGGTGAATTTTTCATTAACCAACAAATGAGCTTAAGCTTCTCCTATATAGAAAACCAAGGTTAGGGGTAAAATAATCATTTTGCCCCAAAGTTACTATTCACACCTCCTTACTATTCACGAAGCTTCTCTTGGAAGCTTCGTGCTTCCGACTTGTGAAATTCGTCTGAAAGTTTTAAAAACTGTGATTCTCAGAATTCAAATATTTTTGGATATTTTTTCTTTCCTCTACAGTTTAACTTTTACTTATTCTTCGGATATTTGAAAAACTGAAAAACACTTTTTGACGTTAAGCGTTTTCCTTCATGTTTTTCCCTAACGTAGCTAAACGAATGAAAAGTACATAACAATATTTTTTGTAATTTTTATTTCGTCCGATTTTTGCACGTTTTTTGAGAAAAACTTTTATCGACTTACTTAAATTTTCACGATATATTATCGTCAAATCTTTCGACGGAATGTCATTTCGACATACCGAACTCTCAGAAAGGCTTAGGTTATTCAAACCCTAACCCTTAGGATTTTGTCAGGTGAATAGTGCCTATTTCGTCTTTTTCCTTGAAAAAAAAAAATTCCCAGAAAAATATTATTTTCGTTATGAAAATTCTTACTCATTCAGTCTAGCTTGTAGCAAGAATCCTCCCATATTCTAATCATCCTATGTTCTAGAACGATTAATAAACACATAGCACAAAATATTATTAATAAAAATTTGTTTTATTAATAACTAATTCTTTAAACTTAAATTCTGGACAATCCGATTTTTTGGGTTGTCACATTCTTCCCTCCTTATATAAATTTCGTCCTTGGAATTTCTTAAAACCACGCCCATACCCGTGTCATCACACTCTCGAGTTCCCACGTTGCTTCTTCGACATTGTTGTTCCTCCAAATTACCTTTACCGAAGGTATTATCTTATTTCTCAAGACTTGTTCCTTCCTATCAACTATCTGAATTGGAAGTTCTTCATACGTTAAGTCTTTTTCTATCTGAATAGATTCATACTCTATTACGTGTTTGTAGTCAAGTTTATAAGGACGCAATAGAGACACATGAAACACATTGTGTATTCATTCCATCTCTGGAGGTAAAGCTACTTCATAAGCTACCTCTCCTAACCTTCTTAAAATTTCAAAAGGTCTTATAAACCTTGGACTTATCTTCCCTTTCTTTCCAAAATGTATCTTCCCTTTCCAAGGCGATACCTTCAGAAAGACGTACGACCCTACCTCAAACTCCCTCTTCTCATGGTGAGGATCTGCATACTTCTTTTGTCTATCTTGAGCTGCTACCAATCGAGTACGTATTAACTTTACCATATCTGCCATTTGTTGTACCATCTCAGGTCCGTACATCGGACGTTCACCTACTTCATCCCAGCACAATGGGGTTACGTACTTCCTCCCATATAATGCTTCGTAAGGCGGCATGCCTATACTAGCGTGAAAACTATTGTTGTAAGCGAATTCCACCAAAGGAAGATGTTCGTCCCAACTCCCCTTGAAATCCATAACGCAAGATCTTAACATATCTTCTAACATTTAAATTGTCCGTTCACTTTGTCCATCTGTCTGAGGATGATACGCTGTACTCAACCTCAACTGCGTTCCCAGTTGCTCTTGCAAACTTCTATAAAAATTCAATTTGAATTGTTGATGACGATATGACACAATCGAAATCGGTACTCCATGTCTTAAAATAATTTCTTTGACATAAAGTTTAGCCAATTGCTCTAGGTTATACCTAACTCCGATTGGTAAAAAGTGACCCAATTTGGTCAACCGATCCACTATTACCCATATAGCATCGTATCCCTTCCTTGTCATTGGAAGTCCCACCAAAAAGTCCATTGTGATATGTTCCCATTTCCACTCTTGAATCTCTAGTGATTGCAATAATCCACTCGGTCGTTGGTGTTTAGCCTTAACTTTCTGACAAGTTAAGCACTTACTAACATATTTTGTTATCTCTCTCTTTGTGTTTGGCCACCATAAGTTCTGTCGAAGGTTTTGATACATCTTAGTACTACCTGGATGTATCGAGTACCTCGAACTATGGGCCTCACTCATTATCTCTTCCTTTAACTCAGAATTATCTGGAACCCAAATTCTTCCTTCAAAATGAAGTAATCCTTCCTTATCAAGGTTATACTTAGTCTTTTCTTCATTCTTCGTCCTCTTCTTCATTCATTCGTAGTCCTCGTTAACTAGTTGTACTTCTCTAACTCATTCCATTATGGTTGGTTGAGTCTCCATTGTGAATAACATCCCTACCGCTTCACTCGGTAACATAACTTCTAGCTCCATTCTTGCCATCTCCGTTATTAACTTATTTTGAGTCGTTAACATTGACAACTTTTCCCTACCCTTCCTACTCAACGCGTCAGCTACTACATTTGCTTTTCTTGGATGATATAAGATATCACAGTCATAATCTTTTATCAATTCTAACCACCTTCTTTATCTCATATTCAACTCATTTTGTGTGAAAATATATTTCACACTTTAATGGTCCGTGTATATCTCACACTTCTCCCCATATAAATAATGTCACCATATTTTTAAGGCAAAAGCTACTACTGCCAATTCTAGGTCATAAGTAGGATAAACCTTCTCATAATCCTTCAATTGGTGTGACATATACGCAATGACCTTGTCATGCTGCATGAGCACGTAACCTAGTCCTCTATGCGAAGCATCGCTATAAACTATGAAATTCCCCATATCATCTGGTAAAGATAATACAGGTGCCTCACTTAACCTCCTTTTTAGTTCCTAAAAACTATTCTCACACTTCTCAGTCCACACATACTTCACTGACTTCCTCGTCAAATTTGTCAATGGAATAGCTATTTGAGAAAAGTCCTGATGAACCTTCTCTAGTATCCCGCTAACCCCATAAAACTCCGAACCTTAGTTGGCGTTTTTGGTTGCTCCTAATTATTAACTGCTTCTACCTTCGTTGGATCCATAGAAATGCCATCTTTATCAATAACATGTCCTAAAAACTACACTTTTTCAAGCCAAAATTCACACTTAGTTAATTTCGCATAAAAATTCTCCCTCTATAATGTTTCCAACACAATCCTTAAATGTTCAGCATGATCTTCTGGCGTCTTAGAATAGAATAGAATATCATCAATGAACACTACGACAAACTTGTCCAAACATTGTTTGAACACCCTGCTCATCATATCCATAAATGCGGCTGGCGCATTAGTCAATCAATACGATATAACCAAAAACTCGTAATGTCAATAACGAGTTTTGAACGCCATCTTAGGTACATCCTCCTTCCTTACTTTCAACTGATGGTGTGACACCCCCAAACCCAGGTACTTCATTCCCACATGATTTGGTGTTCACTAAATCAAACATTCATATCTAACTATCCAATCACAATAAAATTGAATACTAAAACCTTCCCCATTAAAGGGTTACATAATAAAAATCTCCCAGGTTGCCTAACCTTTAAATACAATCATTCGAATGCGGAAATAAATAAACTTCATTATAACCATTCAATTAAAATCTGATAATAAAATATCAACATATTACAAGTCTTCAATACTTGTTCATCTTTCCGTTTCCCTTACTGGTGCTAGGTACATCAACCTTCTCATCTTTAACTGTAATAGTTATATAAGCAAGAGTAAGCAAACAAAGCTCACTTGAAACAACAATGAATAAAAATCTTTACAACAACTGTCAAATAAGAGGCTCGATAGAATTAAACGATGTAACTTATCAACATTCTGAATTATATAACTGAGGGTCCTAAGACCACGAACTATGTCCATAGTTATAAGTAATTTTTCAACTTAAACTTTAACAGTCATAAGACTATAGGGACTCCTCGTACTTAGGAGGATCATCCCTTCGTACAATGTATTGTGCACAAACATTTCAACGCTAAGCGTAAATTACCCCTAATAATAGGGTTGTTCATCTCATTATTTAGAGTACAAGTCCGCACCAAAGTGAGTTTGGTTTGGATACATTTCAAGATAATTTGGAATTCAACGGACATCAACTAAGGATTAGTTGAATAAAATTAATAACATTATACTATGGAATAATCATAACTGAATCGACATGGTAAATTAAATCATGCTTTAGGAATAATCTAATAGCATACATATTGAATAACTATAACACACCTTGCTTGAACAATATTAAGCCAAGGTTATTTAGAATTGAATACCAAGCATGCATAGCCATTTGAATAATAAAATTGTTCAACATTAGTATATATAAATTTGCATGTTAAACAACAAGTTAAATACAAGAATAACTTGCTCAATAAAGTTTAGAAATCTTGCATTATAATATGGTAATCGAATTGGAAACAATAATTGGCTCAACAAGATAATAGATTTAAAGAACTTGCCTTGCTCATAGGCTAAACCGAACAATTCGAATCACAATACCCTATATATATATATATATGTCATCATGACATAGTTAGTCACTACCACTTTATAAACATAACTAAGTACATTAATCATGTAAGATTTGATTTTTAATCACATAATTAAGTTACAAAACAAGTTAATTGTTAATAACATGCTCATTCATGGTATAGAAATACTAAAATCATAATTTAACAGTCCTATTATTAACACATAACAATTCCTTTAGACTTTGAGTACAAAAAATTACATTGTCTGATCATTTTGCTAACTTTCATATTTGTGGCGCTTATAGTTTATCTTTTGTGGGTGCCACAGATCATCATGAGAGAGGCGCCATGTGACGAGAACAATACTACGAGGTAGCATGCTTCTGGTGGCGGCCGTGACTGCGGCGTGAGAACCATATCACGGTTGCCGCTTGCTACGCCTAAATTGCAGACTTTGGCAACCAGCTACGGAAATCACATGAACAAAGCCAATTTTGGCCTACAAGCTACTTTCTAACAGCCTAATTAGCATGTAATTCATACAGAGACTTTATATAAACATATTTCAAAGACTCTTAACATGATTATACTCATAAAACAACACCAACATCAAATTTAAAAGATCCAATTTCACTATTTTGTATAAAAACTCACTTTTTGATGTTTTCAATGAAAGTCAACACTGTGATTTTATTTTTCAACCAAAACAGTTAATTCAAAGTACCTTATTTGTGTTTATACAACCTCTTTCAAATACAATAGTCAATTTGTCAACTAAACAACTAATTAAACCTTAATTTTACCTTAAACTAAACCATATTCATATATATTCATATAAACTCACTGTAATATAGTTTTCTTTACGAATTACATACATAACATCAATTCATTGACTATACTCATATATAACTTATGAAAATAGTTTCACAACAACCAATTTATCAAATAAAACTATCTATAACAAATAATTCAACTTCTACAAAGATTTTATAGAGAAAATTGGGAGAGAATACAACTATAACTTTTGAAAAAAAATAACAGAGTTTAGATTATACCTTAGAGTTAGAAGATAGTGGCTATCCTTTAATTATCAATCTTCTTTTCCCTAATTTCTTTCTCAATTTCTCTAGCCTTCTCCCAATTCTCTCTTATTTTATCTCTGTAAGTTTTCTTCTTCCCTTCTACTGAGTCTTTCTTCTCTATTCTAATCTTACGTATTAGAGTTATAATGTATAAGATATAATATATGTGATGCCCCCAAAATAGGTATACACCACCACCCATTCTGAGTCGCCAAATACATGGTACAGAAAGCAAACTACAACTTCAATAATATAATTGTCGTGCAAAATACGACAACACATACTGTGAGTTTAAATACAAATATTGTCTTCTAGATAATATCCACACCCAAATAAGTCCTTATTACAATTATTCATACACTATTTTACAGAAATAGTGAGGACAGCTAAAACATCTTTCTAGAACCATCACTCCATACCCCGACTCGATCCTGCTATGTTCTCACCTCCTGAGAAGAAAAATGGAACAAAAAGGAAAAGGGTGAGCTCAACTAGCCCAGTAAAGAATATTATGACTAAGATAATATACAACAAATTATCATTAGTCTTCAATAGGAAAAAATCTGATAGAATATAATAGACAACAAGTTTTAGATCAACAAACACAACGAAAACAGCAATCCATTAGAACATTCACGTAGAGAATGAATTCTACTATCTTCTAAGATTTAAGATTCCATCATCAATATTTTATCCCTGTAACATCAATCAATATACATCTTTTAATCAAATATTCATCTTTGCGCTACAGGCCAAAGATATTCATTTATTTCACCCGGTTCATGTTCATCTCAACACTGTTCATCTTTGCACTACTGGGCCAAAGATATTCATCGATTAACCATTCATCTTTGCACTACAGGCCAAAGATATTCAGTAATATCATCATTTAGGACTGAGGATGATGAAAAGTATTTAAAAGAAAACGAATCTAGTGAGACAGAAGAACAAATATTAGGGATTCGTATAACAGTTTATCCAAGATCAATAATACTTCATAATAACTAATTGTGAAACATAATTCAAAATAAAGATCAAAACATGGATACAATCAAAGATAGTAACCATAATAGACATCTTGGACAAAAAGAAGAAAATTTCATTTTTCGGTGAATAGTGTCGTATACGTGAATAGTATCGTATACGTAAATAGTAACCCCGACACAAAAAGTTCCAAATTTAATTAAAAAGTTCAAACCAATATTTTGGCATGATGATATTGAAGAAAATAATATCATTTAAGAAGAAAATAACATCCCTTACCTCAAAATAACGGTACTTCTGATCGGAATATCGGATAAAAAGCCGAAGAAAACTTGTACCGAACAACAACTCTCAAAGTATCAAAATACTTACAAAAATACGCTCGAGAATCTAGAGAGAAAGAAAATTTGTTTCTGGTGTGATTTTCAATTCTAACCTAAGCGTCTATTTATAGGAAAATGCTAGAACGC
This sequence comes from Panax ginseng, assembly GCA_020205605.1. NCBI lineage: Eukaryota > Viridiplantae > Streptophyta > Magnoliopsida > Apiales > Araliaceae > Panax > Panax ginseng. The sequence continues at coordinate 77,474,619 of CM035130.1, forward strand.
CATAGGAGACTAAAATAATAAAATATTATTATCTTTATATTCCTTCCACGCATGCCCACTTTGTTGAAAGCCTAGCATGCCAATTCTGATTTTTTTTCCAGCAGCCCACATGTTATTAACACCAACCAAAGTGGGTCCCACCCCATAATTTAATAAAAATCATTTTACTTTTCAAAACTTTAATAATTCATAGAAAATAGTCCGTTTATCAGAAAAATATGAATTTTATGTCCATTCCACACGAAATCGAATTCTCTACAACTTTGTAGCTTTGAGTTTTTCCAAATTCCAACTAATAAATATCCGAAATAAATAAACGGGTGATTGTTAATACCTTAATTCCGATAAAATACTGATAAAACACCTCAGCATTAATTCCTTCATTTATAACCACATAAATAAATCCATCATTTATATCCACATCAAATAAATATTTTCTTATCATATATATCAATAACTAATTATTCACAAATAATATTACAGAATCACAATTATAACAACCAGGCCGTTCCTAGGAAAGAGGGGGCTTTCCAATAAGGATATTTCCTTACTGGCGCGCAATTAGGTGACCAAACCTCTCCTTAGACAAAACTTTCTAGACATTGCCAATAATGTTATCAAATAATATTATTCAAATAATATAAATTATTGATCTGATAATGGGAAATATCATGCGTTGACAATTATTAAAACAACAATAATATTAAATATCAATATGAGCAATTATTGAATCAAGTAAAATAAAATATTGAGCAAGAAATCTTGTAACAATTATCGAGAGTAGTGCCTTCTTACGCACGAATCAATAATTCAATAATATTGTGCAATAACGTGTGTTCTTTATGCAACCACGCCAGACATCGTATTTTAACCACCAGGTATTCCAATAGTGTTAACGATAACAAATACGCCGTTATTTATAAAAACTCATACTTTGTCATTTTCTTCGTAAACAATTTTTACATTATGAGCCCCACGAATATTGTAAGCATGCATTGCATTTGAATATTCCCACAACAAAAAGAATATTCCACGACCAAAAGAATATTCCAAACAAAAATGAATATTTTATAACCACTTGCTTATCTTGTAAAATTTGCACATTTCACCCATAACCAAAGCATTATATCAAATTAACACCTTATTAATTTAGAATAATGAATAAAGAAAATTCAATTTTATTTATAATAAGTTGGGGTCTTACAACCTCCCCTCCTTATAAAATTTTGTCCTCGAAATTGACGTACGTACCTGGTGTTTCGAACAGGTGAGGGTACCTCGCTTTCATTTCTGATTCTAACTCCCAAGTCATTTCCTCAATTGCATGGTTCCTCCATAAAACCTTAACTTATGGTATAACCTTGGTGCATAGGACATGCTCTTTCCTATCCAAGATCTTAATAGGTACCTCCTCGTATGTTAAATCTTCGGCTATCTCGTTTGGTTCTAACTCAATAATATGTTTTGGGTCTTTCACATATTTACAAAGCATAGATATATGAAAAACATTATGAACACGAGACATACTTGGAGGTAATGCAAGTCTATAGGCCAGATTTCCTATTCGGTCAAGAATCTCAAATGGACCAACAAATCTTGGATTGAGCTTTCCTCTCTTCTTAAATCTTGTAACTCCTTTCCATGGAGCAACACGTAACAGTACATGATCTCCAATATTAAACTCCACGTCCTTTCTATGAAAATCAGCATAACTCTTTTGTCGATCTTGTGAGGTTTGAATACGTTGTCGAATCATTTGGATCTTTTCTGTAGTCATGCGTACTAATTCTGGTCCCAACAACGTTTCTTCTCCCACCTCGTCCCAGTATACTGGAGAATGACACTTTCGTCCATACAACGCCTCAAATGGAGCCATGCTTATACTTGCTTAATAACTATTGTTGTAGGAGAATTCCACCAGTGGCAAGTACTTATCCCAACTTCCTTTGAAATCTAGAACACAAAGTCTTAATAGATCTTCAAGGGTTTGAATAGTCCTCTCTGATTGTTCATCCGTTTGAGGATGATATGCTGAACTGAATTGTAAATCCGTGCCCATAGCTTTCTGCAAGCTAACCCAAAATCTTGAAGTGAATCTTGGGTCACGATCCAAAACTATGGATACTGGCATGCCATGTAATCGCACAATCTCATTCACATATATACGAGCAAGACGTTCAAGGGAATAAGTCTCACGTATTGGCAAGAAATGAGCAGACTTGGTTAATCTATCAACAATAACCCAAATCGCATCTATGCCTTGAGAAACCTTGGGAAGACCTGTAATGAAATCCATGGTAATGTGTTCCCACTTCCATTCCGGAATCTCAAGTGGTTGCAATGGACCCTTTGGCACTTGATGCTCCGCCTTTACACATTGACAGGTTAAACACCACGAGATAAACTCCGCGATCTCTCTCTTCATATTGTTCCACCAAAATGTATGTCGAATATCATGATACATTTTGGAACTCCCAGGATGGATTGCAAATGGGGTGTTGTGTGCCTCCATCAAGATTCTATGCTTCAAGTCAGAATCGTTAGGAACGCAAAGTCTAGAGTTGACTTGAAGTATTCCTTCTTCATCGATTCTTGCTTCTAGAATAGCTCCTTCTTGCACTTTCTTCTTCATACGCAAATTTCTGTGTCCGCATGACTTGAGCGGCTTTAACTTTATCGATTAAAGTGGTTCTCTACTCGTATATTCGCCATCATCACGTGGGTCCCTGGAGTCTTTAACTCTATCTCCATCCTCTGCAAGTCACACAAAATGTGCCTTTGCGTTGACAATATCACACTCGTACTTGCATATGATCTTCTACTCAATGCGTCAGCTACTACGTTCGCTTTTCCAGGATGATATTGAATAGTGTGATCGTAATCTTTCAACAGCTCAAGCCAACATCGTTGTCGCATGTTGAGTTCTTTTTGGGTGAAGAAATATTTGAGGCTTTTATGGTCCGTATAAATCTCCACTTTCTCCCCATACAAGTAGTGTCTCCATATCTTCAATGCGACGATCGATCACGCTAACTCCAGATCATGAGTAGGATAATTCCTCTCATATTCTTTGAGTTGTCGCGAGGCATAGGCTATGACTTTCCCATGTTGCATGAGAACACATCCTAACCCTTTGCATGAAGCATCGCTGTAGATGACAAATACATCCGAACCAGATGGTTTTGCCAAAACAGGTGCCAAAATGAGTCTCCTCTTGAGCTCTTGGAAACTTTTCTAACATTCCTCACTCAATACGAATTTTGTACCTTTCTGAGTCAGCTGAGTTAATGGAGTAGCGATTCGAGAAAATCCTTCCACAAATCTCCGATAATAACCAGCTAAGCCCAGAAAGCTACGCACTTCGGTCACCGACTTCGGGTGCTCCCAACTTTGTATTGCTTCAATCTTCGCCGGGTCAACAGATACTCCATGTTTTGACACCACGTGCCCAAGAAATGCTACTTCCTTAAGCCAAAACTCGCATTTCTTCAGCTTGACATATAGCTTGTTTTCACGAAGCCTTTCAAGTATCAGCTTCAAATGGTGCTCATGATCTTCACGGCTTTTGGAATAGATGAGGATGCTATCAATAAAGACAACAACAAACTGATCCAAATATTCGTTGAATACCGGTTCATCATATCCATGAAAACAGCAGGAGCATTAGTCAATCCAAAAGACATGACTAAGAATTCATAATGCCCGCATCTAGAGTTTAAGGCGTCTTTGGAATATCCTCAGTTTTAATCTTCAGCTGATGATATCCAGAACGAAGATCGATCTTTGAAAAGAATTTCGCTCCTTGCAACTGGTCGAACAGGTCATCAATGCGAGGTAACGGATACCTATTCTTGATGGTGACATGGTTTAATTCTCGGTAGTTAATACAAAGTTGCATATTCCCGTCTTTCTTCTTTACGAATAAAACAGGAGCACCCTAAGGAGATGTACTAGGACGAATGGAACCGATGTCTAATAACTCTTGTAGTTGGACTTTTAACTCCTGAAGTTCAATAGGAACCATTCGATATGGGGTTTTAGAAATGGGTTTTGTACCCGGTTCAAGATCAATAAAGAATTCAACATCACGTTCTGGGGGTAGACCAGGAAGTTCTTCAGGAAATACATTAGGAAATTCTCTAAGAACAGAAATATTATCCAAATCTGACTTGTCTTTATTCAAATCCATAACATGGACTAAGAAAGCTTGGCATCCATTTTTCAATAAACAAATAGCTTTGTGGCTTGATATAATGGTGACTGATTTTAGTGGTTTAGTTGTTTGAATTCGTATGACAGGTTGGTTAGGAATATGAAAACTAACAACCTTACAAAAACAATCAATGTTGGCATGATGAGTGATTAACCAATCAATTCCTAAAATCACATCAAAAGCAAGTATCTTTAAAGAGATAAGATCAACATATAATGTGATAGTGCCAACTTGGATCAAGCAAGATTTATAAACTGTAGATGTAACGAAGGTTTCACCCAACGGAGTTTCAACAGATAAATCAAAGTCCAATTTCTCCGGAGTCAAGTTTAAACATTGAGCACAAGCAGGAGAGATAAAATAATGGGTAGAACCGGTATCTAGTAAGGTATAAACTTCGCAAGAATTCAACATTAGCTTACCCGTGATCACCTCGTTCGGGTTCCTCACGTTTTGGCCAGTTACGACAAACGCTCTTCCAAGAACCGCTGATTTTGACTTATCCGGGACAGCCTTTGGAGTCACCATCCCTGCTGAACTTGGTTTTGCTACAGAGCAGTCTCGAGCTATATGGCCCTCCTTTCCACAGTTATAACATACCTTGGATTGTTGTGGATAGTTTGGGCTGATATGTCCCTCTTTCTCGCATTTGTAACATCTAACTGGCGGTCGATCTCCTCCCCTAGAATTTGTTGTTGGTGCTGGTGCTGCTGCTGATGTCTTCCCGTCATTGTTGAATCTCCTTTTTATGAAATTTCCACTTGACTCACCCCTCCTATTATCATGGCCACGATTACCACCCGAGTGCTTACCACCTTTGTCCGTATTTTTTCCTCCTCGCTAGTTATCATTGTTCTGATGACTGTTGTCACCGGTATGACCCTGATTGTGGTTCCTCGGTTGAGTATACTGACTATCTCGCTCTAATAATTGAGCCCTATTGACAACATCTGAATACAGAGAAAATTTATGAGAGATAAGGTATTGACGAATCTCAGGTTTTAGACCTCTCAGAAACATCCACGTCATACGTTCCTCATTTTCTACCAAATGAGGTGCAAACCTAGATAACATCGCGAACTTCGCCTCGTACTGAGACACCGTCATGTTGTTCTGTTCCAGTCTAATAAACTCTACCTCCTTAATATGACGAATACTTTTAGGAAAGTAATTGTCATTGAATAGTTTCTGAAATCTTTCCCAAGACATGTTAAGTGCGGTTTGGGTCAGATGCCTTCTGATTCCCACCAGTAATCTGCCTCTCCATGGAACATAAAGGTGGCGAATGGAACCTTCTGTTCCTCCGTGCATCCCCAGACATCGAATATCTTGGTAATTTTCTTGACCCACGTTTCTGCCTTAATCGGATCGGGCTTTCCCAAGAAATCTGGTGGTCCCAACTCCTTGAACTGCTTGGCTATAACAGACCGCGCGTTGCCATCATTTCCACCCGTATTTTGTACACGAGTCTCCCTCATCTGATTTTGCATGAACTGCAAAAAGCTCCTAAATATTTCATCATTCATCGTTTGCTCGGTAGTGTTGTTTACAGGAGGAATATTGCCTTCGTGTTGCACGTTCTCTTGGTTTGTGACTAAAGGTTGTTCCACAGTCTCATACACTCCATTGTTAACATTCTCAGTAGCCATTCTTAAATACTGCCAGAAAACAAGGGTTAATTAAACAAATTAACATATCACATAATATCCCTATATTACGACCGACCAACAAATAAGCTTAGATAGGACACACTAGCGAAGGATTTACTCATCTCTCCCCTCCTAGTTCTATTCTCCGATCTCCGCCAAAGACCATATCCCTAAGATTTGATACCAACTGTGACGCCCCCAAAATAGGTATACACCACACCCATTCTGAGTCGCCAAATACATGGTACAAAAAGCAAACTACAACTTCAATAGTACAATTGTCGTGCAAAATACGACAACACATATTGTGAGTTTAAATAAAAATATTGTCTTCTAGACAATATCCACACCCAAATAAGTCCTCATTACAATTATTCATATACTATTTTACAGAAATAGTGAGGACAGCTAAAACATCTTTCTAGAACCATCACTCAATACCCCGACTCGATCATGCTATGTTCTCACCTCCTGAGAAGAAAAATGGAACAAAAAGGAAAAGGGTGAGCTCAACTAGCCCAGTAAAGAATATTATGACTAAGATAATATACAACAAATTATCATTAGTCTTCAACAGGAAAAAATCTGATAGAATATAATAGACAACACGTTTTAGATCAACAAACACAGTTAAAACATCAATCCATTAGAAGAGTCACGTAGAGAATGAATTCTACTATCTTCTAAGATTTAAGAGTCCATCATCAATATTTTATCCCTGTAACATTAATCAATATACATCTTTTAATCAAATATTCATCTTTGCACTACAGGCCAAAGATATTCATTTATTTCACCAGTTGGTCATGTTCATCTCAACACCTGTTCATCTTTGCACTACGGGCCAAAAATATTCATCAGTTAACCATTCATCTTTGAACTACAGGTCAAAGATATTCAGTAATATCATCATTTAGGACTGAGGATGATGAAAAATATTTAAAAGAAAATGAATCCAATGAGATAGAAGAATAAATATTAGGGATTCGTATAACAGTTTATCCAAGATCAATAATACTTCATAATAACCAATTGTGAAACATAATTCAAAATAAAGATCAAAACATGGATACAATCAAAGATAGTAACCATAATAGACATCTTGGACAAAAGAAGAAAATTTCATTTTTCCGGTTGAAAAGTGTCGATACGTGAATAGTAACCCTGACACAAAAAGTTCCAAATTTGATTAAAAGTTCAAACCAATATTTCTAAGATAATGATATTGAAGAAAATAATATCATTTAAGAAGAAAATAACATCCCTTACCTCAAAATAATGGTACTTACGATCGAGAATATCGGATGAAAGCGAAGGAAACTTTGTACGAACAACAACTCTCAAAGTATCAAAATACTTACAAAAATACGCCGAGAATCTAGAGAGAAAGAAAACTTGTTTCTGGTGTGATTTTTAATTTTAACCTAAGCGTCTATTTATAGGAAAATGCTAGAACGCCATAGGAGACTAAAATAATAAAATATTATTATCTTTATATTCCTTCCACGCATGCCCACTTTGTTGAAAGCCTAGCATGCTAATTCTGAATTTTTTCCAGCAGCTCACATGTTATTAACACCAACCAAAGTGGGTCCCACCCCATAATTTAATAAAAATTATTTTATTTTCCGAAACTTCAATAATTCATAGAAAATAGCCTGTTTATCACAAAAATATGAATTTTATGTCCATTCCACACGAAATCGAATTCTCTACAACTTTGTAGCTTTGAGTTTTTCCAAATTCAAACTAGAAAATATCCGAAATCAATAAACGGGTGATTTTTAATACCTCAATTAAAACAAAATCTCGATAAAACCCTCAAAGATTAATTCCTTCATTTATAACCACATAAATAAATCCATCATTTATTTCCACATCAAATAAATATGTTCTTATCATATAAATCAATAATTAATTATTCATAAATAATATTACATAATCACAATTATGACAACCAGGCCGTTCCCAAGAAAGAGGGGGCTTTTCAATAAGGATTTCTCCTTACTGGCGCGCAATTAGGTGACCAAACCTCTCCTTAGACAGAACTTTCTAGACATTGCCAATAATGTTATATAATAATATTATTCAAATAATATGAATTATTGATCCGATAATGGAAATACCAGTGCGTTGATAATTATTGAAACAACAATAATATTAAATATCAACGCAGACAATTATTGAATCAAGAAATAAAATATTTAATAAGAACTCATCGTAACAATTATTGAGTAGTGCCTTCTTACGCATGCGTAATCAATAATTCAATAATCTTGTCTTAATACTGGTGCTTTCTTTCGTGCAACCACGCCAGACATCGTATTTTAACCACTGTGTATTCCAACAGTGTTGACGGTAACAACTACGTCGTTATTTATAAAAACTCATACTTTGTCGTTTTCTTCATCCGACAGTTATTCTCTTATGAGCCCCACGAATGGTCGCTAGTAATTGCATTTAATATTCCCCGACAAAAAGAATATTCCACGACCAAAAGAATATTCCCCGACAAAAATGAATATTTTATAACCACTTGCTTATCTTATAAAATTTGCACATTTCACCCATAACCAAAGCATTATATCAAATTAACACCTTATTAATTTAGAATAATAAATAAAGAAAATTCAATTTTATTTATAATAAGTTGGGGTCTTACAATATATATTAATTATATAATATAAATATAAGTATAACTGATATCAGTTATCATATTTTTAAAAATCAAAAGCCATAAGGCTTGTTTGGTTACCCACTTAAAATATAATCATTTAATCCTTATACCTTGTTTGGTAAAACACAATTAGATTAAAGACTTAATAGGCATTACGCCTTGTTTGGCAAAACTGAATTAAATTCCTTTAATTTATTTTAATAACTCCTTTATAAAAGGTTATTTGTCACACTTTTATTTAATTAAATTTTTCAATAATCAATTAAATTAATTCTAATAACAATTTATTAAATTACTTTAACACATAAATCAATACCACAAAATTATAATTTTCTATATAATTATAACTTTATTTAATCAACTAACACATCCTTTTAATTACAAACTCAAATTAAAATATAATAATTCATTTAATCAAAACTCTCTAACTTAATAATTAATTAAATTAGAATATAATAATTAATTTTCTTAATTATTTATTTAACAAATAATTAACCAAATCGAATCAAATTTGAAGAATTATTTATTCAACAATAAACACATCCATTAAATACTTAAATAATTCAATAAATATTTAATATAACAATTAAAAATTCTGGAATGTTACATCATTCCCTCCTTACAAGGATTCTGTCCCCAGAATCACAATTCAAACAACTCATTCGTCACATTCTCCCCTACTTACAAAGATTCTGTTCCCAGAATCGAAAACACAGATTAAACAAATAACTCAGGGTAATTCTTCATCATTTCAGCTTCGAGTTCCCATGTAGCCTCTTCGACATTGTGGTTCCTCCATATTACCTTCACATAAGGTATCACTTTATTTCTGAGCATTTGTTCTTTCCTGTCGACTATCTAGATAGGAACCTCTTCATAGGACAAGTCGTTCTCAAACTGCAATGGTTCGTACTCGATCACGTGCTTGCAATCAGATTTATATGGTCGTAACACCGAAACGTGAAAAATATTATGAATGTTTTGCAATTCTAGAGGTAGAGCTACCTCGTAAGCCACCTCTCAAACTTTTTACAGCACTTCGAAGGGTCCAATAAACCTAGGGCTTAGTTTTCCCTTTTTACCAAACCAAATTTTCCCTTCCAAGGAGAAACTTTTAGGAATACATAATTTCCTACGTTGAATGCACGATCTTGTCTTTGTTGATTAGCATATTTCTTTTGTTTGTCTTGAGCAGCTATCAATCTTGTTCTGATGAGTTTGACAACCTCAGTAGTTTGTTGTACCAGTTCTGGTCCTAACAGTTGACGTTCACCGACTTCGCCCCAAAGACATAGTGGAGTTCTCGCCTCCTCCGCCATATAATGCTTCGTAAGGCGGCATGCCGATGCTTACATGGTAACTGTTATTGTAGGCAAATTCCACCAATGGTAATTATTCATCCCAGCTCCCTTTGAAATCCATAACGCATGCTCTCAGCATATCTTCCAATATCTGGATTATTCTTTCGCTTTGGCCATCTGTTTGCGGATGATATGTCGTACTCATTCGCAACTGTGTTCCCATACATTCTTGTAGTCTCTTCCAGAAGTTTGATGTGAACCTCGGATCTCTATCTGCCACAATTGACACTAGAACTCCATGTCTTGTCACGATCTCTTTAACATATAGCTTTGCCAGCTGATCAAGATTGAATCTAATCTTTATTGGATAAAAGTGTGCAGATTTTGTCAATCTGTCCACTATCACCCATATCGCATCGTATCCTTTCTGAGTCAGTGGGAGACCTACCACAAAATCCGTTGTGATATGTTCCCATTTCCATTCCGGTATCTCTAACGGTTGAAGTAATCCGCTTGGCCTTTGATGCTCGGCCTTGACTCTCTTACATATTAAGCACTTTGCAATGCATTCTGCAACGTCTCTTTTTCATATTTGGCCACCAAAAATGTCGCCGCAAATCTTGATACATCTTCGTACTTCCCAGATGAATCGAATATCTCGAGCTATGAGCTTCTGTCAAGATGTCTTCTTTAATATCCGGTATCATTGAACCCAGATTCGTTCCTCGAATCTCAAAGATTCCCCAGATCAACCTTGTATTTCACTTCTTTTCCTTGACCACATTTTCTCTTATTTTCCTGCATTCCTCATCCTGCAGTTGAGCGTTCTTCACTTTGTCCACCAAAGTTGGACTGGCTTCCATCTGGTATAATTTTTCATTGGATTTTTTTGGAAATTTGATTTCCAACTCTAACCTTGCCATTGCTGAAATCAAATCCTCCTCATAAGTTAACAACATCAACTTTTCTCTGCCTTTCCTACTCAAGGCATCTGCAACCACATTTTCTTTGCCTGGATGATAAAAGATCTCACAATCAAAATCCTTTATCAATTCCATCCACCTCCTTTGACGCATGTTTAGGTCTTTCTGAGTGAAAATGTACTTCAGACTCTTATGGTCTGTGTAGATCTCACATTTCTCTCCATAAAGATAGTGTCTCCATATTTTCAAAGCAAACACAGCCGCCGCCAACTCTAAGTCGTGAGTCGGATACCCTTTTTCGTAGTCTTTCAATTATCTTGATGCATATGCGATGACTTTTCCGTTCTGCATAAGGACACATCCTAATCCCTTATGTGAAGCATCACTATACACCACAAAATTTCCTATATTAGCTGGTAATGATAACACAGGTGCCATACTTAACCTCTTTTTCAATTCTTGGAAACTTCCCTCACACTTCTCTGTCCAAACAAATTTTACAGATTTCTTTGTCAAATTTGTCAACGGAGTGGCAATCTTGGAGAAATCCTGGATAAACCGTCTGTAATAACTTTCCAATCCCAAGAAACTTCTCACTTCTGATGGAGTTCTTGGTTGCTCCCAATTTATCACAACTTCGACCTTTGATGGATCCACTGAAATTCCATCCTTGTCAATTACGTGCCAAAGAAATTGTACACGTTCTAACCAGAATTCACATTTAGAGAATTTTGCGTACAACTTTTCCTTTTCTAGCGTCTCCAGTATTAGACGTAAGTGTTCCGCGTGTTCTTCTTGAGTTCTAGAGTACACCAGAATATCATCGATAAACACCACCATAAACTTGTCTAAAAATGGTTTAAACATCCTGTTCATCAAATCCATGAACGCTGCAGAGGCGTTTGTTAAACCAAAAGACATCACCAAAAATTCGTAATGTCCATACCGCGTTCGGAATGCCGTCTTTCGGTACATTCTCCTTCCTTACTTTCAGTTGATGATACCCACTTCTCAAATCTATTTTTGAGAAATATCTAGCACCCTTCAACTGGTCAAACAAATCGTCTATTCTCAGCAATGGATATTTGTTCTTAATAGTGACTTTGTTTAACTCCCTATAATCAATGCAAAGACGATTGACCCATCCTTCTTCTTTATTTAATAACACGGTGCTCCCCACTGAGACACACTTGGCTCAATGTATTTCTTGTCCAACAGCTCCTACAGTTGTACCATCAGTTCCTTCATCTCTACCGGAGCCATTCTGTACAGGGCCTTCGATATCGAAGCGGTTCCTGGTGCTAAGTCTATCACAAACTCTATCTCTCGGTCAGGCGGAAGTCCTAGCAAATCCTCCGGAAACACGTCCACGAATTCCCTAACCACTGGTAATTCTTCCAGTTTCACACCCTTCTTCTGAGTATCGACTATGTAAGCTAGATAACCCACACAGCCTTGACTCAATAACTTCTTGTCCTACATAATCGTCAGACATCTCATTTGTCTAGGCGATTTGCTACCATTGAAAACTACCTTTGACGGAGTCATAAGGTTTACACATTTCTTTTGGCAATCAATTATCGCTCCACAATTGAACAACCAATCCATTCCCAAAATAACATCAAACTCTCCAAGCCTAATCGGAATTAAATCTACCATCATAATATTTCCCTTAATATTCACTCTACAGTTCTTGTATACGAACCTAACATGAATTACTTCCTTAATCGTAATTTCTATGTTTAAAGGGAAATTCAATTCTTCACTAGGCAATCCTAACCTCATAGAAAATTCATCAGATATAAATGAGCAAGTAGCACCCGAATCAAATAATACATATGCATCAATATCATTGATTGGGACAATACCTGACACCACATCCTTTGATTGTACAACATCTTGCACAATCATGTTGAAGGTTTTGGCTGTGGGATTGTTTGACGTCGTTCATCCAGTAATGGCCCACGTACCTCCACTGCTACCTCCCTTGGTTCCCGTTGTCTCTCCAGCTTTCTTCTTAGGGCACCCACGAGCAAAGAGATCCTTGGACCCGCAAGTGTAGCAAACATTCTTCTTGGGTTTGTTGCAATTTGGGGCGATGTGACCCTCCTGGCCATAGTTAACGCATACTCGTTTCCCCATTAAGCATACACCCTTGTGAAACTTCCCGCATGCAACACATTCTTCAAACTTCTTATTCTACTGGTTACCTTATTGATTTCCAGCACCCACATCTCCATTCCACTTTCTTTTCAGATTATTGTTACCATTTCCACTACCACCAACTCTATTCTTAACCTCCACTTCATTCTTCTTCTTTTTCTATTCTTGATTGAACTTGGTTACAGCCTCGCCTCCACCTTCAGCGAGAATTTCCTTTTCCATTACGGCTGTAAATGTCTTCAACTAGAACAAGGAAACCTTACTATACAACTGTGGCTTCAACCCCTCGTTCAAACCTCTTCGCTTTAAGCGCTCATCTCAGGTCGACTTGGTATGGCGCAAACCTCGCTAACTCGTTGAATTTTTTGCATACATACCGACACCATCATCGCTCCTCGCTTCAATTCTAAAATCGCACTTCTTAACTCGACTCTTCAACTCTCGGAAAATAGGTCTCAAGAACATCTCCTTAAACCTATCCCAAGTCATAACCCCTGGTCCTCCTTAAGTTTTATTGGCCTGCCACCAATAACTAGCCTCGACTTTCAAAATGAATGTTACAAAAGCAGTCTTATGCTCTTCCTCTACTCCCACAACATCGAACACTTTCTATCTCCACGACCTGTGTCCGAGCCTCAATCGGGTTCATGGACCCACGAAATTCTAGTGGTCCAACCGCCTTTGAAGTCCTTAAATGTTGTAGCTTGATTTTGTGGTTTGGTTGATTCTCAGAGTGCACCGTTAGTAATGTCACACCACCGCTAATCCGGGTTAGCTTCAACATTATTGTTGTTGGTTCCTTCAAATGGTTCTTTTTCGGGGTGGTTGACGTCTTGGAGGCATTTTCTATTAAAAATACACTCATTAGATTATTACTCAACTCTTTTAAGTAATTTCTACTTAACTTGCCCCATAAAAGTAATAACCATATAACACATAACACTTTGGACAAAAGAAGATAATAACTTTTATTTATTCATAATTTCTTTAAAAACATCCTAACAATAACATCACTGCTATTTACTTTATTTTCCTGAAATACTAAAGTTTCAGGACACCATCATCATATCCCATAGGTTACATAACACTTGGGATTTACATATTATTTATCATAACATAAATCATAAATCAAGTACACTCCCTACGACGTCCTACTAAGATACTGCATAGCCTTACGATGCTCTTCATCCATAATTCGGAACATGGTTCGACGATCTAGTATATACGATGGCAGCGTCTCAAACTGAATCGGATAACCCATGACCCGATCTTGAGCTCGATTAATCACTATGTTGAACACGTTATTCATTTCCTGCATCTTCATTCTCTTTTCTTGTGCGTCTCCCTCTGCTATTTCAACTGGTTGATCAGCTTCCTCGTACGCATCTTCGGCTCTTGCCCTCTTAGTAGATTCCTCTTTTAACTTGTTCTTTAATTCTACAATCTCTGTTGTTATTCGCTCGTTCTCTCTTTTAATATGAACCAGCTTTTCTTCAACATTATTCAGACGTTCCTCTCAGTCTTGGATTTCATCGTTCTTTTGTGCCATCGAGGTCTGTTGCTCAGCTACTATCTCTTGTAATTCCTTGACAGTATCTTGAAGTTCTACGTTGCGGTCATAGACTTCATCGTACATACGAGCAGCCATCGAGGTCAGTGGGATCTCTTCCTCCTCGTCCTCGTCACCCTCATTTGCCTGCGGCAACTCAACGGGGTCTTCCTCATCTGTTTCTACCTCATCATCCTCATCTTCAACCACTATAAACAACGAGGCTGACTCCCGTGGAAGTAGTTGTTCCCACACCACTTGAATGTTATGAGATTCCTCCTCTCTAGGCATCTGAGGTCCTTCCTCCCTAGCCTGATTGGATTCTCCGACATTAGCCATCCTGACAACAAGATTTTTAAGTTTTAGTTATTAATCATCATTACTCGACACTCACGAGCACATAAGTTGTAATCACGTAAGCACATAAGTGTTTTATTACTTCTTCCTTAAAACTCGATAAGAGTTTATTATCACTATCTTTTCGAAAGTTACATCCTAAGGCTTTTCCCCACCTAAGGTTCATAACCTAAGGCTTTGATACCAACTTGTGACACCCCCAAACCCAGGTACTTCATTCCCACATGATTTGGTGTTCACTAAATCAAACATTCATATCTAACTACCCAATCACAATAAAATTGAATAATAAAACCTTCCCCATTAAAGGGTTACATAATAAAAATCTCCCAGGTTGTCTATCCTTTAAATACAATCATTCGAATGCGGAAATAAATAGACTTCATTACAACCATTCAATTAAAATCTGACAATAAAATATCAACATATTACAAGTCTTCAATACTTTTTCATCTTTCCTTTTCCCTTACTGGTGCTAGGTACATCAACCTTCTCATCTTTAACTGTAATAGCTATATAAGCAAGAGTGAGCAAACAAAGCTCACTTGAAACAACAATGAATAAAAATCTTTACAACAACTCACAAATAAGAGGCTCAATAGAATTAAACAACGTAATTTATCAACATTCTCGAATTATATAACCGAGGGTCCTAAGACCACTTAACTATGTCCATAGTTATAAGTAATTTTCAACTTAAAATTTAACAAATATAAGACTATAGGGACTCCTCAGACTTAGGGGATCACCTTTCGCATAAATGTATTGCGCACAAACATTTCAACACTAAGCGTAAATTACCCCTAATAATAGGGTTGTTCATCTCAAAGATTTAGAGTACAAGTCCGCACTCAAAGTGAGTTTGGTTTGGATACATTTCAAGGTAATTTTGAATTAAAACGGACATCAACTAAGGATTAGTTGAATAAAATTAATAACATTATACTATGGAATAATCATAATCTAATCGACATGGTAAATTAAATCATGCTTTAGGAATAATCTAATAAGATACATATTGAATAACTATAACACACCTTGCTTTGAACAATATTAAGCCAAGGTTATTTAGAATTGAATACCAAGCATGCATAGCCATTTGAACGATAAAATTGTTTAACATTAGTATATATAAATTTGCATGCTAAAAACAAGTTAAATACAAGAATAACTTGCTCAATATCAAAATAAAGTTTAGAAATCTTGCATCATTATATGGTAATCTAATTGGAAACAATAATTGGCTCAACAAGATAATAGATTTAGAGAACTTGCCTTGCTCGTAGGCTAAACCAAACAATTCGAATCACAATACCCTATATATATACATATATATGTCATCATGACATAGTGAGTCACTACCACTTTACAAACATAACTGAGTACATCCATCATGTAAGATTTGATTTTTAATCACATAATTAACTTAGAAAACAAGTTAATTGTTAATAACATGCTCATTCATGGTATAGAAATACTGAAATCATAATTTAACAGTCGTACTATTAACACAACAATTCCTTCAGACTTTGAGTACAAAAAATTACATTGTCTGACCATTCATTAACTCACACTGCATGGCTTTAGTTTATATATCATGGGTCAATACCATGTATAGATAGAGATGGCGCCATGGCGCGAGAACTATACTACGAGGGCTACCGCCAGAGTGGCGTACAAGCAAGAACGAGAACCATACTATGGTTAAGCCACAATACAATAATTTGTAATT
Source organism: Panax ginseng (assembly GCA_020205605.1). Lineage (NCBI taxonomy): Eukaryota > Viridiplantae > Streptophyta > Magnoliopsida > Apiales > Araliaceae > Panax > Panax ginseng. The sequence goes on from CM035130.1 coordinate 77,491,183, forward strand.
TCTAAAACCAACCATTTAAAATCACATGAACAAAGCCAATTTTGGCCTACAAGCTACTTTCTAATAAATTTAATTAGCATGTAATTCATACAGAGACTTTATATAAACATATTTCAAAGACTCTTAACATGATTATACTCATAAAACAACACTAACAACAAATTTAAAACATCCAATTTCATTATTTTGTATAAAAACTCACTTTTTGATGTTTTCAATGAAAATCAACACTGTGATTTTATTTTTCAACCAAAACAGTTAATTCAAAGTACCTTATTTGTGTTTATACAACCTCTTTCAAATACAATAGTCAATTTGTCAACTAAACAACTAATTAAACCTTAATTTTACGTTAAACTAAACCATATTCATATATATATATATATATATATATATATATATATATTCATATAAACTCACTATAATATAGTTTTCTTTACAAATTACATACATAACATCAATTCATTGACTATACTCATATATAACTTATGAAAATAGTTTCACAACAACCAATTTATCATATAAAACTATCTATAACAAATAATTCAACTTCTACAAAGATTTTATAGAGAAAATTGGGAGAGAATACAACTATAACTTTTGAAAAAAAAAATAATAGAGTTTAGATGATACCTTAGAGTCAGAAGATAGTGGCTATCCTTTGATTATCAATCTTCTTTTTCCCAATTCCTTTTCAAATTTCTAGCCTTCTCCCAATTTCTCTTCTTTTTCTCTCTGTAAGTTTTCTTCTTCCTTTTACTTAGTCTTTCTTCTCTATTCTAATCTTACGATTAGAGTTATAACGTATAAGATATAATATATATATATATATATATATATTAATTATATAATATAAATATAAGTATAACTGATATCAGTTATCATAATTTTAAAAATCAAAAGCCATAAGGCTTGTTTGGTTACCCACTTAAAATATAATCATTTAATCCTTATGCCTTGTTTGGTAAAACACAATTAGATTAAAGACTTAATAGGCATTAGGCCTTGTTTGGCAAAACTAAATTAAATTCCTTTAATTTATTTTAATAACTCCTTTATAAAAGGTTATTTGTCACACTTTTATTTAATTAAATTTTTCAGTAATTAATTAAATTAATTCTAATAAAAATTTATAAACTACTTTAACACATAAATCAATACCACAAAATTATAATTTTCTATATAATTATAACTTTATTTAATCAACTAACACATCCTTTTAATTACAAACTCAAATTAAAATATAATAATTCATTTAATCAAAACTCTCTAACTTAATAATTAATTAAATTAAATATATAATTAATTTCCTTAAATTTATTTAATAAATAATTAACCAAATCGAATCAAATTTGAATAATTATTTATTCAACAATAATTACATCCATTAAATCTTAAATAATCAATAAATATTTAATATAACAATTATTTATTCGGAATGTTACAAATGGTAAACACGTAAATCCATTAGAAAATACTTTTGCCCTTTAATAATAGATCATCGATAATGGGTATTTATTATTAATCGTTAACTTGTTCAACTCTCGATAGTCGATACAAAGTTGTAACGATCCATCCTTCTTTTTTACAAGCAATATCGGTGCTCCCCACAAAGACACACTCGGTTGAATGTACTTCCTATCTAATAGTTCTTGTAATTGAACCATTAACTCCTTCATCTCTACCGGCGCTATCCTATATGGTGCCCTAGAAACTGGTGTTGTACTTGGTAACAAATCAATCACAAATTTGACATCCCTATCCGGTGGAAGACCTGGTAACTCATCTAGAAATACATCCGCGAACTCTTATACTATAGGTATCTGTTCCAATGATAATTCCACTTTCTGGGTATCCACAACATGGCACAGGTATCATATATATCCCTTCTTCAACATCTTCCTATCTTGTGTCATGGTTAGACAACAAGAGCGTCTCGGTGAGTTACTATCGTAGAACACTACCTTGGGTTTCTTAAAAAGCCGAAGGTTCACACTTTTCCTATGATAATCTATTATAGCTCTATGGTTAATCAACCAATCCATACCGAGAATTACATCAAATTCTCTCAACCTTATCGGTATTAAATCTACCAATAATTTGTTACCTCTAATATCTATGCAATAATTCCTATGAATGTGTTCAATGAGAATTATCTCTTCGTTTGCTACCTTAACATCTAAAAGTATTTCTAATCTTCCTGGGAATAAACCTAACGCTTAGCAAATTCACATGCTATAAAAGAATAAGTAGCACCCGAATTAAACAACACATAAGCATTTATTTCATTGACTAGAATGATACCTGCTACTACATCCGATGATGCAACCGCATCTTGGATAGTCATATTAAAAGTATAGTCTGTGGGTCTACCCAACGATGGTGTTCGTCCCGTAATGGATAACTTACCACTACAAACATTCTTGCTACCCTCTGACCCCTTCTTTGGGCAATTTCTTGCCATGTGGTCCATCGACCCACACACAAAGCTGCCCTGGTTCTTCTTAGGATTAGGACAATTGGATGATATATGACCCTCCTGCCCACAGTTATAACAAACTAACTTCCTCTTAATGCAGACTCCTAGATGAGTCTTTTCGCATGTCTTGCATGCTTCGATCCTACGCTTAGGATCCCCTTATTTTAATCCAGTATTCTCAGAGTTAAAACTCTTTCTCTTGGGCATACTTCCACTGCTACTAGCTCCATCCGCCTTGGATCCTCCCTCTCTTTTGCTCTTATTCTTTCTCTCTTTATGGTATTGGCTCAAAGCCTTACTACCACACTCAGCAATAATTTCTTTTTCCAGAATGGTTACATACAAAGCACTCTGGAATACATAAATCCTACTGTAGAGCCACGGTTTTAATCCCTGCTCAAACCTAAGAGCCTTCCTCTCCTCAGTGTCCACTTAATGTGGAGCAAATCTTGCCAATTCATTGAATTTGGCCGCATACTGGGGAACCGTTATGTCCCCTTGCTTAAGTTCTAAGAACTTAATCTCTATTCTCCCCTACATGGTTGTAGGAAAATAGTTCTCGAAGAAAACCTTCTTAAACTATTCCCACGTAACAACATCTCTTCTAGCCCCACCCTGGTGAGCCTCCCACCAGAAGTTGGCTTCTCCTTTCATCATATAGGTTGCAAAAGAAGTATTTTGCACCTCTCCTATGTTTGCAATAACAAACGCCTTCTCAATTTCCTTTACCCATGTCTGGGCCTTTATTTGGTCCATGGTTCCTTTTAACTTCGGCGGACCTACATTCTTAAATTCCTTAAATGTAGTCGTTCTGGCAACCCTAGGTACCACGGGTGCTCTACCCCCAGCTTGATTAAATGCAACCATTAATAAATTAACAAACTTCTGCAAAGGGTTATTCTGACCCCCTTGGTTATCATTATGGGATTCAGCTTCCTGATTACATTATCTTCTTCTTGGCGGCATTCTTCTAATTAAATAAATAAAATTTCATTATTATATACTTTCTTACTTAGTTATTATTCATCAAATAATAACTCATACCATAAAAAACACATTTAATAAAAACTTCATTTTATTAATATGCTCCTTCATAGTTTGAAACTATTTACAACTTGATTCCATAGCCAAAGCTATTACATTCCTATCCCGAGATTAAATTTCACAAAAATTGGGATTTACAAAAAGACTACTCTTTAATTATACAAAAGAGGGTTTTACGTCACTACACATATACACAAAAGTTTTATCGATCTATACTTCCTCCATTTACTTCTAATACTGCATGAAAACATTCTCATGCTTCTGATTCACAAGAATCAACACTATATCCCGACTAATAGTATGTCGAGTTTGCCCCGGCTCAATCAAATAACAAGCAATTTTTAGCTTGAAATCATCATGAGCACTCTCATGGATGTAGGACATCCGTGCTATTTTCTGGTTTTTCTCAACCAGTTCCTTACGAAACTTAACGGCCTCATTCTTATAGTCTGTCGTCTTATCCTTCATGAGAACCTTCTCATTGTGCTTTATCTTAAAATCTGCTTCTGCAGACTCCTTAGCTTCATGGAGGTCACTAACTTCCTCCCTCAGGTTCTACACAAACGGTGCGCAATTGCACATTCTGGTCAAGCATCGCTAGATACAATGCCCTTATTGCGTCTGGAGGTGTTGGCCCTAGTGCAGGTACCACCGTATTAAACGATGCAACCTTCATATCCTCATCCACATTAACCACCATATCAAGATATGATGCCGATCTCAAATTTTCAATATCCCCCTCTAAATAGTCCTCCTTCGGCTCGGACTCTTCTAGGTTCACTACTGGTACCCTTGCCACTGGCATTGGTACTAGCTCTACCCGGTTTACTGATTCTTCACTCACCACGTGTATATCCCTATACATGAAGCTATCGATGGACATCTATAATAACACATAACATGTTGGTTAGTACATAATACACAATAATATAAACATAAATCACATTTAATTTATTTAGGGTTAATTTCCATCTTTTAAATCTTTCGGTACTGCGTTTCCTCAATACTTAATTAACTCATTCTACTCGAGTTCAATTCCTCCTAACTTCTCATTTACTAATGAGGTTATTAGCCTAACGTTCTTCCCCCTTTAAGTCTTATAACCTAATGCTTTGATACCAACCTGTGATGCCCCTAAATCTGGGTACTTTCAACCCATAGATATGGTGCTACATGGTACTCATAACAATACATTTATTCCATCGAAACAACATTAAAATGATTATATTTACTACATTCTTATTACAATAGTAATAAATCCTTTCCTAGGTTCTGTAACCAAATATATTCTTCGTTTGTTCTAATATAATTCATACAAACATACTAGTCTATTATAGGATAATCTACTTATCCATCTTAGCCTTGCCTTTATCTTTACTAGAACCCTCGGTTCGCTCGGCCTTAGCTGCAATCATAGAATTCAAGCACGAAGTGAGCATAACTACCTCAGCAAGTCTAGCAATATATAGTACCAGTACCACATCGATAATTATATGATTATTCTTCAATAACTGAACAAGTAGCTATGAAGTACTATAAAATAGTAAAATAGCACTTTTCATCTCATAAAATAATTCCATAGTACATATAGCAACTTACGAATTCTGAGCAGGTCAAAAGACCATGAACATTCTCTTTTGGTTTTCATTCATGAAAAAGGATAACCTGGCACTAAGTCTATAAGTTCAATATATCTTACGAGCACCTCTAGGTGATTAGCCTATAGTACTCTATGTTGAATAACACTCATCTGTTAAACATATTCACGTTTAAGTTTTGGCAACCTCGCGTGCCCATCAAATAATCGATGTAAAATACATTTGTTTTTTCATACTCAAGCTTACCTTTGAATCCGTACCAAACAGTAGGCATAGGATAGCGTTAACAATACTATATCAAAAGACTTGTAAATAAATCAATCAAACTCTTAAGATTAGTCTAGTCGAGTTAAAACTGGCATCGACTTTTTCATAAAAACAATCCATGCATCTACAACATGAATCACAAAAAACATGGCTAACACGAAGGTTAGACAAGCGTTAAGAAAACTTGCCTTCAAGCGTCTTCAGTTAAATATTCAACAGTTCTTGATCTTTACAATTTCTACATGATATATTCACATAGCACACTACAATTAGCTACCAAATAATCTACTCACATTGTCTTTACCAACTTCTTTCTCTTTTATAACTTAATTGAATTTATTTCATAAATAAAACTCGATTCGAGTTACTATTCTTCCTTACAGCTTATTAATGTTCTCATGTCCCTGAACCAATACTCAATGACCCTTGGTTAAATACCATAGTAATTGAATACGATTTACCTTCTCATACTCTGCGTTATTCATTTAATTACTATTAAACAACGTTAATTTCCTAAAGTCATCACTATATATACGATATAAAAATGGTCTTACCATGCATACTAACTATATACACGTCTCCTAATTGTCTTGCAATAATTTGGGTTCATAAACAACTAAATCAGACATCTCACCTCTCTCGGCCCTGCGACGCCATCCTCAAGTTCATCATTGCCGCTGCGGCGCAATTAAGCAGTGTTTAAACCCTCGTCTCAGAGCTACGGCGTGAGACTTCCTATGCATAAGTGGCACTGTGGCGCCAACTAATAATAGCCCATCCCCAAAACCTCTGATTGTGCATTTGAGGTTTCTAAGCTTCAGGGTGGCAAGCAGTGAAGGTATTACTACCGAGCCATTGAATTTTTTTTAAATTTTCCAATTCAATTCTTTCCGGACTCCTAATTTGGTCGTTATAAGTCAAAATTGGCTCATTCAAAAGCCGTTACCTTACACATACCATGTACTTCGATTTCATCTGGATAAAAGTAGTTTTCAAATCAGTTAACAATGAATTCACTATTTAACTTTCTATTACACATTCGTTTAATATTCGTGAACGTTCATAAATCATTTCTTTGTTTTAAGTCAAAATTCGACCATTCTTGAGTCCATGACTCTTAAATACGTTTTTCTACGTTATGCCAACAAAAACTAGGGTTTTCGAGTTAAACGGCAACTTTTGACTATTAATCCGGGAATTCTATGATTTTAACATTTAACGCCTAATTTTCATAAATTTTGCCATAACTTCGTTACTCGAGTTTTATACGCCAAATCAAATGGAACCAATCCATTGATTCATCATCTATAACCTAACCAAGCAATATGCACATAACCTATATATGATGGTTTTTAATTTGTCCATCAACAACCAAATCAACGCTTAATGGTTTTCATCGATTAAACTCACTTAAATGCTTATGATTCTTACTTATACGTGGCTTATCAATGTTTTAATCCACTAATAGTCGTCCTTATTACTTCGAAAGAGACATGCTCCACCAATTCATACTTCTCTATAAAAAATAAATAGAAAAGGATCGAAGACTAAGGTTTATATATTATTAGCTTAACGTTCTTCGCGTTTTGAATAAAACTTGAATGTTTTTCTTTGGATCCTTGTGATTACTTGTTAGTGCTTTTTTCTCTCCCTCAATATATTGGTTCAAGTTTTTAAAACAATAAATGAACCACCCTAGCTTTCTTTATATAGAAAATCAAATGGAGGGAAAAATGGTCAATCGATCCACCTCCTTACTATTCATTTCTTAGTCACCAAGTAAACCACTTGACTTGGCCACCAAGTGGCCGGCCCACATGGCCTTTTAGGTCCCACATGGGTTGTGACGCCCCCAAATCTGGGTCCCTTCGATCCTCGGATCCGGTCCGCCACGATACTACTATCGTCAAACTATTATATCATTTATTCATAACTTGAATGAATATATCTTGCTTATTACAATTTAAAATATAAATTCTTTCCATTACCAGGATCTGCACAATGACCCCAACCTTTATAAGTTTCTAATCTTGGTCATTTACTATTCCTGTATTACATCATATTCGATGTTATATAAATATGCGGAAGAATTTAAACTTTTTCAATCTCCTTCGAAAATAAATCCTTTATTGATATCTTAACTTGAATCAATTACAAATCCCTGAATCAAATTATGTTATGATTCCTTCTATTCAAATTACTGTATAAAAATTTACATCTCAATTCGAATTTCACTATGTACCGCCTAGTACAACTTTATAGCTTAGCATGTATTACACATAGTAAACTACTATCATATACATCTACTAGAACCTAAACATGGTTCAAGAGCATCTAGTTAAATAATAAATCAATCTCTTTCGATACCATTGAATTTTATCAATCAAATAGCACGTAACCTTTACCGTGTATCCTTAACCTGCAAAAATGGTTATTTGCAAGGGTGAACTCGACTGCCCAACAATTCTAACCGTTTTCATGCAGCACGTGGCATATAATAACATATACAGTTCATGCATTCATAATCGATTAATATCTACTATGCATGTAACTTCTCACATAACATGTAAGACTCCGAATTTTATGAAATAAAAGTATTCAATTTTTCTTAAAATTACAATTCAGTAAATGGTTAAATTGATAAAAAGTAAATTTTAAGGGTGATATATGAAATTTTTTTCAAAATAAGCAAGTGGCTATAAAATACTTATTGTTGTCGGGGAATATTCGTTTGGTCGTGGAATATTCTTTTTCATTTGAGAATATTACGATGCGATGGTAAGTGACCATTTTAGGGCCCCATAATGAGAATAACTGTCGGATGAAGAAAACGACAAGTTTGAGTTTTTATATATAACAACATAATTGTTACCGTTAACACTATTGAATTACCTGGTGGTTAAAATATAGTAATACGCTTGGTTGCACAGTAGCACACGGTATTGCACAGTATTTTTGAATTATTGATTCTTACGTAAGAAGGCACTACTCAATAATTGTTACAGTAATTATTGTTTAATATTTTATTTTATTGATTTAATAATTGTTGCGTTGATATTTTATATTATTGTTGTTTCAATAATTGTCACGGCACAGTATTTTCCATTATCGGATCAATAATTCATATTATTTGGATAATATTATTAGATAGCATTATTGGCAATGTCTAGAAAGTTCTGTGAAGAAGAGGTTTCGTCATCTAATTGCGCGTCAGTAAGGAGAAATCCTTATCGGAAAGTCCCTTCTTTCTTGGGAACGGCCTGGTTGTCATTATTGTGATTCTGTATTATTATTTGTGAATAATTATTTATTGATTTATATGATAAAGAAATATATATATTTATATGGATATAAATGAAGGATGGGGAAATATTTATTTTATGTGATTATAAATGAAGGAATTAATGCTGGGGTGTTTTATTAGTATTTTGTCGAAATGAAGAATGAAATTTGAAAATTTTCAAAAAATTAGTTTATTACTTGATTTTGTAAAATCTATAACTCTTTGTGTATAATTAGTTAGGAGATAAGACATATATCAAAAGAAAGCCCTAGCAGTAAGCTAAATGCAGAAATTTGAATCACCCAAAAAATCTTTGTGGATATTTCGTGGTGACTGTTTGAATGAAACTGGTCCAAAGGACTCATAGTCTGAAAAATCAGTGTTCCTAAGCTATATTGCGTGAGTTATAAATTTAGATCCGACCGTTGGATCGTTGTGACTTTTGGATATGTTATACATATAAAAGTTGAGTATATGTCCACAAATTTTGTACCGTTAAAAATTAACGTATGATTTGTTATGAATTTTAAGAGGTGACTGATTCAAAAATTATTTTTATAAATGATTTTGGTGGAAATTTCTAGAAGGTGGGACACACTTTTGGTTGTTGTGGATGGTGGATGATTTCTGGTGGGCCCCACTTGTAGTGGCTAATATTTGGGTCAAGGAAGCATGCGTTAAAAAAAATAATATTATTATTTTATTATTTAGTCTACTATGGCGTTCTAGCATTTTCCTATAAATAAGTGCTAAAGTTAGAATTGAAAATCACACTAGAAACATAAGTTTTTTCTCTCTATATTATCGAGCATACTTCTGTGAGTATTTAGATACTTTGAGAGTTGCTATTCAGTGCAAGTTTCCTTCGGCTTTACATCCGATATTCCTATCGTAAAATCGCTCTTTTGAGGTAAGGATTGTAAGGGTTATTATGTTTTTCGGGCCAGTAATTTTTGGACCTTCAAAAATTCTAGAAAAATTTAAAATAATAATTTGATGAGTTTTCTAGATTGTGTCCAAAAATGGCGATTTTTGGATGTATAGATTAAGAGTTATGAATTTTATAGGAAAAGATTATTTTAAAAGTAAACCCTTATAACTCCTTGCGGTTAACTCCAAAATTGGTGAAATATTTATTGGGAGTACATATGTATATAATGTATACTCTGTAAATTTGAAATTTTTGGAAAACGTATGATTTATGATAAATGTCTAAATATTAGTAGATTTTGGCCATATAAAAAATAGTAAATGAATTTTAAAAATTCGAGAAAAATATATGTTCAATATGGGACTATATTCTGCTAAATCCCAGAAAAGAAAATTTGTTTGTACTGATTTGGTATTTTTCATGAAAATGAACTAGTTATGAGTAAATGAATTAAATATGTTATGTTAAGTAAGAAAATCGAAAAATAAGATTTTATGGCTTGAGAATCCTATATAAGGTATATACAGATTTTTAATGAGAGTTTTGGTTATTGGTAATGAAATCTTATGAGTTTGGCATTTTAGGATGATTAAATGTATTAATTAGTAAAGTGTAAACAAATAAAATAAATTATTTATAAGTTTAAGAAATGATTAAAATATATTTGTAATATTAATAATATTAGATTATGAGATTATTAAGTGATTTATAACATTTGGATTAAGGTGTTGTAAATATTGATATAGTTATTATTGTGAAACTTTATCTTTTCGTGTTGGGATTATTTTTCATGAGTTACTATTCACGACAAAATTGGTTTCTTTTTCTGACCAAATTATCGTTGATTTATGAATCTTACTCTTGAAATTAAATGTTGTTGTTGATCATATTATTTTTATTATCATATATAACTATTTATTAACCCTAAGGATGATATTTCTCTTTGACATGAGTGTAAAGATGAGTAGATTATTGGTATGATCGTGACTATGGGTTCTCTTTAGCCAGTAGTGCAAAGATGAATTGTTGACTGGTATGATCATGACCATTGAATTTATAATTGAATATCTTTAGCTTAAGTGCAAAGATGAATTGATCAACATGGTTATAATTATTGTTTATATAAATCTTGAAATGATTATATATTTCTTTGAGATATTAATATCTTTGGCCCGTAGTGCAAAGATGACATGTTGTTGAATATCTTTGGACTGTGGTGCAAAGATGAATTGTTGATGAATATCTTTTGCCCGTAGTGCAAAGATGACCTGTTGTTTAACATCTTTGGCCCGTGGTGCAAAGATGACCTGTTGCTGAATATCTTTGGCATGTAGTGCAAAGATGAACTGTTGATGAATATCTTTGGCCTGTAGTGCAAAGATGAACTATTGTTGAATATCTTTGGCCCGTAGTGCAAAGATGACCTGTTGTTGAATATCTTTGGCCCGTAGTGCAAAGATGAATTTATTAGTATGATTATGAACAGGAACTGTGATTTGGTATAACCATTATCTTTGATGTTTCAGGTAAAGACAGGTTATGTAAATTATCTTCGTCCTAGATGAGAAGAGAAATTTAGAACCACAAATATGATTATGAGTTATTCACATGATTGTGGACATGAACTATTGATTGATGTTACATGGATAAAATATTGTTGGTGAAATTTTAACATGGAGAAGATAATAGACTTCATGGTCTATTTGATTCTTCTAATGGATTGTTCATTCCGCTGCAACTATGGTTGAAAAGTTTTATCATCTACTATATGTTCTAAATCTCTGATTTATTACTGATGAAGGCTATTGAAAATTTAATTATCTTTAGTCGTAATATTCTTTACTGAGCTAGTTGTGCTCACCCTTTTGCTTCACAATTCCTTTCAGGTATTAAGAGTGTTGTCGGGTTGAGCGGGGATAAAAGGGGAATAGAACGGTGGTCTATAGCTTTTGAGGTTCTCCCTAAATAGTATGGAAATAATTTTATTGAGAAATTTAGAAATGTGTGTGGTATTGTATACGTCATTTGATACTTAATTTTGGTGAACCGAATAGGGTGAGATGAACCCAACGTTGGAAGGGTGTTTTTCCACTATCATACAAGATGTCTAATGACATACAACCTCGTGTTATCATAAGACAGGGTTGTGCACATCCACTTGCTGAATATATCTACGAGCACTACCTATATGATCTTGGAGTTTGGTTGAAATATAATTTTTAATTGCAGGCAGTATAGATAGTTATATGTCAAGATAAGACTCACCATTGGAAAGAACATGACAGTAATCTTCTCGTTTTTCTTTGGGGTCTATTGGGTCAACCAAGGATAATTCTGTGGGCATATGATATCTATCATAACCTAGACGCATGGCCTCCCATGTACGAAGGTTTTCTTGAGCATTTCCCAAATATTTTAATTTCTAAAACAGTTATTGATTGTACCTTTATATAAGGTGCCATTGTGACGTGCTGTCTAAGTTGGTGTCCAGAGTCACAGTTGGTATATATTTGTATCAAAACTCAAAACATGTGTTTTTGTATTATGTACGACAGTTGTAGTAATAAAGTTGTGGTTGTTTTCTATACCATGTATTTGGCGACTCAGAATAGGTTGGATGGATTGGACCTATTTTGGGGCGCCACATGATTGGTATCGAGCTTAGGATATGATCTCATGAGAGATCCGAGATTAGAACTAGGAATGGAGAGGCGAGTAATATCCTTCGCTAGTGTGTGTCCTACCTAAGCTGAATTTTCTTACTTAAATTGACAAATTGTGATGTGTCAATTAACCTTTGTTTTGAAGCTGTATTCTAGAATGATATCTGAAATACAGGAGATGAGTAATGGAGAAATCATGAGGACAGGGAAGATGGAATCTGAAATGAAAGCAAGGTATTCTCAACTCTTTGAAATACTAGGTACGTAAATTTCGGGGACGAAATTTCATAAGGAGGAGAGATTGTAAGACCCCGAATTTTATGAAATAAAAATATTCAATTTTTTTATAATTACTATTCACTAAATGGATAAATTGATAAGAAGTAAAGTTAAGGGTCATATACGAAATTTTTTTCTAAATAATCAAGTGGCTATAAAATACTTATTGTTGTCGGGGAATATTCATTTGGTCGTGGAATATTCTTGCTGTCGGAGAATATTTGTACGACGACGTAGCCATTTATGGGCCCCATAACAAAATAACTGTCGGATGATGAAAACGACAAGTTTGAGTTTTTATAAATAACGACGTAATTGTTACCAGAATTAACTTTGTTGGATTACACGGTGGTTAAAATACTGAGAATCTGGCGTGGTTGCAAGGTAGCATGCAGTATTATTACAAGTATTTTTGAATTATTGATTCTTACGTAAGAAGGCACTACTCAATAATTGTTACAGTAATTGTTGTTTAATATTTTATTTTATTGATTCAATAATTGCTGCGTTGATATTTTATATTATTGTTGTTTCAATAATTGTCACGGCATAGTATTTTCCATTATCGGATCAATAATTCATATTATTTGGATAATATTATTAGATAACATTATTGGCAATGTCTAGAAAGTTCTGTCAAGGAGAGGTTTGGTTACCTAATTGCGCGCCAGTAAGGAGAAATCCTTATCGGAAAGCCCCCTCTTTCCTGAGAACGGCCTGGTTGTCATTATTGTGATTCTGTAATATTATTTGTGAATAATTATTTATTGATTTATATGATAAAGAAATATATATTTTTATATGGATATAAATGAAGGATGGGGAAATATTTATTTTATGTGATTATAAATGAAGGAATTAATGTTGGGGTGTTTTATTAGTATTTTGTCGAAATGAAGAATGAAATTTGAAAATTTTCAAAAAATTAGTTTATTACTTGATTTTGTAAAATCTATAACTATTTGTGTATAATGAGTTAGGAGATGAGCCATATATCAAAACAAAGACGTAGAAGTAAGCTAAATGTAGAAATTTGAATCACCCAAAAATACTTTGTGGATATTTCGTGGTGACTGTTTGAATGAAACTGGTCCAAAGGACTCATAGTCCGAAAAATCAGTGTTCTTAAGCTATATTGTGTGAGTTATAAATTTAGATCCGACCGTTGGATCGTTGTGATTTTGGGATATATTATACATATATAAGTTGAGTATATGTCCACAAATTTTGAACCGTTAAAAATTAACGTATGATTTGTTAGGTGACTGATTCAGAAATTATTTTTATAAATAATTTTGGTAAAAATTTCTAGAAGGTGGAACACACTTTGGGTTGTTGTGGATGGTGGCTGATTTCTGGTGGGCCCCACTTGTGGTGGCTAATATTTGGGTCAAGGAAGCATGCGTCAGAAAAAAAAAATATTATTTTATTATTTAGTCTCCTATGGCGTTCTAGCATTTTCCTATAAATAAGTGCTTAAGTTAGAATTGAAAATCACACTAGAAACATAAGTTTTCTCTCTATATATTATCGAGCGTATTTTTGTGAGTATTTAGATACTTTGAGAGTTGCTATTCAGTGCAAGTTTCCTTCGGCTTTACATCCGATATTCCAGTCAGAAATACTGCTCTTTTGAGATAAGGGATTGTAAGGGTTATTATGTTTTTCAGTTTCATAATTTTTTGGACCTGCAAAAAATTCTGGAAAAATTTGAAATGATATTTTGATGAGTTTTCTAGATTGTGTCCAAAACTGGCGATTTTTGGATGTATAGATTAAGAGTTATGAATTTTATGGGAAAAGACTATTTTAAAAGTAAACCCTTATAACTCCTTGTGGTTAACTCCAAAATTGGTAAAATATTTATTGGGAGTACATGTATATAACAGAAGTATACTCTATAAATTTTGGAATTTTTGGAAAAACGTACAGTTTATGATAAATGTCTAAATATTCGGCAGTTTTGGCCATATAAAAAAAATAGTAAATGAATTTTAAAAATTCCGAGAAAAATATATGTTCAATATGGGACTATATTCTGCTAAATCCCAGAAAAGAAAATTTGTTTGTACTAATTTGATATTTTTCATGAAAATGAACTAGTTACGAGTAAATGAATTAAATATGTTATGTGAAGTAAGAAAATCGAAAAATAGGATTTTATGGCTTGAGAATCCTATATAAGTAATATACAGATTTTTGATGAGGGTTTTGGTTATTGGTGATGAAATCTTATGAGTTTGGCATTTTAGGATGATTAAATGTATTAATTAGTAAAGTGTAAACAAATAAAATAAATTATTTATAAGTTTAAGAAATGATTAAAATATATTTGTAATATTAATAATATTAGATTATGAGATTATTAAGTGATTTATAACATTTGGATTAAGGTGTTGTAAATATTGATATAGTTATTATTGTGAAACTTTATCTTTTCGTGTTGGGATTATTTTTCATGAGTTACTATTCACGCATACAAATTGGTTTCTTTTTTCTCGACCAAATTATCGTTGATTTATGAATCTTACTCTTGAAATTAAATGTTGTTGTTGATCATATTATTTTATTATCATATATAACTATTTATTAACCCTACGGATGATATTTCTCTTTGACATGAGTGTAAAGATGAGTAGATTATTGGTATGATCGTGACTATGGGTTCTCTTTGGCCAAGAGAGTGCAAAGATGAATTGTCGAATTGGTATGATCGCTTGACCATTGAATTTATAATTGAATATCTTTAGCTTAAGTGCAAAGATGAATTGATCAACATGGTTATAATTATTGTTTATATAAATCTGAAATGATTATATATTTCTTTGAGATATTAATATCTTTGGCCCGTAGTGCAAAAGATGACATGTTGTTGAATATCTTTATTCAGTAGTGCAAAGATGAATTGTTGATGAATATCTTTGGCCCGTAGTGCAAAAGATGACTGTTGTTTAACATCTTTGGCCCGTAGTGCAAAAAGATGACTCATTCTTGAATATCTTCGGCATGTAGTGCAAAGATGAACTGTTGATGAATATCTTTGGCCTGTAGTGCAAAGACGAACTATTGTTGAATATCTTTGGCCCGTAGTGCAAATATGACCTATTATTGAATATCTTTGGCCCGTATTGCAAAGATGACCTGTTGTTGAATATCTTTGGCCCGTAGTGCAAAGATGAATTTATTAGTATGATTATGAACAGGAATTGTGATTTGGTATAACCATGATCTTTGATGTTTCAGTTAAAGACATGTGAGGTATATTATCTTCGTCCTAGATGAGAAGAGAAATTTAGAACCACAAATATGATTATGAGTTATTCACATGATTGTGGACATGAACTGTTGATTGGTATTACATGGATAAAATATTGTTGGTGGAATTTTAACATGAAGAAGATAATAGACTTCATGGTCTATTTGATTCTTCTAATGAATTGTTCATTCAGCTGCAACTATGGTTGAAAAGTTTTATCATCTACCATATGTTCTAAATCTCTAATTTATTACTGATGAAGGCTATTGAAAATTTAATTATCTTTAGTCATGATATTCTTTACTGAGCTAATTGTGCTCACCCTTTTGCTTCACAATCCCTTTCAGGTAATAAGAGTGTTGCCGTGTTGAGCGGGGATAAAAGGGGAATAGAACGGTGGTCTATAGCTTTTGAGGTTCTCCCTAAATAGTACAGAAATAATTTTATTGAGAACTTTAGATAAGTGTGTGGTATTGTATACGTCATTTGATACTTAATTTTGGTGAACCGAATAGGGTGAGGTGAACCCAACGTTGGAAGGGTGTTTTGCCACTATCATACAAGATGTCTAATGACATACAACCTCGTGTTATCATAAGACAGGGTTGTGCACATCCACTTGCTGAATATATCTACGAGCACTACCTATATGATCTTGGAGTTTGGTTGAAATATAATTTTAATTGCGCATGTAGAGATAGTTATATGTCAAGAGAAGACTCACCATTGGAAAGAAATATGATAGTAATCTTCTCTCGTTTTTTTCTTTGGGGGTCTATTAGATCAACCAAGGATAATTTTGTGGGCATATGATATCTATCATAACCTAGACGCATGGCCCCCCATGTACGAAGGTTTTCTTGAGCATTTCCCAAAAAATTTAATTTTTAAAACAATTATTGACTGTACCTTTATGTAAGGTGCCATTGTGACGTGCTGTCTAAGTTGGTGTCCAGGGTCACAGTTGGTATATATTTGTATCAAAACTCAAAACATATGTGTTGTTATATTTTGCACGACAGTTGTAGTAATAAAGTTGTGGTTGTTTTCTTTACCATGTATTTGGTGACTTAGAATAGGTTGGACGGATTGGACCTATTTTGGGGGCGTCACAGTTGGTATCAGAGCTTAGGGATATGATCTTTGGTGGAGATCCGGGATTAGAACTAGGAAAGGAGAGGCGAGTAATATCCTTCGCTAGTGTGTGTCCTACCTAAGCTGAATTTTCTTACATAAGTTGGCAAATTGTGATATGTCAATTAACCTTTGTTTTGAATCTGTATTCTAGAATGATATCTGAAATACAGGAGATGAGCAATGGAGAAATCATGAGGACAGGGAAGATGAAATCTGAAATGAAAGCAAGGTATTCTCAACTCTTTGAAATACTAGGTACGTAAATTTCGGGGACGAAATTTCATAAGGAGGGGAGATTGTAAGACCCCGAATTTTATGAAATAAAAATATTCAATTTTTTTATAATTACTATTCAGTAAATGGATAAATTGATAAGATGTAAAGTTAAGGGTGATATACAATTTTTTTTTTCAAAATAAGCAAGTGGCTATAAAATACTTATTGTTGTCGGTGAATATTCGTTTGGTCGTGGAATATTCTTGCTGTCGGAGAATATTTGTACGACGACGTAGCCATTTATGGGCCCCATAATAGAATAACTGTCGGATGATGAAAACGACAAGTTTGAGTTTTTATAAATAAAGACATAATTGTTACCGTTAACACTATTGGATTACCTGGTGGTTAAAATACAGTAATACGCGTGGTTGCCTGCAGTAGCATTACCAGAATGCATGTATTTTTGAATTATTGATTCTTACGTAAGAAGGCACTACTCAATAATTGTTACAGTAATTGTTGTTCAATATTTTATTTTATTGATTCAATAATTGCTGCGTTGATATTTTATATTATTGTTGTTTCAATAATTATCAGGGTACAGTATTTCCCATTATCGGATCAATAATTCATATTATTTGGATAATATTATTTGATAACATTATTGGAAATGTTTAGAAAGTTCTGTCAAGGAGAGGTTTGGTCACCTAATTGCACGCCAGTAAGGAGAAATCCTTATCGAAAAGCCCCCTCTTTCCTGGGAACGACCTGGTTGTCATTATTGTGATTTTATAATATTATTTATGAATAATTATTTATTGATTTATATGATAAAGAAATATATATTTTTTATATGGATATAAATGAAGGATGGGGAAATATTTATTTTATGTGATTATAAATGAAGGAATTAATGCTGGGGTGTTTTATTAGTATTTTTTTGAAATGAAGAATGAAATTTGAAAATTTTCAAAAAATTAGTTTATTACTTGATTTTGTAAAATCTATAACTCTTTGTGTATAATGAGTTAGGAGATGAGCAATTTATCAAAAGAAAGACTTGGAAGTAAGCTAAATGTAGAAATTTGAATCACCTAAACATTCTCTGTGGATATTTCGTGGTGACTGATTGAATGAAACTGGTCCAAAGGACTCATAGTCCGAAAAATTAGTGTTCTTAAGCTATATTGCGTGAGTTATAAATTTTGATCCGACCGTTGGATAGTTGTGATTTTTGGATATGTTATACATATATAATTTGAGTATATGTCCACAAAATTTGAACCGTTAAAAATTAACGTATGATTTGTTATGAATTTTAAGAGGTGACTGATTCAGAAATTATTTTTATAAATGATTTTGGTGGAAATTTCTAGAAGGTGGGACCCACTTTTGGTTGTTGTGGATGGTGACTGATTTTTGGTGGGCCCCACTTGTGGTGGCTAATATTTGGGTCAAGGAAGCATGCATTAGAAAAAAATATATTATTTTATTATTTAGTCTCCTATGACGTTCTAGCATTTTCCTATAATTAGGTGCTTAAGTTAGAATTGAAAATCATACCAGAAACATAAGTTTTCTCTCTCTATATATTATCGAGCTTATTTTTGTGAATATTTAGATACTTTGAGAGTTGTTATTTAGTGCAAGTTTCCTTCGACTTTACATCCGATATTCCAGTCAGAAATACTGTTCTTTTGAGGTAAGAGATTGTAAGGGTTATTATGTTTTTCAGTTTCGTAATTTTTTGGACCTTTAAAAAATTCTGAAAAAATTTGAAATGATAATTTAATGAGTTTTCTAGATTGTGTCCAAAAATGGCGATTTTTGGATGTATAGATTAAGAGTTATGAATTTTATGGGAAAAGACTATTTTAAAAGTAAACTCTTATAACTCCTTGCGGTTAACTCTAAAATTGGTGAAATTTTTATTGGGAGTACATGTATATAATGTAAGTATACTGTAGAATTTTGGAATTTTTGGACAAATGTACGATTTATGATAAATGTCTAAATATTCGGCAGTTTTGGCCATATAAAAAATAGTAAATGAATTTTAAAAATTCGGTGAAAAATATATGTTTAATATGGGACTATATTCTGCTAAATTTCAGAAAAGAAAATTTGTTTGTACTGATTTGGTATTTTTCATGAAAATGAACTAGTTATGAGTAAATGAATTAAATATGTTATGTGAAGTAAGAAAATCGAAAAATAAGATTTTATGGCTTGAGAATCCTATATAAGGTATATGCAGATTTTTTATGAGGGGTTTGGTTATTGGTGATGAAATCTTATGAGTTTGGCATTTTAGGATGATTAAATGCATTAATTAGTAAAGTGTAAACAATTAAAATAAATTGTTTATAAGTTTAAGAAATGATTAAAATATTGTTGTAATATTAATAATATTAGATTATGAGATTATTAAGTGATTTATAACATTTGGATTAAGGTGTTGTAAATATTGATATGAATATTATTGTGAAACTTTATCTTTTCGTGTCGGGGTTACTATTCATGAGTTACTATTCACGAGTTACTATTCACGACAAAATTGGTTTCTTTTTCTGACCAAATTATCGTTCATTTATGAATCTTACTCTTGAAATTAAATGCTGTTGTTGATCATATTGTTTTTATTATAATATATAATATTTTATTAACCCTAATGATGATATTTCTCTTTGATTTGAGTGTAAAGATGGGTAGATTATTGATATGATCGTGACTATGGGTTCTCTTTGGCCAGTAGTGCAAAGATGAATTGTTGACTGGTATGATCATGACCATTGAATATCTTTAGCTTAAGTGCAAAGGTATATTGATCAACATGGTTATAATTATTGTTTATATAAATTCTGAAATGATTATATATTTCCTTGAGATATTAATATCTTTGGCCCGTAGTGCAAAGATGACACGTTGTTGAATATCTTTGGCCTGTAGTGCAAAGATGAATTGTTAATGAATATCTTTGGCCCGTAGTGCAAAGATGACCTGTTGTTGAACATCTTTGGCCCGTAGTGCAAAGATGACCTGTTGCTGAATATCTTTGGCATTTGTGCAAAGATGAACTGTTGATGAATATCTTTGGCCTGTAGTGCAAAGATGACCTATTGTTGAATATCTTTGACCTGTAGTGCAAAGATGACCTATTGTTGAATATCTTTGGCCCGCAGTGCAAAGATGACCTATTGTTGAATATCTTTGGCCCGTAGTGCAAAGATGTCCTGTTGTTGAATATCTTTGGTCTGTAGTGCAAAGATGAACTGTTGATGAATATCTTTGGCCCATAGTGCAAAGATGAATTTATTAGTATGATTATGAACAGGAACTATGATTTGGTATAACCATGATATTTGATATTTCAGGTAAAGACAGGGGATGTAAATTATCTTCGTCTTGGATGAGAAGAGAAATTTAGAACCACAAACATGATTATGAGTTATTCACATGATTGTGGACATGAACTGTTGATTGATATTATAGGGATAAAATATTGTTGGTGGACTTTTAACATGGAGAAGATAATAGACTTCATGGTCTATTTGACTCTTCTAATGGATTGCTCATTCCGCTGCAACTATGGTTGAAAAGTTTTATCATCTACCATATGTTCTAAATCTCTGATTTATTTCTGATGAAGGCTATTGAAAATTTAATTATCTTTAGTCATCATATTCTTTACTGAGCTAGTTGTGCTCACCCTTTTGCTTCACAATTCCTTTCAGGTAATAAGAGTGTTGCAGGGTTGAGCAGGGATAACAGGGGATTAGAACGGTGGTCTATAGCTGTTGAGGTTTTCCCTAAATAGTATGAAAATAATTTTATTGAGAACTTTAGATAAGTGTGTCGTATTGTATACGTTATTTGATATTTAATTTTGGTGAACCGAATAGGGTGAGGTGAACCCAACGTTGGAAGGGTGTTTTTCCACTATCATACAAGATGTCTAATGACATACAACCTCGTGTTATCATAAGACAGGGTTGTGCACATCCACTTGTTGAATATATCTACGAGCACTACCTATATGATCTTGGAGTTTGGTTGAAATATAATTTTCAATTGCAGACAGTGGAGATAGTTTATATGTCAAGAGAAGCCTCACCATTGGAAAAAACATGATAGTAATCTTCACTTTTCTTTGGGGTCTATTAGGTCAACCAAGGATAATTCTGTAGGCATATGATATCTATCATAACCTAGATGCATGACCTCCCATGTACGAAAGTTTTCTTGAGCATTTTCCAAAGATTTTAATTTCTAAAACAGTTATTGACTGTACCTTTATGTAAGGTGCCATTGTGACGTGTTGTCCAAGTTGGTGTCCAGAGTCACAGTTGGTATATGTTTGTATCAAAACTCACAACATATGTGTTGTTGTATTTTGCACGACAATTGTAGTAATAAAGTTGTGGTTGTTTTCTGTACCATGTATTTGACGACTCAGAATAGGTTGAATGGATTGGACCTATTTTGGGGGCATCACATAACAGACATAGAGGTTTATATCACAAGTATATCATCAAAGCTCAACTTTTACATTTCATACATATCTCATACGCATTTCATACATAACAACATTTGCATAGAATAATATAGCTCAACTAACAATTATCGAATTCATATAACAAACAGGAACTGAAAGTATTGCCTGATTGGTAGTTTATGAACTACGACTTAACTGCTTATAGTTATCCGTACTTCATGTATTCCTACACAATTATATAATCATGGATTCACATCCATTAGTCATATATTTCATATAGTTTCAATGTAATAATATTGTTACATTGTTCTTTAACTAGGTTCGTAAAACCTACACTTCACTTTCTCATCATACGCTTAGAATAGCTAGGTATGTATAGTATACCTTAGTCACCCGTACATGACATCTACATTCATATTCATCTATCACACACTTGACTCGCTCTGTGTTCGACACATTTAGAACTCATATAGTTAAGTTCAACCGTACACACAAACGTCTAACTTAGTTGTAACTTTATACAACATCACCTATATAGCACAAATCAGATTGTAAGACATCACAAATTCAAACAACGTATCGTTGCTTTATATCGTGAAAACATTCCTTTGGATTTTAGCATTTTGAAAGTCCTAATTAACATTCATCTCTATCACATAGCATGATTCCTACACATTTCATAGCATAGTGGTCGCATACTACAAGTTAAAGTAATCATATAACTTAACTGTCAGAAATCAGATTACACTATCTCAGTTGTTGCCTTGTGGTTCTTGTCCGGCTTGAACAAAACATTCATACATGATATATTTTGTCATGTTAAGGTCTTGTTATGCTTCTCAAGTCAATCTAGGTTCCCTCTTTCATAACATAACTCCAAATTGATCATTTCAACAAGTTAAGGCCATCCGAGGTTGATGAGTGAGTTTTATGCCCATGAATTAGATACATTCGGACTTAATTTATTGTTGTTCTCAAGTCTTTTAGAATAGTTTTTAAGTGTTTGTGTCTATTCATGCATGTTTTACATTGTTTTGTAGGAATTGGGACAAAAGTTACTTGGATCGACGTTTGGAGTGTCTTGATTCGCGTTTTCGGCTTACCATTTACACAACAGTCACTTCAGAGCCAATTTGAGTATTGATGCAGACATTATTTCGAAATCCTTAAAGAAAGAAAGTTGTAGATCTACTTCTCCTCTTTTCGGAACATCTTATATCATCGAAATCGGAGTTCAGACGAAGAAGTTATGGCTATTTTTCCAAAGGACGTCAGAGCAGAAAATGTCAGTGAATGGGGCCAGCGCCGGGGTGCCCAAACCAAGGCTAATTGGAGCGCCGGGGCGCTAGGGGACAGTTTCTCAGTGCCGTGCCCAGCGCTAGGGCGCTAAGGAAGGTCCTGGCAAGGCTTGAACGCATTTTGGGGCGAATTTTGACACCTTTTTGACTCCAATTTGGATTGGGTTTGTTCCTAAGCTAAAAATTTAACTTGTAACCTATAAATACATGATGTAAGGCATAAAATAAATGGAGATTATATAGATTTGACTAGATAAAACACTCCATTAGATTAGAATATAAACCCTAGTTCTTAATTAGCCATTGAAGATTGAAGCAAATTGAAGAACACTGAAGATCAAGAGCAAGCGAGAAAAGAGGGGAGCATCGATTTCACGACAATGATTCTATTCTCTTCTCTTATCATACTTTTATCTTTTAATGTCTATTCAGTTGTGGATTCTTGGTTTTAAATCATTAATTATGAACTAACTCTTTTATTAAGATTTCAATTGAACCTTTTATAGCTATAAATTAGTTATTTGATTTATTCCAATTATTTGTGTCAAAGTGATTTGTTTATCTTGCCTTATGCTTATTGATTAATTATCTGATCAGTAATTACCTTGTTACTCGAGAAGGAATTGAAAGAGGAATTCTAGGGTTAGAACTGGGCATGATATCATGTGACTTAGTTATTTGCAAATTAAATAATTAGGTTTGTGAATTGAATGGAAATATCTGTTCACCGCATGTAACAAATAAGGAATTGGGATTGAAAAGAGTCTAATTCAATTATTTTGCATAGGAATATAGCAAGATTAATCTGGATTAAATAGAAGGCAATTGATCGCTTGGAAAAGGACTTTTGGCATTTGAGAATTCCTGTTAACAATTCAGTAGGCATAAATATTGGGATAATTGGATAATTGATTTAAAGTTCATAATTGGGGATATTGAAGTCTTAATCCTTATTTATCTGAATTCATTCAAATCTTAGTTTTGTTTATTTGATTTATTTTAGAATAATTTCTTTTAATTGTTAATTTAGTTTTCTTAATTAGAAAAATCACAATTTGCAATTATTTAAATAAAATTGATTTGGTTATGAGTTAGTATTTGGTAATTTTTATTAAATAATTCTTCGTGGGAACGATACTCTACTTTCACTTTATTACTTGTTGACCGTGTATACTTGCACATATTCATTGATTGCAAAATCGATCAACAAGTTTTTGACCCCCCAAACTTAAACCCTTGCTTGTCCTCAAGCAAAAACACAAAAGAACTAAAAATAAACAAACTAATTCGACTACATGAATGCATATGCATGATCTACTTTCTAATATACCTACGAACCCAGTAATAAATCAGTATGATATATAGCAACAGACCTCAAAGATACCAATGATACTCAAACAATATATCTAATCAAGTCAAAGTCCATAACTCTAACCAATTAGTCAATCCAAACATGTCATCACCCATGTTGTGCATGTGTGCTTGTTAGCCATTCTAACCAACCACAATTCAAGATAATCACATAACAAACTTCTTAGAAGGAAAATTTCAGTTCCAATTCAATTACTTTTGTGAACATAACAACTCCGGTTAAAACTAAGCAATTACCAAGTCTTAGGGTAAATACAAGATTTATTTATACTTTTATTCAACCACGAGGGCATTTTTGCTCTTTCTTGTGTTTTATTTATTCATTTTTTTATTCACATAGCTGTGCAATGTCTTATTCCCTTAGGCTTTTCAGTGCTACCTTAACGAGCTTTCGACCAACGACTCCCAAGCCATTAAGACCTTAGGGCGCTAGGTGTAAAGACAATCTCCTCGGGCTTACTTACTCAAGTAACAAAGGCCACAAAACTAGACAAGCATGCCACGATGTTTATTCTCTTTTTTTTTCTTTTTCTGGATTTTCTATTTTTTTTTCTTTTCATCATTTCTTTTCTTTTTTTCTTTTTTTTTCTTCATTTTTTTTTCATTTTCATTTTGTATATATATATATCCCATAGATTCCCCTAAACTCAATCTTTTACGTCATTCCAACCTTTACCGCCAATTCACTAATTTCCTTAAATTTTAACCAAGATTTTCCTTCAGAAACAAATTATGCACCCCTTGAACCAAGTGGATTAAAACAGTTAAACTTTAAGTGTTAACCGGTTACATAAGTTTAAGACAGGCTCAGATTATCATCATGATTAAAATTAGAACTCATCATCAATTATCAACATTATTGAAGTTAACATGCAAAACTAATCTTATCATAGGCCGAGCTAAGACCACACCAACCTATCACATAGATTCATGGAAAAAAATGCAATTATACTACATGAACACATACTAATGCAACACATATATGAATATACAAATAACTACCATGTATTATATGCAACCTAAAAAAAACAATGCTAACACAAAAAAATGAACTACCATGCAGATAACTAACTATATGCAGTACGACACTAAAATGCTCCCAAACTTAAACTAGACATTGTCCTCAATGTTTGAAATAGAAAAAAAATAAAGCAGAGGACTTCCCTGAAAATATAACAATCTTCCTCCTTGTCCACTAAGTTTGGAGAATAGGCTAAGCATATGGAATAAATTGGGCACCACACTTGAATTTAACTTGAGTAACCTGTAAAATCATGATAGAAACAATTTTATTAAATTCTAAATAAATGCAAATTCAAAACTACTAATATAAAACCTAATAAAAACTAAAAATAAAAATTAAACTTGGGTTGCCTCCCAATAAGCGCTTGTTTTTATAGTCTCAGCCTGACTTCTTCAATTCTCTATCCAGTTCCCCTACAAAAATTGAGGAACCCTCCATCCATCAGTAGCAATGTCTCTTTTGGGAAGTTCCCATTAGCAAAAACCCTTGAATTGAAGTCACCTAGCATGCTCTTTGTAGATAGGTTCCCTATTAAGAACGTCCAACAACTAGGTGTTTTCTCCATTATGTCTATGATCAGATTGGGGCATTGAACCTTAATAAACATAATGGGATCTTCCTTTATCTTCTCCTTTTCATCCCACCATGACTCCACAACTGTACTAGCTCTTACGTCACAAAGAGCTTTGCCGACGACATGACTTCCAATTGGGGATGGTTTAGCAAAACTGCCCAGATTCTTGAACTTTGGTGGAGAAGGTACATGGGACACTATCAAAATTGGCTCATCTACATTGGTACTCAAAGTTAGATCTTTGCCGATCTCCTTTTCTTGGTCTCCAAGTCTTTCTTCTCTTTCAACATCTATATCATTTGGCACATCCGGTTGCAGATTTGGTTCGGGCTCACCATCAGTCTCGGAACTCATATCATAGAGCCAAGTGTATTGAGTACAAATGTTTGAGGCATTGGTTAGTTGTTCCGTTTGGTTCGTAAAATTTTGACTCAAATATCTCTTGATTAATCCTCCTCTCCTCACATGAAGCTATGTACTTGGACAAAACTTCCTCCAAATTTGAATGTTCTTCCTGTTGTAGTGGAGGTGGACACAAGAAATCCGGTGGGTACGTTGGACTTGGAGCATAAAATTGATCTTGATGAGTATGTTCCATGAAACACCTTGGCTTTTCACATTCATATCTACTTGACTCAATAACTTATCTTGTTCACCGATCCTTTTGTCAGTAGCTAAAATGAATTTTTCCAAAGCTTCTTCCAAACTTGTTTTCCTCTCTGGCTGTTATTGAGTCTAATTTTGAAATCCGGATGTGTTTTGTTGTCTAAGTGCTTGAGCTTGATTGTTACTCCATGAAAAATTTGGGTGATACCCCCAATCCTGATGATAGTTGTTGGGATAGACATAATTGTTGGGGTAATCACCACCATATTGTACCGGCTCGAAACTGTTGGTGCATTGATGACTCATATGATTTCCAGCACAATAATCACAAGTAACCGCCATACTTTGTCGACGTTGAGCTTTAATAGCTTCTACCATCCTCGAAAGTGTCTCAATCTGTGCTGACAATGCAGAAAGTGCCGCGAGTCTGTCAATCTTCGCTCCCCTTGGCTGAGTCATTCTTGCCATCCTTCGACTCTGTTGGGCTGCGATAACCTCCAACGTCTTCGAAGTTGCCTCAATTTGTATTGGCTTTGTAGAAGATGTATTAGGTCCATCAATCCCTGTTTCCCTTGGTTGAGCCATGAACGTGTATGGCCATTGATACTCAAAGTCATACATAGTACTTGAAAAGAGAGAAATATAGGAAGATAATTAAAAATAAAAATAAAAATGTTTAAATTAAGACTAATTTGATTGAAATTAATATTGGTAAAAATTATTAAATTAATTCCTAAGAATCTGCGCCTTAAAAACTTGTTGGTCGATTTAGAATCAATGAATACGCAAGTATATACGATCAACAACAAGTAATAATGTGAAAGTAGAGTATCGTTCCCACGAGGAATTATTTAATAAAAATTACCAAATACTAACTCTTAACCAAATCAATTTTATTTAAACAATTGCAAATTGTGATTTTTCTAACTAAGAAAACTAAATTAACTAATTAAACTGAATTTCTTTATAAATGAATTTAAATAAATAAAGGTTAAGACTCCAATATCCCCAATTATGAACTATAAACTAATTATCCAATTATCCCAATTATTATGCCTAATGAATTGTTAACAGGAATTCTCAAATGCCAAAAGTCTTTTTCCAAGTGATCAATTGCCTTCTATTTAATCCAGATTAATCTTGCTATATTCCTATGCAAAACAATTGAATTAAACTCTTTTCAATCCCAATTCCTTATGTGTTAATGCGGTGAACATATATTTCCATTCAATTCACAAACTTAATTATTCACTTTGCAAATAACTAAGTCACATGATATCATGCCCAGTTCTAACCCTAAAATTCCTCTTTCAATTCCTTCTAGAGTAACAAGGTAATTACTGATCAGATAATTAATCAATAAGCTCAAGACAAGATAAATAATTCAATTTGACATAAATAATTGGAATAAATCAAATAACTAATTTATAGCCATAAAGGGTTCAATTGAAATCTTAATAAAAGAGTTACTTCATAATTAATGAATTAAAACCAAGAATCCACAACTGAATAGACATTAAAAGATAAAAGTATGATAAGAGAAGAGAATAGAATCATTGTCAAAGAAATCTAATGCCCCTCTTGCTCTCGCTTTCTTGATCTTCAAGTGTTCTTCAATTTGCTTCAATCTCCAATGGCTAATTAAGAACTAGGGTTTATATTCTAATCGATAGAGTTTTTTCTAGTCTAATCTATGTAGTCTCCATTTATTTTATGCCTTACATAATGTATTTATAGGTTACAAGTTCAATTTTTAGCTTAGGAACAAACCCAATCCAATTTGGAGTCAAAAAGTGTCAAATTCGCCTAAAACGCTGGCGTCCAAGCCTTGCGGGACCTTCCCAAATGCCCCATGTTGTTGGGCATGACTCGAGAAGCTGTCCCCTAGCACCCCGGCGCTCCAATTAGCCTTGGTTTGGGCGCCCCGGCGCTGGCCCCATTCTCTGACATTTTCTGCTCCGACATCCTTTGGGAAAATGGCCATAACTTCTTCGTCCGAACTCCGATTTAGATGATTCAAGATGTTACGGAAAGAGGAAAAGTAGATATACAACTTTTATTCTTTATAGATTTCGAAATAAGGTCCGGATCAATAATCAAATTGGCTTTGAAGTGACTGTTGTGTAAATGGCAAGTCGAAAACGCGAATCTAGCCACCCCAAGCGTCGATCCAAAAAACTTTTGTCCCAATTCCTACAAAACAACGTAAAACATGCATGAATAGACACAAACACTTAAAAACTATTCTAAAAGACTTGAGAACAATAATAAATTAAGTCCGAATGTATCCAATTCATGGGCATAAAACTCACTCATCAAATACCCCAAACTTAAACCCTTGCTTGTCCTCAAGCAAAAACACAAAAGAACTAAAAATAAACAAACTAACTCAACTACATGAATGCATATGCATGATCTACTTTCTAATATACCTACAAACCCAGTAATAAATCAGTATGATATATATCAACAGACCTCAAAGATACCAATGATACTCAAACAATATATCCAATCAAGTCAAAGTCCATAACTCTAACCAATTAGTCAATCCAAACATGTCATCA
Organism: Panax ginseng; assembly: GCA_020205605.1. Lineage (NCBI taxonomy): Eukaryota > Viridiplantae > Streptophyta > Magnoliopsida > Apiales > Araliaceae > Panax > Panax ginseng. Next base: position 77,520,271 of record CM035130.1, read on the forward strand.
CCCATGTTGTGTGTGTGTGCTTGTTAACCATTCTAACCAACCACAGTTCAAGATAATCACATAACAAACTTCTTAGAAGTAAAATTTCAGTTCCAATTCAATTACTTTTGTGAACATGACAACTCTGGTTAAAACTAAGCAATTACCAAGTCTTAGGGTAAATACAAGGTTTATTTATACTTTTATTCAACCACGAGGGCATTTTTGCTCTTTCTCATGTTTTATTCATTCATTTTTTTTATTCACATAGCTGTGCAATGTCTTATTCCCTTAGGCTTTTTAGTGCTACCTTAACGAGCTTTCGACCAACGACTCCCAAGCCATTAAGACCTTAGGGCGCTAGGTGTAAAGACAATCCCCTCGGGCTTACTTACTCAAGTAAAAAAGGCCACAAAACTAGACAAGCATGCCACGGTGTTTATTCTCTTTTTTTTCTTTTTCTGGATTTTCTATTTTTTTTTCTTTTCATCATTTCTTTTCTTTTTTTCTTTTTTTTTCTTCATTTTTTTCTGTTTTTTTTATTTTCATTTTGTATATATATATATATATATATATATATATATATATATATCCCATAGATTCCCCCAAACTCAATCTTTTACGTCATTCCAACCTTTACTGCCAATTCACTAATTTCCTTAAATTTTAACCAAGATTTTCCCTCAGAAACAAATTATGCACCCCTTGAACCAAGTGGATTAAAACAGTTAAACTTTAAGTGCTAACCGGTTACATAAGTTTAAGACAGGCTCAGATTATCATCATGATCAAAATTAGAACTCATCATCAGTTATCAACATTGTTCAAGTTAACATGCAAAACCAATCTTATCATAGGCCGAGCTAAGACCACACCAACCTATCACATAGATTCATGAAAAAAAATGCAATTATACTACATGAATACATACTAATGCAACACATATATGAATATGCAAATAACTACCATGTATTATATGCAACCTAAAAAACACAATGCTAACACAAAAAAATGAACTACCATGCAGATAACTAACTATATGCAGTACGACACTAAAATGACGCTGGGGCCTTTTTGGGAAATTTTCTGCTCTGACGTCCATTGGGAAAATGGCCATAACTTCTTCGTTCGAACTCCAATTTTGATGATTCAAGATGTTCCAAAAAGAGGAGAAGTAGATCTAGAACTTTCATTCTTTATGTTTATCGAAATAAGGTTGACATCAATACTCAAATTGGCTCTGAAGTGACTGCTGTGTAAATGGCAAGCCGAAAATGCGAATCTAGACACTCCAAACGTCGATCCAAGTAACTTTTGTCCCAATTCTTACAAAACAACGTAAAACATGCATGAATAGACACAAACACTTAAAAACTATTCTAAAAGACTTGAGAACAACAATAAATTAAGTCCGAATGTATCTAATTCATAGGCATAAAACTCACTCATCAAAGGTCATGAAACCACAAAGTCTAACATGCTTGCTCTCTAAACATACAAGGTAGTTATAAAACTCATACTAGGCATGCTTGTGAGTATTCATAACTCATAGATGAATATTTCATATAGTTCTTGCACTTTGCAAACTTTAACAAATTTTAACAAATTTGGGTTTTATATAACCATTACATGCCCTTAGGCTTAACACATCATCCATGTCAAGTACTATAGCTTAGGACAGTACTATAAGTAGGTTACCAAAAATCAGAGAGCAACTAAAATGTCCAGATCAAATCGTCTCAGTAAATATTATTCTGCTACTGAGGTTAGGCTTAGGACTTCTTGGTAATTGTCTTCATCCCTTGGATAGACCAAAGTTGAATATTTTCTTGTTTCAGTCCAAACTTTAATACACATATACAGTTATACTTAACATGCATACACTTTAGAGGTCTTTACATACTTGTATGACCACTTCAAGTTCAACCTTATATGTTAGGGACTTTAGTTTAGGATTTTCACGAAATCAAAACTAAATATGGTTATGTAATCATGAGGTGTACTAATTAGACTTATGTTCACATAAAGAGGTCACATAATCTGTACTACACATGCTCATAAATATTCATATCTATTACTCATAGCTAGCATCGTTTAACACTTTAAAACATGCTTTAACCTCATGTTTGGTTCGCTTCCATTATGTTTAACATATACAACTTATGTTTAAAGACATAATGAACATAACATGGCATCTCGAGCCTTTAAAATCTAAATACTCATATAATGCAACCTAAGTTCAAAAACATGCTCGAGGTTGCCCTTGAAATCATTTTTCATGAATGATGCAATATAGCACATATAAATCATATCTAGGGATATTATAGACATAACATGACTTATAAATCCTTTAGAATCTAGATATCCTTGTGATGCAACTAGATTTTAAAAATATGTTCAAGTTTGGTTTTGAAAATACTTTAAGCTTGAACAATGCCACTCAACATATACAAGACAACTTCAAAGCTCTAAACATATGTAGTCAAGTCATGTTAATCATGCTTGCAAGATCAGAATGTATAGAAAGTAGCACTTATGCACCTAAGTTCTTTTATACTAAGTTTTTTATAAAAAAAAATTCACACAAGGTCTAACGAGTTTGATTATGGTCAATGGAACCATGTACACTATAGCATGCTCATTTAGTGTAGAAATCAGTTATGTTAACATCTTTCTAAGTTCCGAATCTATATCTTGTAGCATTCATGTCTATTAGCTTACTATACTTGAAAATTTCTTTAACACAAGACTTAGAAAGTTTAGTCATGGATAAGAACACCATAAACATTATACCAAGCTCATTTACATCTGAAATCAATCATGTATATCAACCACTAAGTTCAGAACTTGTAAAACATAAGTTTCAACAAAGTTTGTTTTCAAGACTTAAAGTCTTTGATAAAGGTCTTCTACCAAATCATGTTGGACACTTCACATCAAATAAGGAAACTTTATAACACATGTCATACCTATTTCTCATGTATATATAAATCATAGAATCAAGTTAGCAATAATTTAACCCAATGAAACGAACCGGTTCTAGGGTCTACAGCACTGCCAAGCACCCTAGTATAAACTAGTAGCAATTGTGCCATCCCCCGAACTGCACCAAAGAATATACTACTGCTTTATAGAGTCTGAAACCAAAGTTGATTCTTTCTTAATAATCATTCTTAAACTCAGTCTTAGAGGTTCTAAACAGGTATTCACCCTTCACTAATACTTTGATAACCCAATTCCAAATCAATTTATAAGAATCTAGTAGAATTTCCAAAATTTGTAAACTTTGAAATTAAGTTTCTAAAACAAGAGTTTACCTTCTGAAGAGCTTAGTTTCCTTAATTTCTTCCCTCTGAAATAGCTAGACTCTTATTTTAACAACAAACACTCACACTCTATTTCTCAGAACTTTAACAAACAATATCAACAACGTAAAACTGAGAATTAGAGCTGCTATTTAAAGAGTAAGGGTGGACTGGGTATTGGATTTTCATGGAAGATTGAAACCAGAGGGTGAAGGAAAAACACACTGGTTTACTAAGAGTTGCTCAACCACTCCCCATCAGCCATTGCCATAGCTAATGATTACAGACTTGGAAGTTACGTATTTGAGAGTGTAGGTTACTGTTCATTGTACCTTGCTCAACTGATGATCTTTAGATTACAACAACATGCTTCATTTTGGCTCAGTTAGTTACCTTAACTTCCAAATGTAATTTTAATGTACAATTTGTTACCATATTAGAAAAAATTAGGGATTATTTATGTACTCACATCATATAATCCATGTATTTTAAATACATGAAATAAAATAACGCAGTCAGGTATTATTGCCCGGGTAGTTCCATAATTATTTTTACTACTCTCAAATCCACATAATAACATTATTCAATATTAATGTTTATTTAAACATTTAATTTCTAGAATACACAAATATTTCATCATTTATGTATTAAAATTACATATGATTTCACTATACACTAACTACCTCATTTTATTGCAATATACTCCTATTGTATGGTTTATTAATGTCACACATATCACATAAGTGTTCCATTTCTTTTCTATAGAAGAAAAATCACATTTCTCCAATCGATCATCATTGGCAAGAATAAGCGCCATTTATCTTCTTGGAGGGCGCACTGCTACTGCCAGCACTCTCGACAAAGGCTAAACCGGTTTAGCTTCCAGCCAGTTCCAACGTTTATCGCCATACTAGTTTTACACGACATGAATTAATGTCCACATGAGTGATATTGCAAATCTAAGAGTGTATTCGTTCCGTATGTGAACTCACATATTCATACCCAATTAATCTTCCTAATTCTCTTTTAACTCACTTAGTGAATTTACTCATTTGACATTATGTTACACATAATCCTTAATTCACCATTTACGACCTTTATACGAGTCCTTAGTATATATTTCATGAAATCACACTATCACAACTTACTCAGATTTTTCCATACCCGGTAACAAGGCTTATCCTCACAGACTTGAAATGGCGCAAGACTACGCCATACCAAAATCGAGAGCGCACAAGTTTCGCTTTAGCGTAAATGAGACCTACACTTCTAAATACTTTACATGTGACGCCCCCAAAATAGGTATACATCACCCATCTTGAGTCGCCAAATACATGGTACAAATACAAATAAAAACTTAATTATAAAACTATCGTGTAAAATACGACAAAACATATACTGTGAGTTTTAATACAAATATTGTCATCTAGACAATATCCACACTCAATGGAGTCCTCATTACATTTATTATCACACTATTTTATAGAATAGTGAGGACTACTATGACACCATCTCGGACCATCACTCCGTTCCCCGACTAGTCTTGGCTATGTTCTCATTTCCTGAAGAGAACAATGAAAGAAAAAGGGTAAGCTCAACTAGCCCAGTAAGAAATATTATGACTAAGATAATGCAGGATAAATTATCATTAGCCTTCAACAATGTTAAACTGATAAAATACAATAGACATCAAGTTTAACTGCAGCGGAATAAGCAATCCATTAGAAGAGTCAAGTAGAGCATGATATCTACTATCCTCTATAATTTAAGAATGTTTTCATCAATTTTTATCGCTGAGACACAACTAAATAAATAAACCACGTCATCGAATCATCCATGCACTACGAGCCAAGGATATTCATTAAATCATCAATGGTCATGACTATACCGAATAACCCCTGGTCATAATCATACCAAAAACTGTCCATCAATGCACTACAGGCCATTGAGGACTTTTACCACATCGTTTATAACATTATAGGTCATGATTACACCGAATGTTCCCTGGTTATAATCATACCAAGTCCATCTCTCCACGTAAGCCAAAGATATACAACTATAAAACCAATAATAAACAGTCCATCTTTGCATGTAAGCCAAAGATATACAATTCAATAATCAACAGTCCATCTTTGCACGTAAACCAAAGATATACAATTCAATAATCAACAGTCCATCTTTGCACGTAAGTCAAAGATAACTTTCATTACCATATGAGCATGAAGATGATGACAATGATATAAGCATTAACCAAACGAAAACAAGGATAAATATTAAAGACTTTAAATTTATCCAAATATTATCAACCACTTAATAAACTTTTAATATAATATTATTAATATTATAACAATATTTTAATCACTTCTTAAACTTATAAACAATTTATTTCAATTGTTTACACTTTACCAAATAATGCATTTAATCATTCAAAAATGCCATACTCATAAGATTTCATCACCAATGATCAAATCCCTTATAAAAAAATTTGCATATACCCTATATAGGATTCCCAAGCCATAAAATCCTATTTTTCCAATTTTGTTACTTCACGTGACATATTTAATTCATTTACTCATAACTAGTTCATTTTCATGAAAAATACCAAATCAGTCCCAAAAATATTTTTTTTTGGGATTTAGCAGAATATAGTCCCATATTGAACATATATTTTTCTCGTTATTTTTAAAATTCATTTACTATTTTTCATATGGCCAAAATCATCAAATATTTAGACATTTATCATAAATTGTACCTTTGTCCAAAAATTTCAAAATTTACAGGGTATACTCCTGTTATATACATGTACTCCCAATAAAATTTTCACCAATTTTGGAGTTAACTCAAGGAGTTATAAGGGTTTACTTTTGAAATAGTCGTTTCCCATAAAATCCATAACTCTTAATCTATACATCCAAAAATCGCCAACTTTGGACACAATATTGAAAACTCATCAAATTATCATTTCAAATTTTTCCAAAATTTTTGAGGGTCAGAAAAATTTCGAAACTGCAAATGAATTTTTACCCGCCATGCGGTAATCCACGTAAACATATCATTTTCACAATTTAATAAGGAATGAATACCAAGGATCATTCACCATGCATGTGGTAATCCACATAGACAGGTTATTCCAACAGAATAATAAAGAATGGAATAACAGAAGAATTCACTATGCATGCGATAGATCGCATGACATATTATTCCCAATGTAATAATAAATAATGTAATTTGGTCGTACAGAACGCATTTATACGTGATATTCGATAGAATAATAAAGAATGGAACCAAGTCATGTGTAAACGCACAGACAGGATATTCTGATATAATAATAAAGAATGGAATAATAGAATAATTTCACCATGTATGCAGATTAGCATAGTACAAAGTTATTCCAACATAACAATAAATAATGGAATAATGAAGAAGAATTTCACCATGTATACTAGGTGAGTCCGGCGTAGATACAAAGTTATTCCAATGTAATAATAAGGAATGGAATAATAATAGCTCTTCATGAATACGAAAAAAATAATACCCTTATCTTAGAATAAAGTGGATCTTTGGAATAGAGAGGTAGTAGCAGACTTCTTCTTCTTTCTTTTTATAATTTCTCTCTATAATAAATGCTCTAAAGCTTTAGTGAATTGGTGAGAAATGAAGGAAGAATGAGCTCTATTTATAGGAAAATATATTTTTGATAATTGCACATTTTGGGGATCAAAATATTACAGTACAATACCTCCAACTTTTCTTTCATTTTTAATTTAGTCCTGCAAGTATTATCAAACTTGCACCACCTCCCCTAATAGTAAATAATGTGAATCAATAGTTCAATCATGTGAATCAATAGTTATAATCATGTGAAAATACGAATTACAGTATAGTACCTCCATCTATACCTCCATTTTTAACTTAGTCATGCAAGTATTATCAATCTTTCACCAACTCTCCTAATAGTACAAGAATGTGATTCAATAGTACACACATGTGAACAAATAGTTATATAAGCATGTAATTAGTAGCAATTAATTGCTCATTTACCCGATTAATTACCCGATTTATCAATGTAACCCCTAGACATCAATTATCATCGGAATAGATGTCTATTTCCACTAACACTAATAATCCCAACACAATGGAACTCAATTTCATCTTTAATCAAACACGAACTTATTCATCATTAATATTATAACTCACAATATTTAACAACCAGGTCGTTCACAGGAAAGAGGGGGCTTTCCGATAAGGATTTCTCTTTATTGGCGTGCAATTAGATGACCAAACCTCTCCTTGACAAAACTTCTAGACATTGTAAATAATGCAATTTAATAATAGAAATAACTTTGTCGTCTCAATTATTGACTTAATAATATATCATAAATTATGTAGATGATACTGTGACAATAATCGAATCAATAATATGAGAGATATGATGCAGCAATTACTGTAGCAGTAATTGAGTATAACTGAGTGACTTCTCACGTAAGCATAAATAATCAATACCGTGTGCTACTATGCAACCACGCGTATTACTTTACTTTTACTACCGAGTAGTTCACTAGTTTTAACGGTAACATTTTCGCCGTTATTTTTATAAAAAGATAATCCTGTCGTTTTCTAACGACGACAATACTTCCGTTGTGGTGTCCACCAATGATTGTGCCATTGTACGGATATTCCCCCATAAAAAGAATATTCCCCGACCAATCGAATATTATATAACCACTTGCTTACTTTGTAAAATTTATAAATATTACCCACAACTATAACATTATATCAAATCCACACCATAATATTCAAAAAAATATTTTGAGAAATTTAAATCTTTATTCATAAAATTTTGGGTCTCATAATCTCCCCTCCTTATGAAATTACGCCCTCAAAATTTACGTACGTACCTGGTATGCCGAATAGATGAAGATACCTTGACTTCATTTCAGATTCTAACTCTTGAGGTATAACCTTTGAGTGTTGAATACGATCCTTCTTATTCAAGATTTTAACACGTATCTCCTCATACGTTAAATCTTCTGCTATCTCATCTAGTTCTAATTTAATAATGTGGTTTGGGTCATCCACATATTTACGTATCATCGATACGTGAAAAACATTATGAACACGTGATATACTTGGCGGTAAAACGAGTCTATAGGCCATAGTTCCTACTCAATTAAGGATTTCAAATGGGCCAATAAAATCGAGGGTTGAGATAACGCCTTCTTGAACCTTCTTCTTCACATTCATCAGATTCGGGTGTGTAGCTTGAGCGGCTTTAACTTTATCAATTAAAGTCGATTCTACTCGTATATTCGTTATCTTCACGTGGGTCCCTAGAATCTTTTACTCTACCTTCATCATTTGTAAGTTATACGAAATGAGTTTTTGTGTTAACAACATCGCACTTGTAAATGCATACGATCTTCTACTCAACGCGTCAGCTACCACGTTCACTCTTCCACGATGATATTGAATGGTATAATCGTAATCTTCAACAGATCGAGTCAACGTCTTTGGTACATTATACGATCGTTTTAGGTAAAGAAATATTTGAGGGTTTTAGAAATGGGTTTTGTACTCGGGTCAATACAAAATTCGATTTCACACTCTAGGGGTAAGCTAAGAAGTTCTTTGAGAATACGTCAAGAAATTTATTAACGATAGAAATATTATTTAAAAATGGTGACTCTCATCCAAGACTTGGATAACACATGAAGTGAATGTTTCTACTAACGAAGTTTCAACCAACAAGTTGAAGTCTAACTTTTCTAGAGTTAAATTTAAACATTGAGCACACGCAAGAGTGATAAAATAATGGGTAGAACCAGTATCTAATAATTTATAGACTTCGCAGGAATTTATAATTAACCAACCCGTGCTAACTTCGTTCGGGTTACTCACTTTTTGAGAAGTCACGAAAAATGCTATCCCTAAAACCATCGACTTTGTTTTGTCCATATCCGCCTTTGGTGCAATCGTCCCAGCTTGACTTGACTTTGGTGCACGACAAAATCGGGCTAGGTGACCTTCTTTTCCACAATTGTAACATTCTTTGGACTGCATCACGTAGTTTGGACTGATATGTCCCTCCCCTCCGCATTTGAAGCATACAATTGGTGGTCGTTCTCCTTCCTTGAAAACGGGTGTTGGTGCTGCTGTCTTTCCATCGTTGTTGAACCTTCTCTTCTTGAAATTTCCACTCCTATTATCTTGGCCATGATTACCACCGAAGTGGTTACCATTCTTGGCATGATAATTTCTCCCACGATGGTTATCATTGTTCTGATGGCCGTTGCCACCGGTACGATTATTATCGTTGCCTTTTGGTTGGGCTGGTTCATTATCGTGCTCCAATAACTGAGCCATATTCAGTACATCTGATTACAAACATAATTTGTGAGAAATGAGGTATTGACGTATATCGGGTTTCAAACCTCTTAGAGACATTCTCTCCTCATTATCGACCAAATGGGATGCAAACCGGGATAACTCCGCAAATTTAGCCTCGTATTGCGACACGGTCATATTTTTTTGCTCCAACTTGATAAACTCCATCTCTTTCATGTGACGAATACCTTCGGGAAAGTACTTGTCGTTGAACAGCTCTTGGAATTTCTCCCAAGACATCTTGAGTGCGTCAGACTGGGTATGTTTTACAGATTCCCACGAGTAATCTGCCTCTTCACGCAACATAAAGGTGGCGAAGGGAACCTTTTGATTCTCTAAGATTCCCAAGACATCAAATATCTTGGTTATCTGCTTTAACCACGTCTCCGCCTTAAGTGGTTCTGGCTTTCCCAAAAACTCCGGTGGTCCCAGCTCCTTGAGCTGCTTAGCGGTGATCGACCATGGGTTGCCATTTTTTCCACCTATATTTGGAACAGGAGTCACTCTTACCTGATGTTGGATGAATTGGATAAAGCCTCTGAACATCCCATCGTTCATCATCTGATCAGTGTTGTTATTTACCTAAGGATTATTATCTTCCTGTTGCACATTATCCTGGGTATTGATCGTTGGTGACTCAACGGTCTTATTTGCTTCATTGCTGATCTCAACATTTTCAGATGCCATTTTCAAACACTGTCACAAAACAAGGGTTAATTGGCATATCACATATTATCCCTATACTCTGACCGACCAATTAAATACCAAATAAACTTAGGTAGGTCATACTAGCGAAGGAATTCTCCGTCTCTCCCCTCCTAGTTCTTGTCTCACATCTCAGCCAGGGATCATATCCCTAAGCTTTGATACCAACTGTGACGCCCCCAAAATAGGTATACATCACCCAACTTGAGTAGCCAAATACATGGTACAAAATACAAATAAAAACTTAATTATACAACTGTCGTGTAAAATATGAGAAGACATATGCTGTGAGTTTTAATACAAATATTGTCATCTAGACAATATCCACACTCAATGGAGTCCTCATTACATTTATTATCATAATATTTTATAAAATAGTGAGGACTACTATGACACCATCTCGGATCATCACTCCGTTCCCCGACTAGTCCCGACTACGTTCTCATTTCTAGAAGAGAATAATGAAAGCAAAAGGGTGAGCTCAACTAGCCCAGTAAGAAATATTATGACTAAGATAATGCAGGATAAATTATCATTAGCCTTCAACAATGTTAAATTGATAAAATACAATAGACATCAAGTTTAACTGTAGCGAAATAAGCAATCCATCAGAAGAGTCAAGTAGAGCATGATATCTACTATATTCTATAATTTAAAAATGTTTTCATCAATTTTTATCGCTGAGACTCGGCTAAATAAATAAACCACGTCATCGAATCATCCCTGCACTACGTGCCAAGGATATTCATTAAATCATCAATGGTCATGACTATACCGAATAACCCCTGGTCATAATCATACCAAAAACTGTTCATCAATGCACTAAAGGCCATTGTGGACTTTTACCACATCGTTTATAACATTATAGGTCATGATTACACCGAATGATCCCTAGTCATAATCATACCAAGTCCATCTCTGCACGTAAGCCAAAGATATACAACTATAAAACCAATAATAAACAGTCCATCTTTGCACATAAGCTAAAGATATACAATTCAATAATCAACATTCCATCTTTGCACGTAAGCCAAATATATACAATTCAATAATTAACAGTCCATCTTTGCACGTAAGTCAAAGATAACTTTCATCACTATATGAGCATGAGGATGATGGCAATGATATAAGCATTAACCAAACGAAAACAAGGATAAATATTAAAGACTTTAAATTTATCCAAATATTATCAACCACTTAATAAACTTATAATCTAATATTATTAATATTATAACAATATTTTAATCACTTCTTAAACTTATAAACAATTTATTTCAATTAGTTACACTTTACCAAATAATACATTTAATCATTCAAAAATGCCATACTCATAAGATTTCATCACCAATGATCAAATCCCTTATCAAAAATCTTCATATACCCTATATAGGATTCCCAAGCCATAAAATCCTATTTTTCCAATTTTGTTACTTCACGTAACATATTTAATTCATTTACTCATAACTAGTTCATTTTCATGAAAAATACCAAATCCGTCCCAAAAATATTTCTTTTATGGGATTTAGCAGAATATAGTCCCATATTGAACATATATTTTTCTCGGAATTTTTGAAATTCATTTACTATTTTTCATATGGCCAAAACCGACGAAAATTTAGACATTTATCATAAATTGTACCTTTGTCCAAAAAATTTAAAATTTACAGGGTATACTTCTGTTATATACATGTACTTCTAATAAAAATTTCACCAATTTTTGAGTTAACCACAAGGAGTTATAAGGGTTTACTTTTAAAATAGTCTTTTCCCATAAAACCCATAACTCTTAATCTATGCATCCAAAAATCGCCATCTTTGGACACAGTATAGAAAACTCATCAAATTATCATTTCAAAATTTTCCAGAATTTTTGAGGGTCAGAAAAATTTTGAAACTGCAAATGGATTTTCACCCGTCATGTGGTAATCCACGTAAACAGATCATTTTCACAATTTAATAAGGAATGGATACAAAGGATCATTCACCATGCATGTGGTAATCCATATAGACATGTTATTCCAACAGAATAATAAAGAATGGAATAACAGAAAAATTCACCATGCATGTGATAGATCACACAGACAGGTTATTCCCAACAGAATAATAAATAATGGAACCAGGTCATGCGTAAACGCACTGACAGGATATTCCGACAAAATAATAAAGAATGGAACCAAGTCATGCGTAAATGCACAGACATGATATTTCGACAGAATAATAAAGAATGGAATAATAGAAGAATTTCACCATGTATGTGGTACTTCGCATAGACAGGTTATTCCAACATAACAATAAAGAATGGAATAACAGAAGAATTTCACCATGTATACTATGAGTCCGCGTATCTGAGTTATTCCAATGTAATAATAAGGAATGGAATAATAATAGCTCTCTTCATGAATACGAAAAAAATAATACCCCTTATCTTAGAATAAAGCTGGATACTGGAATAGAGAGGTAGCAGACTTCTCTTCTTCTTTCTTTTTATAATTTCTCTCTATAATAAATGCTCTAAAGCTTTAGTGAATTGGTGAGAAATGAAGGAAGAATGAGCTTCTATTTATAGGAAAATATGGTTTTGATAATTGCACGTTTTTGGGATCGAAATATTATAGTATAATACCTCCAACTTTTCTTTCATTTTTAATTTAGTCCTGCAAGTATTATCAAACTTACACCACCTCCCCTAATAGTAAATAATGTGAATCAGTAGTTCAATCATGTGAATCAATAGTTATAATCATGTGAAACTACAAATTATAGTATAGTACCTCCATCTATACCTCCATTTTTAACTTAGTCATACAAGTATTATCAATCTTGCACCAACTCTCCTAATAGTACAATAATGTGATTCAATAGTACACACATGTGAACAAATAGTTATTTAAGCATGTGAATTAGTAGCAATTAATTGCTCATTTACCCGATTAATTACCTGATTTATCAATATAACCCCCAGACATCAATTATCATCGGAATAGATGTCGATTTCCACTAACACTAATAATCCCAACACAATGGAACTATCAATTTCATCTTTAATCAAACACGAACTTATTCATCATTATTATTATAACTCACAATATTTAACAACTAAGTCATTCCCAGGAAAGAGGGGGCTTTCCGATAAGAATTTCTCTTTATTGGCATGCAATTAAATGACCAAACCTCTCCTTGACAAAACTTCTAGACATTGTAAATATTGCAATTTAATAATATGAATAACTTTGTCGTCTCAATTATTGACTTAATAATATATTATAAATTATGTAGATGATACTGTGACAATAATCGAATCAATAATATGAGAGCTATGATGCAGCAATTACTGTAGCAGTTATTGAGTATAAATGAGTGACTTATCACGTAAGCATAAATAATCAATACCGTGTGCTACTATGCAACCACGCGTATTACTGTACTTTTACTACCGGGTAGTTCAATTGTATTAACAGTAACACTTTCGCCGTTATTTTTATAAAAAGATAATCCTGTCGTTTTCTAACTAAGACAATACTTCCGTTGTGGGGTCCACCAATGATTGTGCCATCATACGGATATTCCCCGACAAAAAGAATATTCCCCGACCAATTGAATATTATATAACCACTTGTTTACTTTGCAAAATTTATAAATATTACCCACAACTATAACATTATATCAAATCCACACCATAATATTGAAAAAAATATTTCGAGAAATTTAAATCTTTATTCATAAAATTTGGAGTCTCATAATATCCCCTCCTTATGAAATTTCGCCCTCAAAATTTACGTACGTACCTGGTATGCCGAAGAGATGTGGATACCTTGACTTCATTTCAGATTCTAACTCTTGAGGTATAACCTATGAGTGTTGAATACGATCCTTCTTATCCAAGATTTTAACACGTATCTCCTCATACGTTAAATCTTCTGCTATCTCATAGTTCTAATTTAATAATGTGGTTCGGGTCATCCACATATTTACGTAACATCGATACGTGAAAAACATTATGAACACGCGACATACTTGGCGGTAAAACGAGTCTATAGGCCATAGTTCCTACTCGATCAAGGATTTCAAATGGGCCAATAAAATTGAGGGTTGAGATAACACCTTCTTGAACCTTCTTCTTCACATTCATCAGATTCGGGTGTGTAGCTTGAGCGGCTTTAACTTTATCGATTAAAGTTGATTCTACTCGTATATTCGTTATCTTCACGTGGGTCCCTAGAATCTTTTACTCTATCTTCATCATTTGTAAGTTATACGAAATGGGTTTTTGTGTTAACAACATCGCACTCGTAAATGCATACGATCTTCTACTCAACGCGTCAGCTACCACGTTCGTTCTTCCACGATGATATTGAATGGTATAACCATAATCTTCAACAGCTCGAGCCAACGTCTTTGGCACATTATACGATCGTTTTAGGTAAAGAAATATTTGAGGGTTTTAGAAATGGGTTTTGTACTCGGGTCAATATAAAATTCGATTTCACACTCTAGGGGTAAGCTAAGAAGTTCTTTGAGAATACGTCAGGAAATTTATTAACGATAGAAATATCATTTAAAAATGGTGACTCTCATCCAAGACTTGGATAGTACATGAAGTGAATGTTTCTACTAACGAAGTTTCAACCAATAAGTCAAAGTCTAACTTCTCTAGAGTTAAATTTAAACGTTGAGCACACGCAAGAGTGATAAAATAATGGGTAGAACCGGTATCTAATAATTTATAGACTTCGCAGGAATTTATAATTAACCAACCCGTGCTAACTTCGTTCGGGTTACTAACTTTTTGAGAAGTCACGAAAAATGCTATCCCTAAAACCATTGACTTTGTTTTGTCCATATCCGCCTTTGGTGCCATCGTCCCAGCTTGACTTGACTTTGGTGCACGACAAAATCGGGCTAGGTGACCTTCTTTTCCACAATTGTAACATTCTTTAGACTGCATCACGTAGTTTGGACTGATATGTCCCTCCCCTCCGCATTTGAAGCATACAATTGGTGGTCGTTCTCCTTCCTTGAAAAGCGGGTGTTGTGTGTTTGTCTTTCCATCGTTGTTGAACCTTCTCTTCTTGAAATTTCCACTCCTATTATCTTGGCCATGATTACCACCGAGGTGGTTACCATTCTTGGCATGATAATTTCCCCACGATGGTTATCATTGTTCGATGGCGTTGCCACATTTGCGAGACGATTATTATCGTTGCCTTTTGGTTGGGCTGGTTCATTATCGTGCTCCAATAACTGAGCCCTATTCAGTACATCTGATTACAAACATAATTTGTGAGAAATGAGGTATTGACGTATATCGGGTTTCAAACCTCTTAGAAACATTCTCTCCTCATTATCGACCAAATGGGATGCAAACCGGGATAACTCCGTAAATTTAGCCTCGTATTGCGACACGGTCATATTTTTTTGCTCCAACTTGATAAACTCCACCTCTTTCATGTGACGAATACCTTCGGGAAAGTACTTGTCGTTGAACAGCTCTTGGAACTTCTCCCAAGACATCTTGAGTGCGTCAGACTGGGTATGTTTTACAGATTCTCACCAGTAATCTGCCTCTTCACGCAACATAAAGGTGGCGAAGGGAACCTTTTGATTCTCTAAGAATCCTAAAACATCAAATATCTTGGTTATCTTCTTTAACCACGTCTCCACCTTAAGTGGTTCTGGCTTTCCCAAAAACTCCGGTGGTCCCAGCTCCTTGAACTGCTTAGCGGTGACCGACCGTGGGTTGCCATTTTTTCCACCTATATTTTGAACAGGAGTCACTCTTACTTGATGTAAAAAATATCCACATACAAATAAATCCTCATCATAATTATTGATATATTATTTTACAAAAATGGTGAGGACTACTAAACAACTCTCTAACACCATCATTCCATACCCCGACTCGTACTCGCTATATTCTCGCCTCCTGAGAAGAAAAATGGAACAAAAAGGAAAAGGGTGAGCTCAACTACCTCAGTAAAGAATATTATGACTAAGATAATATACAACAAATTATCGTTAGTCTCCAACAGGGAAAAAATCTAATAGAATACAATAGACAACCAATTTTAAATCAACAACTGCAGCGGAAACGATAATTCATTAGAAGAGTTAAGTAGAGAATGCAAACTACTATCTTCTATATATGAATTTAAAAGTTCATCGTCGATATTTTATCCCTGTAACATCAATCAATATATATCTGGATTCAAATATATTCATCCTTGCCACTACAGGCCAAGGACATTCACCGAAATGGGTCATTCATCTAAACACTGTTCATCTTTGCACTCACGGCCAAAGATATTCATCAGAAATCATTCATCTTTGCACTACAGGCCAAAGATATTCATCAAAAATCATTCATCTTTGCACTACAGGCCAAAGATATTCATCAGAAATCATTCATCTTTGCACTACAAGCCAAAGATATTCAACAATATCATCATTTAAGACCGAGGATGATGAATTATTTTTTTTTTTTAAAGAAACGAATCCAGTGAAACAAAATGACAAGGATTAAGGATTAAGGATTCGTACTTTATTTTATCCACGTCCAAAAATACCTCAAAAATAATCATAGTGGTGTAAAATTCAAGAATGATCAAAACATGGATACAATCAAAGCTAGTATCCACAATAAATATTTTGGACGAAAAGAAAAATTTTCATTTTTCGATGAATAGTGCCGTATTCGTGAATAGTACCGTATACGTGAATAGTAACTCCAACACCAAAAGATAGAAATTTCACAAAAAACATCTTCACGCTTCGTGAATAGTACTTATGAATAGTAACTCGTGAATAGTAACTCATGAATAGTAACTCATGAATAGTAACCCCGACATGAAAAAGTTCCAAATTTGATAAAAACTTCAGATCAATATTTCAGCATAATGATATTGAAGAAATAATATTATCACGAAAAAAAATAATATCCCTTACCTCGAAAGACAGTACTTCTAGTTGAAACACCGGATATAGGCTATGACTTGAACTTGCACCGTATATCAACACTCAAAGTATACTCACAAGAATACGCTCAAAATATCGAGAGAGAAATAGAGAGAAAACCATGAGCTAATCTAGATTGGTTCAGACCTTACCACAAATCAACGGAATGACATGGTTGCACTGTTAACCCAATTCCAGGATGTGTTTGTATGGTCTCATGAAGACATGGTGGGTTTGTCCACTGACATTTTTCTTTATCGCCTTCCCATTAAAGAAGGATTCAAGCTAGTTAGGCAAAAACTCAAGCGATTGAAACCTGAGTGGAGTTTAAAGGTTAAAGAAGAAATTGTGAAACAATTTCAAGCTGGCATAATCATGGTGTCTACATATCCGGAGTGGATATCCAACATTGTTCCCGTACCTAAACCAGGAGGAAAGGTGCGAGTCTGCGTGGATTACCGGGATTAGAACAAAGCTTGCCTTAAAGATAGCTTTCACGTGCCCTTTATCCACCTTCTTATTGACAATATTGCTCAATACGACATGTACTCCTTTGCTGATTTCTTTACGGGGTGCCATCAAATTATGTTCGCTGAGGAAGATCGTGAGAAAACTGCTTTTATCACGCCTTGGGGAACCTTTTTCTACAGACGGTTGTCATTCGGCCTCATCAATGCTGGGGCAACCTATAAGCGAGCTATGATGGCTCTTTTCCACGATTTAATGCACAAGAAGATAGAGATCTACGTGGATGACATCATTATCAAATTCCGGAAGGAGGATGACCACTTAGACCATCTCACAAAACTTTTCAATAGGTTGCTTAAGTATAACTTGAAGTTGAATCCCACCAAGTGCACCTTTGGTGTTAAGTCAGGCAAGTTGCTAGGTTTCCGAGTCAGCCACAAAGGGATTGTACTGGATCCTACCAAAATCTAGGCCATCAAGGAAATTCCCATTCCTCAACCAAAGAAGGAAATACGGGGATTTTTGGGAAGGATCAACTTCATTAGCATATTCATTTCTCAACTCACAGCAACCTGTGAGCCAATCTTCAAGTTGTTAAGGAAGAACTCCTCCATGAAATGAAATGATGAGTGTCAGAAAGCCTTCCTCACAATCAAAAAACAACTGATTAACGCTCCTGTTTTGGTACCACCTAGGGATGATGTTCCCCTGTTCATGTACATGTCTATAAATGACAATGCCATGGGCTGCATGCTGGGGTAAAAAGATAATAAAGGCCAAGAACGAGCTATCTATTACCTCAATAAAAGATTCAGCATCAGTGAACACAAGTACACTCTGATTGAGAAGACGTGTTGTGCTTTAGCATGGGGTTCCATGAGGTTATAACATTACCTCCATGGTCACACAACCCATCTCATATCCTGAATGGATCCTCTCAAGTATGTGTTCAGTAAGCCCATACTGAATTGTCGATTGTCCAGATGGTAGTTGATCCTACAGTAATTTGACATAGTCTATGTGATGCAAAAGTCTGTCGAAGGTCAAGGAATTGCGGATCAACTGGCCACCGCACCTGCAGGGGATTACAAACCCTTAGAAACATACTTTCCTGACGAAGGAGTAATGACAATTCAGCTACAACATCAGTACGATACATCCCTTATGTGCAGAATGTATTTTGATGGAGTTGTTAACACAGAAGGCTCTGGAGCTGGAGCAGTTCTAATATCCGGTATGGGGGAGCAGTATCCCATCGCCGTCAAATTGCAGTTTGTCAGCACCAACAACACAGCTGAGTATGAAGGCTGTATCATGGGGCTAAAACTTGCCCTTTCAATGGGCATCAGGCGATTAACTGTCTTTGGGGATTCCAAATTTGTAATCAAGCAAACCACAGGAGTCTATCAAACCAAAGAATTGCATTTACTGCCTTACCATCGGCAAGTTTTACAGATGGCTTTGGAGTTCGAAGAAATCTCCTTTCTACACATTCCTCGTAATAGGAATGATTTTGCAGATGCATTAGCAACGTTAGCCTCCTTGGTTACATACCTGACAAGGAAAACATGCTAAACATCACGTTTACTCTGTAAAAAGCCCCAGTCTATGGGAATTATATTGGAGAAGTATCAGATGAGCTACCTCCCATCCACAACCCTTGGTATCAGCACATCAAGGAGTATCTACGAGATGGATCTACACCCGCTAAGGCGAGCCTAACTAAGAAGAGGCGGATTCATCGACTTGCTATGAAATTCTACCTGAGCGGAGATGCACTCTACAAAAGAGATGCAGGATTAGGTGTCCTTAGATGTCTTGACAAAGACTAAACTCAGAGACTCATGGATGAGATCCATGGTGGAGTATGTGGCCCTCACATGAGTGGACCCCTACTTGTCAAGAAGATCCTCAGAATAGGGCATTATTGGCTTACACTCAAAGCTAACCGTGATGATCACGTCAAGAGGTGCTATCAATGTCAGATTCATGGGAATGCTATCCACGCCCCTCCAAGGAAACTCCACAATATGAGTTCGCCATGGCCCTTCTCAATGTGGGGAATGGACGTGATCGGGCCCATAAAGCCCAAAGCCAGTAATGGGCATCGGTTTATCTTCACCATGATCGATTACTTCACCAAGTGGGTAGAAGCAGCATCCTTCCCCAAGGTTACTAAAGAAGTTATCATTGTTTTCATCAGAAAAAATGTCATCTGTCGATATGGACAACCAGAGGTCATTGTACCAGACAATGCTAAGAACCTCAACAACAAAATGATGGAGGTATTATGCAGAAAATTCCATATCAAAAATCTCAACTCCTTCATCTACCGTCCAAAGATGAATTGTGCTATTGAAGCGGCTAATAAAAACATCAAAAAGATCATGCAGAAAATGTCTGCCAATCATAAAGGATGGCCTGACCTCTTGCCTCTGACTTTATTAGCATATGGAACTTCTATGCGTGCTTCCACTGGGGCAACCCCCTACTCACTAGTCTATGGGATGGAAGCAGTGCTCCCCATAGAAGTGGAAATGGAATCCCTCAGAGTATTGATGGATGCTCAGTTGGATGAAGACCAATGGATAGAAGATAGGTATCACCAATTGTCTCTAATAGACGAAAGGCGATCCGCGGCTTTCTTCTGTGGTCAGTTATATCAGCAAAGGATCGCACGATCCTACAATAGAAAAGTCTGACTATGGCAGTTCAAACAACATGACTTGATTTTGAAGAAGATCATTGACAACCAAGATCAATCTAAGGGAAAATTCGCTCCTAACTGGGAAGGCCCATTTGTTGTCAAGAAAGTATTGACAGGAGGTGCTCTCAGATTGCAGGAAATGGATGGCGATGAATTTCCACAGCTTATCAACTCGGACACCGTGGAACGGTACTATGTCTGAAGTTACCATCAAACAAACATCTTGGTTTTGATCATCAAATCACCAGTCATTCCGGTTTTGAACCCTTTCCTTTTTGAATACTCTTCTGCCCCTCAGGGAAACATACACTTCAAACCAGAAGCCTGGTATTACTTCATTTCAAACCTTTCACAATTTTGGTTATCCTAAAGACGGGATTAAACCTTTCACACTTGCAGTTTATCCTGAAGACGGGATTAAACTTTTCTACGCCTGCAGTTTATCCTGAAGACGGGATTAAACTTTTCTACGCCTGCAGTTTATCCTGAAGACGGGATTAAACTTTTCTACGCTTGCAGTTTATCCTGAGGATGGGATCAAACTTTTTCACACCTGTAGTTTGTCCCCATTATGGGATCAAACTTTCTTCTCCTCGCACTATAGCCTGCACATGGGATTCACACTTCTCTTCTCCTTCAATTCATCCTGAGGGGCGAACTACATCGACCTGATCTCCCACGATAACGAAGTGCGAGGCAACCATATTCTCATGGCGGTCACAATAAAGAAAAACAACAAAAACATTTCTTCCTTTCTACAAAAAACAACAAAAACAACAAAAATACTTCTACACCCATCTGCCTTCTCCATTCAGCGTTGAACCTCTTACACCAGGTTCGAACTACGCAGACTTGATCTCCTCTTTAATAGGAGAGACGTGGCGACCATTCATGGTCTTGATCTAACCCCTACCGAATAACATACTTGTCTGCAGTCTTTGGGATCTATCTTTAATTTGCCCCATTTCATCGGTTTTAGATCAAAGGGATGGAATTATCCAACCTCTTCTCACAAATAGAAGATTTGGTGACCATATAAGCTGCGATCGTGCCTCAAAAAGCAATACCAACACATAAGAGATGGAATTAACTAGGCTTCTCACAAATAGAAGAACTGGCGACCATCTGTTGTGCGGTCAATCTCAGAGAGGAAGAAACCATTCTCCTCTCCACTTCTTCATACAGATACCAGTCCCAAGACACCAAAGATGGTAGGGATTTATTAAAATCAATGATCTGTTCTGAGAGATCTTACAACGTCTCAATGTCCATCTATCAAGGATAAGTTTAGAATGCATCAAGATCACAAGGTCCTGAAGAAACAGGCAAATATCAAGCAAGTATCAAGGCATAACTAAAAGAGAAGTGAATCAAAATATATTTTCTTACCATACATAATACTGTTTGATATATACATATGTGTTGTACATGACAAAACGGCTAAGCTAGTCTGTGCAGGAAAATACAAAGCTATCTACAGATCTGTATACATGCGGACTATCAGATCTAACATAGCATCCCTCTCTGAAGACGGAGGTAACACTGCAAGCTCCTGCCCAAGGGTATCTACACGAACTAGAAGATCAGAGGCTAACTGCATGGTCGCATAATGCTCATCAATGTAAGCACTCATGTTGGCAAGACTGACAGTCATCTGGGATCTCACTGAAGTGTTGTCTGCAATGGTCACATCCCTAGCAGATAAGGCGGCATCCCGCTCTGTAATCAATGCATCCCTGACTGATCTATCCTCATTCCTCTCTAACAGAGCAGTATCTCTCTCATCAAGAGCTGTCAACATCGCGGCCCTTGCCTGATCTCTATCATAGGTCATTAGATGTAAGCTTTGCTCCAAATGATGTACCGAATACTGAGTAACAGTGGCACTCGGGGTGGGAGAATCCATCACAAATGTTGGCAGCCCAGCAGTCAAATCATCGATGGGAATAACAGCCTCCTCTATAGGCTCCTCATCGGCAGAATCAATCCCCTGCACTGTGGATACTGCCGCAGTCGATGTAGTCTCTGTCTCCATCCATGCGGAATACTCTACAGAACAACCTGGATGATCGATGAAAACTCATTGACTCTTGCACGATCCCAATAGGCATACAACTGGATCATCTCCCGTGATAAACGGTGTGACATGAAGCGCTGACTCACTACCCCCTCATACGGATGAAAATCCTGAAACTGGTCAAACTGACACATCACGGCCAATGGGTGGTAAGTGATCATGCCCCTCAATCCAGCCAGAGGGAGATAATCCATGCCCAGAGCATGAGTAATGAAGTTGTAGGGTGAACTAAGCCCTGAACACGGTAATATGGCAAATGGATCCCTAATCCCTGCCAGAAAAACTGACCACGAAGCAACATCTGTACACTTCGCAGGCTGAAAGGAGTATGACATGGCTATATCATAGGTGAAACAAAACCCCTGTCGTCTAAATGTGCCAATCGGTCTCAAGTGTGACATAAACCACACGTGCAGCATGACCGAGCTACCTATAAACACTCCTATCGGATAAATGCAGCATTATGTAGCTGACCTCAATGTCTCTGCGATAATCATCGATACAATGGTATGACCCTCCCTGGGAGCTCTCACTGCCATAATGACGCCGATATCTAGCTCATCCATGTACCGCGGCATAAAGACGTATAACAATACGCATAGAAGCAGTACGTCTACTCTGGCTGAACGCCAATGATCCTCCGGTGTGATGAAATCCCCAGAATGTCGTGCATAGTTGTCCTTAGAGCCAAACCTGTCAAACAGGAAACGCTGGGATATCACGTGGCCGGATGTAATCTCGTCCTGGACAACTCTACGTCTCAATCCGGTAAGGGTCATGAACTGTCTGCTCATGTCTCCAATAGCCATATGCACGCAAGGTCCGTCGGTGGCAAGATCGCCAACTGCATATACTCCTTCAAAGTAGGAGTCAACTCCTGGGTCCCAAATTGAAAAACCTTCCTCTCCGATACCCAGTGCTCTAGCATACCCTCTACAAATCCTGTGGGAACCTGAAACATGAACAGGGTCATAGTATGTTGTAGCAAATCAACTACGATCACCATATCTGATGGTGATATACTATCATACCATGAGCGCATACCAGCTACCACCACAAATGGTGAGGTATGATCAATACGGCTAATTATCGAAGAGGACATCTGTACGAGCCGTGTTATAAGACCATCCAGGGGTCAATGCTGAATATCTCTGGACATACATACATGTACATAACATAATAACAAGCATGGTACAATAGATAGCAATATGATATAGGGAATGGAAAAATTGTACATACATTCCTAAGTATATAATCATCTAATACATCTCTGTATAGCTAAAATACAGGGAAATGGGGCGAAGCTACCCAACATACAATAGAGGCCTATCAAAAGAGATAGCGAGAAATACATCGAGGAAAAAAGTCAAGAGTGTCGATGTTCACATCATCGACATCATCTACTGATGTAAATCCTCCGAAATCATCGGATCTCTATCTACAGGGATGTCAAGCCGATACAAAGGAGGATCTATGCCGGCAAAACTATATGGGTCACCTAAGGGACCAGCGCCAGAGCTGGAAGGATCAAAAGTATCTACCTCTGCAGGATCTCTGCCCAAATACCGAATGAAAATATTTGACCAGTCCAGCTGCCGAGTCAACCTGTCAATCTATGTCATATGAGTCGGATCTCTGACACAGGCTAGCCAATCCGTTATCATCACGGATCCTGGAACCATATCCCCCATAAATTATGTGGCGCAGGTCTGAGCTCTAATGGTACGAGGGATCCACCAATGCTGGAACATCTCCTGAGAACAGGGGCCCTCTGACAATGTAAAATCGTCAATCCCATCAATGGGATGTCAATGATGGGTGACTATAAAACATGCCAATAACGCCTGATAGGAGGCAAGATTGGCATACGAATCTCTCCTGTAGTGCTCCTAATAACACGCTCTCCTAAATAGAGCTCCCATCCTCCATTTGTAAAGAGAGGAATCCTGCGGGTGGAAATGACGTACTCTACTCCAGTCGGGTACCCATCCTCAAAACCAACTCCCAAATGCTCTCCAGAGTAGGGACTCCCTATGATGACATCGGCTGTCAATAGCTCCAGCTATAGGCGATAATGAGTGAAACCCTCAGCAACAGGGACCACCGCCAGTATGGAATTATGCCATCGCCGTCCTCGTGGATAGGTGTCTAAACCTAACACACTCACAGGACGCAAACAGGGAAGCCTCTCATAGGCCCAAAACTGCCAACACAAAGGCAAACATCTGCTGTCAGTCAACACTCTTAACCTATATATGGGAAAAGATAAGAGAAACACTCACCAGCAGAAATGGGTAGAATCCTAACCACGCCTCGGTTAAGCCCTGCGATCGTATGCGCATTCCCCGAAGGAAGTAGGCAAAGGTGTAGGAACCCCAATTATACTCTCTTATACGGTCCACGTGTCGAGTGGCGCTAATCAAAGCGAAGGACACCGTAGAAGAGTTATCTCGCCACATGGCAAAGCGACCCCTAATGATCATCATGAACAATGTAGGAGAATGCAATCCCACGACTCTCACATCATCGGGTATGGGCTCACTCAATGCCGCTTTCATAGCATCTATGCTCAAAGGACCTTTACGAACAGTCCTGCCCTTGAGCGCTTCCGCCGGAACTCCCAACAAGGATCTGACGGCAGTAGGGGTAATATCCGACTTGCAAGGCACCGGCTCCCCTCCAAACTCCATACCTGTGATAAACCGCCAATCCATCGGCACCATCATCACCTCACAGTCCAACAAATAGAGTGACTGAGTCTAGTGGAACCACTGCTCAGACAATGCCCTGAGGTAACCTAGGGACAACGATGGGGTAGAATGGAGAAAACCTCCCGAATCCCCAGCCATAGACGATCACTCTATAGTAATCATGTAGGGCCTGATACATAGAGTGGATGCTAAACCAGTTCCCTCGAAGCTGTGTGAAGCTGGGAACCTACATCAAATGCAGATCAACATCAGACTCCTTGACTCCTCATCAATAGGAAATAAGGAAGATTAAAGATCTAACTTCATACGTTGTTTGCATGCAGGTATACTGAAAGATGCCTACTCAAGTCACCCAAAAGATCTGGGTTCTCCACTTGAATACCTGGCAATTCCTTACGGGGAATATGTACAGCAGGAGCAGGAACCTCGATCGGTGCATCCTCCTCCTCGTCCTCGACATTCGGCACTTTAACCCGAATAGGATGTATCACCGCCTCCGCCAAACGACGAGGCTATCTAATAGAACGGTGCTAAGGCTCTTCAAAAGCCCTCCTCCATACACCAGAAGTGGTCTTGCGGGAACTACTCGGCTGATCCAGATCCATGATATCTAGACAACAAGTCTCCAAATCACCTCAGAAAGGGTGTAGTAATTTCTTACCTGGAGTCTTTTCAAAATGCATTCTATGATTACATGTATGCATGCATTGTTTTAACATACATCTACAATAGAGTTAAAATGCATGACTACCCAATACCTACATTTTGAGAAAATTTTGCCATACCCCCCTTTGTAAATGGGACTATCCACATGCACATAGGCATGACTAGGTGACCATTCAGTAGAACACCTGTACATAGTCATATACATCCTATATGCATTAATATATTGCAGTAAAAAATCTGTAAGTGTAGTCTAATTACCAGGATTATTTTGCTTGTCTACCTTTACTCATTTGTCCTCAAATAGGATAAGAAATGACAGTAAAAGGGGCCAATTTGACTGTTTCAAAAGTTAAATTTTTTCACATCATTATGTTTAGCATGGTTTAAAATTAACATTTGCTATGCTAAATATTTTTTATCAAGTCATATCAGCATGCATATTCACTACTATGTGTCTAAATGCATTTCATGCGATAAGTCATTTTCCAACGGACAGAAATTGGAAAAAAATACATGCATGTGTTACCAGGATAGTGAAGAACGCTTGTACGGTAGCAAAATATATAGAAAGTTTCCTGAACTCAGCAGATCTGAAGAAGAGCTCTCAAATTTCCTTCGCTGTGCAACTTGAAAATAACTTATGAAAGCAACCAGCCGCCCATATATAGGCACGATTGGCTGTTGGCTAACCTGTGGCTCCTACAGGTACACCTGCGGCACCCCTCCATGGGCCCCACACCTCCGGCTCACTCCAGTTAAAGTTGCAAAGGAGGTCTCACAAGCTGAAAAGGCCAAACCAGGAATAAAAATGATACGCGATTGAGCGGAATAGCCTAAAATCCTGGTTTCTCATTGGTCAGAGTTAAACTCCCATCGTCTCAAAGGTATTCGCCTGAATGTAGGGTATACTATACCAATGAGCTCAGCTTTCATAAATCATGCTCGACAATACCCCACAAAGGTCTGATGCCGTCATTTGGAGGGTCACAACCCTAAACCTCCCCGGCGGGGGTTACAACGCAAAACCACAATATATCAAACCTCCCCAGTAGGGGTTACAACGCCGAAGTTATCAACATCTACGTATCCCCGACGGGGGTCATAACTCACATCCTTCAAACTTCTGCATGTCCCCGGCGGGGGTTACAATGCAATGCAACCATTGACACACACATCAATGAAGGTCAAGTAGCCTTGACGTCATGTTAGCCGATGACAAGTAAACCCATTGAATCAACCTTCCCCAGCGGGGGTTACAACGCAATACAACCATTGACACACACATCAATGAAGGTCAAGCAGCCTTGACGTCATGTTAACCGATGGCAAGTAAACCCATTGAAGCAACCTTCCCCGGTGGGGGTCACAACGTAATGCTACCATTGACACATACATCAATGAAGGTCAAGCAGCATTGACAATGCACCTAGCAGGGATTTATCCGGTGATACACACATCAGCGAAGATTAGGCAACCTTGATAACAACAAACTGTTGGTAGTAACTCCAATAGAGTGAGGGAATATGTTATACACATCCTCAAACAGACAAAGCTTTATCCCCATAGATCTCTTACACACAAGAGGTACCTCTATAGAATATAAGCCAGTGTCTAGGATTCAAGACTTTGGTGATAGCCCCAACGTCAACATCCTTGGAGACTTGGATCGCATGTCCAAGCCATCACTAATTGTCATCCCAACAGGATTACCTGACAATCATTCATGCATTCTACATGAATTTGCATCATGTTGCTGCATATAGCATCATGTTTATCTTGCTTGCATTTCAAGTTTCTAGTAATCTTTATCCTATACATGCCTTGTATTGCATGAATATGATAAAGAGGGGCATCTATAGACACTCGATATTTTTTGCGCTCCTATTACTAACATTATAGGAGGGTAGATTTGTCTTTTGGAGATAACCCTGGAAGACAGCTTACATCCATTCCGGATACTACTGGAAGTTCAATTCCAACCCAGAACATAAACTGGGAACATCGGTTCAAACCCTGGAACACACATCAGGAATGTCATTTCCAATCTCGAAGATAACCCCAAGATATCTGAGATCAAAAGACCTAAGAACAACATCGGAGAGATGAGTTCTATCTCTAAGCAATAACACTGCGCGGACGCTCGCCCGGTCCAGAGACAACACTAGGAGTAGCAACCACATCCTTGGTGATAGCCCCAAGAGATGCCATTGCAGTTTCGGCGATAACCCCAAAAATGCTTGTTTCAAACATATGCAATTAGCTTCAACCCTAGACATCCTGTCAAGGCACACACACCTCAGACTCGGAGTTAACAAACAGGCAGACAGGAACACCCACAAATGACAGTCAGACATACAAACAAGCAGCAGTCCAATCTCAGATGTAACCCTGAGCAATGTTTGCTTTCTACTTAAACCGACGATAACCCCGGTGAGGAGTCAAAAAGTTATCTTACCATCTCAACAAGATGATATCGTGGCATACCAACAAGTAGTCCAATCTCAGCTGTAACCCTGAGCAACGTCTACTTTCAACTCAAACCGGCGATAACCCCGACGAGGAGTCTAATGTCATACATACATTCATCCAACAATGTACCACAAGAACCGAGGATTGACAATCCCGAGTGACTATTACGTGTGACAGTACTTTGGATAGAATTTGAAGCTTGAAGACCGTGGGCATAGACCCCTCTTCCTGACTTTGTACAACCTCTAATCCATGTCATTGCGTAACTCTCGACACAAGCGGTCCGAAGAAGGTCAGATATACCTCGTTTGGATGCTCGGATTGAAGTTTTAAAAGTTTGAGCGGACATTATAGTGCATGAGTACATGTACTACGAGATGACGAGACCCGCGAGGCTCGGATGCTTCATGACCAGCCGCAGGTGTACCTACAGCCATCCGTCTATATATACAAGCCTTGGGGTCAACCATTTGAGAAGAGGAGGGATGGAAAAAGGCGAGGAAGTCCTGTCCATTTTACTCTACATACAAATCTTTTGAGTGTTTCCTCATCTCTAAACACTAGTTAGCTCACACATAGCTATCTTTTATCCGGCGGGAGCTGAGTGTTTATCCATTTAAAGTCATAGAAGTCTACTTTGGCATCCCACTGTAAGCCTTCTTATATTCTATAAAGCCTTCTTCTCATATTAGCACACACTGTTATACACATTGAGAGTCGTGTTGTGTGCGTTTGCCCGGACTTCGGTCCGTGGTTTTCATTTTTGTTTGTACATATATACTTATATATGTATATATTTTATATATGGACTAACATTATCGAGTTATGCCTCGATTGAGCCTAGGCTTCGATCTCGAGCGTTTAATTTCTTATATATATATATATATATATATATATATATATATATATATATATATAAATCGTGGTCGGACTTTATCTCGATGAGCACGGATTTACATCCATTGTGTTTAATCGATTATATATATATATATATATATATATAATTGTTGTTGAACATATCCGATGAGCCTGGATTCACATCTAGTGCGTTTACTACTTATATATATATATATATATATATATATATATATATTTCTGTCAGGCCTGGAGTTCACTTTGTGGCCTTTTACAGCTTTATTTACATTACATCTCTGCTCGGAGTTTACTTAAGTGGCGGTTGATCGCTTTCTGACTTTATTTACATTTTGTCCCTTTGGAGTTTACTTTGTGGTGGTTGATCATGTTTATATATATATTTCTGACTTTTTTATATATATATATATATATATATATATATATATATATATAATCGCTTACTAATTTCCATACAAATTGCAAGATTATCATGTGAGCCTAGGAATCATGTGATTATAGGTTGATTCATGAATCTAGATTCGGTTCCCATGATGGACATTTTTCAGCTATAAGCAGCCTATACTTTATTTTACAGTGTCTGAATTTCCTTGGATGGTTGTCATGCCCATGAGGAGTTCAGCACTGATGTATATTATTTTCTCGAGAATTCTTCGCATCTCGAAAATAAAAGCAAACAAGCCAAACATTTAATAATAAAATAGAAGTATAAAAAGGTCTCAATTCCTATTGAGCACAGGGTTTGCAAAACCTCTTTTATAAAACATCATTGCTATATCGTGGTTAAAACTGAATTTTTCTATAAATTCAAACCCTTTGTATATAGGTGCAAACGAGGCCTCGCACTACTTTCAAATAACTGCACATTGATCCACACACACACAAACACACACATTCATATAACAATTTCTTTAAAGAGTGGCGGTCACCGTGGTAACACGGATGTCGGGGGGTGCCTAACACCTTCCCTCCGCATAATCAAGCCCCGCACCCAAAATGAATCTCGATTTCACAGACATCGTCTAGCGAGTTGTCAAATCATCGGGTCAATGTGCAAACCTTTTTGATTTTGCGTTGGTGCAACCAGTTAAATACACCAACTGGCGACTCTTAAAGTCAAATCGTCGACATTATACATGTCAGACCTTTTTCGCTTGTTTTTTCAAACAAATCTCACATTAACATGAGAACACCAAAGAACAAGTAACGAAAAGTGACACTCAAAAATCCCGACATCGATACCAGGTATGTACACCAATTTCGAGGACTAAATTTCATAAGAAAGGGAGGTTGTAAGACCCCATCTTTTATGAATAAAGTTTTAATTTTCACTAAATGTTATTTTGAATAATAAGGTGTGGATTTGATATAATGTTATAGTTGTGGGTAATATTTCCAAATTTTGCAAAGTAAGCAAGTTGTCATAAAATATTCGTTTAGTCGAGGAATATTCGTACGATGGCATAATCATTGGTGGACCCCACAACGAAATTACTGTCGGATTTAGAAAGCGAAAAAAATAACCTTTTATAAAAATAATGCAAGGCTTTTATCGTTAAAACTATTGAAATACCCAATGATAAAAGTATAGTAATATGTGTGGTTATACAGTAGCACGCGATATTGTACAATATCTTTGATTATTGATGCTTACGTGAGAAGTCATTCAGTTTTATTCAATTATTGCAACAGTAGTTGATGCATATTATATCATATTATTGATTCAATTATTGTCACAGTATCATCTTCACAATATTTTATATTATTAAATCAATAATTGAGATAACAAAGTTATTCATATTATTATTTGCATTATTGACAATGTCTAGAAAGTTCTGTCGAGGAAAGAGGTTAGGTCATCTAATTGCATGCAAATAAGGAGAAGTCCTTATCGGAAAGCCCCTTCTTTCCAGGGAATGATCTGGTTGTTAATATTGCGAGTTATAATATTAATGATGAATAATTGTTGAAAGATTAAAAATGTGTTTAGTCAAGTGATTTGTGATAAATAAAAAGGGTTTTTCATGAAGTAATTATTATAAATTTAGCTTATTACATGGACCCCCACTTACTCAGTTTTTAAAATCGTCGGTAGAAAGTTATCTCAATTTTTATTTTATACTGCATATGTAAGACCCCGAATTTTATGAAATAAAAGTATTCAATTTTTCTTATAATTACTATTCAGTAAATAGTTGAATTGATAAAAGGTTAAAGTTAAGGGTGATATATGTAAATATTTTAAATAAGCAAGTGGTTATAAAATACTCATTGTTGTCGGAGAATATTCGTTTGGTCGTGGAATATTCTTGTTGTCGGAGAATATTCATCTGACAAATAAGAACAATTTCTCGGGCCCCATAATGAGAATAAATCGGATGAAGAAAACGACAAGTATGAGTTTTTTTAATAAATAACAGCATAGTTGTTACCGTTAAAACTATTGGAATACCTGGTGGGTAAAGTAAAGTAATACGCATTATTGCACAGTAACACACGGTATTGCACAATATTTTTAGATTATTGATTATTACGTAAGAATGCACTACTCAATAATTGTTACAGTAATTACTGTCAATATTTTATTTTATTGAGTCAATAATTGCTACGTTGATACTTTATATTATTGTTGTTTCAATAATTGTCACTGCATAGTTTTTCCATTATTAGATCAATAATTCATATTATTTGAATAATATTGTTAGATAGCATTATTGGCAATGTCTAAGTAAGTTTTGTCTAGGAAAGGGGTTTGGTCATGTAATTGCGCGCCAGTAAGGAAAAATCCTTATCGAAAAGCCTCCTCTTTGCTAGGAACGACCTGATTGTCATAATTGTGATTCTGTAATATTATTTGTGAATAATTAATTATTGATTTATATGATAAGGAAATATTTATTTTAATGGAGATATAAATGGAGGAATTTTTAGAAAAGTGAAATTGTTGAAAATTGATATTCTATCTTTTTTGATAAAATAATTTATTCAAATATATTATTATATTACATTATAAATGTATAATGTGGTTATATAATAATATAATAATGGTGATATTTTTACACTAAATTCACAGTGCATGAATCCAATGAGAGAAATCTAAAAATCAAAAAAAGAACAAAATATGAAGATTTTTCAGAAAAATTAGTTTATTACTTGATTTTGTAAAATCTATAACTCTTTTTGTATAATTATCTAGGAGATAAGCCATATATCAAAAGAAAGCCCATGAAGTAAGCTAAACGCAGAAATTAGAATCACGCAAAAATCCTTTGTAGATTTTTCGTGGTGACTGTCTGAATGAAACTGGTCCAAAGGACTCATAGTCCGAAAAATCTGTGTTCTTAAGCTATATTGCGTGAGTTATAATTTTTAATCCGACTGTTAGATCGTTGTTATTTTTGGATATGTTATACATATAGAAGTTGAGTATATGACCGTTAAAAATTAACGCATGATTTGTTATGAATTTTAAGAGGTAACTGATTCGGAAATTGTTTTTATAAATGATTTTGGTGGAGATTTCTAGAAGGTGGGACCCACTTGTCCTTTTATCTCTTGATTTTTGCTGAATTCAAGTGTGGTGTGCGTGAATGGGGTGGGTGGAAAGCCACCGGTAGCCAGTTTGTCAACTTTGGTGTTCTAGAATTTTTTTATAAATAGGATGCTTAGTTAGAAATGAAAATCACACCAAAATCTGAAGTTTGCTCTCTCTCTCTCTCTATATTATCGAGTGTATTCTTGTGAATATTTAGATACTTTGAGAGTTGCTATTCAGTGCAAGTTTCCATCAACAGTACATCTGATAGTCTAGTTAGAAGTACTGTTCTTTTGAGGTAAGGGATGTTATTTTCTTCGTAAATAATATTATTTCTTTTGATATCATTATACCGAAATATTGATATGAATTTTATTGTGAAATTTTTACCTTTTCGTGCCGGAGTTACTATTCACTTATACGACACTATTCACGTATACAGCACTATTCATGTATATGACACTATTTATGTATACGATACTATGTACGAATACAGAGTACTATTCATGAGTTACTATTCACGAGTTACTATTCATGAGTTACTATTCACGAGTTACTATTCATGAGTTGCTATTCACAAGGTACTATCACGACAAAAATGGTTTCTTTTTCTGACCAAATTATCGTTGATTTATGAATCTTACTCTTGAAATTAAATCCATGTTTTGATCACATTGTTTTTATTATCATATATATCATTTTTATAACCCTGGTGATAAAATTTCTCTTTCACTGGAGTGTAAAAATGGGTAGATTATTGGTATGATCGTGACTATGGGTTCTCTTTGGCCAGTAATGC
Organism: Panax ginseng; assembly: GCA_020205605.1. NCBI lineage: Eukaryota > Viridiplantae > Streptophyta > Magnoliopsida > Apiales > Araliaceae > Panax > Panax ginseng. The sequence goes on from CM035130.1 coordinate 77,553,900, forward strand.
AAAGATGAATTGTTGACTGGTATGATCATAACCATTGAATTTATAATTGAATATCTTTAACTTAAGTGCAAAGGTGAATTGATCAACATGGTTATAATTATTGTTTATATAAATTCTGAAATGATTATATATTTCTTTGAGATATTAATATCTTTGGCTCGTAGTGCAAAGATGACCTGTTGATGAATATCTTTGGCCCGTAGTGTAATGATGAATTTATTAGTATGATTATGAATAGGAACTTTGATTTGGTATAACCATGATCTTTGATGTTTCAAGTAAAGACATGTGATGAAAATTATCTTCGTCCTTGATGAGAAGAGGAATTTATAACTACAATTATGATTATGAGTTATACACGTGATTGTGGACAGAAACTGTTGATTGATGTTACAGGGATAAAACAATGTTGGTGGACTTTTAACATGGAGAAGATAATAGACCTTATGGTCTATTTGACTCTTCTAATGGATTGCTCGTTTCACTACAATTATGGTTGAAAAGTTTTATCATCTACCATATGTTCTAAATCTCTGATTTATTACTGATGAAGGCTATTGATAATTTAATTATCTTTAGTCATGATATTCTTTACTGGGCTAGTTGTGCTCACCCTTTTGTTTCACAATTCCTTTCAGGTAATAAGAGTGTAGCTGGGTCAAGCGGGGGTAACAGGGGAATAGAACGATGGTCTATAGCTATTGAGGTTCTCCCTAAATAGTATAGAAATAATTTTATTAAGAATTTGAGATAAGTGTGTTGTATTTTATACGTCATTTAACCATTGATTTTGGTGAACCGAATAGGGTGAGGGAACCCAACTTTGGAAGGGTGTTTTGCCACTATCATACAAGATGTCTAATGACCTACGACTTCGTGTTATCATAAGACAGGGTTGTGCACATCCACTTGCTGATTATATCTATGAGCACTACCTATATAATCTTGGAGTTTGGTTGAAATATAATTCTCAATTGGAGACAATGGAGATAATTATATGTCAAGAGAAGACTCACCAGTGGAAAGAACATGATACCAATCTTGTCATTTTTCTTTGAGGTCTATTAGGTCAACCAAGGATAATTCTCGAGTCATATGATATCTATTATAACTTAGATGCATGGCCTCCCATGTATGAAGGTTTCCTTGAGCATTTTCCAAATATTTTAATTTCTAAAATAGTTATTGATTGTACCTTTATATAAGATACCATTGTAAGGTATCAATGTGAGGTGTTATCCAAGTAAATGGATGAGAGTCGCAGTTGGTATCCACAGTATATGTGTTGTTGTATTTTACACGACAATTATAATAATGAAGTTGTAGTTGTTTCTGTACCATGTATTTGGCGACTCAGAAAGGGTGATGTATACCTATTTTGGGGGCGTCACAGTTGGTATCAGAGCTTAGGGATATGGTTGCTGACGAAGATCTGAGTCTAGAACTAAGAGGGGAGAGACGAGTAATATACTTCGCTAGTATGTGACTTACCTAAGCTGAAATTTCTTACTGATAAATTGTGATATGTCAATTAACCCTTGTTTTGAAGCTTTATTCTAGAATGATTTCTGAAATACACGAGATGAGCAATGGAGAAATCATGATGACATGGAAGATGGAATCTGAAATGAAAGAAAGGTATTCTCAACTCTTTGAAATACCGGGTACGTAAATGTCGGGGACGAAATTTCATAACGAGGGGAGATTATAAGACCCCGAATTTTATGAAATAAAAGTATTCAATTTTTCTTATAATTACTATTCAGTAAATTGTTAAATTGATAAAAGGTTAAAGTTAAGGGTGATATATATAAATATTTTAAATAAGCAAGTGGTTATAAAATACTCATTGTTGTCGGAGAATATTCGTTTGGTCGTGGAATATTCTTTATGTCGGAGAATATTCGTACGACGGCACAACCATTTGTGGGCCCCATAACAGAATAAATGTCAGATGAAGAAAATGACAAGTATGAGTTTTTTTATAAATAACGGCGTAGTTGTTACCGTTAAAACTGTTGGAATACCCGATGGGTAACGTAAAGTAATACGCGTTGTTGCACAGTAACACATGGTATTGCGCAGTATTTTTAGATTATTGATTCTTACGTAAGAATGCACTACTCAATAATTGTTAAAGTACTGTTAAATATTTTATTTTATTGAGTCAATAATTGCTTCGTTGATATTTTATATTATTGTTGTTTCAATAATTGTCACTGCACAATATTTCCATTATCAGATCAATAATTCATATTATTTAAATAATATAGTTAGATAGCATTATTGGCAATGTCTAAGGAAGTTTTTTCTAGGAAAGGGGTTTGGTTATCTAATTGCGTGCCAGTAAGGAGAAATCCTTATCGGAAAGTCACCTCTTTCTTAGGAAAGACCTGGTTGTCATAATTGTCATTCTGTAATATTATTTGTGAATAATTAATTATTGATTTATATGATAAGGAAATATTTATTTTAATGGGGATATAAATGCATGGAGAAATTTTTAGAAAAGTGACAATTGTTGAAAATTGATATTTTATCTTTTCTGATAAAATAATTTATTCAAATATATTATTATATTACATTATAAATGTATAATGTGGTTATATAATAATATAATAATGGTGATATTTTTACACTAAATTCACGGTGCATGAATCAAATGAGAGAAATCTAGAAATCAAAACAAAGAACAAAATATGGAGATTTTTTAGAAAAATTAGTTTATTACTTGATTTTTTAAAATCTATAACTCTTTATGCATAGTGAGTTAGGAGATGAGCCATATATCAAAAAAAAAGCCCTGGAAGTAAGCTAAACGCAGAAATTTTAATCACCCAAAAATCCTTTGTAGATTTTTTGTGGTGAATGTTTAAATGAAACTGGTCCAAAGAACTCATAGTCTGAAAAATCAGTTATCTTAAGCTATGTTGCGTGAGTTATAATTTTTAATCCGACCGTTGGATCGTTGTGATTTTTAGATATGTTATACATATATAAGTTGAGTATATGTCCACAAATTTTGAATTTTAAGAGGTGACTGATTCAGAAATTATTTTTATAAATGATTTTGGTGGAGATTTCTAGAAGGTGGGACCCACTTGTCCTTTTATCTCTTGATTTTTGTTGAATTCAAGTGTGGTGTGCGTGAATGGGGTGGGTGGAAAGCCACCGATAGCCAGTTTGTCAACTTTGGTGTTCTGACATTTTTCTATAAATAGGATGCTTAGTTAGAAATTAAAATCACACAAGAATCTGAAGTTTTCTCTCTCTATATTATCGAGCGTATTCTTGTGAGTATTTAGATACTTTAAGAGTTGCTATTCAGTGCAAGTTTCCTTCAGCATTACCTCCGGTATTTTAGTCAGAAGTACTGTTCTTTTGAGGTAAGAGATGTTATTTTCTTCGTAAATGATATTATTTCTTTTGATATCATTATACCAAAATATTGATATGAATTTTATTGTGAAATTTTTACCTTTTCGTGTCGGGGTTACTATTCATGTATACGACACTATTCGCGTATACGGCACTATTCATGTATATGGCACTATTTACGTATATGACATTATTTACGTATATGATACTATGTACGAATACGGTATACTATTCACGAGTTACTATTCATGAGTTGTGACGCCCCCAAATCCGGGTATCTTCTAACCCGACAGATGGTGTTACACGGTACTCATAACTGTACATTCATTCTATTGAAACGACATCAAAATGTGTGTATCAACGACATTCTTATTACATTAATAATATTACATCCCGTTCCCAGGTTCTAAAACTTTTACATTCTTTGTTCATCATTCTATGATATATACAACTTACTTGTTTATTACAAGGTAAACTAATTTTTTAGCTTCGTCTTGCCTCTATCCTTATAAGATCCCTCGGTTGGTTTGGTCCTAGCTGCATTCATATGGTTCAAAGAAGAGTGAGCATAACAAGCTCAGTAAGTACAACCATTCTTTTAAACAACATGCTTGAAACATAGGAATCATATATCTTCAATAACTGGATAATAGTTATGAAGTACTATCAATAATTTAAAATAGCATTTCTTTTCCTTTAAAATGTTTTACAATAACAATATTGAGTAAAACATCAATTATGGCTCAAGACCATGAGCATTTCATATTTTCTTTGAAAAGGACAACCCGGCACTAAGTCCGTAAGTCCGGCATATCTTACGAGCACTTCTGGGTGATTAGTCCATAGTACTCTATGTTGATCAACACTACATTCTTTAAACGTGTTTACATTTAAGTTTTGGCAACCTCGCGTGCCCATCGAATAATTGATGAAAATACATTTGTTTATTCAAACTCAGGCTTACCTTGAATCCGTACCAAATAATTGGCGTAGGATAGCGTTAACAATTCTATATTGAAAGACTTGTAAGTAAATCAATCAACTCTTCAAGATTAGTCTAGCAGAGATAAAACTGGCATCGACCCTTTAGTAAAACACTTCATGCATCTCATAACATGAATCGCCAAAAAATTGACTAACATGAAGGTTAGACAAGCGTTTAAGAAAAACTTGCCTTTAGCGTCTGGTACAATAAAAATAACTTTTCCTTTCAGTCTTTACGGTCTCTACAATACATAACCACATAACATACCACATTAGGTCAAGAATGAACATACATAGTTCCTAATGAATCTTACCCTTCATCTCAATCTAATCATACATTAGATTTGTTACTATTGATTCCGGCTTCCCATTATCTTTACATCATTCTTACCAACTCTTTCTCTTCTATGTCTTACGTAGATTTACTTCATTAATCTAACTCGTTTCAAGTTAATCATCCTTCTTCACGGCTTACTAACATTCGTACATTATTCGAAACTCGATCGTCATTTGTTAAGTACACTTTATTGCATTCCGTTTACGTTCCCGTATTATCATTATTGAATATTGTTCACGTTCTCTACACTTTACGTTCGTCGTTTAACTACTCATTAAACAACATTAAATTCCTAAAGTCATCACTATAACAGTGACTTAGGAAAGGTCTTATCATGTTCATTAAGAAATTACATAATCCATACTGGTATTGCAAACCATTGGATTCATAATCAACTTGGTCAACAAATTCCTACAGTCGGCTTAGCACATTACGTTGTTCTCATTATGTTCATCTTTCAATTGATTATTAACCTTTAATCATCATACATTAAGTGTCTAACAATGCCTTAACAATGTTATGTTAACACCTTATTTCATTATTAATGAGTTATCTTTCTTTCTATACTTGTAAACATTCTTGTCTGTCAAAACTCTGGGGAGATGGCAATGGCACTCTTAACTCTTTATCTCGTATGGCATGCATGAGTTAGCGATAGTGATGACACTTTGTGCTTGGAGTGCAAGGCCACTATTTGACCTTGGGTTGGCGCATAACTTCTTCGTTATAAGTCCGAATTAGCTCGTTCAAAAGCCTACGGTTCACAAATTACATACTCTACACGTTCATGCAAGAATTTTATCTATTTGACTTCGTTTGCTAAAAATTTACCTATTAGTCCATTTTAACGAAAACGATAAACGTTCGTGAACATTCAACGCTCGTTTCTTCGTTCTAAGTCAGAATTCGGTCATTTTTGAGTCCGCAACTCTATAATGCCAAATAAGACTTGTCTCCATTGAAAACCAATGTTTCCAAGCTCAATATCAAAATTCAACTTCCATTCTGAGATTTTCACGAATTCGACGATTATCGTCACAACTCGTGAATTCCTCCTTAACTTCATTTCTTTTGATTTGTTGATCGTTTTAAATGGATTCAATCCATTATATTAACATCATGACATACTCATCTCATTAACCTATAAACATGCTAAGTTATTACTTGTTCTTCATTAGTTATAACTTATAAAAGTATAACTACTTATGATTTTACTTCACATGACTTAACATGGTCTAACTCTTTTAATTATCATTCTCTCATCTTGTAATCATATCAATTTCATTATTGAACATATTACAAGTTCCTACAAGTTCTTCATTGATTCATAACTTATTTGATTATGAATAGCTTATTCATAACTTATACGGCTTATTAAGACTTAAGCCTTTTGATTACTCATTCTTATCATTCCTTAGCATACTAGTTCTACCACTACCCCCTTCTCTAACAATTGAAGAGAAAGAGAATTATGGTTTAAGTCCTTACCCTTGATAATTCCTTGGTTAAGCTTTAATCTCCTTCTTGCTTCTTAAAAATCTCACAATGGAAGTTTGACTTATAAGTGCTTATTCTCTCTAACCAATAAGTTGCTTAACTTGAGAGGAGTTGGGAGAAATTTTAACAAGCAACAAATGAACTCCTAAGCTTGCTATTTATAGGCTTGACAAAGTGAGGGCATTTTAGTCCAAAGCCAATCCGACCTCCTTAATCCCACCTCCTTACTATTCCTTATTTGCTCACCAAGTTTACTTGGCCTCCACAACTTTTATCTCTTGCTTGCTCACCACAAAACTTATCCTTCACTTAGCTTTTAAGTTACTTGGTCATCACATAACTTATCTCTTGCTTAGCCACCAAGCATAAGCACTTTACTTGGCCACCACTTGACTTATCCATTGCTTAATCATTAACTTTACTTGCTCATTACTTTTACTTATACCAAGTACTTTTACTTGGCCACTACTTTTGGGTTATACATGTGATCATGGGTTGCCCCATGGATCCTCCTAATCCATTGGATTATTTCATTGGGCTTAAGTCTAATTAACTTAGCTTATTCATTTTGGGCTTACATTAAGTTACTTTGGGCTTCTCATTAATCAACCACTTGGGCTTACACCTTAATTCTTATTGGACTTATCCATTCTTACATTTGGGCCTTACCAATTCTCATTGGACTGTACAATGTTTTACATAATCCTATTCATTTAACTTAAAGCCTTATAATGTATAATTTACGTATTAATTCTGTATTCTAACTCTATACTTATTTAATATACGACATTCCATCATTCATACTTGCTCGTATAATACCTCGTATTATACTCGTATTCATTACCTCGTACAATACTTACATATAATACAATCATTACTTTAATTCATTAATCTCATTTAAATTCCTTCTTGGAATTCACTTTCCCTAACCGTTAGGTTTTAAGTCCGCTGGTGAAAACTAAGTTTGCCACAACTGAAATATTATTGGATATTCCATCTCACCTCTATATTCTATCATTATGTATTTCTTGGAAGTACAAAAATAATTCCCGAGCAGAAATGCATGAATAGTGTTTTCAAAAAATTTCTCGAAAAGTTTTTATTTTCATCTTGGAAATTCAAACACTTTAATTCTACCTCGTAGCCAAAATACTACGATGTTCCGATATATCTAAGTCATAGAACGACCCTCGAATAGCTTACTCTCATAAATAATGGATTAAATTCATTTAATTCATATAATAAAAATAAAAATTTAATTCTCAAAAATTCAAATTTTCTGGGGCGTTACATGAGTTACTATTCATGAGTTATTATTCACGAGTTACTATTCACGAGTTACTATTCATGGGGTACTATTCACGACAAAATTGGTTTCTTTTTCTGACCAAATTATCATTGATTTATGAATCTTACTCTTGAAATTAAATCAATGTTTTGAACATATTGTTTTTATTATCATATATTATATTTTTATAACCCCGGTGACGAAATTTCACTTTCACTGGAGTGTAAAGATGGGTAGATTAATGGTATGATTGTGACTATGGGTTCTCTTTGGCTAGTAATGCAAAGATGAATTGTTGACTGGTATGATCATGACCATTGAATTTATAATTGAATATCTTTAGCTTAAGTGCAAAGGTGAATTGATTAACATGGTTATATTATTGTTTTTATAAATTTTGAAATGATTATATATTTCTCTGAGATATTAATATCTTTGACTCGTAGTGCAAAGATGACCTGTTGTTGAATATCTTTGGCCCGTAGTGCAAAGATGACCTGTTGATGAATATCTTAGGCATGTAGTATAAAGATAAATTGTTGATGAATATCTTTGGCCCGTACTGCAAAGATGACCTGTTTTTGAATGCCTTTGGTCGATAGTGCAAAGACAAACTGTTGATGAATATCTTTGGCCCGTAGTGCAAAGATGAATTTATTAGTATGATTATGAACAAGAACTGCAATTTGGTATAACCATGATCTTTGATGTTTCAGGTAAAGACAGATGAGGAAAATTATATTCGTCCTTGATGAGAAGAGGAATTTAGAACTACAAGTATGATTATGAGTTATACACGTGATTGTGCACAGAAATTGTTGATTGATGGTATAGGGATAAAACAATGTTGGTGGACTTTTAACATGGAGAAGATGATAGACCTTATGGTCTATTTGACTCTTCTAATGGATTACTCGTTCCACTGCAACTATGGTTGAAAAGTTTTATCATCTACCATATGTTCTAAATCTCTGATTTATTACTAATGAAGGCTATTGATAATTTAATTATCTTTAGTCATGATATTCTTTACTAGGCTAGTTGTGCTCACCCTTTTGTTTCACAATTCCTTTCAGGTAATAAGGGTGTAGCTGGGTCGATTGGGGGTAACAGGGGAATAGAATGGTTGTAAAACCCCAAATTTTACGAATAAAGATTTAATTTTCTCGAAATATTTTTTATATTTTGGTGTGGATTTGAGATAATATTATAGTTGTGGGTAGAATTTATAAATTTTGCAAAGTTTGCAAGTTGTTATTCGATTAGTCGGATAATATTCTTTTTGTCGGGGAATATCCGTACGACGGTACAATTATTGGTGGACCCCACAACAAAATTATTGTCGGATTGAGAAAACGACAAAAATATTTTTAAGAAAATAACGGCGAAAGTTTTACTGATTAATCTCTTGTTGAACTACTCGTAGTAGTAAAAAGTGCGATGTCTGGCGTGGTTGCATAGTAGTAATACGGTATTGATTATTTATTCTTACGTAAGAAGTCACTCAGTTTTATTCAATTATTGCTACAGTAATTGCTACATAGTATCTCACGTTATTTGATTCAATTATTGTCGATATTTTATGTATTATTAAATCAATAATTGAGATGACAGAGTTATTAATATTATTATTTGCAATATTAACGATGTCTAGAAGTTCTGCCAAGGAGAGGTTTGGTCACCTAATTGCGGCTAATAGGAGAAATCCTTATTGAAAGCCCCTCTTTCACAGGAGCGACATTTGGTCGATTAATATTGTGAATTATAATAATGATGATAAATGTTGTTAAATATATTAAGTTTTTTTTTATGAAGTCACGAAAAGTTTGTATATATATATATATAAATTTTGTTTTATTAGTATTATTAATGTAATAAAAGCAGTAAAAGCTTTTTATATAAAGCAGAATACTTTTTTAAAGTTATTCTATAAATAGAATATATTATATTCTATTATGCATAGTGTTTTGCATAGTAAAATCTTTTTATAACAGAAAACTTTTATAAAGTTATTTGTTTTATTAGACAATAATTAGAATATATTATATTTTATTATGCATAGTGTTGCATAGTGCCTGCATAGTGTTTTGCATAGTAAAATCTTTTTATATAAAACTGAATACTTTTATAAAGTTATTCGTTTTATTAGATTATAAATAGAATATATTATATTTTATTTAAAAGATTTTGTTTTATTAGAATATTTTATTAATACTGCATAGTAAATCGATATGGACCGTCCGTTTAATACTGCATAGTAAATCTAAAGGTTTATTCATGCATTTCTAAGTCATACTAACATGCTTGCAAAGTCAGTACATAAATAAGTCAGTCATATTCGTTAAGTTCGTTTCTAAAGTTTTGAAATTCATTTTAAGCTACACACTTTCGTTAATCATGCTAATCTATTAAAACATGTTCACATTAGGTTCATATATCTATATATACCCCTTACACATGCTTGTATACTAGTATATGTCACAATGATTGATTAATTCTTGGCAGATTTCAAAAATAGAAGCTCAAAACTGAACTCAAGTGTAAGACCCCGAAATTTATGAAATGAAAGTATTCAATTTTCTTATAATTATTATTTTATTTCATAAATGGTTAAATTGATAAAAGGTTAAAGTTAAGGGTGATATGTGAAATTTTTTGCAAAGTATGGAAGTTGTTATAAAATATTCGTTTGGTCGGGGAATATTCTTTTTGTTGGGGAATATTCGTAGGATGGCACAATCATTGGTGGACCCCACAACGGAAGTATTGTCGTAGTTAGAAAATGACATAATTATCTTTTTATAAAAATAACGGCGAAAGTGTTTCCGTTAAAACTGTTGAACTACCCGGTAGTAAAAGTACGATGTCTGGCGTGGTTGCGTAGTAGTAAGACGCGATATTGATTATTGATGCTTACGTAAGAAGTCACTCGGTTATACTCAATTATTATTACGATAATTCTTTGCATCATATCTCTCATATTATTGATTCAATTATTGTCACATTATCATCTACATAATATATATTATTAAATCAATAATTGAGGCGGCAGAAAGTTATTCATATTATTATTTGCAATCATCGACAATGTCCGAAGTTACACAGGAGAGGTTTGGTTACCTAATTTGCGCCATTAAGGAGAAATCCTTATCGAAAAACCCCATCTTTCCTGGGAACGACTTGGTTGTTAAATATTGTGAATTATAATATTAATGATGAATAAGTTCGTGTTGATTAAAGATGAAATTGATAGTTCCATTGTGTTGGAATTATTAGTGTTAGTGAAAATCGACATTTATTTCGATAATAATTGATGTCTGGAGGTTATATTGACCAATCGGGTAATTAACTTAGGATAAATGAAAGCAATTAATTGCTATTGATTCACATGATTATAACTATTTGTTCACATGTATGTACTAGTGATTCACATTCATTTACTATTAGGGGAGTTGGTGCAAGATTGATAATACTTGCATGACTAAGTTAAAAATGGAGGTATAGTTGAAGGTACTATACTATAATTAATTTTTTCACATGTTTAGAACTATTGAGTCACATAATTTACTATTGATTCACATGATTTACTATTAGGGGAGGTGGTGCAAGTTTGATAATACTTGCATGACTAAATTAAAAATAAAGGAAAAGATGAAGGTATTATACTATAATATTTTGAGCCCCAAAATGTGCAATTATGTAAACTATATTTTCCTATAAATAGAAGCTCATTCCTTCGTTATTTTTCACCAATTCACTAAATCTATAGAGCAATTATTATAGAAAAATTATAGAGAGATAAGCTATAGAGAGAAAGAAGAAGCGAAGTCTGCTACTTCACTATTCTAGTATCTAGTCTTATTCTGAGGTAAATGATATTATTATTTTAGTAAGGGGTATTATTCTTTCATATTCATGAAGAGAGTTATTTTCTTTCAATATTCGTAAGGGTTGTTATTCAATTCTTTATTATTATATTGGAATAACCTATCTATGTGAAGTACCACATATATGGTGAAATTCTTTTGTTATTCCATTCTTTATTATTCTATTGGATTAACCTGTCTGTGCGGACTATCGCATGCCTGGTGAATTCTTCTGTTATTTAATTCTTTATTATTATGTTTGAATAACCTGTCTATGCGAAGTACCGCATACATAGTGAAATTCTTCTGTTATTCCATTCTTTATTATACTGTTGGAATAACCTGTCTGTGCGGACTATCACATGCCTGGTGAAATCTTCTGTTATTTAATTCTTTATTATTTAGTTGGAATAACCTGTCTGTGCGAACTATCGCATGCCTGGTGAATTCTGTTGTTATTCCATTCTTTATTATTCTGTTGGAATATCACATGCATGCGGATGACTCATAACTTTGGTTCCATTATTTATTATTACATTGGAATATATCACATGCATACGGATTATCATGACTGGTTCCATTCTTTATTATTACATTGGAAATAACACATCTCATGCGGTCTCATCGCATGCATGGTGAATTCTTTTGTTATTCCATTCTTTATTATTCTGTTGGATTAACCTGTCTATGTGGATTACCACATGCATGGTGAATGACCCTTCGTATTCATTCTTTATTAAATTGTGGAAAGGATCTGTCTACGTGGATTACCGTATGGCGGGTGAAAATCCATTTGTAGTTTCGTATATTCTATTATACTCGTATGAGATATCATTTCTTTTGTACTCATCATAGAATATCATTTTCTTTGGTATTTTTTTTATGAGTTACTATTCACGGGTTACTATTCACTCTAGTATTATTCACTCAGGTATTCGGGGCACTTTTCGTGTAGGAGTACTATTCATGAGTTAGTATTCACGGGTTACTATTCACCCAAATTACTATTCACCCGATTATTATTCACTCGGGTATTTGGGGTACTTTTCATGTAGGGTACTATTCACGAGGTACTATTCTCAAGTACTATTAGGAGGGTACTATTAAGGGGTACTATTTACCTGAAAAATATATTTCTTTTCTGTCCAAATTATTTTTGGTACATGAATATTATTCTTGAATTTTACTCCACAAAGCAGTATCATGTTGATAATTTGGATATTTTTAAACTCTGGATAAATTTAAAGTCTTTAATATTTATCTTTGATTTCGTTTGATTAATGCTTATATCATTGTCATCATCCTCATGCTTATATTATGATGAAATTCATCTTTGGCTTACGTGCAAAGATGGACTGTTGATTATTTGTTTTACAGTTGTATATCTTTAGCTTACGTGCAAAGATGGACTGTTGATTATTGGTTTTATAGTTGTATATCTTTGGCTTACGTGCAAAGATGAACTATTGATTGATGAGTATCTTTGGCTTATGTGCATTGATGAACTGTTTATTGGTATGATTATGACCAGGGATCATTCGGTATAATCATGACCCGTAATGTTATACATGATGTGGTAAAAGTCCTCATTGGCCCGTAGTGCATTGATGGACAGTTATTAGTATGATTATAACCAGGGATTATTTGGTATAATCGTGACCATTGATGATTACATGAATATGCTTGGCCGTAGTGCAGGGATGATTCGATGATGTGGTTTATTTATTAAGCTGAGTCTCAACGATAAAATATTGATTATACACTTTTAATTCGTAAAAGATAGTAGATATCATGCTCTATTTGACTCTTCTAAAATACAGTTGTATGTCTTTTGCCTGTAGTGCAAAGATGAATTATTAATGAATATCTTTGGCCGTAGTGCAAAGATGAATTTATTAGTATGATTATGAGCGGGAATTGTGATTTGGTATAACCATGATTTTTGATGTTTCAAGTGAAGATAGGTGATGAAAATTATCTTCGTCCTAGATGCGGAGAGGAATTTAGAATCACAATTATGATTATGAGTTATTCATATTATTGTGGACATGAATTGTTGATTGATGTTACATGGATAAAATATTATTGGTGGACTTTTAACATGGAGAAGGTAATAGACATGATGGTCTATTTGACTCTTCTAATGGATTGCTCATTCCGCTGCAAGTATGGTTGAAAAGTTTTATCATCTACCATATGTTCTAAATCTCTGATTTCTTACTAATGAAGGCTATTGATGATGTAAATTATCTCTAGTCATGATATTCTTTACTGGGCTAGTTGTGCTCACCCTTTTTGCTTCACAATTTCTTTCAGGTAATAAGAGTGTAGCTGGGTCGAGCGAGGGTAACAGGAGAATAGAACGGTGGTTTATAGCTGTTGAGGTTCTCCATAAATAGTATGTAAATAATTTTATTGAGAACTTTAGATAAGTGTGTCATATTGTATACGTCATTTGATATTTAATTTTGGTGAACCGAATAGGGTGAGGTGAACCCAACTTTTGAAGGGTGTTTTGCCACTATCATACAAGATGTTTAATTATATACAACCTCGTGTTATCATAAGACAGGGTTGTGCACATCCACTTGCTGAGTATATCTACGAGCACTACCTATATGTTGTTGGAGTTTATTTGAAATAATTCTCAATTGGAGAAAACGGAGATAATTATATGTCAAGAGAAGACTTACCATTGGAAAGAAGATGATAGTAATCTTCTTGTTTTTCTTTGGGGACTATTGGGTCAACCAAGGATAATTCTGTGGACATATGATATCTATCATAACCTAGACGCATGGCCTCCCATGTACGAAGGTTTCCTTGAGAATTTTCCAAAGATTTTAATTTCTAAAAAAGTTATTGATTGTACTTTTATGTAAAGTACCATTGTAAGGTTGTGGTCAAGGCACCATAAGAGTTACATACATTTGTATTAAAACTCACAGTTTAATTGTGGTCGTATTCTGCACGACAGTTCAACAGTTGTATAAATAAAGTTTGTAAATGATTTTTATAGTGTGATATTTGGCGACTCAGAATGGGAGATGTATACCTATTTTGGGGGCGTCACATCGGGACCGGTAGCAATTGCAACTGCATACTCTCAGTTGTTAATATGGCGCTTGAAACCACGTCTAGTTTGAGCTGGGAAGAGTAAACTTTAAGCTGTTTCAAATGCCCAAACACAGAAATTAATCACAAAATTGATTCTAAACATTCCTATTACAGTTAAAACATATTTATATGGTCATATAAAAACTATATAACCCATACCCAATCTCATTAACATCTAATTCCATGAATTCAAGAATTTAAATTTCCATACATACGAACTATGTTTAACAGAACTGAAAATGGCAACAAGGAATGGGATTATACCTCTGCAAAATGAATGAACGTGCTACTAATTGAACTTCCATTGTCCTAGAATACTTGTATGCTTTCAATCTCACACTTGAAATTCACAGATAATTCTTAGCAACAAGAAATGAAAAAGTGTAGCTGCTATTTATAGAAGAACACAAAATCAAACAATTGTTTTACTCTAATGTTTGAACCCAAGTGTAGAAGAAGAAGACAATGGACAAGGGGAAGTTTGCCAACCACCCCACCTCAGCGATTAGCCCAGCCATCATCACAGCAACCTCTAGCTTCAATAATTTCTTCTTAGCCATTTTCATTTTTGCTGAGTTTCATGTAATAGGTAGGGGATAGGCCATTGGCCTAATACGTAACTAGCAACTGAGACTCCTAATTAGGGACAAGGTTTAAATCTCAGTTAACCTCTTAGCTCACTTTAGCTACTTTGTTATCCAAAAATGGGTTTTAATGTCCAAGTGTTACTATAATAGGAAATTTGGGAGCAATTATACCCTCACATCATATACTTCATGTACATTAATTTATTCTAATTATTATTTAAAACATGTAGGGAATCCATTCAATTAACCGCTACTAATCTAATATCTCCTTAAAACTATATTATTCCAATTAGACTTACTTATTGAAATAATTTATAATTCTTTGACATAATACATCTTTTAATGTTCCCACCCATACTGATTGTCACCTAAACAATTGTTTAAGTAACTTATAATTTCTTACACTTAATTATATAGCTTATATATATATATATATATATATATATATATATATATATATATATATATATATATATATATTACATAGTCTTATTAAGGTGTCACACCACACTTTCTTTTTATGTAAGAACATTATAATATCACATGTCTTACACACATATAATTTAAATGAATCATACAATTGTAGTCATGCAATTTACTTTACTCACAATAATCACATATAGTTAAATAATTACCCTTATCAAGTAATCAATATCCTACCACAACCATTAACTATCAATTAATGGTTTACTTAATAATTCCTTCGTCAAACATAACGTACTTTATTTCATGGTTTATTAATGTCACACATATCACATAATTGTTCCATTTAATTTCTAAAGTGGAAAATAAATTTTTCTCCAACTGACCACTAGCGCAGCTGCGCCAGTTTGTACTACTGGGACGATGTAGCCGCGTTGTGTCCTGACAGTGCCAAGACTGGTTTAGCTTCAGGCCGTGTCAATTTTCATTGCTAAATTCGTGTTATACGACATGAATTGATGTCCACAAAAATGTTACTACAAGTCTACGAGCGTATTGATTACTTATGTGAAATCACATAATCTTACACGATTAATCTTCTAGATTCTCGTTTTAATTTACTTAATGGATTTCCTCATTTCACAATATGCCACACAAGGCATTTCACAATTCTTATTATCAAATCACACTTCTTAATATGCATTGATCTAATACAAATCAATTGAATTAACTGACTCACAAGACAATAACACTTATATTCACAGAAATATCATTTCCATTAATATATTCATTTAATAATACGTGGAAATTCTCAGGTATAACATCCCCCCCCCCCCTTATAAAAATTTTGTCCCGGAATTGCTACAAGGTTACACAAATAGATGAGGATAATACTTCATCGTCCTATCTTCTAACTCTCACGTTGCCTCCTCGACATCGTGGTTACGCCAAAGCACTTTTACAGAGGAAATAACTTTATTCCTTAAAGTTTGCTCTTTCCTATCTAGAATTTGGACAAGTATTTCTTCGTACGCTAAGTTCTTCTCCACTTGAATGGGTTCATAAGAAATCACGTGTTTGTAGTCAGCCTTGTACGGACGCAACACGGATATGTGAAACACGTTATGGATGTGCTCCAACTCAGGTGGTAGTGAAACTCTGTATGCTACTCCGCCCACTCGCTTTAGTATCTCGAACGGTCCTATAAATCTCAGACTCAGTTTTCCTTTCTTGCCAAAATGGATTTTTCCCTTCCACGGAGATACTTTTAAGAATACAAAACTGCCGACTTCAAAATCTGGGTCTTGCCGATGCAAGTCTGCGTACTTCTTCTGACGATCTTGAGCTGCTACTAGTCTGGCTCTTATCATTTTCACCACGTCTGCGGTTTGTTGTACTAACTCTGGTCCGAGTATTCGTTGTTCTCCAACTTCGTCCCAACATAATGGCGTTCTGCACTTCCTCCCGTAAAGAGCTTCGTACAGTGGCATGCCGATACTCACATGGTAACTATTATTATACTCAAATTCTACTAAAGTTAGGTGGTCATCCCAATTTCCCTTGAAGTCCATCACGCAAGTTCTAAGCATGTCCTCCAGCAATTGTATTGTCCGCTCACTTTGTCCGTCTGTTTGAGGGTGATAAGCGGTACTCAACCTCAACTGTGTTCCCAATCTCTCTTGCAATCTTTTCTAGAATTATGAGGTAAAGCGTGGATCTCGGTCAGAAACAATCGACACCGGCATTCCATGTCATAAAATAATTTCCTTTACATACAGACTCGTTAATTGATTTAAATTGTAGCGGATCTTGATACGTAGAAAATGTGCAGTCTTCATAAGTCAATCCACGATAACCCAAATGGCATCCAAACGTTTCTGTGTGACTAGAAGTCCTACCATGAAATCCATCTTGATATGCTCCCATTTCCACTATGGTATTTCCAATGGTTGTAGTAAACCACTCGTCCTCTGCTGCTCTGCTTTTACACGTTGACAAGTCAAACATCTACTAACGTACTCCGCAATCTTTTGTTTTAGATTTGGCCACCAAAAATGTTGCTTCAAATCCCGGTACATCTTTGTGCCTCCCAGATGAATGGAATACGTTGTATTATGAGCCTCGTATAAAATCTCCTCTCTTAACTCGGCTACTGCCGGTACCCACACTCTCCCTTCGAATCTTAAGATACCATTTTTATCTATTCGGAATTTCTCCTCCGCATTTTCCGTGATCCTCTTTCGGATTTTCTCACACTCTCCATCTTTCTCTTGTGCTTCTTTCACTCTATTCAATAATGCTGGACAAGCTTCCATTATAAATAATGCCTCTTCAAACCTCTCAGGTCCCTTTACCTCGATTTCCAACTTCTCCATATCTCTTATTAACTCTTTCTGAGTCGTCAATTGCATCAGTTTCTCCCTTCCTTTCCTGCTCAAAGCATCGGCAACAACGTTTGCCTTCCCCGGATGATAAAGAATATCACAGTCATAATCTTTGATCAATTCTAACCACCTTCTCTGACGCATATTCAACTCCTTCTGTGTGAAGATATATTTCATACTTTTGTGGACCATGTACATCTCACATTTCTCTCCGTACAAATAATGTCTCAATATCTTTAACGCAAAAACTATTGCCGCTAACTCTAAGTCATGAGTAGGGTATCGTTTTTCGTAATCCTTCAATTGTCGTGATGCATACGCAATGACCTTGTCGTGTTGCATAAGCACACAAACAAGTCCTCTATGCGACCCATCACTATACACCACAAATCCTCCCATATCATCTGGTAATGATAATACAGGCGCCTCGCTTAATCTCTTCTTCAACTCTTGAAAACTTTCTTCGCATTTATCGATCCATACAAATTTCACCGTCTTCCTCGTCAAATTAGTCAACGGGGTCGCTATCTTAGAAAAATCTTGAATAAATCTTCGATAGTACCCAGCTAACCCTAAGAAACTTCTCACCTTCTGTGACGCCCCCAAAAATAGGTTTACATCACCCATCTTGAGTCGCCAAATACATGGTACAGAATACAAATACAAACTTAATTATACAACAATCGTGTAATATACGACAATACATAAACTGAGAGTTTTAATAGGAATATTGTCATCTAGACAATATCCACACTCAAAGGAGTCCTCATTACATTTATTGTCACTATATTTAATGAATAGTGAGGACTACTAATGCTATCATACGACCGCTACTCCTTTCCCCGACTCGTCCCAAATTTATATTCTCATTTCAAGAGAATAGTGAAAGAAAGGGTGAGCTCAACTAGCCCAAAGAAGAAATATTATGACTATGATAATGCAGAATAAATTATCAATAGTCTTCAACAATGTTAAACTGATTAAATACAATAGACATCAAGTTTAACTGCAGCGGAATAAGCAATCCATTAGAAGAGTCAAGTAGAGAATAAAATCTACTATCTTCTATGGTATAAAATGTTTTCATCAATTTTTGTCACTGAGACTCAGCTTAATAAATAAAATACATCATCTAATCATCCTTGTACTATGGGCCAAGGATATTCATTAAATCATCAATGGTCATGACTATACCGAACAATCCTCCCTAGTCATAATCATACCAAAAACTGTCTATCAATGCATTACAGGCCACTGAGGACTTTTACCATATCATTTATAACATTAAAAGTCATGATTATACTAAATGATCCCTGGTCATAATCATACTAAGTCCATCTATGCACGTAAGCCAAAGATGACTTTCATTATAATATAAGCATGAGGATGATGACAATGACATAATAATTCAATAAAACAAGTTCAAGAATTAATTTATCCATAAATTAATAACGTCCAAATTGTCAACATGATACTTCTTTGTGGAGTAAAATTCAAGAATGCTCGGAAGAATATTTTCATGAAAGATCTTTGGATGAAGCGCAAATATCAAGGATATTCCACTAATTTTATGGAGTATAGAAGCCAAAACTTTAACCAACTGAGTATAATAGAATATATGAAACTGCAAATGGATTTTCACCCGCCATACGGTAATCCACGTATACAGATCATTTCCACAATTTAATAAGGAATGAATACAAAGGATCATTCACCATGCATGTGGTAATCCACATAGACAGGTTATTCCAACAAAATAATAAAGAATGGAATAACATAAGGATTCACCATGTGTGCGATAGATTGCACAGACAGGTTATTCCCAACATAATAATAAATAATGGAACCAGGTTCGGCGTAAACGCACAGACAGGATATTCCGACAGAAGAATAAATAATGGAACCAGGTCCGGCATAAACGCACAGACAGGATATTCCGGCAGAATAATAAATAATGGAATAACAACAAAAATCACCATGCATATGATAGACCGCACAGACAAGTTATTGCAACAGAATAACAAATAATAGAACCATGTCCGGTGTAAACGCACAGACTGGATATTCTGACAGAATAATAATGAAAGGAATAATAGAAGAATTTCACCATGTATGTGGTAGTTCGCATAAACAGGTTATTCCAACATAATAATAAAGAATGGAATAACAGAAGAATTTCACCATGTATGCGGTACTTCGCATAATAGGTTATTCCAACATAATAATAAAGAACGGAATAACAGAAATTCTCTTCATGAATAAGAAAGAAATAATACCCCTTACCTTAGAAGAAACTAGATATTGGAAAAGTGAGGTAGCAGACTTCTCTTCTTCTTTCTCTCTATAATTTCTCTCTCTAGAGTTTCAGTGAATTCGTAAGAAATAATAAAGGAATGAGCTTCTATTTATAGGAAAATGGACTAAATAGTAACTAATTCATGAACGGTCCAGATTGATTTACTTTTAAACGAATGGTCCATATTGATTTACTATTAAAACTTAAAGCAACGGTCCATCGATTCACTATTAAAACTTTAAACCAAATGATCCATATTGATTCACTATTAAAACTTTAAACCAACGATCCATATTGATTTCTTATTATAATTTCAACCAACGATTCGAAAAATTAGCACATCTCCTCATGGAATAATATTGTACCCAAAAATGATTTGGACCGAAAAGAAATATATTTTTCGGGTGAATAGTACTTTGGGAATAGTACCTGACACGAAAAGTGTCCCAAATATCCGAGTGAATAATACTAGAGTGAATAGTAATCAGGTGAATAGTAACTCATGAATAGTAACCCGTGAATAGTACTCCGGCACGAAAAGTGTCCAGAATACCCGATTGAACAATATAACCTCCAGACATCAATTATTATCGAAATAAATGTCAATTTTTGCTAACACTAATAATTCCCACACAATGGAACTATCAATTTCATCTTTAATCAACACGACCTTATTCATCATTAATATTATAACTCACAATTTTTAACAACCAGGTCGTTCTAAAGAAATAGGGGGCTTTCCAATAAGGATTTCTCCCTATTGGCGTGCAATTGGGTGACCAAACCTCTCCTTGACAGAACTTCTAGACATTGTAAATATTGCAATTTAATAATATGAACAACTTTGTCGTCTCAATTATTGTTTTAATAATATATTATATTATGCAAATGATACTGTGAAAATAATCGAATCAATAATATGAGAGATATGATGCAGTAATTATTGTAGCAATAATTGAGTATAACCGAGTGACTTCTTACATAAGCATCAATAATCAATACTGAGTATTGCTACTATGCAACAACGCAGTACTTATACTTTTACTACTAGGGTAGTTCAAGCGGTTTTAACGGTAACACTTCTGCCGTTATTTTTATAAAAAGATAATTATGTCCTTTTCTTACTACGACAATACTTCCGTTGTGGGTTCACCAATGATTGTGTCGTCGTACGGATATTTCCGACAAAAAGAATATTCCCCGACAAAAATGAATATTTTATAACAACTTGCATACTTTGCAAAATTTGTAAATATCACCCACAACTATAATATTATATCAAATCCACGCCATAATATTAAAAAAATATTTTGAGAAATTTAAATCTTTATTCATAAAATTTGGGGTCTCACAATATCCACTCCTTATGAAATTCCGCCCTCAAAATTTATGTACGTACCTGGTATGCCGAACAGATGAGGATACCTTGACTTCATTTCAGATTCTAACTCTTGAGGTATAACCTTTGAGTGTTGATTAAGATCCATCTTTTTCAAGATTTTAACATGTATTTCCTCATACGTTAAATCTTCCGCTATCTCGTTCGGTTCTAAATCAATAATGTGGTTCGGGTTGTCCACATATTTACTTAACATCGGTATGTGATAAACGTTATGAACACGCAACATATTTGGCGGTAAAACGAGTCTATAGGCCACAGTTCCTACCCGATCAAGGATTTTAAATGGGCCAATAAAATCGAGGGTTGAGATAACGCATTCTTAAACCTTCTTCTTCACATTCATCGGCTCCAGGTGTGTATTTTGAGCGGCTTTAACTTTATCGATTAAAGTCGATTGTACTCGTATATTTGATATCACCACATGGGTCCTTAGAGTCTTTAACTCTATCTTCATCATTTGTAAGTTATACGAAATGGGTTTTTGTGTTAACAACATCGCACTCATAAACGCATACGATCTTCTACTCAATGCGTCAGCTACCACGTTTGCTCTTCCACGATGATATTGAATGGTATGATCATAATCTTCAATAGCTTGAGCCAACGTCTTTGGCACATTATACGTTTGTTTTAGTTGAAGAAATATTTGAGGGTTATAGAAATGGGTTTTGTACTGGGGTCAATACAAAATTCGATTTCACACTCTAAGTAGGATAAGAAGTCTTCAAGAATACGTCAGGAAATTTATTAACAATAGAAATATCATTCAAAACTGTGACTCTCATCCAAGACCTGGATAGCACATGTAATGAAGGTTTCTCCTAACGGAGCTTCAACCGATAAGTCAAAGTTTAACTTCTCTGTGGTCAAATTTAAACATTGAGTGCAAGTAGGAGAAATAAAGGAATGTGTAGAACCGGTATCAAATAAAGTAGAAACTTAGCTAGCATTTATGATTAGCTTACCCGTGATCACCTCGTTCGAATTCCTCGCTTTTTGGGAGGTTATGACAAACGTTCTCCTTTGAACTACCGATTTTGTCTTGTCTGGGAAACCTTTTGATGCCTCCATCCCAGCTAGACTTGACTTTAGTTCACGACAAAATCGGGCTAGGTGGCCTTCTTTTTCGCAATTATAACATGCTTTGAACTGTATTGTGCAGTTTGGACTTATGTGTCCTTCCCCTCTACATTTGTAATATACGACCGGCGGTCGTTCTCCTTCCTTAACAACGAGTGATGGTGCTGACGTCTTTCCATCTTTGCTGAATCTTCTTTTCTTGAACTTTCCACTCCTATTATTTTGGCCATAATTACCACCGAAGTGGTTATCATTTCTAGCATGATAATTTCCCCCACGATGGTCATCATTGTTCCGATGGTCGTTGCCACCAGTACGATTATTATCGTATTGTTGGTCGTTACCTTTTGGTTGTGCTAACTCATTATCGCGCTCCAATAACTGAGCCCTATTCACATCATCTGAATATAAACAAAGTTTATGAGAAATGAGGTATTGACGTATATCGGGTTTCAAACCTCTTAGAAACATTCGCGTCATTCGCTCCTCATTATCGACCAAATGGGATGCAAGCCGGGATAACTCATAAACTTAGCCTCGCATCTTTGCGATACGGTCATATTATTTTGCTCCATTTCTTATCTCAACATTTTGGATGCCATTTTCAAACCTTTGTCAAAAAACAAGGGTTAATTGACATATCACATATTATCCCTATACTTTGATCGACCAATTAAATACCAAATAAACTTAGGTAGGTCATACTTGAAGGAATTTCCCTCTCTCCCTCCTAGTTCTTGTCTCACATCTCTGCCAGGGATCATATCCCTAAGCTTTGATACCAACTGTGACGCCCCCAAAAATAGGTATACATCACCCATCTTGATTCGCCAAATACATGGTATAGAATACAAATACAAACTTAATTATACAACCATCGTGTAATATACGACAATACATAAACTGAGAGCTTTAATAGGAATATTGTCATCTCGACAATATCCACACTCAAAGGAGTCCTCATTACATTTATTGTCACACTATTTAACAGAATAGTGAGGACTACTAATGCTATCATCTGGACCGTCACTCCTTTCCCTGACTCGTCCCAGCTATATTCTCATTTCCTGAAGAGAACAGTGAAATAAAGGGTGAGCTCAACTAGCCCAATAAGAAATATTATGACTATGATAATGCAGAATAAATTATCAATAGTCTTCAACAATGTTAAACTGATAAAATACAATAGACATCAAGTTTAACTGCAGCGGAATAAGCAATCCATTAGAAGAGTCAAGTAGAAAATAATATCTACTATCTTCTATGGTATAAAATGTTTTCATCAATTTTTATCGCTGAGACTCATCTTAATAAATAAAACACATCATCTAATCATCCCTGTACTACGGGCCATGGATATTCATTAAATCATCAATGGTCATGACTATACCAAACAATCCCTGGTCATAATCATACCAAAAACTGTTCATCAATGCATTACAGGTCACTGAGGACTTTTACCATATCATTTATAACATTACAGGTCATAATTATACAAAATGATCCCTGGTTATAATCATACTAAGTCCATCTATGCACGTAAGCCAAAGATGACTTTCATTATAATATAAGCATGAGGATGATGACAATGACATAATAATTCAATAAAACAAGTTCAAGAATTAATTTATCCATAAATTAACAACGTCCAAATTGTCAACATGATACTTCTTTATGGGGTAAAATTCAAGAATGCTCAGAAGAATATTTCCATGAAAAGATACTGGATGAAGCGCAAATATCAAGGATATTCCACTAATTTCATGGAGTATAGAAGCCAAAACTTTAACCAACTAAGTATAATAGAATATATGAAACTGCAAATGGATTTTCACCTGCCATGCAGTAATCCACGTATACAGATTATTTCCACAATTTAATAAGGAATGAATACAAAGGATCATTCACCATGCATGTGGTAATCCACAAAGACAGGTTATTCCAACAGAATAATAAAGAATGGAATAACAGAAGGATTTAACATGCATGCGATAGACTGCACAGACAGGTTATTTCGAACATAATAATAAATAATGGAACCAGGTCTGGCGTAAACGCACAGACAGGATATTCCGACATTAGACTATATAATGGAACCAGGACCGACATAAATGCACAGACAGGATATTCTGACATAATAATAAATAATGGAATAACAACAGAAATCACCATGTATACAATAGACCGCACAGATAGGTTATTCCAACAGAATAATAAATAATGGAACCAGGTCCGGCGTAAACGCACAGACAGGATATTCTAACAGAATAATAATGAACGGAATAATAGAAGAATTTCACCATGTATGTGGTACTTCGCATAAACAGGTTATTCCAACATAATAATAAAGAATGGAATAACAAAAGAATTTCACCTTGTATGCGGTACTTCACATAACAGATTATTCCAACATAATAATAAAGAATGGAATAACAGAAGAATTTCACCATGTATGCGGTACTTTGCATAACAGGTTATTCCAACATAATAATAGAGAATGGAATAACATAATTTCTATTCATGAATAAGAAAGAAATAATACCCTTACCTTAGAATAAACTGGATATTGGAAAAGTGAGGTAGCAGACTTCTCTTCTTCTTTCTCTCTATAATTTCTCTCTCTAGAGTTTCAGTGAAGTCGTAAGAAATAATGAAGGAATGAGCTTCTATTTATAGGAGAATGGACTGAATAGTAACTAATTCATGAACGGTCCAGATTGATTTACTTTTAAACGGACGGTCCATATTGATTTACTATTAAAACTTAAAGCAACGGTCCATACTGATTCACTATTAAAACTTTAAACCAGCGATCCATATTGATTCACTATTAAAACTTTAAACCAGCGATCCATATTGATTTACTATTATAATTTCAACCAACGGTCTAAAAAATTAGCACATCTCCTCATGGAATAATATTGTACCCAAACATGATTTGGACTGAAAAGAAATATATTTTTTGGGTGAATAGTACCTCGTGAATAGTACTTCAGGAATAGTACCCCGATACGAAAAGTGTCCCAAATACCCGAGTGAATAATACTAGACTAAATAGTAATTGGGTGAATAGTAACTCATAAATAGTAACCCGTGAATAGTACTTTGACACAAAAAGTGTCCCGAATACCCGATTGAACAATATAACCTCCAGACATCAATTATTATCGAAATAAATGTCAATTTTTACTAACACTAATAATTCCCACACAATGGAACTATCAATTTCATCTTTAATCAACACGAACTTATTCATCATTAGTATTATAACTCACAATATTTAACAACCAGGTCATTCCCAAGAAAGAGGGGGCTTCCCAATAAGGATTTCTCCCTATTAGCGCGCAATTAGGTGACCAAACCTCTCCTTGACAGAACTTCTAGACATTGTAAATATTGCAATTTAATAATATGAACAACTTTGTCGTCTCAATTATTATTTTAATAATATATCATATTATGCAGATGATACTGTGAAAATAATTGAATCAATAATATTAGAGATATGATGTAGTAATTATTGTAGCAATAATTGAGTATAATTGAGTGACTTCTTACGTAAACATCAATAATCAATACCGTGTGCTACTATGCAACCACGTGTATTCTCGCATACTTTTACTACGGGTAGTTCAGCAGTTTTTTAACGGTAACACTTCCGCCGTTATTTTTTATAAAAGATAATTACATCATTTTCTTACTACGACAATACTTCCGTTGTGGGTTCACCGATGATTGTGCCAGTAAATACGGATATTCACGATAAAAAAAATATTCTCCGACCAAACGAATATTTTATAACAACTTGCATACTTTGAAAAATTTGTAAATAGCACCCACAACTATAACATTATATCAAATCCACACCATAATATTAAAAAAAATATTTCGAGAAATTTAAATCTTTATTCATAAAATTTGGGGTCTCACACCTTCATCGGGGTTCTCGGTTGTTCCCAGTTACTTACTGCTTTGACCTTTTCGGGGTCTACTGAGATTCCATTCTCATCCACCATGTGGCCTAAGAATTGAACCTTTATCATCCAGAATTCATCTTAGAAAACTTCGCATACATCTTCTCCTTTCATAGTGATTCCAAAACAATCTTCAGATGTTCTGCGTGTTCTTCCTTCGTCTTCGAGTAGATCAAAATATCATCGATGAAAACCACCACAAATTTATCAAAATATGGCTTGAAAACTCAATTCATCAAGTCCCTGACTGCTTCCAGTGCATTCGTCAACCCAAATAACATTACTAAAAACTCGTAATGTCTATAACGGGTTCGAAACACAGTCTTCGGTATGTCTTCATCCCGTACTTTCAGTTGGTCTTCGAGAAACACTTCGCTCCTTTCAATTGATCAAATAAGTCATCTATCCTTGGTAGCGGATATCTGTTCTTGATCGTTACTCTGTTTAATTCTCGATAATTGATACAGAGCCTCATCGATCCATCCTTTTTCTTAACGAATAACACTGGTGCTCCCCAAGGAGACACACTTGGTCGAATGCAACCCTTATCCAATAACTCTTGAAGTTATATCATCAATTCCTTCATTTCTATTGGCACCATGCGATATGGAGCTTTTAAAATCGGTGTCGTTCCCGGTGCTAAGTCTATTACGAATTCAATTTCTCTATCTTGCGGAAGGCCAGGCAAATCATCAAGAAACACATCCTAAAATTCACACACTACGGGTATATCTTTAATCTCTACTCCCTTCTTCCGAGTATCCACGATGTAAGCTAAATAACCTACACATCCTTTCTTTAACAATTTCTTGGCCTACATCATCGTAACGCAACACGATTGCTTAAGCGATGAGCTACCATAAAACATTACCTTAGACTTACTCGGAGTCTGAAGGTTCACACATTTGTTCTGATAGTCAATTATTGCTGCATGGTTGTATAAAAAATCCATTCCCAGTATTACGTTAAATTCTCCCACTCTAATAGGAATCAAGTCTACACTCAGTTCATGTTCTCTAATGTTTGCGCAATAATTTCGATAGACGTATTCTACAGGGATTATTTCCTTATTCGCAACTTCTATGTTCAAAGGATCTTCTAAACGTTCCCGGGGTGTACTAAGTTTACTAGCAAATTCTTTGGATACTAAAGAACGGGTGGCACCCGAATCAAATAATACATAAGCATTTATATTATCGATTGGGATTATACCTGACACCACGTCCTTCATAGCTACTGCGTCCTGGACGGTCATGTTAAAGGTTTGAGCGGTCGATCGGTTGGGTTGAGCAGGTCCACCAATCATTCACTTGCTTCCTCCTCCCTGGCTTTCGCCAGCTCCACTGCTTCCTTTCTTTGGGCAATCCTTTATCTGGTGCTTTGTTGATCCACAAGCAAAACATCCTCTGATCTTCTTTGGCTTTGGGTAATTTGGCGATATGAGCCCATCCTAGTCGCAATTATAGTAGGTGTTCTTTCTCTTCCAACACTCTCCCTGATGACTTCTTCCACACTTGTTGCAAACTTCAGTCCTTTTCTTGAAGTTTCCCTGGTGACTCCCACCTTGATTATTGCTTCTGTTGTTATTGTTTTCCCATTTCCTCTTTCCTGAGTTACTTCCTCCGCTGCTGCTTCCTCCACGATGCTCACTACCGGTGTTTTTGTTCTTCTTCTCCTTATGATATAGACTTAAGGCCTCACTACCACCTTCCGCAATGATTGCCTTCTCCAAAAATGTCATAAAGGAATCAATCTGGAAGACTGATACCTTATTATACAACCACAGCTTCAACCCTTGCTCGAAGCGTCTCGCCTTTCTTTCCTCATCCACGACTTGGTGCTCTCCAAATCGCGCTAGTTCATTGAACTTAGCTGCGTATTGCGCCACCGTCATATCACCTTGTTTTAACTCTAGGAACTTCACTTCCATCCTACTCTTTATACTCTTCGGGAAATAGTTCTCGAAGAACAACGTAGTAAACCTCGCCCATGTTATCGTTCCTTCTCACGCTCTCTGCTAATTAGTTTCCCACCAATAGTTCGCTTCTCCCCTCATCATGTATGTGGCAAATATTTTCTTCTGATCTTCACCCAAGCGAGCTATAGTGAAGGCCTTCTCGATCTCCTTGATTCAGGTTATACAACTATCGGGTCAATGGTTCCCATGAACTCCGGGGGTCCTACACTCTTAAAATCTTTGAAGGTTGTTACTGGGACAGCTTGGGGAATGGGTGGTACGGGTTTGTTTCTTCCCCTTAGAGCTTCTCCAAATAAATCTACCAGTCTTTGTATCGGATCTACTGGACCTCTCTCATCATTAACTGACTCTTCTGGGACAGTTATTCTACGTCTAGGCGGCATTTTTTGCATCACAAAATTTTTCATTTTATTATCTAATTATCATATTTAGACACTTCTCGATAGAAAAGAACTATAGGTTTATAACACGTTTCTGAAATAAGATAATTTATATTCATATGTCGAATGGTTACAGTACATGTTCTTTTCTAGCATACTGCTATAAATGATAACACATATCCCCTAGTATCACAAAAGACGGGGACAACACCATCTTACTACCCCTTTAACAATTTTCAAAAGTTAGGGTTTTACCACTACCTCACGTCTTACACAAAAGACTGAGATTACAACAACATATTAAACAACACGTAAATAAAAATACTACACTACTAGTCTTTATCCTCTAGACTCAATCTAACATCCCACGCTCCACGGCGCTCTGATATTCCTTCTGCGTAATGTGCACCACCATATCTCGACTTATGGTATGCCGGGTCTGTCGTTGCTCAGCTGGGTAGTGATGTACCCCATTGATCAATCTCTCCATGGCCGTGCATAGAGCATATCCGATCTTATTCATCTTCCTCCTCTTGCACCGCACTTCATCCTCTACATCATATGCCCTATCATTGGCTTCCTCCCACTTCTCCTCGAAGTGAATCCTACCCATCACCTCCATCTCTAACCCATAGAATTCTGGTGGTCCAACCGCCTTGAAGTCCTTAAATGTCACAGCTTGATTTTGTGGTTGATTCTGTAATGCACCCGTCAGTAACATCACTAGCTGCTGAACTGGATTATCCTCAGCATTGTTGTTATTGGTAGATCCCTCAAGGGTTCTTTGTCGGGGTTGACGTCTTGGAGGAATTTTATGTTAAAATACACTAATTAGACTATTACTCAATTCTTAAAGTATTTTCTACTTAATTAGAATCATCACGTAACATATAACACTTTGAATAAAATAATAACTTTTATTCATTTATAATCTTTTTGAAAACATAAGAGTCATAGCATCACTGCTATTTACATTACTTTCATGAACTACTAAAGTTCCAGGATAACATCATCAACATATCCCATAGGTTACATAACACTTGGGATTTACATTTTATTTATCATATAATAAATCACATATCAAGTACATTCCCTACGATGTCCTACTAAGATACTGCGTAGCCTTACGACGCTCTTCCTCCATAATTCGGAACATTGTTCGATGATCTAATATGTATGATGGTAGCGTCTCAAAATGAATCGGATAACCCATGACCCGATCTTGAGCTCGATTAATCATGGTGTTGAATACATTATTCATCTCTTCCATCTTGATCCTCTTTGCTTGTGCCTCTCTCTCTCTGCTATCACGGCTCGTTGATAAGCTTCTTCGTACGCGTCTTTGGCTCTTGCCCTCTTAGTAGATTCTTCCTTCAGCTTATTTTTTAGTTCTGCGATTTCCTCTTTCAGTTGATCATTTTCTCCTTCGGTGTGGATCAGCTTATCTTCGACATTATTCAAGCGTTCATCTTGATCCTAGATCTCGTTGTCCTTTTGCGCCATTGCGAACTACTGTTCAGCTACTATCTCTTGCAACTCCTAAACGCTATCCTAAAGTTCCACATTGAGGTCGTATACTTCGTCGTACATACGGGCAGTGATCGAGTTAAGTGGAAGCTCTTCTTCCTCGTCATCCTCATCCTCATTCGACTGTGGCAGCTCCTCAGGGTCTTCCTCGTCCGTCTCTATCTCATCATCCTCATCAGGTAACCTCTCATGCTCAACCACTGTGACCAACGGAGTTGTTTCCCGTGGCAGTATTTGTTCCCAAACCACCTGAATATCTCAAGGCTCCTCCTCTCTAGGCATTTGGGATCCTTCCTCCCTAGCCTGACTGGATTCTCCTACATTAGCCATCCTGTAAAAAAAAAAATTTTAAGTTTTAATTACTAATCATTACTACTCGACACTCACGAGCACATAAGTTGTAATCACATAAGCACATAAGTGTTTTATTTCTTTTTCCTTAAAACTCGATTTGAGTTTATCACCACTATCTTTTCAAAGGTTACTTCCTAAGGCTTTTCCCCACCTAAGGTTCATAACCTAAGGCTTTGATACCAACTTGTGACACCCCCAAATATGGGTACTTCATTCCCCTAAGACTCGGTGTTCACTTTTCATACATTCATACTATCTACCCAATTAAAATAACATTTAAACCATAAATCCTCCTTATAAAAGGGTTACATCATTAAATTCAAAATATCCTAGGTTGTCTAACCTTAACATCAATCAAGTGCGGAAATAAAATAATTACATCACATCATTAAATATAATGTCTATTAACATAAAAGTCATTAAATTACAAGTCTTCATCACTTATACATTTTTCCTTTTCCTTTGCTAGTTGTAGGTTCATCGACCTTCTCAACTTTAGTTGCAATGAGTGTATATATGCAAGAGTGAGCAAACAAAGCTCACTTGAATAATAATGAATAAACATCATATCAATTACCAAATGAATAGGCTTAATAGAAATGAATAAAGTACTTCATCAATAATAATCAGGAACAAAACTTGAAATATATAACTGAGGGTCAAAAGACAACGAACTATGTCTATAGTTATAAGTATTCTTTCAACTTAAACTTTAACAGTCATAAAACTATAAGGACTCCTCGTAGTTAGGGGGATTAGCCCTTCATACAATGTATTGTGCACAAACATTTTAACGCTATGCGTAAGTTATCCCCTATAATAGGGTTGTTCATCTCAGCATTTAGAATACGAGTCTGCACCAAAGTAAGTTTGGTTTGGATAAGTTTCAAGGTAATTTAGAGTTTTACGAACATCAACTAAGGATTAGTTGAATAAAATTGTAATAACATTATGCTATGGAATAATTCATAAGTGAATCAACATTGTGTACTAAGGTCATGCTTTAGGAATAATCTAAGAGCATAGGTATTGAATAATGTAACATACCTTGCTTGAACAATGTTAAGCTAAGGTTAAAACCTTATTTAGAGTTGAATCTTAAGCATGCATAACAAATAGTAAGTTGAATGATAAAACTTGTTCAAGATTAGTGTGTTAGAATGTAGAAATTTGCATGCTAAATAACAAGTTAAAGATTGGCTCAATATCAAGAGATAAGGTTTAGGAGCTTACACGATATAATTAGGGTTAAGAAACTTGCACAAAGAAAGCTTGGAGTTAGAAAAACTTGCTCAAAGAGAGTTTAGATACTTGCACAATTTTAGAATTAGAGTTAGAGAACTTGCCTCGTGCGTAGGTTAAACAATCACTACTCACGTTCACCACAAGTCCTACACATACCATATGTATTGACAATACACATTAGTTACAGTAATATTAGCTTCATATAGCTCACTAACAACATCACATCTTTCATGAACTTCACTATTTAGCTTTATTAGAACTACTTAAGTGATCATGTCATTGCACCACATACACATTAACAACTTGATAAAACATCCTATTATATGTCCAACATGTTATCATTAGGTTATACTAATACACAAAGGATTGCAATTGTATCCGCGCATCCTGACGCCCTCCGATTGCCTCTAAATACACAACAGTTCTAAAGATAACCATTTTGACCCTTCATAACGATTTCAAATTGACAAACTTAAAGAATAAAAGTTATAGGTCTATTCATCTTCGTTCCGAATCATCTTGAATCGCTTCAATCGGAGTTCGTATGAAAACGTTATGCTAATTTTAGTAAACTATGTCCGGTCAGTTTTTTTCTAAAAATTTCAAACAGCGAGAATACCCCATTTGGGACGGGGGTTTTTATAGTGGGGGGCCCACCGGGGCGGGGATCTCTTCTGCGTTTTGCGATTTTATGCTCTACAACACTACAGAAAGCCAAATTAGGCATCCAAACTCCTTTCTAACAACTATACCAACCTACCCAAGGTGTAATAGGTTTACAGAAACATAATCTAATGTTTTCTAATGCATTTCTAGCCATCTAAACAACATGAACATCCAAATTACAACCATTAATTTTCACTATTTTTGCTAAAACTTCATTGTTTTGAAAGTTTCAGTGAAAATCATCACTGTGATTTTGTTTTTCAACCCAAATAATTAATTCAACATACTATGCTTATGTTTATTCATCCTCTTTCGAATTCAATAGTCAATATATATATATATATATATATATATATATATATATTAAACAACTAATCAAACCTCAATTTTACTTTAAACTAAGCCATAATCATATATATTCATACCAATTCACTGTAATATGGTCTTATTCACAAATAACTACATAACATGAATTAATTCATCTATAAACTTATGCAAACAACTTTTTAACCACCAATTTATCATATAGAACAATATATAACAAATAATTCATCCTCTACAAAGATTTTATAGAGGATTTTTAGAAGAGAATAAAGTTATAACTTTTAAAATAAAAGGGTAAGATGATACCTTAGTTTTAGAAGATGATGACTTTCCCTTTTGATCAACAAGCTTTCTTTTCCCCAATTCTTCTCTCAAACCTCTTTATAATTCTCTCAAGTTCTCTCTCAATTTCTCTTCTTTTTCTTCTTCTGTGTTCTTCTTTTCTAGTCTAACTTACATACTAACATATAACGTATATAATAATATAGGTATTAATTATATAATATAATTATATCTATTAACTGACATCAGTTTTTTTAAAAAAAAAAACTCAAAAGCCATAAGGCTTGTTTGGCTAACTAACTAAAAATTAATCCATTAAATCTTACACCTTGTTTGGTAATAGATATAAATTAAAGACTTAACATTCTATAGGCCTTTTTTGGCAAAACTGAATTAACCTCCCTTAACTTATTTTAATAACTCATTTATAATATAGTTTATGGTCACACTTAATTTAATTAATTCTAATAACAATTTATTAAATAAATTTACCACATAGGTCAATTTACCACATAGATCAATACAACATAATTATAATTTTCTTTATAATTATAATTTTATTTAATCAACTAAATATTAAAATATTATCTCATGATGATCAATTTCCTTAACTCGTTAATTATTTATTCAACAAATAAATAATCAAATCAAATCAAATTAAACAAATATTTATTCTACAATAACCACATTAATTAAATATTTATAAAATTCCATAAATATTTGAAATTATAATTCAAATTTTTGGATTGTTACAATTACTAGAATTAATGGTCAAATATCGTTGACCGGTCATGACTGCGTTTTCTGGGTTACCCAAAAAACTGAAGAACACCAAGAATAGCCTCTAGATGCACTTTGACCAACATAAATCTAGACATTAGGATCTTACTCTGTCCAAACTAGTGTAACATATATGTACCTTGATATATACATTGCATATTACAACAATCAAAACACAAATCTATCACATTTATTGAAAGTTATAAAACCACAAAATCGTTGACCGACCATGAACACTAATCTGGGTTACCAAGAAACCCAAGAATAGCTCTGAAAGTGACTTTGAGCTTCTATAACTTCTTGTTATATGTAGGTTAAAGCCTGATTTTGGTATGTTGTTGTAGTACTACATGAGTACTACAACACCTATGCACTTACAAACTCAGAATCATCAACAGTTAAGAGTTAAACTAAGGTTAAAGTGACCTCTAAGCCTTGAATAAACTGACCCCAGAAAATGAAGAACACCTATAGTGTAACGCCCCAAAATTCGGTCTATTTTCACACCCGGATTTCGTACGTCTTGGTTCTATCTTCTTCCAAACATACATCATTATATAGCTAAATATAAAAACATACATTCTCAAATCTCAGGTTCTAATACCTTATAACCTCATTCATTACAAATAATAATAATTGCATTATTCTTTACATCTTACAAGAGTGACTTTCATCCACCACCAAGGATACATAAAAGTTAATTAAACTAGTCTATAGTTTAATTAAACTATTCTACATTACAAGTCTTGGCTTGATCTTCATGCTCATTCATATCTTTGAATGGAACTTAAATGCGGATATCTATAGAAACTTGATCTTTACGGGATCCTTACGTTCTTCTACTCATACGCTAAAAATATTTTTCATTTAAAGCAAGTGTGAGCATTAAATTGCTCAGCAGGTCATAGTAGTTGAATAAAAAACCTCAAGAATCCAAACATTCTTTTAAAACTTCAATACCCGAACAAAGGTTATGAAGCAGCTTAAATAATAGGAATAAATTCTGATTCCTATCATTTTAAAACATTAGTCACATTCACTTTGAAATACTTTCTTTCTTCTACCTTTTTCCATACACATTCTGTCTGCCTAGAATTATTAGCATATACTTAAAAATAACGGTTCATGTATAAACATAACATTCACATATTGAACAGTTCAATCACAAAATAGTTCATCTCACAGAAACACTGAAGTGTTAAATTATGGCACAAGGCCTCATACATTCTACCACCTTGTACAAATATCACACATTTTCACATAAGTAAAACTTCTCATGTTCAACATCTAAGAAAGTTTAAGAAACTAGCATTCATTTAAAAATATGAATGAAGTTAGAAAACTTACCTTACGCACAGCTACAGCTTACAATTTACATTGAACTGCTCATTGCAATCCCTATATATCAAACACACAAATTAGTCATGTATATTTGACTTACGCATTGGTTTAAACTTAATTTACTTCTTAGGGTTCACGTTCTTGCAATCTAAGTTTACGCGACCAACTTTCTTAACCATTTTACGGCGTTACGACATACGGGGATGTCTTACTCATACAATCATTATCTTTGATGATTTACATTCTTATCTTCTTCTTATAACTTTTCTAGGACTTAGTACACATCGAATCTCTACTAGTAGTCCATATAGTACTCTGAGTGGTTTCCCATAAATAACCAACAAATTAGTTTCCCGTCTCATCAACATTGTCTTTCACAGCGTGTTAGATCGGTCTCTAGTTTCGTATATACCTCCGCTCTTTGAAAAAATTGTTTAGCCCAGCTCCCATATGTTAACCATTAAAGATTACGATTGTACCATAACCTAAACTTAGAT
This sequence comes from Panax ginseng, assembly GCA_020205605.1. Classification (NCBI taxonomy): domain Eukaryota; kingdom Viridiplantae; phylum Streptophyta; class Magnoliopsida; order Apiales; family Araliaceae; genus Panax; species Panax ginseng. Next base: position 77,589,887 of record CM035130.1, read on the forward strand.
TAACTTATCCGAACCATTAAAGTTATAATGTTCGTTAAGTTAATTTTCCATTCCTTATGGCTTTCTGGCAACTAAATGCCATACCTCAGGATTTATTCCTTATCATCTAAGTCATACTGTCTTTTGTATACTTAAAAGGATCATTCAATGTTAATACTATGCGATCATAGCGTTAAGCATTTTACATTACCTTATTCATATCTTATAATGTCCGGTTCATTCGACACAGAACGTCATCCAAGTTATAACTATTAACTCAGCGTCTCAACGTTATACATCATTAATTCAGTTTCTTAACCGGTCACAGGTTTAATCATTAGTCTTCATTACTTTACGGTCAAACCATACACTATGTGTAGGTTCTGCCCATTTAATATTCGCGTACACTCAACCCTTACATCGGCTAAAGTGTTTAACGCTTACATTTTATTCTCTATCTGAGTCACATTCAGCTTTCATTACTCTTATTATCGTTTGTTACGGCTTTCTTGATACTTCATATCTTTCTTACTATCTTCGTCAACGTTTAAGTCATACAACCAATGTATACTTAGAACGTTCATACGACGCAAATACGATTCACGAGGATCATTTACGTACTCAACGTTCATATTGTTCATCTCTTAATCTCTTATTCAACCTTTACCCAAGGTTTTAATCACTTTCATTTGTTATCCATTACATGAACCCCACGTTTATCATTCTTTCTTTATGGAGAAGCCATACGGTTCGTTGTATGCTAAGACTGATCGTTCATCGCAACTGCATTGTATTTACATTCTTTGGCTTTTAATCCTATTCAATCTTTTCATTAAACTTTCATTAAAGGTTTAAATCACTTATTTAAGTATTACATTAGGTGAACTATATGTTCATTATCCTTCCTTACACTTACCCTAGGAGTTGACCAATTAAAACTCTTTTATGGGCTTTTCCCTTCACCAGCACTGCGGCGCCGGTTCCCTTTGTTATTGTGGCGCTACAATACATAGTAGCAATAGCTGAGTGCCTGGGCTAGCTTTACAGCGCTGGCTCCCAAGGTATAATTGGCATTGCGGCACTAGTTCTAAAACTCAAAAAAAAATTCTAAGTCTTGAACAAGTTTGAGACGCTTACTTCACAATCTCATAACTTTTTTGTTATAACTCGGAACGAGGTCGTTCCAAAACTATTTTCTTACTCTCATTACGTACTTTAACTTTCCTTGGATAGAAATTTATTCTGAATCCATTAAAATGTCATTCAATTGGTTTAAATTTTGTCATTCGTTCTTTTTACGTTAATAATGTTCTTCTTTCGTTCGTCCGTAATTCGGTCATCCGAACTCGGAATTTGTTCGTTCTTGAGTCCATGACTCACATTTTCTATGTTTTCTTATATGAAACCCTACATATTTGGGTTCATTTACATACTTTCTACTTTTCAGTCGTATTTTACAAATTTTCTCCATAACTTTGTTATAGCTAAGTTCAATCCGTTCTTCATGAACGTTTCTATCGTTCCTAACCAAGCAATAAGCATCTAACTTATACGCGATGATTTTAAACTTGTCCATCAACAACATGTTCTAACTACGATGGTTTTAAATTTGTCCATCAACAACGTTCTTCATGTTCTTCGTGTGTTCTTCGTGTTCTTCGTCCGTTCTTCATTTTTAATCGATACTTAGATTATTATTTAAATTTTTCTTGGAATTTGATGTTATAAAACACTATTCCTTACTTATTTTACCGAATCATTCATATGATTCATTCGGATCGTTCAAATTCATTACGAAATTTATACTTCCTTAAGAAATTTATATACTAAGCTTCTAATTCTTATTTATTTATTTTCTAATGATTTCAACCATATGAAAATCATTCTTAATATCTTTTACTACCCTTTTCATTAAGCTATGTTTTAACATATGAAACTTAAAGAAAATTAACTTAGAAGTTTGGATTTTTAATACATTTCTTCTTTATTCATCTTTATCTATACAAAGCCGGCAATTTACTAGTTTTTCTATTTCTCGATCTTCTCCGATCCGAGCATCCATGCTATTTCTCTTCCTTCTTCTTCTCCAAGCTCTCAAGTTTTCTCTCTCTCTCAAAGTGTTGGTTGATTTCAAAGAAATCAACTAACACTTCTCTTTTATACATTTTCAAGGCTAGGGGCAAACTAGTCATTTCACCCCCAAAGTTACTATTCCCACCTCCTTTTTTAACCTCATTACTATTCACGAAGCTTTTATTGGAAGCTTTGTGGTTCCATCTTTCGGGATTCATCCAACAGTTTAAAAAATTGCGATTCTCGAAATCCAAATATTTTTGGATATTTCGTCTTTCCTCTACAGTTTAACTTTTTTGCATTCTTCGGAACTTTGAAAAACTGAAAAACACTTTTTGATAATAAGTGTTTTCCTTCACGTATTCCCCCAACGTAGTTAAACGAATAAAAAGTACACGACAGTACTTTTCGTCGTTTTTATTCCATTCGATTATTGCACGTTTTTTGAAAAAAACTTTTATTGGCTAACTTAACTTTTCACGACGTATTATCGTCAAATCTTTCAATGGAATGTCATTTCAACATACCGAACTCTAGAAAAAGCTTAAGTTATTCAAACCCTAACTCTTAGGGTTTCGTCAGATGAATAGTGCATATTTCGTCTTTTTTCTCGAAAATATTTTTGTTCCCGAAAATTTTTTATTTCCGTTTTGAAAATTCTTACTCATTCAGTCTAGCTCGTAGCCAGAATCCTCCCATTTTATAATTATCCTAGGTTCTAGAACGATTAATAAACACATAGCACAAAATATTATTAATAAAAATTTATTTTATTATTAACTAATTCTTTAAGCTTAATTTCTGGACAATCAGATTTTTCGGGTTGTCAGATATAGCAACACTTTCTGTCGATATAGGGCTTTAGCGACAGATAATAATTATAAATTTAATAAATAAATTAATAAAATTAGAAATAATTAATAAAAAATAGTTTTAAAAATTATTTTAAGTTATAATAATTAACTTTTAATATTTTTAACATAAATTCAATAAATATTTTATTTATTTAAATATTATTAATAATTTAATTAGAATAATCATTTATGAATAATAAATAATTATTTAAAAACAATATTAATGATTTAAAAATCATTTAATGGATAGATAAATATCTAAAAATTATTATAAGCTTCTAGAAATTATTATAAAGGATATACAAATTTTCTAAAAATATAATAAAGCTTATAATTAAAGTTTAATCGAGATATTAGCTTATTAATTATCTGGTAAAGTCTTATGACACCGAAAACATATCAAAATTTAACCGAACATAAATAGTTTGTGTATTTGAGTATTGTTATCAACACTAATGTGTTAGACATATATGTTTGAACGTCTTAGGTGTTTATAGATGAAACGAGTAGCGTTGCTTAATCGATCTTCGCTCAGGCAAGTTCCCTAACCATAATTACTTTCGCAAGTTTACTAAACCCTGCTTATTCGTTAAACAAGATTCCTATCTTGTTTTGCTTTTGATATGTTGTACCAAACCTAACTTGATTGTCAATTATTGCAAATTTATCGCTATAGCTTCAGCATAACTAAGAAATGAAATATTTATTCATATGTCATTATTTATTGAGCATAAACTGTTGTGTCAAACTAAATTTCTTTGGTAAAACATCTTATACTGAGTTGTAAATCCCAGAAGGGAAAATTTTTGTGCTAATATATCTTATACTTAGTGCAAGTTGGGCGCGATTAGGATGATATGCATACTCCTAGGATGTTGAATAGGTTGATCCCCTGTCTCACATCTGAACAAGATTTATAAATCTTTGTAACTAACAAAAATAATAAAAAGTCCAGAAATGGTTGAAATATAAAAATTCCAAAAATGGTAAACAACACTCAGTTGAGAAAAGTTTTGAACTGTTATACTTCTTCAAATCCTATATTATGTTATAAATATAAAACCTACTAAGCATGTCGTAGCTCATTCTTGCAAACCATTCCCTTTGCATTATTAGATGGTAACCTTGGCACATCTGGAGTAAACAATGGGAAGCGACCATGCTTAGATTACTTTAAATTACTGTCTATCTGAATGTAATACTTTTGTAATAAGAAATTTTTTATGAAGAATCATGTAATTGAACATTTATATATATGATATAATATTATCCTTTATTTTCGCAATCGTGTTTCCTTTACATAAATAGATGTAACTAGAATCTTTTAAATTATTTTGAGATGCTTGGGAACTATACATCTGAGTGAGGGTATTAACAATATGGACTGTTCATGTTATTATCGATACTCTGAATTTCTAATAGATAGGTGATGATTGGGTAATATACCCATGAATTGGATATATTTGGGCTTAATTTATTGTATTCTCAAAGTATTTAGATTCGCTTTATTGTGTTTAGTTGTGATATTGCAGATTTGGGAGCTGAAGGGGTCATTCTGGGAGTTTCAAGCTTATAATGGTAGAATGGTAAATACTCTGAAGACCAGCGCCGGGGCGCTCAATATAGTGCATTCTCCAGGGCCGGGGCACTGGGCGATGACGTCAGTGGACCAGAGCACGCGTTTAACTTTTGTTTGACTGCTTAGTTGGTGGCTATTTGAAATTAATTTGGACTTGGATTGCTAGAGGTTAGACAAGTGAAGTATAAATTGATTATTTACATTGAACTAGGGGACTATTCTAGACAATTAAAGGCTGATCAAGGAGCAAGAGAGGAAATTGAAGAATTTACTTGGAGTTTTCTTCTTCTTCTTCATTCTTTAATTTGTGTAATTCATTAAGGATGATTTTTCAAATATTGTTGGTTTTAATTTTTATTATGAACTAATTTCTTTTATTAAGATTCCAATTGAACCTTTTATAGTTATGAATTAGTTATTTGATTTATTCCAATTATTTATGTTGAAGTGAATTGTTCATCTTGCTTTGTGCTGATTGATTAATTATCTGGCTAATAATTACCTTGTTACTCTAGAAGGAATTGAAAGAGGAATTCTAGGGTTAGAACTGGGCATGGTGACATGTGACTTAGTTATTTGCACAGTGAATAATTAGGTTTATGAATAGAATGAAAATATCTATTTTCCGCATGTAACACATAAGGAATTGGGATTGAAAAGAGTTTAATTCAATTGTTTTGCATAGGAATATAGCAAAATTAATCTGGGTTAAATAGAAGGCAATTGATCACTTGGAAAATGGCTTTTGGCATTTGAGAATTCCTGTTAACAATTCAGTAGACATAATAATTGGGATAATTGGATAATTGATTTATAGTTCATAATTGGGGATATTGGAGTCTTAATCTTTATTTATCTGAATTCAATCAAATCTTAGTTTTGTTTATTTGCTTTATTTTAGATTAATTTCTTTTAATTACTTAATTTAATTTTCTTAATTTGAAAAATCACAATTATTCGTTGCTTAAATAAAATTGAATTGATATAGTGCTAGTAGTTGGAATTTATTAATTAGAATTCTTTGTGGGATCGACACTCTATCTTATCACTCTATTATTTGTTGACCGTGTATACTTGCACTTTTGCTTTGATTGTGAAATCGACCAACAAGTTTTTGGCACCGTTGCCGGGGAATTCTTTATTAGTATTAATTCCATATTAGTTAAAATCAATTCGGTCTTAATTTAAACATTATTTATTTTTCTTCTTGTAGTTGCAAGAATTCTTTGAGAGTGTATGCACACTAGATCAAGGGCGAAAAAGGAACTTTTTCCTTATACAAACGATATCGAAAGGAAGTTCCGCAAATTGCAATCGACTAGTGCAGTGCCACCTGTGGAAGAAAATCTAGCAGAACAAGAAATTCCAGCGAACATGGCAAGGAATGACTCGAAATCACTTAGGGACTATGCCATGCCGAATGTCACGGATATCTGATGAGTATTAGAGGCCGTGATCAATGCAAACAGTTTTGAGATTAAACCGGGAACAATTCAGATGCTTCAGAATACATGTCAGTTTGGGGGTAGTTCGATAGATGATCCTAATGAGCACATCTTAAGTTTCTTGGAGGTTTGCGACACCTTCAAATTCAACAATCTATCAGAAGATGCTACAAGGTTGAGGATGTTCCCGTTTACCTTGAAAGACAAAGCGCGAAGTTGGCTACATTCTCAGCCTCCTGGATTAATCACCACTTGGGACGACTTACCTCAAAAATGTTTAGCTAAGTTTTTCCCACCAGTGAAGTCGGCAAAACTACGGAACGATATTCACACTTTCGCACAATTTGATTCAGAATCGTTATATGAGGCGTGGGAAAGGTTTAAGGATATGCTCCGTAAGTGCCCACACCACAGGATTCCGCAGTGGATGCAGTTAGGGATATTTTGTGATGATTTGCACGCGTCCACGCGGGCTAGTATTGATCAAAGCAGACAGGGGAGCGATCATGTCTAAGAGTTTTGATGAGCATATATCATTTTGTTAGAGACAATGGACACCAACAACTATCGGTGGCCCATGACTAGGTTTAATCCTCGAAAACACAAGAGAAAGTATGGCGTTGATGTGATGGCAAGATTAATTGACACAAATGGCGCAGAATGGCTAAGCGAGATGGAAAGCATGGGCGTCCACAATCCACACACGGTAGTAGCAATGGTTTGTGAATTATGTCTTTGGGGTCATGCTACGGATCAATGTGCCATAAATCCTGAATCAGCTCAGTTCGTAGGAAGCTATAGTAGATCTACCCAATCTTACCAGAATCAAAATGCATATAATCCGGGCTGGAGAAATCATCTGGGGTTTTCATGGAGTAACAATCAAGCTCAAGCTCAACCGCCGAGACAACAAAACACATCTGGGTTTCAAAATTAGACACAACAACCAGAGCGGAAAGAAAGTTGGGAAGAAGCCTTGGATAGATTTATTAAAGCTTCTGAAAAGAAGAACGAGGAAAATGAGAAAAATTTAATCAAACATTTGAATATACAAAGCCTAAGTAAATCGCCGCTCAAGAATCTGGAGAATCAAGTGGGGACGAGATAGCACATGCATTTGAATAGCAAACCACTTGGAACACTTAAGCGATCTGAGAGAAAAAAGCGAGAGATGAGCATTGTAAAGCCGTAACTCTACGAAGTGGAAAGGATTAGCAAGAGACAGTAACGGATAGGGAAAAGAGGGACAACGCAATAATTGAAATAGAGGAAGTGGTGGACACCGGGAAACGTCAAAATGAGACCTTCGAGCAGAAAAACCAGAACCAACCATCACAATGCCTCCCATACCATATCCGCGGAGGTTTAAGAAATCCAAGTTGGATAAGCAGTTTTCACGATTTTTGGATATCTTCAAAAAACTGCATATTAACATCCCCTTTGTCGAAGCCTTGGAACAAATGTCGAGTTACGCCAAGTTTATGAAGGAGGTTTTGTCGAAGAAGAGGAAATTGGGTGAGTTGGACACAGTGGCATTGATCGAAGAATGCAGCGCGATCATTAAGAATAAGTTACCACCGAAGCTTAAGGATCGAGGTAGCTTTAATATACCATGTGAAATTGGAAGTCAGTTTTCGGGAAGAGCATTGTGTGATTTGGGGGCTAGTATAACTTTGATGCCATTATCCATCTACAGCTAGTTTGGACTTCAGGCTCCATGCCCGACAAATATCAGTTTGCAGTTAGCGGATAGATCGGTTACATATCCACGAGGAATTGTTAAGGATGTTTTAGTTAAAGTGGATAAATTCATCTTCCCCGCGGATTTCTTTATCTTGGATTGTGAAGTGGATAGCAAAATCCCGATCATTCTTGGGCGACCATTCTTGGCAACGGGTAGAAAATTGATTGATGTTCAAAAAGGTGAATTGACGATGCGTGTTGAAGATTAACAGGTCACTTTTAATGTTTTCAAGTCAATGTCTTATCCGAAAGAAAAAGGTGAATGTTTGCGGGTTGATATCATGGAGGAATTGATTAATCACAAGTTTAGTGGAAATTACTCGGAGGATCCACTTGAATCCATTTTGCTTGGGACAGACGATTGCAGTATTGAAGATGACGTAGAGTATGTCAAATGGCTAGATACACCATCAGTCTTTCGGAAAATCAATCAATCATTCGACACCCTTGAGAGGCCTAAAACGGAAGATAAAAAGTTCAAACCCTCGATAGAAGAGCCACCGGTGTTGGACTTAAAACCGCTACCATCCCATCTGCAGTATGCTTATTTGGGAAAAGACGTTACCCTACCAGTTATTGTTTCAACGAAGTTAACTTACACACAAAAGGAGAAACTGTTACAGGTTCTGCGTGAGTTCAAAACAACAATTGGGTGGACTATAGCGGATATTCGGGGAATTAGCCCATCTTATTGCATGCACAAGATTTTAATGGAAGAGGGGGCAAAACCAATCATTGAGATGCAAAAAAGGCTAAACCCCATTATGAAGGATGTGGTGAAAAAGGAGATTATAAAGTGGTTAGATGCCGACATTATTTACCCAATCTCAGATAGTTCATGGGTGAGTCTTGTACAATGTGTACCTAAGAAAGGGGGTATGACAGTGGTGAAGAATGAAGCTAATGAGCTCATCCCTACTCGAACAGTTACAAGATGGAGAGTATGCATGGACTACCGCAAACTGAATAAAGCCACTCATAAGGATCACTTCCCCTTGCCATTCATTGATCAAATGTTGGATAAGCTAGCGGAACATCAGTTATACTGTCTTCTGCATGGATATTCTGGGTATAATAAAATTGCCATAGCACCGGAGGATCAAGAGAAGACTACATTCACATGCCCATACAATACGTTTGCATTTACAGTATGTCCTTTGGTTTTATGTAATGTAGAAAACCTTTCAGCGGTGCATGATGGCGATCTTCTCCGATATGGTCGAGCAAAATTTGGAGGTATTTATGGATGATTTATCTGTGTTCGGTGATAGTTTTGATCTATGTTTGAAAAATCTGATTTTAGTGTTGAAGCGATGCGTGGAGACTAATTTGGTTCTTAACTGGGAAAAATGTCACTTCATGGTGAAAGAAGGGATTATTCTGGGGCATAAGGTTTCTGCAGCAGGGTTAGAGGTGGACAAAGCGAAGATTGAGACAATTGAGAAATTACCTCCTCCATCATCTGTGAAGGGAATCCGGAGCTTCTTAGGACATGCGAGTTTCTACAAACGCTTCATTAAAGATTTTTCCAAAATATCAAAACCCTTATGCTCCCTGTTGGAGAAAGATGTGCCTTTCAAGATGGATCAGTCATGTATTGAGGCATTTGAGGTATTAAAGAAGAAGTTGGTCTCTGCTCCAATTATTATGGCGCCCGATTGGTCTTTACCATTCGAATTGATGTGCGACGCCAGTGACTATGCAGTGGGAGCAGTGTTGGGACAACATCACGACAAGATTTTTCACACAATCTACTATTCAAGCAAGACGTTGACAGATGCCCAGTTGAACTACACAACCACCGAAAAAATGTTACTTGCAGTTGTGTTTGCCTTCGACAAATTCAAAGCATATCTGATTGGGACCAAGGTAATTGTCTATACGGATCATTCTGCCATCAAATATCTGATTGAGAAGAAAGACGTTAAACCACGATTAATACGATGTGTATTGTTGCTGTAAGAATTTGATTTGGAGATCTGGGATAGAAAAGGTACAGAAAATCAGGTGGCGGATCATCTTTCTCGGTTGGAAAATGCAGAATTTTAGCAAAAAGATAACGTCATAATTAATGAGAAATTTCCAGATGAACAACTTCTTCGAGTAACCCCAATATTACCATGGTACGCAGATTACGTGAATTACGTAGTTGCTAAGGTGTTACCACCGGATTTGAACTCACACCAACGAAAGAAGTTCCTCCACGATGTGAAGCAGTATTATTGGGATGAACCATTTCTGTTTAAGGCCTGCGCAGATCAAATGATTAGACGTTGTGTGCCACATGAAGAGATGGACAACATATTGGGTCTTTGCCACTCATCAGATTATGGAGGACATTATTCTGGTGATCGAACAGCAGCCAAAGTGTTACAATCAGGATTTTTCTGGCCTTCGCTATTCAAGGATGCTTACCTCTATATGTTAAAGTGTGATCGGTGCCAACGCGTAAGTAATATATCCAAGCGTAATGAAATGCCACTCAACTCAATTTTGTATGTAGAACTGTTCGACATGTGGGGAATCAATTTTATGGGACCTTTCCCATCTTCCTTAAATAATCAGTACATTCTGTTGGTGGTCGATTATGTATCCAAATGGGTAGAAGTCACAGCTTTACCCACGAATGATGCCAACGTTGTCCTCCGATTCTTAAAGAAAAACATCTTCACACGATTTGGGACGCCGAGGGCGATAATAAGTGATGAGGGAACTCACTTCTGTAATAAGCAGTTCACAAAATTGCTTGTAAAGTATGGGGTTCATCATAAAATTGTTATCGCATATCATCCCCAAACCAATCGTCAAGCGGAGGTCTCGAATAGGGAGGTCAAGCAAATTCTGAAAAAAGGTGGTCAATCTGTCACAAAAAGATTGGTCTTTACATCTTGACGATGCTCTATGGGCATATCGAACAGCATACAAGAATCCGATCGGCATGTCACCTTATCGAATGGTCTATGGAAAAGCATGTCATCTCCCAGTCGAATTAGAACACAGTGCACATTGGGCCATTCGGAGGCTTAATTTTGATCTACAAGCGGCGGGTGAGAAAAGGTTACTGCAGTTAAACGAGATGGATGAATTTCAGTTCAATGCTTATGAAAACACAAAACTTTAAAAGGAGAAAGTCAAAGCCTGGCATGATAAGAAAATTCTTGATCGGACATTTGAACCGGGCCAACAAGTCCTGCTTTTTAATTCACGATTGCGGTTATTTCCTGGCAAACTGAAATCTCGCTGGTCAGGACCGTTCATGGTTAAATCCGTCGCACCACATGGAAACATTAAAGTTGAGGAACTAAATTCAAAGTGAACATTCAAGGTGAACGGTCAATGACTTAAACATTACTGGAGCGGACCCATCGAGCGTCAGTCCATGGGCATGCACCTCTCCGAACCAGTGATACATTAAGCACAGCAAAAAGTCGGGCTGACGACTATAAACCAAGCGCTTTGGGGAGGCAACCCCAGGAATTTCTTTAAGTTCATTTGAGTTCGCTTTAATTTATTTAGTTATTTATTTATTTTTATTTTTTTATTTTTATTTTTTTATTATTTTTATTTTTATTTTATTTATTTTTTGTCGAATTGGGTAGAATTATGTTTTAATGAGTTAAGTTCACATTATCTCTTCTGCATGTGCTACAGGAGGGGAAATGTTCATAGTAGCAATACAGCACCCCGACGCTAATTAAAACATGGCTTAAAGCACCTCTGCTGGGGATCGAACCGAGGATATACAGCCAGGCCTTTGGCTCAACAATACTAAGGCCACAAAGACCGTGTGGCTACCGAGAACCAATTCAAATCGACACTGAGCACCCCAGCGCCCAATTCCTATACACACACGTAGCGCCCACATTTGCACTCTTATGCTGCACCATGAAGCTAAGCGCCCCATGAATGTGTGATTCACCACCCAAATAGCCGGTCTTTGGGATCGATCATGCTCAAGACGGTTTTAAAACAACGGTTTCTCGTCCCTCGTAAATCCAATTTCTTTTAGACTTCTAACCTTCCCACACCCATACTACACGTTCAAGTTTTATCTCACATCACCTATTTCATATTTTCTTTGCACTTAGCACCGCCTATTGTGGATTCCATCAGTTCCCTTCAATAATTTCTCTCAAATCATATTATGCCAAAAAAAAGGTATGTCGTGTTCTTAAGTCCATCTTATACCTTGGCCTGTTTTGCTACATACTCTTGAAGGCAAGTGTCTATTCCTTCAATTTCAATGTGTGATTCTTAAAGTGTTCTCCTTCATATGTTTCGGTTACTTTTTATGGATCATGTATGTTATTACATGTCAATGGAATCCCCTAGTTGCTATAGTGAGTTTGGATGTCATATTTATTCCGTTCTATTTCTGAATTTGTGTATACAATGTGCCCTTATGTGATGACATCCAAAGATTTCCACATAGCCCACAAGGTGTTTGAATATATGCCTGAATCAATTGTTTTTGCCAATACCACACAACACCATATCCAATACTGAATTTACTTGCCATCTTTCCACCACAATAGTATAGGCCCAGTGTCACACCTATTAATCACTATTATGGAAGAGTGCTTCACCGAATTGTTGCATACATGGATAATCTTACTTTACATGACAAATCTTTTGGGAATATTTCGTGTTTCTTTTGTCGATTATAGAAGTTGCAGAATACATGAATCTAATCGGTATAATTGTGTAATTTCACGATATGTTGTGTCATGCCGCACCCCCAACCATGAACTCCACGTCCACATAAATTGAAGTTTGGGGGTTGTGTTCAGGGTCTATGTATACATATTCGAGCTATACCCAATTCTAATACATGTGTATGTTTTTACGTGCAAAACTTTGTACATGGCTTCCAAGCGTCAACGTGACGAAGGTTCAGGGACCGCTTCAACTCCACCCCCAAAATTCGACAGCCGCCATTTTGTCAGTGTCGCGGCTCAAGAATGCTACAACCGCATGGCTACACGCTCACTAGTCCCAGAATGCGGTTTGAAACCCGATCAAACAAAGGACGGAGAAATGGCAGTCATGATAGTAGAACGGAATTGGTTCACACTAACCAAACAACCAGACCCAACAGTCATTGCAGTAGTTAAAGAGTTCTACGCCAACGTGCCCGAACATTTCCACTATGGGGTGTTTGTGAGGGGCAAAACTGTTGAAATTGGCGACGAGGACATAAACGGGTGCTATCAACTGCCACTAGAGGGACTGCACGATGAGTATGCTAGCCTTGTGAGTGACGGGACGGATTATGAGAAGATAATTCATGAACTTTATCAGCCAGGAACCACATGGACAGTGCATGAACGCGGCAGCATGACCTTTCCACTCTCTAACCTCAGCTTATATGGAAAGGCGTGGTATGCTTTTATCTGCGCCAAACTCATGCCATGCACACATGTAAGTCATGTCACTAGGGAGCGAGCGCTGCTATTATATTCCATTATCAAAGGCTTCAAAATTGATGTCGGCCACCTTATTCAGCAGTTTAATCTTCGAGCATCCCAAGGAGGGACCACAGGAGGGTTACCCCATCCGTCCCTCATTTGCGTATTATGTGCTAAGTTTAGGGTAAAATGGAAATCCGATGAGATGATTCAAATGCCCATGCCAGTTTTGGACCACAAGTTGATAAGCAGGTGTAAAGTTTGGACAAGTGGGGCAAATCACCCTAGGGGATTGGGTTTCATAATTCCCCAAGTTGAAGCTTCTCAAGCTCCACCACCTCAGGCTCCACCTACTTATGGTCCTCGTCAGCAGCTCATCGTGGTGTGGTTCCGAAAGCGGTCCAACGTGAGATAGACGGATGGTTCTACAATCTTGAAGCCCAAAAGGTCCACCTGTCTGAACGCCAAGATGTGATCTATAAATATTTGGTCGACCAGTTTGCAGCTCAGAATGCCATGAATGCCCAGTTGTTTCCAGGTGTTAATCTCAGTCAGTTCCCCTCTGCCCCAATTCTACCAGTCTTTCCCCCTTCCGATCTAGAGATGAGCGAGGATGATGATGCTCCACCCGAGGCTTAGGCTCGTCAGGGAAGTCCTCTGTTTTATTTTGGATTTATTTTTCGCATGAGGACATTGCTCTAGATAAGTTTGGGGGTAGTTTAGTTTTATTTGCATTAGTAGGTTGTTATTGTTAATGTTGCATTTAGGATTGCATGTTAATTCCAGCCTTTGATAGTAAGTTTGTTTGGGACTAATGATGAAATTAAAATTGCATGAATAAGGCTAGTAAGGATTGTTAAGCTAGTGATATGATTTTCTTGATATGATTTAAATCTTCATCTGTTTGACACTGATATTATAAGGATAGCACGTTTTGAAAAATGACCATGTTGGCTATGATGGTTTAAATGGATAGATAATAGAGTTCTAAAGGATGAATGCTAGTGAAATGAAGGAACAATTTAAATAGCTAGTGAAGACTGAATTTAGATATAAACTCAAGTTTGGGGGAAAATATTTGGAGTATATAAGCTTTGAAAAAAAAAACTGTGGCATGCTTGTCTAGTTTTGTGGCCTTTGTTACTTGAGTAAGTAAGCCCGAGAGGATTGTCTCTACACCTAGAACCCTAAGGTCTTAATGGCTTGGGAGTCGTTGGTTGAAAGCTCGTTAAGGTAGCATTGAAAAGCCTAAGGGAATAAGACAATGCATAGTCATGAAAAAAAAAAAAAGCAGGAAAAGTGAAAAAAGCCCCCGTATTATAAAAAAAAAAAAAAACAAGCATAAGTATTCCATTTTGACCCCTGGACTTTGGTGATTGTTTAATTTCTGTTGAATCTAGTTTATTTGATGAGTTCTCGAGTTGAAACTGTATGATGCTTATTAAGAACTTTATTATTTTTTAGATTTTGTTGTTCATTGGTTAGCATGGTTGTTGAACACACACTCACAATATCAGTAATAACAGATTTAGATTCATTGATTGTTGGGATATTATTGAACTGCAGTAACATGATGTATTAGCATGTTCTTGTGATTTTTCTGAGGCCTAATGAATATATTTGTACTATTGGATTGTTGGAATTAAGATCATTTAGATAGTTTGCATGTTGTTTAGTTGTGTTGTGTTGTGTTGCTCGAGGACAAGCAATAATTTAAGTTTGGGGGTATTTGATGATTGGGTAATATACCCATGAATTGGATATATTTGGGCTTAATTTATTGTATTCTCAAAGTATTTAGATTTGTTTTATTGTGTTTAGTTGTGATATTGCAGATTTGGGAGCTGAAGGGGTAATTCTGGGAGTTTCAAGCTTATAATTGCAGAATGGTAAATAAGCTGAAGACCAGTGCCGAGGCGCTCAATATAGTGCATTTTCAGTCACGGTAGGCTGGCGATAACGTCGATTGACCAAAGCACGCGTTTAACTTTTGTTTGACTGCTTAGTTGGTGGCTATTTGAAATCAATTTGGACTTGGATTGCTAGAGGTTAGACAAGTGAAGTATAAATTGATTATTTACATTGAACTAGGGGACTATTCTAGACAATTGAAGGCTGATCAAGGAGCAAGAGAGGAAATTGAAGAATTTACTTGGAGTTTTCTTCTTCTTCTTCATTCTTTAATTTGTGTAATTTATTAAGGATGATTTTTCAAATATTATTGGTTTTAATTTTCATTATGAACTAATTTCTTTTATTAAGATTCCAATTGAACCTTTTATGGTTATGAATTAGTTATTTGATTTATTCCAATTATTTATGTTGAAGTGAATTATTCATCTTGCTTTGTGCTGATTGATTAATTATCTGGCCAATAATTACCTTGTTACTCTAGAAGGAATTGAAAGAGAAATTCTAGGGTTAGAACTGGGCATGGTGACATGTGACTTAGTTATTTGCACAGTGAATAATTAGGTTTGTGAATAGAATGGAAATATCTATTTGCCGCATGTAACACATAAGGAATTGGGATTGAAAAGAGTTTAATTCAATTGTTTTGCATAGGAATATAGCAAAATTAATCTGGGTTAAATAGAAGGCAATTGATCACTTGGAAAATGGCTTTTGGCATTTGAGAATTCCTGTTAACAATTCAGTAGACATAATAATTGGGATAATTGGATAATTGATTTATAGTTCATAATTGGGGATATTGGAGTCTTAATCTTTATTTATCTGAATTCAATCAAATCTTAGTTTTGTTTATTTGCTTTATTTTAGATTAATTTCTTTTAATTACTTAATTTAATTTTCTTAATTTGAAAAATCACAATTATTGGTTGTTTAAATAAAATTGAATTGATATAGTGCTAGTAGTTGGAATTTATTAATTAGAATTCTCTGTGGGATCGACACTCTATCTTATCACTCTATTACTTGTTGACCGTGTATACTTGCACGTTTGCTTTGATTGTGAAATCGACCAACAATAGGTACTATCGATATGATAGTGTAATCCGCAAGAAATGGAATATACATCTGAGTGAGGGTATTGGTAATATGGACTGTTCATATTATTACTAGTACTCTGGATTTTGGATAGATAGATACTATTCGTAGATACAGTCTATATATCCAAATGAGGGTATCCAAACATAACAATAATTCTATAGTGAATTATTATTTGTTATGGGATATTGTGAACATTAGATATATGGGAATTGTATCTTGTTACATATGTATAGTAGTATCAAATCAAATACAGTGGGTGTATAGATTTGGATGCGTTATATTAATTGATCAATTGTGAACACCAAATCGGATACCGTGGGAGTATAGATTTGGGGGCGTCACATCACGTATACTTGTGTGCCGTGCATAATTAGATTATACCCGACTACTCCCCTTGCCATCATCACCATCATTTAGAAGCTAGCTTGAGAATGGGAGGTAGACTAGGCCAATGGCCATTACATGTGACTGAGAGAAATGGGACAATGAAAATGGGACAAAGCTCTTTAAAACTCAACATATACAAAATGGGTACTAGTTTACTTAAGTTTTATTCCTTTTAGGTGTACAAATATAACTTTAATGAGATAATATTATTACATTGTGATAAGTTGGGGGGTACCTATATACATAATCATATAATCCATGTACATTGGGTTAGTCCCTATAATATTTACTATAGGTCTGAATATAATTTAGTTGGATATTAGCAACCAATTATTTCCATAAAACTTTATTATTTGAAATCTGCATAACTGTTAAACTAAATATTTGATAATAAATAGTTATTTATAAAAATTCATTTTCTCCCATATATTTAAAATACACATTTAATTGACCCACCACACATCATGTTGTCACAAAAGCTCATTTATGTAACTTAGTAAAATTATATGATTCACTTAATTTTATCATATAATTTTATATATCATGTAATCACATTGTAATGTCACACCTTATTTTATATTAAATGGATGTAGCAACTTTATAACATATGATCACACATTACTTATTATTGCACATAGAAAATAATTTAATAATAATAAATATTAGTCTAATATACCATTTAACTTATTAATTCAATAATATACTAGTACTCATAACAACAATTAATTTAAGAATATAATAAAGATTAATCCTTCCACTCATTAAATCATTCCTTAATTAATTTAATTAATGAATTTCTTAGTCTTCCATTATGCCACATTAGGCAATTCCCATAAGCTTTAAATTAATCTTTTCATCAATTCCATCATAACACATGGTTGTCAAATACTTAACTTAATTTAATAGAATTATTATATCCCATGTCACAACAATATTCATTTATATAAACATTCAACTTTTATTTATATAATTATTAATATTATTCAGAAAATTCTTGGTTATTACAATCTTTACCATGAATATCGATTACATCACCAAATGGGTAGAAGATGCCTCTTTTCCCAAAGTCACCAAGGAGGTAATCATTGGTTTCATCAAAACTAATGAAATCTATCAATACGAACAACCGGAGGTGATTGTAATAGACAATGCTAAGAATCTGAATAATCAGATGATGAAGGAATTATCATCAAATTCCATATCAAACATCTTAATTCTGTCATCTATCGTCCCAAGATGAATAGAGTTGTCAAAAAGATCATGTAGAAAATATCCTCCAATATCAAAGGATGGCCTGACTTATTTCCTCTGACTCTGTTAGCATACAGAACATCAATGCGCACTTCTATTGGGGCCACCCCATATTCTTTGGTCTATGGAATTAAAGCAAAACTTCCCATAGAAGTAGAAATGGAATCATTAAGAGTGTTAATAGATGCTAAAATGGAAGAAGACCAATGGTGGCAAGACTGGTATAGCCAATTGGCTTTGATAGATGAAAAAGAAGGTTATCGCCATATTCCATGGTCAGTTATATCAACAAGGGATTGCTCCGTTATATAACAAGAAGGTTCATCTTTGGAAATTTAAAGAAAATGACCTGGTGCTGAAAAAGGTCATATCTAATCAAGATGAAGCCAAAAGAAAATTCTACCCATACTGATAAGGCCCTTTTATTGTCAAGGAAGTGTTGACAGATGAGCCATCTGATTGCAAGAAATGGATAGGGAACAATTCCCCCAACTCATCAATTCAGACACCGTGAAAAGGTATTATGCCTGAATCACCTATAAACCGCCATCCTGGTCCTGTTAAAAAAAAGAAGAAGAAAAAAAAAGGAAAAAAATCAAATCAAAAATCAGATCAAAGCAATTTAGGTCTTTACTGCTGGGCCTGAACTACGAAAGACCTGATCTCCCCCATCCTTGGGAGTACGTAGGCAGCCATCTATGGTGCAGTCTAACCTTCAAAAGAAAAAACAAATAACCAAACACTTTACCTATTAACTCAAATACCCAATTAAATACCAGTCTCAAGACACCAAACCATATATAAACCTAAACTCTATAAAGCCTCCAGGATCAACAAACCCTTTTGAGACCCTCCGACATCTCAATATCAGTCCATCTACAAAGAGCTAGTGATACATCAAGATAGTAAGTCACAAAGAAATTGGCAATCATCGAGCAAAGATCAAAACATATCCAAAAGGGAAATGAATCAAAATATATTTTCTTGCCATATAATACTGTTTAATATATACAATGTGTCATGTGCATGAAAAAAATGGCTAACCTAGTCTATGCAAGAAAATGAAAGCTAATCTATAAACTCGCGGTCAAATGGGACAGCAAATCCAACATTGCATCCCTCTCTAAAGATGGAGGTGCATCTCTGAGCTCCTGTCATGAGCTCTCAATATGAGCTAAAAGATCTATGGCAGTTTACAGAGTACTGCCATGATCATCCATAAATGCACTCATATCTGTGATAAAATCCTCCATATAGGATCTGAGAGCAGTATTATCAACAATAGAAGCATCCCTGGTAGCTCGGGCCTCATCCCTCTCAGCAAAATCAGCGTCCCGACCAGATAGGGTTGTCAACATCAATACCCTAGCCTGATCCATCTCAAAGGTCAAAAGTTGTATCATCTACTCTAAAGACTATAGAAGGACGGAAAACAACAGCTGAAGAGCTAGGAAAGTCACTGACCAAAGTTGCTATCAAACCAGCAAATAGCTCATCTTCTGTGGGAGAAACATGATCCTCCATAGGCTCTTCCTCATCTAAATTAGTGCTAAGCTCTGAATAAACAACTATATCCGATGCAATGTATGCCTAAAGCCATGAAGAATACTCTAAGGAGCGATCTGGATGACTTTATAAAAAGTCAGCTCTCTCTCGATGAGTACAATAATCATAAACTCTGGCTAAATCATGCTCTGACAAAGACAAGGCTGATGATCGCTGACCTGAAGCTCCATCAAAAGAATGAACATCCTAGAACTGATCAAACTATCCCATGACAGTTAGTGGATGATATGTAGTCACCCCTCTCAGACCAGCCAAGGTCAAGAAGTCCATACCTACTGCATGAGTGATAACACTATAAGTGGAGCTAAATAATAAGCAAGGCATGGAAAAAGGATCCTCAATCACAGTCAAGAAAATAAACTAAGACGTTGCATCTATACAATCAACCGATCGAAAAGAATAAGACATGGATATCTCATGTGTAAAGAAATATCCGCGATGTCTAAAAGTGTCAATCGGTCTCAGATGCATCATGAACCAAACATATAGTAATATGTCACTGCCTCTGAAAAACTCAGTGGGATGTATATGGAAAAATGTGGCTGACATCAAGGTCTCTGCTAGAATCATGGGAAGGATGGCATGACCCTCCCTTAGATCACTCACTATAGTGGTCAAACCAATGTCCAGGTGATCCATATATAACGGCATATACAGATATGCTACAACACACATCAAGAAAGTGTCTACTCTGGTAACCCGCCAATCATCCTCAAAAATAGTGAAATCTCCTGAGTACACTAAGTAGTTGTCTGTTGACCCAAAATAGTTAATCAAGAAATCAATGGACGCAACATGTCCTGAAGTACTCTTATCCAAGACCATTGTGCGACGTAAACCTATCAATGTCATGAACTGCCGTCTCAACTCACCAATGGATACCCTAGCGCAGGGCCTATCCAGCGAAAAATCTATGATGCGTTCATACTCCTCCAATGTAGGAGTCAACTCATGAGTCCCGAATCTGAAGACTTGCCTCTCAAGAATCTAGAAAGATAGCATCCCCTCCACAAAACCCACCGAAACCTAGAAGGTCGTGAAGGTCATTGAGTGTCTCAACATATGATCAGCGGTCATC
Organism: Panax ginseng; assembly: GCA_020205605.1. Classification (NCBI taxonomy): domain Eukaryota; kingdom Viridiplantae; phylum Streptophyta; class Magnoliopsida; order Apiales; family Araliaceae; genus Panax; species Panax ginseng. The sequence goes on from CM035130.1 coordinate 77,610,262, forward strand.
CAGTCAGAATGAGGCAAACTCTCATACCAAATCGTTAAAGATGAGGTTATCAAGGTGGGTGGGCTATGCTCGATCCGACTAACAGTGGATGAAGACATCAGTAGAACCGTATTATGAGACCATCCAGGGGTCAATGTTAACTCATCAATATAAATGCATATCCATGATATATAATGCATGCGTTATGATAAATGACAATGATAAATGACAATATGATAAAAAGTATTATTCATACATTTCTAAATACATCATCTAATAAAGATTAAATATATCATCTCTGTCTATAATTAAAAATAAAAAGTATAGGGAAATGGGGCACATCCACCCAATAGCTAACAAAGGCCTATCAAAAGAGATATGGAGAGCCTATCAAAAGAAATCTATGATATCTACATCATTCAGCCGATCAACCTGTTGTAACTCCTCATGAGTCACCGTATCTCTGCCAAAGGGAATATTGGGGATCTACTCCAGTGAAGCTATAAGAATATGGGCCACCTGAGGGGCCAACGCCATAGTCAGATGGATTAAAAGAATATGCCTCTAATGGATCTTGGCCAAATGCCTGATGATAAAATGTGCCCGATCCAACCTCTAGGTCAAGTTAGCAATCTGGTCCAAATGGGTAGGCTGTCTAACGTAGGCAATACAGTTTGTCATCATCACGGACCCTTGAACCATATTCGCCATGAAATGAGTGGCACGGGTCTGAACCCCAATGGTTTGAGGAATCCACCAGTGATAGAAAGCATCCTAAGTGAATGGGCCCTCTGATAAAGTAAACCCATTTAAGCCCATCAAGGGAACCCTATGACCGGTTGAGATAAAGACTAATGGCATCTAGTAAGAGGTAGATATGGAATGCAAATCTCCCTTGTAGTGCTCTTGATAGCACGCTGTCCCAAGTAGAGCTCCCAGCCTCCCTTAGTTAAAAAGGGGATCCGATGAGTAGATAATGTATACTCTACGCCGGTCAAAAAATCATCCTCAAAACTAACTGTCAGATGATCCAGAGTGTAAGTGAAAGTAGTATGCATAGAAGCCAATTATGTATGATGATAAAACATATACTTTGTAATCAATCTTATTTATTTATTAATAAAATAATTAATTATTAAAGGCATTTATTATTTATATAGTTTTTTTTAATAATATTTGATAAACCCATAGTTTTAATCAATGCTTTTAGAACCATGATGAGATCATGCTAATAAGATCTAAATTCTTAGATAGCTTAAAACTAAAATGTTCTCATTCAATGGATTACTAAAAAGGGGATTAGTGAATCCAGATAGATTAGTACATACGTTGCTTGCTCATTGGATGAGGATGATTGATCTCATGATCATTTGTGTGGAGACACTAAAGCAAGTATGTAGGTGCTTATTGGAGAATAAGTTCACTGAACGTGACTCGCTAAGGAATACATAATGGAATATTACTTGCCTGCCAATAAGAATTCCTATAGTGATAGTAGTATAAATGATCCTTAGACTTGAGATCATCATTGTATCTTATATATAATAAATTACACTTTAACTTATTCCTTAAGACTCTTAGAGTATATCAAAGGGTATGCTTGGGTGTAATAAGTTATATATGGAGATAATGAATGATCAATAAAGAATCTACCACTTCTAGTAAAAAAAGAGAAATGTCCTATGTGATTCGATAAAGGACAACCCATGAATCCTTGGCCAAGGTGGAATGAAATTAGAAAGTAGTTTCTAATTTGCATTCATTAGGAGTTGTGCATTTAGGAATCGAAATACATATAATTAAATAAAATAAGACTTGACAGTAATTCCATGTCTTATATTTAATTGGGACATTGTATGGTGAAATGATTGAATTTTACGGCAACTATTTACTCAAAGATTCTTTTATGATTAATGTTAAAATCTATATTATTTGGAAAGTCGTCGATCGCTAGGGAGGCTTATCTCAATTGTAGAATAAATATTATTTATTCAAATAAATTAATAGTTTAATTTATTTATTTAAATAAGATTAGAATTTTTCTAATTGATTTATTCACAACTGGTTTAATATGGAGAACCTAAAGGGTCACACCATAAAAGGAAGAATAATTATTTAAGAAGTTAATGGCATAATCGTAATAATATGTTAGATATATTTAATTTAATCTATGGTGATAGAATAAATTAAATAGTTTAATATTTATTATTTAATATTTTGGAAATATTAAATATAAATTAATAAGAGGAGTCTTATTAATATTATTAAAATTATTATTATTTTTAATTTCTAAAAGAGTTTAGGAATTAATTTAATATAAGTACTCTCATTTATTCCTAATAGGATTAGGAGTCAAAATTAGTTAAATGAGTTTAATTAATTATACCTAATAAGATTAGGGAGCCTATTTAATTAAAGGAGTTTAATTAAATAAATAATACCTTATTTTAATTAAATAGGGTTACCTGATATCTTTATAAGAGGAGTCTTATATCAGATATCAGATATACGTAATTTTAATTGTAGGAGAGTACGCCCCCTTTTCTATAGAGATAGGAAAAACTAGAATTTGAGCCAATACACCCTTCTTCTTGAAAATTCTTCTTTCTTGGTGGATCACCTCTAGAGGCCATACACTTGGGTGGCTAACATCTATCAAAGGAAGGAATCTACCCTGAGATTCAAGGAGATCGCGGAGAAGTAGGAGTTGAACTCGTATGTGGAAGCTCGTATCTACAGGGGTATTATTCCATAACTTCTTATTCTTCGTTTTAATTAATAATATACATAAAGGATGATCCGAGTAATTGGTTTGTGAAAATTTTTAAACTCTAATTTTATTTTGCTTCCGCTAATTTTGCAATTAGATTGCTACTTTGATTTACACAAAACCTTAAAGTGGTATCAAAGCCAAACTTTATCCAAATTATTAATTGTTTTGATTCCATATATGTATGAGTATGTATTTAGAATAATTTATTGTGCATAATTTGTTGTATAAAATTTATTTAAAAAAAAGTCATGAAGATGTCCGCAACAATATATATATCAACGAGAAAAGAATGAAATACAATCATAATAGGGACTAGGCTTGGTTAATATATATATATATATATATATATATATATATATATATATATATATATATAATATTCTTAATAATTTTATAATTAAAATAAAGAGTTTATTTTATTCATGAAATTGGATTTCATGCAACTAAAAATTACCCATTAAATGATACACACATATATATATATATGGAATGATTTTAATTCATAAGATGAATTTTTTGTTTATTGATACATATGATAATATGTATGATAATAAATGGGGTTGATTATGGACTATTGACCAATGTGATTGAATTTATTTTGGTTGGATGCTTGAATGAATGGGTTTTATTAAATGGGGTCTGTGTACCTCGTCTTTTCTGATTTTCTTCTTGATGTAAATTATATATCTCTCTTATGTACTTCCCCTTGACTGCTGATCAAAGTTTCTATTTAAATTAAATAGTTTATATAATAGGATTAGTTTGAATTTTTTTTCAAAGAACCGGAGATCAAGTAGCAAGGAGCGCTTGAAGACCCGTTTGTAATGGAGCTCGTGTTTAAATGTAATAGTTATATTTAAATGTTTATTCTTGCACCCCTAGGGTTTGACCTTTTGGTTCACTTGGTGGCTCTAGTGAACCAAACTAGAATAAAAGTTCATAATCAATCCGGGTAGAATATAGTATTCTATATATGCATGATAATATTATATATATATATATATATATATATTATGCAAACATGCTTCACATGTTTAATAATATGACGCGTATTTTATATATATGTGTGTGTATGCGCGCTAAACAAGATTAGACTAATAATAACAAACCCCTCAAAGATATTATATTAAGTTGTAACGTTCAAAGATATTTGGAATATCGAACGTCGCCTTCTAGCATGATAAAAACAATAGAGTATTAAATATTTAATCTGAGTTTGTTGAACATTACCAATTTGTTGTGCACACACAAGGACTGTAGTTTTCTCTTCACTTATATGGAAATGCTGGATACGACTTAACTTAAATCATTTTAGTTCGGATGTGCACACACTTGACCATTGTGATTTAAGAGGCATAATATAAGGAGTTACATGATGATGTAATTGACAAGAGTTTCCTACCTATTTATTTATTTATAGTTTGTTGTGTACACACAAGGCTATATACATTTGAAATGGGATTCTTATTCTCACTAGCAAATCTTTAATTAGATATTGTCGAACTATATAATGAGGGTAATATAGTTCGAAGAAAATAGTGGGAGATACCGATTTAAAATAAGAACTAATTTATTTTGGTAATTAATTAAATGAATGTTTGCTAAAATATTATCTTTTTACATGCAGAATTTGAAAATGTCACATTCACTGCATAACATACTTGATGCTAACAAACTGACCGGACCGAATTACACGGATTGGTTAAGGAATCTGAGAATTATTCTCACTGCTAAAAAGATTTCTTATGTTTCGCCCGTACCTGCAAATTTTGCAAAGACAACATCTGAGGAAGATATTGCTACTTTTAAAAAGTGGCAAGATGATGCATCTGTGACTCAATGCATCATGCTCGCATCCATGAGTAACGAGCTTCAGCGTCAGGATGAAACCATGGATGTTGCTACTATGCTAATGCACCTATAAGAGCTATATGGTGAACAAAGTAGGACTGCTAGATATGAAATATCTAAGGAGCTCTTCCGATCTCGGATGACCGAGGGTACTACCATTGAGACTCATATCTTAAAAATGATCAATCTGATGGAATATCATGGACAACTTGAGTTTGTCATGGATGGGGAGTTGAGTCAAGATTTGTTGTTGCAGTCACTCTGTGACACCTTCTCACAATTTATTGTGATTTTTCACATGAATAAGTTGGACGTCAGCTTGCCTGAGTTACTTAACATGTTCAAAACTGCTGAAGGTCACTTCTCATCCAAGAAGAACCATGTCTTAGTGGTGGATGATTCTTCCAAAAAAAGGAAGAGGCCCAAGGTATCTTCTGAAAAGAAGAAATCCAAGAAGACTAAGGGAAAGGTTAAAGCGAAGGATCAAAAGAAACCTGATCCAGCTAGCAAAGGAATTTTCTTCCATTGCAACAAGTCGGGTCACTGGTTGTGGAACAAAAGCAGAAGAAGCTTGGAGAAGCTTCGAATCCTAATCAAGGTTTGTTTATGATTGAAATAAATTTTTCTGAAAGTTAATCTTCTACTTGGATATTGGATACCGGCTGTGGTTCTCACATATGTGATAATATGCAGGGACTGGTCAGAAATAGAAAGCTAAGCAAGGATGAAGTCGTCCTACAAGTGGGAAATGGAGCAAAGGTTGCTGCATTAACTGTAGGGACTTATTGTTTAGCATTGCCTATGGGTAAGTTCATTTATTTAAATAATTATTATTTTGTTCTGAATATCATAAGAAACATTATTTCAATTTTTGTATTGGATATGGAAGGTTTTGACATTATAATAAAGAACAACATTTGTTCTACTTATAATAATAATGTTTTATATGGTGTTGGTAATTTACGAAATGGACTTTACATTCTTGACTTGCATGCAAATATACTTCAAATTAAACAAACTAAAAAAAGGAAAAGATATGATGTAAATTATACCTTCATGTGGCATTGTAGACTCGGTCATATTAATGAAACAAGATTATCCAAGTTACATAAAGATGGGCTCTTAGAGCTATCTGATTATGAATCATATCCAACTGTTGAATTTTATCTCATTGGTAAAATGACTAAATACCCTTATAGTGGAAAAGGAGAAAGAGTTACAGAGTTGTTAGCGTTGGTTCACACAGATGTATGTGAACCTATGACAACGAATGCATGAGGAGGGTATTCTTATTTTATTACATTCATTGACGATCACTCAAGATTTTGATATATGTATTTGATGAAATACAAATCTGAATTATTTGAAAAGTTCAAAGAGTTCAGAAGTGAAGTAGAGAAACAAACTGGCAAAAGTATTAAGATTCTTCGATCAGATTGAGGTGAAGAATACTTAAGCGGTGAGTTTCTCAATTGTCTCAAAGAAAATGGTATAATCTCACAATGGACTCCACTAGGGACGCCACAGATGAATGGTGTGTCTGAAAGGAGAAATCGAACATTGTTGGACATGGTTCAATCCATGATGAGTTTTACCGATCTTCCAGTTTCCTTCTGGGGATATGTCCTAGAATCGGTTGCATATCTACTTAACAAGGTACCTACCAAATCCGTCCCTAAGACCCCATATTAATTATGGACAGGGAGGAAACCAAATCTTAAGCAAGTTAAGACTTGGGGTTGTCCAGCTTATGTCAAAAACTTTGAAAACGATAAGCTACAGACTAGATCCGACAAGTGTAGATTTGTTGGATACCCTAAAGAAACATCAGGGTATTATTTCTATCATCTAACTGATCAAAAGGTTTTTGTTGCGAAATATGATACCTTCTTGGAAAAGAAGTTTATCCTTGAAAGGGTCAATGGGAGTAAGATATATCTTTAAAAAGTTCAAGAACCAAAAAATACTATGGATCAAAGTCAGGTACCTAACCAAGTTGAAGAACCTATTGTAACACACCCTATTCGTAAATCTGGAAGAGTACCGAAGATACTTGATAAGTATGGATTCGTCATAGATGATGACGATGAGGTATTCATCATATGTGACACCCCCAAATTTGGGTATCTTCAAACCCGACATATGGTGCTACATGGTACTCATAACTATACAATCATTCCATTGAAATACAACATAATGAATGTAATTACTATCTTTTATTACAATCAAAGTGAAATCCTTTCCCAGGTTCATAAACCGATTACATCGTTTGTTGTTCGTAAGGTATAATACATACAAACATACTAATCTATTACACAATGGTTAATCATCCATCTTAGCTTTGCCCTTATCTCTCTTAGCATTCTCAATATATTCATCCTTAACTGTAATCATATAATTCACCCCAAGAAGTGAGCATAACAAGCTCAGCAAGTTTAACAAAGGATAACATTAATACCACATTCGTGAATTATATGACAATTTTCCATAACTGAACAAATAGTTATGAAGTATTATGAAACATTAATACTCTAACAATTCATAACATCAATTCCCAAAGTATAGAATAGATTAGGAATTCTGAACCGGTCGATAGACCATGAACAGTAGCTTTCTATTTTCATACTTGAAAAGGACATCACAACACTAAGGCTGTTCATCCGGCATTATTTATGATCACGTCTAGGTGATCAGCCTATAGTGCTCTATGTTGATCAACATTTATCCATTAAACGTATTTACGTTTAAGTTTTGGTAAACTCGCGTGCCCATCGAATAATCGATAAAATATACTTTTGTTTGTTCATAGACAAACCTTACCTTCGAATCTGTACCAATTACTTGGCATAGGATAGCGTTAATATTTCTATATAGAAAGATATGTAGACAAATCAATCTATATCTTACGAGTAGTCTAGCCAAGTTAAAACTGGCATTGACCCTTTCTTAAAACCAGTCATGCAATTCAGTACAATGAATCACATAAAACTTGACTAACTTGAAGGTCAAACAAGCATTAAGAAAACTTACCTTTCAGCGTCTTCAAATAACTTAATCGACTGTTCTCAGCCTTTATAGAATCTACATAATATATTCACATAGCACACTATAATTAGCTACCAAACAATTACTTACATTGATTCTACCAACTTCTTTCTCTTCTATGTCTTAGTTAACTTTATTTCATTAATAAAGTCAATTCAACTTATTACCCTTCATCCCGGATTATTAACTGTGACGCCCCCAAATCCGGGTATCTTCCAACCCGATAGATGGTGCTACACGGTACTACCATTCATACATCCATTCAATTGAAAAGTCTCAAAAGAACTAATATATCTTCTATATATTCAAAATAATATTACATTCCCCAGGTTCTTTATAACCTATTCGTTCGTTCTTGTCATAATATTCAATATATTATAGACATTCAACTATTATATTACATAAGTAATCAAAGGGTTTGTCTTCGCCTTGCCCTTGTCTTTGCTTGAGCCTTCAGTCCGCTCAATCTTAGCTGTGTTCATATGGTTCAAGCAAGAGTGAGCATGACTAGCTCAGCAAGTACTACAATTCTAATAAACAACATGCTTAAAACATAGAATTCATATATCTTCAGTAACTGAACAATAGTCACGAAGTACTATCGATAACTCAAAATAGCACTTCTTTTCATTAAAAACGTTTTCAACAACAATATTCAGTAAAATATCAACTAAGGCTCAAGACTATGAGCAGTTCATAATTTCTTTTAAAAAGGACAACTCGGCACTAAGTCCGTAAGTCCGGCATATCTTACGAGTACTTCTGGGTGATTAGCCCATAGTACTCTATGTTGATCAACACTACATTCATTAAACATGTATATGTTTAAGTTGTGGCAACCTCACGTGCCTGTCGTTAAACAACAAAAACATTTTAGCATACTCGGTCTTCGATTGAAAACCATACCAATATAACTCGGTAAACATTAATCATGCTTGACAGATTCATAATATAAGTCTAGCCGAAAGAATTGGCTTTGACCTCATCGTTAAAAACTTCATGCGAAAGAATATATGAATTACACAGCTTGTCCAGACTAAACTGGAACAAAGGTTAGAATACTTGCCTTTAGCGTCTGCTTACTGATTATCACACGTACACTTTAGGTCTCTAAGTATCTACAATACATGATCATATAACGTACCACATTAGGTCATATATCATCAAGTATATATAATATTATATCTTACCCTTCATCTCAATCTAAATCTTGACTTAGATCTGTTATTATGGTTCCGACTTTTCATTACATCATTCACATTATGCTTACTTTTAACTGATTAATAACTCTTAATCATCATACAATTAGGTGTCAAACAATGCCTTAACAATGTTATGCTAATACCTTAGTTCAATACTAATGGGTTCTCTTTCATTCTATATCTGTAATCATTCTTTACTGTCCACTTCCTAGGGTTGGCACTGCGGCGCAACCCATTACTCTTCAACTCGTCATTGCATGGCCATGAGTTAGCGATTTCTAACATCTGAACTGGGCGGCCTTCTGGCGTAAACTTAACTCTTCATCTCTCGCAACAGATGGCTTGAGTTATGATGTCTTTCGAGACCACGTATCGGTCATAAGTCAATGGCGCTCACTCATTTGGCCTTGGGTTGGCGCCGCGGTACCAACTCTGTGCCTTAGAAAATTTGCTACTTTTGTAAATTTGGCGAAACTCCCGGACGCATAACTTCTTTGTTATAAGTCCGAATTGGCTCGTTCAAAGGCCTATGGTTTACAAATTACATACTCTATGCGTTCATGTAAGAATTTTATCTATTTGACTTCGTTTGCTAAAATTTCATCTAATAGTTCATTTTTAACAAAAACGATAAACGTTCGTGAATGTTCAACGCTCATTTCTTCGTTCTAAGTCGGAATTCGGTCATTTTTGAGTCCGCAACTCTATAACGCCAAATATAACTTCTCTCCATAGAAAACCAACGTTTCCAACTTCAAACACAAAATACGACTTCCATTCCGAGAATTTCACGAATTCGACGATTATCGTCTAATCGTGTGAATTCCGGCGAAACCACATTACTAATTATTCTAATTGGATTTTAATCAACATATGAACATTTCAAGTTACTTATTACACCAACTTATTCTCAAAGTAGGTTTTGACTTATTCTCATAAGTCAATGACTTATTTAACTTATGAACTACATATTCTCATGCTTATGACTTAATATGAAATTAAGTCCATCAATCAATGTTCTCATACTATATTGATCACACTAACATCATATGACAACATATGACAAGTTCTTCACAATCTTATCAACTTATTAGAGTTCAAGTTACTTATTCAGCTTAAGTTCATTCATCAATAACTTATTACATGTTATTGTCATACACTCCCACTTCACTATCAATCCTATCATAGAAGAGATAAAGATAATAGATATGAGTCTTACCCTTGAGGACTATTACTTCACTTCACTTTGGAAAATCTAGCAAAGGTTGAAATGGCTTATAAGTGCTTATGTGGCTTATTCTCTCTACCAAATAAGTTACTTAATCTTGAGAGGAAATTGTTGGATGAAATAATAACCAACAAATGAAATGAGGCTTGGTATTTATAGGCAACATAAAGTTAGGGTAGAATGGTCTTTAGGGCATCCCACCTCCTTAACTAACCTCCTCAATTATCCTCCTCAACTTCCACCTCCTTACTATTCCTTTCTTGTCTAGCACTTCACTTGATCACCACACAATTTGTTTACCCATCAAGTCTACCCATTTCTCACTTGGTTTGCCCCATGAATCATGTCCCATTCATTGGGCTTGTTAATTTAATCTAGCTAATTCCTTATTGGGCTTGTACTACAATAATTTGGATTCATGACTTATCAAACACTTGGGCTTGATTATCACATTCTATTGAACTCCTCCCATTAGGCTAGTAATCCTACAAGTCCATTACCTTTAATTAACAACTTAACCTATATACACCACGTATAATTCTTGTATGCTAACTCGTATATTAATTCGTAATATATCGTTATTTCATTCTTCATACATAATAGTATAATACGTCATATTATGCTTACGTTCATTACTTCGTACAATGCATACACATCATACGATTACAACTTCATTTCCTTAACGCTTAATAAATCTATCGTTGCCAAATTAAGTCCGCATGCGAAATATTACATTTTCCATACTTAGATTATTATTATATAATCAATATCATCTTGATATTATAACGTTACGTATTTCTCGGAAGTTCAAAAATAATTCCCGAGCAAAAATCGATGAATAGTGTTTCAGAAAATTTCTCGAAAAGCTTTTATTTTCATCTTAGAAATTCAAACACTTTAATTCATTCACGTAGTTAAAATACTACGACATTCTGATGTTTCTAGGTTATAGAACAACATTTATCTTATCAACACACAATAATAATAAATAATATTATTTTATTCATTATTAAAAGTATTTACAAAGGTTCGATTTTCCGGGGCGTTACACTGTCTCCCCCTTATAAGGATTTTGTCCCCAGAATCTCGCTATATAAAAAAAAATTACACAAATAATTGAGGGTAATTCTTTTTCATCATTTTTTCTAACTCCCACGTTGCTTCTTCTGCATCGTGGTTCTTCCATATCACCTTTACAGAAGGTATGACTTTATTCCGCAGAACTTGTTCTTTTCTATCAACAATTTGAATCGGCGTTTCCTCATACGTTAAGTCCTTCTCGATATGAATAGGTTCATATTCTATCACGTGCTTATAATCTGGCTTATAAGGTCGTAACACGGATACATGAAATACATTATGTATTCGTTATAGGTTTGGAGGTAATGCTATAATGTAAGCGACCCCACCCACCCATTTTAATACCTCAAAAGGTCCTATGAACCTTGGGCTTAGCTTTCTCTTCTTCCCAAAATGTATCTTTCCTTTCTAGGGAGATACTTTTAAGAATACGTACGAACCTACTTCAAACTCTCAATTCTCTCTATGCGAATCCGTAAACTTCTTTTATGCATCTTTAGTCGCTAGCGACGACGATTTATATTACCTTGACAATGTCCATTTATCATTGCACCAATTTTGGTCCCAACATTCGGCGTTCTCCTACCTCATCCCAATACAGTGGTGTTCTGCATTTCCTCCCATACAAAGCTTCGTAAGGCAGCATACATATGCTTGCATGATAACTATTGTTATATGCAAATTCCATTAATGGTAGATAATCATCCCAGCTACCCTTGAAATCCATGACGCAAGATCTTAACATATCTTCTAACGTCTGAATTGTCCTCTCGCTCTGTCAACTCGTTTGTGGATGATACACCGTACTCAGCTTCAACTGTGTTCCTAATTGCTCTTGTAGACTCCTCCAAAAGTTCGATGTGAATCGTTGATCACGATCTGACACAATCGATACTGGTACTCCATGTCTACAGATTATTTCCTTAATATAGAGTCTAGCTAACTGATCTAAGTTATACTTGACCCTAATTGGCAAAAAGTGAGCCAATTTTGTCAATCGATCCACTATTACCAAAATCGCATCATACCCCTTTTTTGTAGTCGTGATATTTTCCCACTTCCACTTCGGGATTTCCAATGACTGTAACAAGCCACTGGGTCATTGATGTTCGGCCTTAACTTTCTGGAAAGTTAAGCACCTACTCACATACTCTGTTATCTCTCTCTTCATGTTCAGCCACCGAAAACTCTGTCAAAGGTCTTGATACATCTTGGTGCTACCAGGATGAATCGAAAACCTCGAACTATGAGCCTCTTGCAATACCTGCTCCTTTAATTCTGTCTCATTTGGAACCCAAATTCTTCCTTCAAATCTTAATAATCCCTCATTATCAAGACTGTACTTAGTATCTTTTTCATTGGCCAACCACTCCTTCATCCGGTCACACTCATCAGTTTTGAGTTGTACCTCTTTAATTCTCTCTACAAGGGTAGATTGTATCTTCGTCGAGAACAACATCTATCCTCCTTCACTTGACAGCTTCACTTCCAACTCCATCCTAGCCATCTCTATTATCAACTCAGTTTGAGCCGTTAACAAAGATAACTTTTCCCGACCCTTCCTACTTAAGGCGTCGACAACTACATTGGCTTTTCCAGGGTGATACAAGATTTCACAGTCGTAATCCTTTATCAACTCCAGCCATCTCCTCTGCCCCATAATAAACTCCTTCTGTGTTAAGAAATATTTTAGGCTCTTGTTGGTCCGTGTATATCTCACATTTTCTCCATAAAGATAATGTCTCCATATCTTTTAAAAAAAACTACTACCACGGTTCCAAATCACGAGTAGGGTAAACTTTCTCATAATCCTTCAACTGCCTAGATGCATACACAATGACCTTGCCATGCTGCATGAGCACGCAACCAAGTCCTCTATGCGAAGCATCGCTATAAACTACAAAATTTACTGTGTCATCAGGCAATGACAAAACAAGCACTTCACTCAACCTCTTCTTCAGTTCTTGAAAACTGTCCTCACACTTATCAATCCATGCGTATTTCACCATCTTCCTTGTCAAGTTAGTCAATGGAGTAGCTATCTTTGAAAAATCCTGGATGAATCTCCGATAGTAACCCGCTAACCCTAGGAAACTCCGCAACTCAGTCGGTGTTTTTGGTTGTTCCCAATTCATCACGGCTTCCACCTTCTCTTGATCTACTGAAATTCCTTCATGGTCAATGACATGACCTAAAAATTGTACCTTCTCCAACCAAAATTCACACCTAGTGAATTTCGCATATAACTTCTCCTTTCTTAGTATCTCCAACACTAATCTAAGGTGTTCAGCATAATCTTCTAGCGTCTTAGAATAGACTAGAATATCATCTATAAACACCACGAAGAACTTGTCCAAATATTATTTGAACACTCTGTTCATCATATCCATAAATGCAGCTGGTGCATTTGTCAACCCAAACGACATCACCAGAAACTCATAATGACCATAACGAGTCCTGAATGTTGTCTTTGGTACATCCTCCTTCCTAACCTTCAACTGATGATACCCCGTTCTTAAATCTAGTTTAGAAAAATACTTAGCCCCTTCCAACTGATCAAAAAGATCATCAATCCTGGGCAATGGGTATTTATTCTTTATCGTTAACTTGTTCAACTCTTAGTAATCGATACACAGTCTTAACGATCCATCCTTCTTCTTGACAAACAGTACCGGTGCTCCCCACGGTGAAACACTCGACCGAATGTACTTCCTGTCCAACAGTTCTTGTAACTGCACCATCAACTCCTTCATCTCCACTGGCGCCATACGATACGGTGCCCTGGAAACTGGTGTCGCTCCTGGCACGATGTCTATCACAAACTCTGTCTCCCTATCCAACGGAAGACCTGGCAATTCATTCAGAAATACATTGGCAAATTCTCTCACTATAGGGATTTGTTCCATGGTTGCTACCACTCTCTGGGTATCAACAACATGACACAGATAGCCTACGCATCCCTTCCTCAATAATTTCCTAGTTTGTGTCATGGTTAGACAACACGAACGACCCGACGATCTAATCCCGTAAAATACTACCCGAGGTTGTGTTAATGTCTTAATGTTCACACATTTCTTTTGACAGTCTATAATTGCCCCATGATTCACTAACCAATCCATTCCGAGAATTACATCGAATTCTCCTAACTTTTTCGGTAACAAATCTACCAATAATTTATAACCCCGTATATCTATGTAACAACTCCTATGAACATCTTCAACAGGAATTATTTTTTCGTTTGCTACCTTAATATTTAAAGGTATAGGCAATTTTTCGGGAAGTAATCCTAATCGTCTAGCAAAATCGCATGCTATAAACGAACAAGTAGCACCCGAATTAAACAGCACGTAAGCCTTTATGTCGTTGATTGGAATAATACATGCAACGACGTCCCCTGATGCAACTACATCTTGGACTATCATGTTAAAGGTATGGCCCATCGGCCTACCCGGCTGTGCTGGTCCACCAATAGCTAACTTACCACTATTAGCGACCCGGTTCCCGTCCGTCCCCTTCTTCGGGCAGTTCTTTGCCATGTGGTCAGTTGACCCACACATAAAGCATCTGTGATTCTTCTTCGAACTTCGACAATTAGGCGCAATGTGCCCCTCCTATCCACAATTGTAACAGACGACCTTCCCCTTGAGACAGACTCCTAAATGAGTCTTCCCACAAGTCTTGCAGGCCTCCATTCTCCTCTTTGGGTCTCCTTGCTTCACTCCGGTATTCCCAGAGCTAAATACCTTCCTCTTCTGACCCTCGCCACTACCACTGGCTCCCTCGATCTTTACTCCCCCATCTACTTTACCCTTACTCTTCTTGTCTTTGTGGTATTGACTCAGAGCCTCACTACCACCCTCGGCGATTATCGCCTTCTCTAAAATGGTTCCAAAAGAAGTACTTTGGAACACTGAAATAAGGTTATAGAGCTAGGGTTTCAAGCCCTGCTCGAACCGTCGCGCCTTCCTCACCTCAGTATCCACTTGATGTGGAACGAACCTCGCCAGTTCATTAAACTTGGCGGCGTATTGGGGAACTGTCATGTCCCCTTGTTTCAACTCCAGAAACCGCATCTCCATCCTTCCCTGCATGCTCGTGGGAAAGTAGTTCTCGAAGAATATCTCCTTGAACCTATCCCACGTTAGATTCGCTATCCCAACCCTAGCTTGATTGGCTTCCCACCAAAAGTTGGACTCTCCCTTCATCATATAGGTCACAAAGGCAACCTTTTGGGCCTCATCGACATTTGCTATCACAAATGCCTTCTCTATTTCCTTAACCCCTGTTTGGGCTTCAATAGGGTCCGTAGTTCCTTTGAACTCCGGCGGACCCACACTCTTGAAATCCTTAAAGGTAGTAGCTCGTGCTACTCCTAGATTTATGGGGATATTAGCCCATGTTCTATTAAAGGTAGTTGTTAATAGATTAACAAACTCCTGCATTGGGTTAACCGGACCTCCCTCCGGTTGATTCACGTTAGCACCTTGATTATGTTGCACTCTTCTCGGCGGCATTTTGCTGATACAATAAACACATTTCGTTATTATTCCTTTCTTTATTAGTTATCATTTAATATTAAACAATAACTCCAACATCCATAACTCATTGCTTTCCATAAAAAGGACTTATATTCATTCTTCGTAGTATAATACTACATCGGTTTATATACGACCTAAAATTTCGCTTACATTACTTTCCCGCTATTGTTTTCCAAAAATTGGGATTTACAAAAAGACTACCCTTTACTATGCAAAAAGGGTTTTACGTCACTACTAATTACAAAATATTTACATACTACTCTAGCTACCACTAATCTACATCTGCCTTAAGGCATTCTCGAAATCTACCTTGGCAAGACCGGCAATGATATCACGGCTAATAGTATGCCGTGTTTGCCCCACTTCTACAGGATATCCAACTACCTGCTGCTGGAAATCTGTATGAGAACTCCTATAGATGTAGGTCATTCTCCCTATCTTCTGCACCTTGGTCTTTAGCTCCTCCTTGAGCTCAAAGACCTCCTGCTTTAACTAGTGGACTTTGTCCTTAGCCAAAATCCTCTCATCATGTTCCTGCTCCCACATGGACTCGACATCAGTCTTGTCCTCTATAACCATTTGGAGCTCTACCTTCAGCTCCTTGACCTCCTGACAGTAATGAATATTTCTACCCAACACTGACATAAACAGAGACATCATTGACCCCCCAGGAGCTATCTCCGCTGTTATAGCCACCGGATTAAAGGATATTGTCTCTACTTCCTCCTATATCATTCCATCGAATACTGACATATAGTAAGGTTCATCCGAGTCTCCAGACTCAATAATCATTACATCTGGATCTGCTGCTATGGGGTTCGGTAAAACCTCTACTTGGTTCACCGACTCTTCACTAATGGCTTGACCACCTACATACATTCTGTTTACTCCTGACAACTACACAAAACAATTAAGTTGATTAGTACACGTCAGTAGAATAATAAAAACACATAACATAATCATAATGCATTTTTATAAGGTTATTTTATGCTTTTACTCCTTTGACTTCTCTTAAGGTTATGAATTAAAGTTTTTTAATCCCCCCTTAAATTTTATAACCTAATGCTTTGATACCAACCTGTGACGGCCCCAAATCCGGGTATCTTCCAACCCGACAGATGGTGCTACATGATACTACCATTCATACATCCATTCAATTGAAAAGTCTCAAAAGAACTAATATATCGTCTATATATTCAAAATAATATTACATTCCCCAGGTTCTTTATAACCCATTCGTTCGTTCTTGTCATAATATTCAATATATTACAGACATTCAACTATTATATTACATAAGTAATCTAAGGGTTTGTCTTCGCCTTGCCCTTGTCTTTGCTTGAGCCTTCGGTCCGCTCGATCTTAGCTGTGTTCATATGGTTCAAGCAAGAGTGAGCATGACTAGCTCAGCAAGTACTACAATTCTAATAAACAACATGCTTGAAACATAGAATTCATATATCTTCAGTAACTGAACAATAGTTACGAAGTACTATCGATAACTCAAAATAGCACTTCTTTTCATTCAAAATGTTTTCAACAACAATATTCAGTAAAATATCAACTAAGGCAGAAGACTATGAGCAGTTCATAATTTCTTTTAAAAAGGACAACCCGGCACTAAGTCTGTAAGTCCGACATAGCTTACGAGTACTTCTAGGTGATCAGCCCATAGTACTCTATGTTGATCAACAATACATTCATTAAACGTGTATACGTTTAAGTTATGGCAACCTCACGTGCCTGTCGTTAAACGACAAAAACATTTTAGCATACTCAGTCTTCGATTGAAAACCATACCAATATAAATCGGTAAACATTAATCATGCTTGACAGATTCATAATATAAGTCTAGCCGAAAGAATTGGTTTTGACCTCATCGTTAAAAACTTCATGCGAAAAAATACATGAATTACACAGCTTGTCCAGACTGAACTGGAATAAGGGTTAGAATACTTGCCTTTAGCGTCTGCTTACTGATTATCACACGTACACTTTAGGTCTCTAAGTATCTACAATACATGATCATATAATGTACCACATTAGGTCATATATCACAAAGTATGTATACTATTATATCTTACCCTTCATCTCAATCTAAATCTTGACTTAGATCTGTTATTATGGTTTCGGATTTTCATTACATCGTTCACATTACGCTTACTTTTAACTGATTAATAACGCTTAATCATCATACAATTAGGTGTCAAACAATGCCTTAACAATGTTATGCTAATACCTTAGTTCAATACTAATGGGTTCTCTTTCATTCTATATCTATAATCATTCTTTACTGTCCACTTCCTAGGGTTGGTATTTGTATTTCACCCATTGCTTTCTTCAACTTCACATGTTGTACATGAAAGTTAAATGATCTCAACATCCGGGCGGCTCTGCGGCGCAAAACTTAACTCTTCATCTCGTCTGTGTTGACGAGTTAGCAAATCTTTCAGACATCAGAATAATGGTATTCATGGCTCACTCATTTGGCCTCAGGTTGGTGCTTGGCGCCAACTCTCACGTTTTAGAAAATTTTCACTTTTGTAAATTAGTGAAACTCCGGACACATAACTTCTTCGTTATAAGTCTGAATTGGCTCGTTCAAAAGCCTACGGTTTACAAATTACATACTCTATGCGTTCGTGTAATAATTTTATCTATTTGACTTCATTTGCTAAAATTTCACATATTAGTTCATTTTTAACAAAAACAATAAACGTTCGTGAACGTTCAACACTCGTTTCTTCGTTCTAAGTCGGAATTCGGTCATTTTTGAGTCCGCAACTCTATAATGCCAAATATGACTTGTCTCCATCAAAATCAAACGTTTCCGACTTCAAACAGAAAATACGACTTCCATTCCGAGAATTTCACGAATTCAACGATTATCGTCTAATCGTGTGAATTCTGGCGAAACCACATTACTAATTATTCTAATTGGATTTTAATCAACATATGAACATTTCAAGTTACTTATTACACCAACTTATTCTCAAAGTAGGTTTTGACTTATTATCATAAGTCAATGACTTATATA
Source organism: Panax ginseng (assembly GCA_020205605.1). Classification (NCBI taxonomy): domain Eukaryota; kingdom Viridiplantae; phylum Streptophyta; class Magnoliopsida; order Apiales; family Araliaceae; genus Panax; species Panax ginseng. The sequence goes on from CM035130.1 coordinate 77,628,992, forward strand.
ACTTATGAACTACATATTCTCATGCTTATGACTTAATATGAAATTAATTCCATCAATCAATGTTCTCATACTATATTGATCACACTAACATCATATGACAACATATGACAAGTTCTTCACAATCTTATCAACTTATTAGAGTTCAAGTTGCTTATTCGGCTTAAGTTCATTCATCAATAACTTATTACATGTTATTGTCATACACTCCCACTTCTCTATCAATCCTATTATAGAAGAGATAAAGATAATAGATATGAGTCTTACCCTTGAGGACTACTACTTCACTTCACTTTGGAAAATCTAGCAAAGGTTGAAATGGCTTATAAGTGCTTATGTGGCTTATTCTCTCTACCAAATAAGTTGCTTAATCTTGAGAGGAAATTGTTGGATGAAATAACAACCAACAAATGAAATGAGGCTTGGTATTTATAGGCAACATAAAGTTAGGGTAGACTGGTCTTTAGGGCATCCCACCTCCTTAAGTAATCTCCTTAATTAACCTCCTCAACTTCCACCTCCTTACTATTCCTTTCTTGTCTAGCACATCACTTGATCACCACACAATTTGTTTTCCCATCAAGTCTACCAATTTCTCACTTGGTTTGCCCTATGGATTATGTCCCATTCATTAGGCTTGTTAATTTAATCTAGACACTTGGGCTTGATTATCACATTCTATTGAACTCCTCCCATTAGGCTAGTAATCCTACAAGTCCATTACCTATAATTAACAACTTAACCTATATACACCACATTATAATTCTTGTATGCTAACTTTCATTATATTAATTAAGTAATATATGTTATTTCATTCTTCATACATAATAGTATAATACGTCATATTATACTTACGTTCATTACTTCGTACAATGCATACACATCATACGATTACAACTTCATTTCCTTAACGCTTAATAAATCTATCGTTGCCAAATTAAGTCTGCATGCGAAATATTATATTTTCCATACTTAGATTATTATTACATAATCAATATCATCTTGATATTATAACGTTACTTATTTCTCGGAAGTTCAAAAATAATTCCCGAGCAGAAATTGATGAATAGTGTTTTTTGGAAAATTTCTCGGAAAGCTTTTATTTTTGTCTAAGAAATTCAAACACTTTAATTCATTCACGTAGTTAAAATACTACGACATTCCGATATTTCTAGGTTATAGAACAACATTTATCTTATCAACACACAATAATAATAAATAATATTATTTTATTCATTATTAAAAGTATTTACAAAGGTTCGATTTTTCGGGGAATTACATTAACAATCTTACATTATTAATCGGACTCTATTATCATTGGTGAAATACCAATGTTGTTTACCGATTATGGTTCATTAATAACACTTTGTGTTCTTTGTTCACAACTTACATTAAATTCCTAAGTTCATTACCATATACACTAGTATGTAACATAGGAATAGTCTTAGTACATTTTTTGAGTTTATAAACTCAACTCATGTAGATCTCGGAACAACTAAAGTTCAAAACTTAGCTTTTCTAACAAACCCCTGTCTCGTAGTGGTATGACATGACAGCTACATAACACTTGGCTTGGCATGCGGTGCCGGTCTGCGATGATTGAGTCACGGTTCCGGGCGTTGTGTGAAATCGCTTCACATGAGTGGCGTTGCGGCACCACTCTCTAGTAGGTAATGACATTATACCAGCGCTACAACGTGGCACATTGAGCTTTGTCTGGCGTCGCGGTGCCAAACCTCAGCAGCAGAAAATTTTGACAGATAAAAATTTTTCTGAGCTTCCCGGATTCATAACATTTTTGTTATAAGTCCAATTTGGTCCGTTCAAAAGCCTACAACTCATAAATTACATACTCTACGCACTCATATAAGAATTTTACCATTTCAAATTTGTTAACTCAAAATTCACTATTAAGTTCATTTTTGAGCGTTCGTTAAATGTTAATGAGCGTTCAACACTCGTTTTCTTTGTTTTAAGTCTGAATCTGACTATTCTTGAGTTCGCGACTCTTAAATACCCTATCTCACGTGTTGACATTGAAAACCAATGTTTTCAAGTCTCACGTTAACTTTCGACTACCAATCCAGAATTTCTATGTTTTCGACGTTTAACGTCTAATTCCGTAAAATTCGCCATAACTTCGTTACTAGTATTCTATAAGCCAAATCACATGGAATACTCCATTGATTTCATATTTACATCCTAACCAAGCAAGATACACATATATTGACATTGATGGAGTTTAATTGTTCATCAACAATCAATGTCTTCCTATTGTTTAAAACTTATGTCACCCCTTACGATTTCTATTTCTTCGTGACTTATAAGGATTGTTTATATTACAAGTCATCTTTACTCCTCCATAAGAGGTATACACCACCAATTTATGATTCTTCATACTCAAAGAAATCAAAAGAGATGGAAACTATTATTAAGGAATATTACCTTAACAAGCTTTGTGTTCTTGAAAGAAACTCTAAGGAAAAGCTTCAAAGTGGTAAGTTTTATTGACTCTTGGAAAACTCACAAAATGCCCAACATATGCTTCTTATTTATAGGCAACCAAATAGAGGGAAAAATAGACATTCTCCCAACCTCCTTACTATCCACTACTTTATCACCAAGTAAAATACTTGGTGATCAAGTAGATTTCTTAGCTTGCACACCAAGTGGCCGGCCCACCATGCCCATGGGTCATCCCCATGGGTTTTACCCATTTGGTGACCCACCGGTTAGATCCACGGTTTAGTTTCTTGGATCGAGCTTAATTAATTCTAAACTTGGACTCTAATTTTGGGCTTAACCACTTAATTCATTGGGCTTAAATATTCAATTGCTTGGACTTGGCATAATCCAAATCTAACTAGATCACTTTAAGTCTTAACTTTAATTCCATAATATTAATAGTATTCTACACGTATAATTCACGTATTCTTTCCGTATAATACTCACACGATAATCGTATTATACTTCGTATTAACTCTTCATATTATACATAGATACTAAATAGTATCATACTTGTATAACACACACTTTATCATTATCGTAATTCCTTCTACGCGTCTCATTTCCTTCTCGGAAATCATTCTACTCAACCCTTAGGTTTTAAGTCCGCAGGCAAAAACATTGTTTTCCATAAATGAAATATTATTAGATATTCCATCTCGCCTTCATATTCTATCATTATGCGTTTCTTGGAATTTAAAACCTAATTCCCGAGCAGAAATGGATGAATAGTGTTTTTACGGGAATTTCTCGGAAAACATTTATTTTTCTCTTGGAAATTCTAAACAAATAATTCTAGCACGTAGCCAAATTACTAACCATATTATCACATTCTAGGTCATAGAACGACCTGCACATAGTTTACTCACAAAATAAATCAATTAAATTTATTTAATTCACATAATCAAATAAAAATTTAATTATCATAAAAATCCGAGTTTCTCGGGCGTTACATTCTCCCCCCCTTATAAGGATTCTATCCCCCAAAATCTTGCTTATAATTACATAAACAAATGAGGGAAATTTTCCTTCATTTTACTTTCAAGTTCTCACGTTGCTTTTTCAGCATTGTGGTTTCTCCATATCACCTTTACTGAAGGTATTATCTTATTTCTTAAAACTTGTTCCTTCTTATCAATAATTTGAATTGGTAGTTCCTCATATGATAAATCTTTCTCTATCTGAATAGATTCATACTCTATTACGTGTTTATAGTCCGGTTTATAAGGACGCAACACAGACACGTGAAACACATTGTGAATGTGTTCCATTTCTGGAGGTAAGGCTACTTCATAAGATACATCTCCTACCCTTCTTAAAATCTCAAAAGGTCCTACAAACCTTGGACTTAACTTCCTTTTCTTTCCAAAATGTATCTTTCCCTTCCAAGGCGATACTTTCAAAAAGACAAAAGATCCTAAATTGAATTCTCTCTTTTCTCTGTGAGGATCTGCATACTTCTTCTGCTTATCTTGGGCTGCTACCAATCGAGAACGTATTATCTTTACCATGTCCACCGTTTACTGTACCATCTCAGGTCCCAACATCCGACATTCACCCACTTCATCCCAACATAATGGAGTTCTGCACTTCCTTCCATACAATGCTTAGTAAGGCGGCATGCCTATACTAGCGTGAAAACTATTGTTGTATGAAAATTCTACTAACGGTAGATAGTCGTCCCAACTCCCTTTGAAATTCATAACGCTAGATCTTAACATATCTTCAAGCGTTTGAATTGTTCGTTCACTCTGCCCATCCGTTTGAGGATGATACACCGTACTCAATCTTAATTGCGTTCCCATTTGCTCTTACAAACTCCTCCAAAAGTTCGATGTGAATCGTGGATCATAATCTGACACAATCGAAACAGGTACTCCATGTCTGGAAATAATTTCCTTGACATACAGCTTAGCTAATTGTTCTAGGTTATACCTAACTCCTATTGGTAGAAAATGAGCCAATTTCGTTATTCGATCCACTATCACCCAAATAGCATCGTATCCTTTCCTTGTTGTTGGAAGTCCCACCACAAAATCCATTCTGATGTGCTCCCATTTCCACTCTGGAATTTCTAACAATTGCAACAACCCGCTCGGTCGTTGGTGTTCAGCCTTAACTTTTTGACAGTTAAGCACCTACTAACATATTCTGCTATCTCCCTTTTCATGTTTGGCCACCAAAAGTTCTGACGAAGGTCCTGATACATCTTCGTACTACCGGGATGTATCGAGTACCTCGAACTATGGGCCTCCATCATTATCTCCTCCTTTAATTTGGAATTATTTCGAACCCAAATTCTTCCTTCAAAATGAAGTAATCCCTCCTTATTGAGGTTATAGTTAGTCTTTTCTTCATCTTCTATCCTCTTCTTCATCTGCTCGCATTCCTCGTTGCTCATTTGTACTCCCTTAACCCGTTCCACTAGGGTCAGTTGGGTTTCCATGGAAAATAACATTTCCACTGCTTCCTCCGGTAACTTAACTTTTAACTCCATTCTTTCCATCTCTGTTATCAACTCATTCTGAGTTGTTAACATTGATAGTTTCTCTCTACCCTTCCTACTTAGCGCATCGGCTACTACATTTGCTTTTCCCGGATGATATAAAATATCACAATCGTAATCTTTTATTAGTTCTAACCACCTTCTCTGTCTCATGTTCAACTCCTTCTGTGTGAAGATATATTTTAAACTTTTGTGGTCCGTATATATCTCACACTTCTCACCGTATAAATAATGCCTCCATATCTTCAAGGCAAAAACTACAGCTGCCAATTTTAGATGATGAGTAGGATAGGCCTTCTCATAATCCTTTAATTTACGTGACGCATACGCAATGACCTTGCCATGTTACATGAGCACGCAACCCAGTCGTTTATGCGAAGCATCACTACATACTACAAAGTTCCCTATATCATCTGGTAAGGACAATACAGGTGCCTCATTTAACTTCTTCTTTAGTTCCTGAAAATTGTTCTCATATTTTTCAGTCCACACATATTTCACCTACTTTCTTGTCAGATTTGTCAACGGAGTAGTTATTTTAGAAAAGTCCTGGATGAACCCTTCTATAGTATCCCGCTAACCCCGAAAAACTCCGAACCTCGGTTGGCATTTTCAGTTGCTCCCACTCATTAACTACTTCTACTTTTGCTGGATCTACAGAAATGCCATCTTTATCAATAACATGTCCTAGAAACTGCACTCGCTCAAGCCAAAATTCACACTTTGTGAATTTCGCATTCAACTTTTCCTTCCATAGTGTTTCCAACACTTTCATTAAATGTTCAGCATGATCTTCTGGTGTCTTTGAATAGACTAGAATATCATCAATGAACACTATAGTGAACTTATTCAAATACTGTTTGAACACTCTGTTCATCATATCCATAATGACCATAACGAGTTCTGAAGGTCGTCTTAGGTACATCCTCCTTTCTCACTTTTAACTGATGATACCCGATGCGCAAATCTATCTTGGAAAAATACTTTGCCCCTTTCAACTGATCAAATAGATCATCAATCCTGGGCAACGGATATTTATTCTTAATCGTTAACTTGTTCAACTCTCGATAATCAATACAAAGTTTTAATGACCCATCCTTCTTCTTTACAAACAATATCGGTGCTCCCCAAGGAGACACACTCGGTTGAATGTACTTCATGTCTAATAGTTCTTGTAATTGAACCATTAACTCCTTCATTTCAACTAGTGTCATCCTATATGGTGCCCTTGAAACTGGTGTCGTACCCGGTAACAGATCAATTACAAACTCAACTTCCCTATCCGGTGGAATACCCAGTAATTCCTCCGAAATTACATCCGCGAACTCTTAAACTATAGGTATCTGGTCCAAGAATGTTCCCACTCTTTGGGTATCCACAATATGGCACAGGTAACCTACACACCCTTTTCTCAACATCTTCCTAGCTTGTGTCATCGATAGACAACAAGAGCGTCTCGGTGATTTACTACCGAATAACACTACCTTGGGTTTCTTAGAAAGCCGAAGGTTCATACTTTTCCTATGGCAATCTATTATCGCCTTATGGTTAATCAACCAATCCATACCAAGAATTACATCGAATTCTTTTAACCTTATCGGTACCAAATCTACCATTAACTTATTACCTATAATATCCACGCAACAATCCTTATGAATATGTTCAATGGGGATTATCTCTTCGTTTTCTACCTTAACATCTAAAGGTATTGCTAACTTTTCAGGGATTAAGCCTAATCACTGAGCAAATTCACATGCTATAAACAAACAAGTAGCACCAGAGTCAAATAACACATAAGCATTTATTTCATTGACTGGAATGATACTTGCTACTACATCCGATGATGCAACCGCATCTTGGGAGATCATATTAAACGACGCAAGTGAGGGTCTACGATGATCGATGGTGTTGGTCCCGTAATGGCTAATTTACCACTACCAGAACCTTTATTTCCCTCTAATCCTTTCTTTTGGCAATTTCTTTCCATGTGGTCCAATGATCCCTGAAGCAAAACACCCCGGTTTTTCTTAGGGTTAGGGCAGGTTGGGTGACAAATGTCCTCCTACCCTGATTGTATGGCGATTTCCCCTTTAAGCAGACTCCCATATGAGTCTTTCCGCATGTCTTGCATGCCTCAATCCTACGCTTAGGATCTCCTTATTTTACCCCAGTATTCCCAGGGTTAAAACTCTTCCTCTTAGGCATATTGCCACTACCGCCAACAACTTCTGCCTTAATTCCTCCCTCTACTTTATTCTTGTTCTTCCTTTCTTTGTGATACTGAGACAATGCCTCACCACCACCTTCAGCTATTATCGCTTTTTCCAGAATGGTCCCGTAGGAAGCACTCTGAAACACCGATATCCTACTGTAGAGCCAGGGTTTCAAGCCCTGCTTAAACCTACGCGCCTTCCTCTCTTCCGTGTCCACCTGATGTGGAGCGAATCTCGCCAATTCATTGAATTTGGCAGCATATTAGGGAACTGTCATATCCCCTTGTTTAAGTTCCAAGAACTTAATCTCCATCCTACCTTGCATACTAGTAGGGAAGTAGTTCTCGAAGAATACCTTCTTGAACTGTTCCCACATAAATGCCTCTATTTTAGCCCCACCCTGGTGAGCCTCCCACCAGTAGTTAGCTTCCCCCTTCATCATGTAAGTCGCAAAAGAAGTCTTTTGCTCCTCACCCACGTTTGTAATCACAAACGCCTTCTCTATCTATTTCACCCATGTCTGGGCCTCTAAAGGGTCCATCATTCCTCAGAACTCCGAAGGACCCACATTCTTAAATTCCTTAAAGGTAGTTGTTCTTGCTACCCTAGGTGCTACAGGAATTCCTCCCCCAACTTGGTTAAATGTTGCCGTTAATAAATTAACGAACTCTTGCATAGGGTTATTAGGACCCCCCCTGATTTTCATTATGAGACTCGGCCTCTTGGTTACATTGTCTCCTTCTTGGCGGAATAATTCTGATTAAATAAATAAAGTTTCGTTATTATTTATTTAACTACTTAGTTATCATTCTCAAATAACAACTCATACCACAACAAGCACATTACATAAAAACTTCATTATATTAATATGCTTTCATAGTCAAAATTATTTACATCATGCTTCCTTAACCAAAAAGCTATTACATTACTATCCCCCGATTGACTTCTATAAAAATTGGGATTTATAAAAAGACTACCCTTTAATTATACAAAAGAGGGTTTTACGTCACTACCTATATACAAAAAGATCTAACGATCTACTAACACTGTCGTACGGCATTCTCATGTTTTTGATTTGCTAAAATCGAAACAATATCTCGACTAATGGTATGTCAAGTCTTCCCTAACTCAATAGAATAACAAGCGATTTTCAGCTTGAAATCCTCATGAGCGCATTCGTGAATGTATGACATCCTAGCTATCTTCTGGTCTTTTTCAACCAATTTCTTTCGAAGCTCTATAGCCTCTTCCTTACAGTCCCTCGCCTTATCCATCATCAGCACTTTCTTATCATGCTCCGACTCAAAATCCGCCTCTGCAGATTCCTTCGCCTCATATAGGGCGGTTATCTCCTCATTCTGTGACTGCACCACAGTGCGCAGATGCACATTCCTATCCAACACTGCCAGATACAATTCTCTCATTGCATCCGGAGGTGTTGGCTCCTAAGTAGGTACCACTGTATTAATCGATGTTACCTCCATCTCCTCCTCCACGTCAATCATCATATTAAGATATGACGATATCCCCATTGTCTCCTCGGAGTATTCCTCCTCAGAGATGTACTCTTCAATATCAGAGTCTTCCAGAACCACTAACGGTACCTCCGCCACTGGCATCGGTACTATCTCCACTTAGTTCACCGACAACTCACTTATCTCATGAATGTCTCTAAACATCAAACTATCGTTTGACATCTACAAAACACATAACATGTTGATTAGAACATAATACACAATAGTATAAGCATAAATTACATTTAATTTATTTAAGATTAATCTTTCGGTACTGAGTTTTCTCAATACCTTATTAATTCATTTGACTTGAATTTCTTTCTTCGGACTTTACCTTCCTTACGAGGTTATTAACCTAAGGTTCTTCCCCCTTAAGTTTTATAAACTAATGCTTTGATACCAACCTGTGACGCCCCCAAATTCGGGTATCTTCCAACCCGACATATGGTGCTACACGGTACTCATAACTATACATTCATTCCATTGAAATACAAAATAATGAATGTAATTACTATCTTTTATTACAATCAAAGTGAAATCCTTTCCCAGGTTCATAAACCGATTACATCGTTTGTTTTTCGTAAGGTATAATACATATAAACATACTAATCTATTACATGATGGTTAATTATCCATCTTAGCTTTGCCCTTATCTCTCTTAGCACTCTCAATACATTCATCCTTAACTGCAATCATATAATTCACGCAAGAAGTGAGCATAACAAGCTCAGCAAGTTTAACAAAGGATAACATTAATACCACATTCGTGAATTATATGACAATTTTCCATAACTGAACAAACAGTTATGAAGTATTATGAAACATTAATACTCTAACAATTCATAACATCAATTCCCAAAGTATAGAATAGATTAGGAATTCTGAACCGGTCGATAGACCATGAACAGTAGCTTTCTGCTTTCATACTTAAAAAGGACATCACGGCACTAAGGCTATACATCCAGCATTACTTACGAGCACTTCTAGGTAATCAGCCTATAGTACTCTATGTTGATCAACATTCATCCATTAAACATATTTACGTTTAAGTTTTGGCAAACTCGTGTGCCCATCGAATAATCGATGAAAAATACTTTTGTTTGTTCATAGACAAACCTTACCTTCGAATCCATACCAATTACTTGGCATAGGATAGCGTTAACATTTCTATATAGAAAGATATGTAGACAAATCAATCTATATCTTACGAGTAGTCTAGCCAAGTTAAAACTAGCATTGACCCTTTCTTAAAATAAGTCATGCAATTCAGTACAATGAATCACATAAAACTTGACTAACTTGAAGGTCAAACAAGCGTTAAGAAAACTTGCCTTTTAGCGTCTTCAAATAACTTAATCGACTGTTCTCAGCCTTTACATAATCCACATGATATATTCACATAGCACACTGTAATTAGCTACCAAACAATTACTTACATTAATTCTACCAACTTCTTTCTCTTTTATGTCTTAGTTAACTTTATTTCATTAATAAAGTCTATTCAACTTTTTACCCTTCATCGCGGCTTATTAACAATCTTACGTTATTAACCGGACTCTATTATCATTTGTGAAATACCAATGTTGTTTACCGATTATGGTTCATTAATAACACTTTGTGTTCTTTGTTCACAACTTACGTTAAATTCCTAAGTTCATTACCATATACACTAGTATATGTAACATAGGAATAATCTTAGTACATTTTTTGAGTGTATAAACTCAACTCATGTAAATCTCGGAACAACTAAAGTTCAAAACATAGCTTGTCTAACAAACCCCTGTCTCGGCCTTGTGCGTATGACATTAAGCTTAACTTCTTTCATTGCTGCAGCTCAGGTTTCTTGATGTTGAGTCGAGGATTCTAGTCTTCTTGGTAAAATCGCTTGCTTCACATGAGTGGCATTGCGGTGCCACTCTCTAGTAGGTAATGACACTGCATCTGAAACCGCAGTACAAGCACATTCGACTTTAATAAAGCAGTGGCAGCGGCTGAACCAAAACACAAAAAAATTTTGATAGATAAAAATTTTGGTGAGCTTCCCGGATTCATAACTTCTTTGTTATAAGTCCGATTTGATCCGTTCAAAAGCCTACAACTCATAAATTACACACTCTACGCGTTCATATAAGAATTTTACCATTTCAAATTCGTAAACTCAAAATTCACTATTAAGTTCATTTTTGAGCGTTCGTTAAATGTTAAAGTGCGTTCAACACTCGTTTTCTTTGTTTTAAGTCTGAATCTGACGATTCTTGAGTCCGCGACTCTTAAATACCCTATCTCACATGTTAACATTGAAAATCAATGTTTTCAAGTCTCACGTCAACTGTCGACTACCAATCCTGAATTTCTATGTTTTCGACGTTTAACGTCTAATTCCGTAAAATTCGCCATAACTTCGTTACTAGTATTCTATAAGCCAAATCACATGGAATACTCCATTGATTTCATATCTACATCCTAACCAAGCAAGATGCACATATATTGACATTGATGGAGTTTAATTATTCATCAACAATCAATGTCTTCCTATTGTTTAAAACTTATGTCACCCCTTACGATTTCTATTTCTTCGTGACTTATAAGGATTGTTTATATTACAAGTCATCTTTACTCCTCCATAAGAGGTATACACCACCAATTTATGATTCTTCATACTCAAAGAAATCAAAAGAGATGGAAACTATTATTAAGGAATATTACCTTAACAAGCTTTGTGTTCTTGAAAGAAACTCTAAGGAAAAGCTTCAAAGTGGTAAGTTTGATTGAGTCTAGCTTTTTCTCTCTCTCTCTCAATATATGTTGATTGACTCTTGGAAAACTCACAAAATGCCCAACATATGCTTCTTATTTATAGGCAACCAAATAGAGGGAAAAATAGACATTCTCCCCACCTCCTTACTATCCACTACTTTATCACCAAGTAAAATACTTGGTGATCAAGTAGATTTCTTAGCTTGCACACCAAGTGGCCGGCCCACCATGCCCATGGGTCATCCCCATGGGTTGCCCCATAGGTTTTACCCATTTGGTGACCCACCGGTTCGATCTACGGTTCAGTTTCTTGGATTGAGCTTAATTAATTCTAAACTTGGACTCTAATTTTGGGCTTAACCACTTAATTCATTGGGCTTAAATATTCAATTGCTTGGACTTGGCATAATCCAAATCTAACTGGATCACTTTAAGTCTTAACTTTAATTCCATAATATTAATCGTATTCTACACGTATAATTCATATTATACGTATTATACTTCGTACTAACTCTTCATATTATACATAGATACTAAATAGTATCATACTTGTATAACACACACTTTATCATTATCGTAATTCCTTCTACGCGTCTCATTTCCTTCTCGGAAATCATTCTACTCAACCCTTAGGTTTTAAGTCCGCAGGCGAAAACTTTGTTTTCCATAAATGAAATATTATTAGATATTCCATCTCACCTTCATATTCTATCATTATGCATTTCTCGGAATTTCAAACCTAATTCCCGAGCAGAAATGGATGAATAGTATTTTTACTGGAATTTCTCGGAAAACATTTATTTTCCTCTTGGAAATCTTAAACAATTAATTCTAGCACGTAGCCAGATTACTAACCATATTAGCACATTCTAGGTCATAGAACGGCCTGCACATAGCTTACTCACAAAATAAATAAATTAAATTCATTTAATTCACATAATCAAATAAAAATTTAATTATCATAAAAATCTAATTTTCTCGGGCGTTACATCATAGATGATGATGATCTATTGAATTACGAACAGGCTATGAGTAGTAAAGACTCAGAGAAGTGGCAAGAAGCCATGAAATTCGTGATGGACTCCGTGGATGAAAACTAAGTATGGACTTTGGTTTCCCCACCTAAAGGAATTAAGCCTATTGGGTGTAAATGGTTCTTTAAAAGAAAGACTGGAACAGACGGCAAGGTAGAGACCTATAAGGCCAGACTGGTCGCAAAAGGTTTCAAAAAAATACAAGGAGTTGGCTATGACGAAACCTTCTCACCAGTAGGGATACTCAAGTCTATTCAGATTTTGCTTGTGATTGCAGCTTACCATGACTACGAAATCTAGCAGATGGATGTGAAAATGACCTTCCTCAATGGGAAACTCGAGGAGGATGTGTATATGACACAGCCAAAGGGATTTATTTCAAAGGTTTGAACAAATCAAGTCTGTAAGCTACAACGATCCATTTATGGATTGAAGCAAGCTTCTCGTAGGTGGAACATCCGTTTTGATGAGACAATCAAAGAGTTTGATTTTATCAAAAATGAGGATGAACCATGTGTGTACAAGAAGGTTAGTGGGAGCACTATTTCATTCCTTGTATTATATGTTGATGATATATTACTGATAGGGAATGATATTCCTATGCTACAATCGATTAAAATCTGGTTATCTAAACACTTCTCCATGAATGACTTGGGTGAAGCATCATATATTTTGGGGATAAAGATTTATATAAATAGATCTAAAAGGATGCTTGGCTTATCCCAAGGAACGTACATTGGCTCGATACTAAAGAAGTTTAGCATGGAAGATTGCAAAAGAGGTCTCATGTCGATGAGCCATGGAATACATCTCTCTTAGAAACAGACCCCAAAAACACCTCAGGAGAGAGGTCGTATGAGTAAGATTCCTTATGCTTCAGCAATAGGATCTATCATGTATGGTATGATATGTACTAGACCAGATGTCGCTTATGCACTTAGTGTAACAAGCAGATATCAGTCGAATCTAGGAGAAGAGCATTGGAAGATAGTGAAAAATTTCCTAAAGTACTTAAGAAGAACTAAGGATGTATTTCTTGTCTACGGTGGGTTTGAATTGAAACTAGAGGGCTTCATAGACTCAAGTTTCCAAATGGACCAAGATGATAATAAATCTATTTTGGGGTATGTGTTTACCTTGAACGGTGGTGAAGTGAGTTGGAAAAGTTCCAAATAGCAAACAGTTGTTGATTCAGTGACGGAGGCAGAGTAGATAGCTGCAAGTGAAGCTGCAAAGGAGGCTATTTGGATGAAAAAATTCATAATCGAACTTGATGTGGTTCCTAGCATTAGAGGACCAGAACCTTTATTTTGTGACAACACCAGAGCTGTTGTGCAAGCTAAGAAACCCAGGTCTCATCAAAAATCCAAACACATGTTGTACCGATTTCATTTGATTAGAGAGATCATTGAAAGAGGAGATGTCACCCTAGACCGTATAAACTCTCAAGACAATATTGTAGATCCATTTACTAAAGTGTTAACACAATAATAGTTCAATTGTCACTGAGAGAAGATTGTTATGAGATACCACGGTGATTGACTTTAATACAAGTGGGAGATTGAAAGTAGTATGTGTAGACACTTGAAATTTTTTGTATACTTGTTACTAACATTGTAGGAGGGCAGAATCGTCTTTTAGAGATAACCCTGGAGGACAGCTCAGCTCAATCCCGGAAATAACACCAGGAGCTTCAGTTTCAACCTCAGAGATAACCTTGAGGAATGAAGTTCCAATACCGAAAATCACACCGAAGAAGGTCATTTCATCTCGGAGATGACCCTAAGATATTTAGTCTTAGTCCCAAAAACAACACCGAGAAAGACAACATCAACCTCGGAGATAACCCCGAAAAATGCAGTTATAGTTCCGGAGATGCTTGTTTCAACCTATGCAGTCAGCTTCAACCTCGAAAACCACATTGAGACACTCAACTCCAGTCCCGGAGATAACCCCGGGAGGTTAGGCACACCTTAGAGATAACCCTAAGGACATCCAGTACTTGCAGCAACCCAATCTCAGAGATAACCCTAAGCAACGACTGCTTTATCAGCCCAAATCAGAGATAACCCCGGTGAGGGGAAAAATCATCATTTTGCCACCTCGATCCCACATGCGCGCCATCTCAACACATTCAATATATATTCTACACAGTAATGTCGCATAAGAACCAAATAGCTGCAATCCCGAGTGACTACTACACAGGACAACACACCGGATGGAATTTGAAGCTTGAAGACCAAGGGCATGGTCCCATCTTCCTGACTTCTTACAACCTCTAATCCCATGTCATTTGTGTAGCTCTCGATAACAGCACTCCATAAAAGGTCTTATTCACCTCAATCGAAGGCCCGGATTGAAGTTCTAAAAGTTTGAACGAACATCACATTGCATGCGTCGATGCTTGAGACGGCGGGACCCATGAACTGGGACACCACAGGCTGTAGCAGTGTATCTGGTTTCCACATGTGCACCTACGGCTCCCCCCTCTATAAATAGAGGGCTTGGGGTGGTCATTTTGTAAGAGAAAATGGCGAGGAAGCCCTATCCAATTTGCTCTGTACACACCCTAAACTGAGTGTTTTCCAATTTTAAACACTTGTGAGCTTATATTGATCATATTTTTTTTTAAGCATGAGAGATAAGTGTTCATCCATTTAAAGCTATAGAAGCCTTCTTTGGCAGTCCACTGTAAGCCTTCTTACACCTTTTAAAGCCTTTTTCTTCTACTGTGAATACACCGTTCTTCACATTGAGAGTCGTGTTGTGTGTGTATGCCCGCACTTTGGTTAGTGCCTTTTATTTCCTTTTTTATATATATATATATATATATATATATATATATATATATATATGGACTAACATTATCGAGTTATGCCTTGATTGACTAACATTATCGAGTTATGCCTCGATTGAGCACAGACTCACGTTCGAGCGTTTATTTGCTTTTTTATATATATATATATATATATATATATATATATATATATATATATATATATATATATATATATACCTACTTATATATATGAACTATTGTCGAACTCTATTCGATGAGCCTAGATTTTACATCCGAAGCATTTATTGCTTTTATATAAATACTTATATATATAAACTGTTGTTGGACTCTTTTCGATGAGCCTAGATTTTACATTCGGTGCGTTTACTGCTTTAATATATATATAGCGACAAATTGCTGAAATAATAAACTGAGCCGGGATCGATATATATAATGTGCGTTTACCGTTTATATATATATATATATATATATATGTGTGTGTGTGTGTGTGTGTGTGTGTGTGTGTGTGTGTGTGTGTGTGTGTCAGGCTTGGAGTTTACTTCGTGGCCTTTTAATGCTTTATTTACATTTAGTCCCGCCTAGAGTTTACTTTGTGGCGGTTGATCGTTTTTGCTACTTTATTTACATTTAGTCCCGCCTGGATTTTAGTTCGTGGCGGTTGATCGTCTTTACTGCTTTATATACATTTCAGATCCCCTATGGAGGTGCTTCGTGGTGGTTGATCTTATCTCTATATATATATTTACCGCTTTTATATATTTACATTTCCAGTCTCCCATGAAGTTAAACCGTGGTGGTTGTGATCTGTATATATATATTTCTGACTTTTATATATATTATTGCATCGCTTTAATATAAAAATTGCTACATCATGTGAGCTTAGGAATCATGTGATCACTGATTGATCTCTTGAATCTAGATTCGGTTCCCGTGATGAACATTTTTAGCTGTAAGCAGCTTGTAAATTATTCACGGTGTTCAAATTTCCTTAGATGTCTTTCATGCCCATGAGGAATTCGGCACTTCTATATATATTATTTTCTCGAATATGCTTCGCATCTTGAAAATAAAAGAAATATAGCTGAACATTTAATAAAATGGAAGTATCTAAGGCCTCAATTACTATTGAGCACAGGGTTTGAAAAATATCTTTTACAAAACTTCATTGCTATATCTTGTTTAAAACTGAATTTTTACACAAATTCAAACCCTTTGTATATAGGTGCGAATGAGGCATAGCACTACTTCCAAATAATTGCACATTGACCCACACACACACACATTTATATAACAGTTTAATTGAAAAGTGGCGATCACCGTGGTAACACAGATGTCGAGGGGTGCCTAACACCTTCCCTACGCATAAGCAAGTCCCCAGACCCTAACGAATCTCAGTTTTGCAGACCCGTTTAGCAGTGTCACATCACTGGGTCAATGTGCAAACCTTTTCTCGGTTGTGTTGGTACAACCATTAAAAAAACCAACTGGTGACTCTTACAGTCAAATCGTTGACATATAAATGTCGGACCTTTTCACAACTTATTTTTTCAAACAAATCTCACCTAACATGAGAACACTAAAAGACAAGAACAGAAAAGGGACAATAAAAATCCCGACGTCGACAAGTGGCGACTCTGCTGGGGATGCCAGTAAGAGGACTTAAGCCTCTACTACAAGCTTTTTAAAACTATTATATGCGTGTGTGTGGATGTTGCATTTACATTTTTTGATGAATGTGTGTGAATGTATTTTACTTACTGCACTGCAATATATCTATCTGTGATATTAGTGCTTCGCACATGTCATCATTCCCATAACAGTGAGACACGTTGCATGTGAATGTATTTTGTGTGGTTCCTCCACCAGGAGGTTATCCTATCGGTGTTTGATTACTAGACTCGTAGGGAGACTAATTCCAACGAGGCTCAAGAAAGGCACCACCCAGATTCGCTCTAGTTGAAAGACCCGATTAACTTCCCGTCAAGTAAATTGTGATGATCTGGGAACCTTCATGCCAAAAAGCCGCGAGAGTAACCTAAGATAGGTCAACCTTTGATAAACCAAACGCGGAGGAAAGTCTCTTCATGCTTTTCATTATCAATTACTTGTAAAAAACAATTACTTGTAAATTCATTCCATGTCAACCTCTATGTAATGGAAAATATGAAGAATATGTGTACATGCATATTAAGGCTTCACATGCTATCAAATGACACCCATTTTATAGGATAATATTCCTAAAATGGACACATTATGATAGCATGTAAACATTTATACATTCCCTAAGACTAAACTACATAAGTTTTTGTAGGGAAATAATTGGGCCTGTTACCCGTTTAAAGTCCAAAAGGCCACGAGCCTACAGCTAATTATATCTTCATCTGATCAGTCTAATCCTACTCCTGTCTCTCAGGAAGAGTTTGATGGATTAAGTAAATAAATTACAGATTTGGCTATTTTGCTTAAAGAACTACACCAGTCTACTCAAGGTTCACGAATACCCATACATACATAATCCTCTGCACATGGAGGAACACAAGGTTCAGATAAAACAATTCCAGAACTTCAGTTGGATACAACCAACAAAATTCCTGAAAACACCCATCTCAAAGAAGATCCAGACACTGGTGATATCAGGAAAAAAGTCCTTCAAATAGAAGAGACCATTCGGTCTATAAAAGGGATTAGAGCACACGGGAGTGTCTCATATGCTGACCTTTGTATATTCCCTGGTGTTCATTATCCGCAGAAGTTTAAGACTCCTGACTTTGAAAAGTATGATGGGTTAGGAGATCCTTACACACATTTAAAGGTATTCATTGGAGAACTCGGATCTTATGCCGAGGATGAGAAGCTCAGAATGCAGCTCTTCTAAAAGAGTCTAACTGGAGAAGCCCGATCATTGTATACCAAATTAGAAAATTCTAAAATACATAGTCGGGAAGAGTTAGCTCATGCCTTCCTCAATCAGTACAGCTTCCAGTCTCAGATAGCGCCTGACTGTAACCAAATTTCCAAGGTCAAGAAACAATCTATTGAGCCTTTTCGAGAGTATGCTCAAAGGTGGAGGCGTCTTACTGCTCAAGTTATTCCTTCTATGACAGAATCAGAAATGGTGATGACCTTCATAGACATACAAGAAGCTCCCTTCTATAAGAGAGTCTTAGCTGGCATTGGCAAGCCATTTTGTGAAATGATCAAACATGCAGAGATGGCTGAGATGGGATTGAAGTCAGTAAATATTCAAGACCTAGCCGTTCTGAAAGCTATTGGTGAGCACATCCAGACCGAAACTTATGGAAACCACCCCTAGAGGGTCCATAAAAAGAAAGAGGAGGATGTTTCCTTGATACTACAAGGTCAGAAAGGCAGTCAGAACATGCCTATCCAGAGGAGAAACTACTCCCTTTTTCAAGCATAGTCTTCCAACCCTACATTGCCAAAGGTTGGAGAAGTCAGACACAATCGAGTGATCACACCCCTAAGGGATTCACTCGAGAATGTTCTCAATCCTCTGACTACTCAGAAGAAAATTACACATCTTCTTCCACCAGCTAACCCGAATGGGAAGGGTTTCAATGCTACACGAAAGTGTGCTTATCATGTCGGGGCACCGGGACATGATACTCAGGATTGCTGGGCCTTGAAACACAAGATCCAGGACTTAATCGACAACAGGAAGATTGTGGTGACTAAACCCGACCAACCTCATGTGCAACACAACCCTCTTCCTCAACACAAAGAAGAAGAGGTCAATATGATTAATTGGAGTAGTGGACAAAGTTCCAATTACGTTGTTGAATCTTCCCAAACCAGCAAGGATGATGCTGACAAATGGGATTATGCACAGTTCCAGTTTATGATGGAACGAATGATGAAAGCTCTTTGTCAGCAAGTAGACCAATTGGCAGAACTGGTGATCCATCAACACCAAGTCCCACGCCAATTAGTCAGTCAGGAGTATGCTAGTCTCCTTCCTTTTGTTATGAATACTCCATCATCGCCTTTAGAGAGTGAAACAATGTAGGATAAAATTGCAAAAAGAGCAAGTGCCAAAGCCCGTCGGGATTTTGACAATAAGAGGGAATTTATATACCTTGGCCAGTCTATGGAGGAGATATTTCAGATGTTGATCAATGATGGAATAATTACATCCCTTCTACCTCCAATCAATCCCCGTTCAAGATGATTCAATTTTAATGGAGTATGCCAATACCACTCCAATTCTCGCGGTCAAAGCATGAAAGAATGTTGGGCACTCTGCCGCCTCATTCAGAATTTAATTGATAGCGGTGTCCTACAAATATGAAGATGACGACACTTTGTTACTCGAGAGTGGGAACACATGTCCTACAAAATGGAAGGATGGCGTAGCAGTTATATCCATTGAGGATGATTTGGCTGCCAGACTACTCACAATACAAGCAATTCAACTCAAAGGTGCTGACAATCCTTTGAAAGTGGTTGCACCAGAGCCAATTCTCTTGCCATCTAGGCCACAGTATCCTGTTAACAGCTTGAAAAAAGTCCCATGGAATTATGGGCAGGCTGAAGGATCTAATCACACACAACTCCTACAGTGTTAAATGAGAATCCACTGTATCTTCCCCATCGGGTGATAAAGCCTACCATTAGATCAAATTGGAAAGTTCCCATTGAGAAAATTGAAGAGTTCCTCTGTACCGTGGGCCATAATGAAGCCAAGGTGGTTTGAAGCTTGAGAGAAGCTCCACAACAAATTTCCATACTGGACTTGGTTTTCTCTTCTGAAGATCAAAGGAAGATCTTGCTAAGGGTCTTGGAAGAAGCACATTTGCCAAAATCAGTGGATGTTAAAAAATTCCAACATCTGGTTGATCACATTTTTAACAACAATATGATATCTTTCACTGATGACGACATACCCGCTGAAGGGACTGGTCATTGCAAGCCATTGCACATAGCGGTTTTGTCCTTCGAATACATGGTGGAAGGAGTTTTGATAGATGGAGGTTCATCTCTAAATATCTGTCCTTATGCTACCTTGGATAAAATGAATATCAACCCCAAGAGGATCAAAAGCAGTCATACGATTATCAAAGCTTTTAATGGGTCCCAACGAAACGTCATTGGAGAGATTAAACTACCAGTGGAGATTGGTCCACATACATTCAGTGTATCCTTTCATGTGCTCAGAATAGCCATAGGATACAACCTGTTGTTGGGAAGACCATGGATTAATATGGCTGGTGTCATCCCTTCCACCCTTCATCAGCAACTCAAGTACATTATCAACAATAGCCTAGTCATTGTTAACGCTGAGCCGAAATGTCCTAAACAATGTGACAAACCACTCATCGGCTTGAATTCAGAAGTTGAGCAGGTCAGTTTCCATGCCCTGGAGGTGAGCAACACTCATTACCATCCCATTTGGATGCCACCTCTCACGCTCAAGATTTCTGTCGAGGTAATGTCGGCCACTCAAGAGATGATGTCATTGGGTCATCAACCTAGACAAGGGTTGAGAAAAGACCAACAGAGCATTAAGTGCCCAAATCAAGTTCTCAGTCAAATAGGGACATCTGGATTAGGCTATTTTGCTAGCTCCAGTCACAAGAATCCTCACAAGCACAAATAGATTCCTTCATCTTCAGCCATATGGCGATTATCTCCACATACAGATCCTGAGCCTATACAGTCTCCGGTAAAGGTTCCAACCCATGTTATGGCTATGCTATTTCCCAAACCAATACCGATTAGAGCAAAAGAGGTCCTAATTCATGATCCTGAAGTGGAGGGGAGGGAACAAAAACGTAAACAAGACATCGCCATGAGTTTGTCTCATCTACACATCCTTTTACATGATGAGGACACAAATAGATACACTCCAGATGATGATTGTCCCGACATTATGGTCATCATTTGGGAGAAAGAGGACGATGATAGTCCCTTCATTACTACCATCCACCAAGACTTCATCCTCGATAATTAGAGTAGCACTCCTTGCATTAAATCGCCTGAGGGTAAAAGGCGAAACCCCTCGCCAGTAGATAGCTTCTTCGCTTACTTTTACATGCAGTATTAGCGGTTGTTTTGTCGAAGACATGCTAACACTATGTATGCTTAAACAGTTTCATATATTAAGTGAAAGCATATTTTGTTTCAGGACTCTGAATTTAGATGTGCATGTACTTGCTGATGAGGTGCCTTTTCTCCACAAGGACTGTAACTTTGATGAAAAGTTAGACTCAGACTTGATGGAAATACGAGAGGACATTGAGATACCTCAGGAGATCAAGGAATGGGTCGAAGACAAACCCAAAACAAATCTTAATCAAACCACCTCATTCAATCTCGGAACCTTAGAAAGCCCTGGGTTAATCCAGATTAGTACAGATCTCACTCCAAACCAAAAGAATGAAATGGTCGCGCTATTGACCCAATTCCAGGATGTGTTTGCATGGTCTCATGAAGACATGGTGGGTTTGTCCACGGACATCATCATCCATCGCCTTCCCATTAAAGAGGGATTCAAGCAAGTCAGGCAGAAGCTCAGGCGGTTCAAACATGAGTGGAGTTTAAAGGTTAAAGAAGAAATTATGAAACAGTTTCAAGCTGGCATCATCTTGGTGTCTACATATCCTAAATGGCTATCCAATATAGTCCCCATGCCTAAACCGGGAGGAAAGGTGCGAGTTTGCGTGGATTACAAGGATCTGAATAAAGCTTGACTTAAGGATAGCTTTCCCATGCCATTTATCCACATTCTCATTGACAATACTGCTCAATACGACATGTACTCCTTTGTCGACTGCTTTGCGGGGTACCATCAAATCATGGTTGCTGAGGAAGATTGTGAGAAACTGCATTCATCACACCTTGGGGAACCTTTTGCTATAGACGGTTGTCATTCAGCCTCATCAATGCCGGAGCTACCTCCTAGCGGGCCATGATGGCTCTTTTCCATAACTTATTGCACAAAGAGATAGACATCTACGTAGATGAGATCATTGTTAAATCCCGAAGGGAAGAACACCTAGACCATCTCAAAAAGCTCTTCAACAGGTTGCGTAAGTATAACTTGAAGTTGAATCCAGCCAAGTGTGCCTTTGGCGTTACATTAGGTAAGTTGCTAGGTTTCCTAGTCTGCCACAAAGGGATTGAGCTGGATCCCACCAAAATCCAGGCCATTAGGGAAATGCCATTCCTAAGACAAAGAAAGAAATACAGGTATTTTTGGGAAGAATCAACTTCATTAGCAGGTTCATTTCTTAACTCACAGCAACCTGTGAGAGTATCTTCAAGTTGTTAAGGAAGAACTCCTCTATGAAATAGAATGATGAGTGTCAAAAAGCCTTCATTACAATCAAAGAGCAGCTGGTTAACGCTCCTATTTTGGTACCACCCAGGGATGATGTTCCCCTGTTCATGTACCTGTCCATCAATGACAATGCCATGGGCTACATGCTCGGACAAAAAGACGATAGAGGCCAAGAGCGAGCTATCTACTACCTCAGCAAAAGATTCAGCTGCAGTGAACACAAGTACACTCTAATTGAGAAGACTTGTTGTGCTTTAGCATGGGCTTCCATGATGTTACAACATTACATCCATGGTCACACAACCCATCTCATATCCCACGTGGATCCTCTCAAGTACGTGGTCAGTAAACCCATGTTAAATTGTCAGTTTTCTAGATGGAAGTTGATTCTATAGAAATTTGACATCTTTTACGTGATGCAAAAGTCCATTAAGGGTCAAGGAATTGCGGATCAACTGGCCGCCGCACCTGCAGGGGATTTCAAACCCTTGGAAACATACTTCCCCAATGAAGGGGTAATGACAGTTCAGCAACACCATCAGTATAATGCATGCCATACGTGGAAAATGTATTTTGATGGAGCTGTTAACATGGAAGGTTTTGGTGCTGGAGCAGTTCTAGTATCCGGTACGGGGGAGCAGTATCCTGTCGTCCTCAAATTATAGTTTGTCAGCACCAACAACACAGCTGAGTATGAAGGTTGTATAATGGGACTCAAACTTGCCCAATCAATGGGTATCAGGTGGTTAACTTTCTTTGGAGATTCAGAATTGGTAATCAGACAGACCACAGGAATCTATCACACCAAAGAGCTACATTTGCTGCCTTACCATCGACAAGTTTTACAGATGGCTTTGGAGTTTGAAGAAATAAACTTCCTCCACATTCCTCAGAATAGGAATGATTTTACAGATGCGCTAGCAACTTTGGCCTCCTTGATCAACATACATGACAAGGAGAACATGCCAAGCATCTCATTTGCCCTACAAAAGGCTCCAGCCTATGGGAATTATATTGGAGAAGTATCGGATGAGCTACCTCCTATCCAACACCCTTGGTATCAGCATAACAAGGAGTACTTGCGAGATGGATCTACACCCGCTGAGACAAGCCCGATTGAAAGAAGGCGGATCCATCAACTGGCTATGAAATTCTACCTGAGCGGAGATGCACTCTATAAAAGAGATGCAAGAATAGGTCTCCTAAGATGTCTAGACAAGGACCAAGCTTAGAGGCTCATGGATGAAATCTATGGTGGAGTATGTGGCCCACACATGAGCGGCCCTCTACTCGTTAAAAAGATCCTCAGAACAAGGCATTACTAGCTCTCACTTAAAGCTGACTATGATGATCACGTCAAGAGATGTTATCAATGCCAAATTTATGGGAATGTTATCCACGCCCCTCCGAGGGAGCTCCACAACATGAGTTCACCTTGGCCCTTCTCAATGTGGGGAATGGACGTGATCGGGCCCATAAAGCCCAAAGCCAGTAATGGGCATCGGTTTATCTTCACCATGATCGATTACTTCACCAAGTGGGTAGAAGTAGCCTCCTTCCCCAGGGTTACCAAAGAAGTCATCATTGCTTTCATCAGAAACAATGTCATTTGTCGATATAGACAACCAGAGGTGATTGTATCAGACAATGCTAAGAACCTCAACAACAAAATGATGGAGGAGTTGTGCAGTAAATTCCACATCAAACACCTTAACTCCGTCATTTACCGTCCAAAGATGAATGGTGCTATTGAAGCGGCTAATAAGAACATCAAAAAGATCATGCAAAAGATGTTCGCCAATCACAAAGGATTGTCTGATCTCTTGCCTCTGACTCTATTAGCCTACAAAACTTCAATGCGTACTTCCACTGGGGCAACCCCCTACTCATTGACCTATGGGATGGAACCAGTGCTCCCGATAGAGGTGAAATGGAATCCCTCAGAGTGTTGATTGATGCTCAGCTAGATGAGGACCAATGGTTACAAGACAGATATCACCAATTGTCTTTAATAGACGAACGGTGAAGTGATGCTATCTTCCATGGTCAGTTATACCAACAAAGGATCGTCAGATCCTACAACAGGAAAGTCCGGCTATGGCAGTTTAAACAACATAACTTGGTTTTGAAGAAGATCATTGATAACCAAGACCAATTAAAGGAAAAATTCACTCCAAACTGGGAAGACCCATTTATTGTTAAGGAGGTATTGACAGGAGGTGCTCTCAGAATACAGGAAATAGATGGCGATGAATTTCCACAGCTCATCAACTCAGACACCATGAAACGGTACTATGTCTGAAGTTACCATCACGCAAACATCCTAGTTTTGGATCACCAGATCCCCAGTCATTTTAGGTTTTCTAACCCTTTCTACACACAACCTTCTTTCATACCCAATTTCCCCATCAGGGAAGCATACTTTTCAAGCCAGCAGCCTGGTTTCACTTTATTTCACATCTTACACAACTTTGGTTATCCCGCCATGGATTGAACCCTTCCCCGACAGTTTGTCCTGAACATGGGATCAAACTTTTTTACACCTGCAGTTTGTCCTAAACATGGGATCAAACTTTTCCCCCACAGTTTGTCTTGAACATGGGATCAAACTTTTTCAACTACAAATCATCTTGAACATGGGGCGAACTACGTCGATCTGATTTCCCCGATACCTGGGAGTACGTAGGCAACCATTTTATATTACCCGATCGCAATAAAAACAAAAACAACAAAAACATTTCTACACCCTTCTCTACAAAAATAAAAATAACAAAAACTTTCCTACACCCTTTCTACACCTTACACCATTCAGCGTTGAACCTCTTACACCAGGTTTGAACTACGCAGACCTGATCTCCTCTTCAATAGGAGTACATAGGCAGCCATCTATGTTTCGGTCTTACGCCTACCCAAAACATAAATACTTGTCAATGGTACTGGGATCAAACTTCAATCCAACACATTTTCATCGACTTCAGACCAAAGGGATGAAACTACCTGGCCTCCCCATAAATGGGAGAGTTGGCGACCATCTAAGCTGCGGTTGATTCCTCGAAGAGCAACACCAATCCATAAGAGATGGAACTAATTGGGCTCCTCTTAAATAAGAGTAATGGCGACCATTTGTGGTGCGGTCAATCTTAGAGAGGAAAAGCCACGCTCGTCTCCACATCTACATACAGAAACCAGTCCCAAGACACCAAAGAGGGTAGGGATACACATAGATCAACGATCCATTCTAAAAGATCCTGCGATATCTCAGTGTCCATCCATAAAGGATGAGTTCAGAAAACATAAAGATTACAAGTCTTGAAGAAGCAGGCAAATATCAAACAAGTATCAAAGCACAACTAAAAGGGAAGCGAAGCAAAATTTATTTCCCTGCCATATATAATTTTGTTTTATATATACAATATATGTTGTACATGATAAAATGGATAAGCTAGTCTGTGCAGGAAAATACAAGTCTATCTACAGATCAGTGTGTATGCAGGCTATCAGATCTAACATAGCATCTCTCTCAGAGGAAGCGGGTAACGTTGTGGTCCTCTACATCAATATATCTACATGTACCAACAGATTCGAGGCCAACTGCATGGTGGCATGATGCTCATCAATATATGCACTCATACCGACAAGCATGGCAGTAGTAAGGGATCTCAGTGAATTACTATCTATAACGGCTACGTCATGGGTAGATAGGGCAGCATCCCGCTCAACAATCAATGCATCTATGACTGATCTGGCCTCATCCCGCTCCTCAATAGTGGTGTCTCTATGAGCTATAGCCTCATCTCTCTCCAATAGAGCGGTGTCTCTCCTATCAAGAGCTGTCAATGTGTGACCCCATATTTTATGAATAAAGATTTAAATTTCTCGAAATATTTTTTTGAATATTATGGTGTGGATTTGATATAATGTTATAGTTGTGGGTAATATTTACAAATTTTTGCAAAGTAAGCAAGTGGTTATATAATATTCGATTGGTCGGGAAATATTCGTTTTAACAGGGAATATTCATACGACAGCACAACATTGGTGGACCCCACAACGGAAGTATTATCGTAGTTAGAAAATGACAGAATTATCATTTTATAAAAATAACGGGTGAAAGTGTTATCGTTAAAGCTGTTGAACTACCCATTAGTAAAAAATGCGATGTCTGGCGTGTTTGCATAGTAGCTGCACGGTATTGATTATTTATGCTTACGTAAGGCGTCACTCGGTTATACTCAATTATTTGCTACGATAATTCTTTGCATCATATCTCTCATATTATTGATTCAATTATTGTCACATTATCATTTGTATAATATGTTATATTATTAAATCAATAATTGAGAGGCAAAGTTATTCATATTATTATTTGCAATATTGACAATGTCAGAAGTTACATCGAGGAGAGATTTGGTCACTAATCAATTGCCTGATAAGGAAAAATCCTTATTGGAAAGCCCCATCTTTCACAGGAGCGACACGGTTGTTAAATATTGTGAATTATAATATTAATGATGAATAAGTTTGTGTTGATTAAAGATGAAATTGATAGTTCCATTGTGTGGGAATTATTAGTGTTAGTGGAAATCGACATTTATTTCGATAATAATTGATGTCTAGAAGTTATCGGGTAATTAATCGGATAAATGACCAATTAATTGCTATTGATTCACATGATTATAACTATTTGTTCACATGTGTGTACTATTGATTCACATTCATTTACTATTAGGGGAGTTGGTGCAAGATTGATAATACTTGCATGACTAAGTTAAAAATGGAGGTATAGATGGAGGTACTATACTATAATTAATTTTTTTCACATGTTTAGAACTATTGAGTCACATGATTTACTATTGATTCACATTATTTACTATTAGGGGAGGTGGTGCAAGTTTGATAATACTTGCAGGACTAAATTAAAAATGAAAGAAAAGAGGAAGGTATTGTACTGTAATATTTTGAGCCCCAAAACGTGCAATTATTGAAACTATATTTTTCTATAAATAGAAGTTCATTCCTTCATTACTTTTCACCAATTCACTAAAGCTATAGAGCAATTATTATAGAGAGAAATTATAGAGAGAAAGAAGAAGAGAAGTTTCTTACCTCACTATTCCAGTATCCAGTATTCAGTCTTCTATTGAGTTAAGGGGTATTATTCTTTCGTATTCATGAAGAGAGTTATTTTCTTTCAATACTCGTAAGGGTTGTTATTCCATTCTTTATTATTATGTTGGAATAACCTGTCTATGCGAAGAACCGTATACATGGTGAAATTCTTACATTATTTTATTCTTTATTATTACATTGGAATAACACATGCGTGTGGTCTATCGCATGCCTAGTGAATTACATTGTTATTCCATTCTTTATTATTACATTGGAATATCTTATGCATGCTTGATTCGCATGACTGGTTCCATTCTTTATTATTCGTTGGAATATCCTATCTCATGCGGATTACGCATGACACGGTTCCATTCTTTATTATTACATTGGAATAACTTTTATGCATGCATACGGCCTATCGCATGCTGGTGAATTTTGTTGTTATTCCATTCTTTATTATTACGTTGGAATATCCTATCTGTGCAGATTACGCATGACCTGGTTACATTCTTTATTATTTTGTTGGAATAACATGTCTGTGCGGTCTATCGCATGCTTGGTAAATTCTGTTGTTATTTCATTCTTTATTATTCTGTTAGAATATTCTGTCTGTGCGGATTACGCATGATTTGGTTCCATTCTTTTTTTTTATTACATTTGGGAATAGCACATGCATGCGATCTATCGCATGCAGTGAATTCTTCATTATTCCATTCTTTATTATTCTGTTGAATAACCTATCTATGTGGATTACCACATGCATGATGAATGATCCTTCGTATTCATTCCTTATTAAATTATGGAAATGATCTGTCTACGTGGATTACCGTATGGCGAGCGGAAATCCATTTGCAGTTTCATATATTCTATTATACTCGGTTGGTTAAAGTTTTGACTTCTATACTCCATAAAATTAGTAGAATATCCTGGATATTTGCGCTTCATCCAGTATCTTTTCATAGAAATATTCTTTTGAGCATTCTTAAATTTTACTCCATAAAAAAGTATCATGTTGACAATTTGGACGTTATTGATTTCAGGATAAATTAACTTATAAATCTTTAAAATTTGTTCTTGAACTTGTTTTATTTAATTATTATGTCATTGTCATCATCTTGATGCTTATATTGTGATGAAAGTCATCTTTGGCTTACGTGCATAGATGGACTCGGTATGATTATGACTAGGGATCATTCGGTATAATCATGACCTGTAATGTTATAAATGATGTGGTAAAAGTCCTCAGTGGCCTGTAGTGCATTGATGGACAGTTTTTGGTATGATTATGACTAGGGATTATTCGGTATAGTCATGACCATTAATGATTTAATGAATATCCTTGGCCCGTAGTGCAGGGTTGATTCAATGATGTGGTTTATTTATTAAGCTGAGTCTTAGTGATAAAAATTGATGAAAATATTTTAAATCCTAGAAGATAGTAGATATCATGCTCTACTTGACTCTTCTAATGGATTGCTTATCCGCATGACGATTAAACTTGATGTCTATTGTATTTTATCAGTTTAACATTGTTGAAGACTAATGATAATTTATTCTGCATTATCTTAGTCATAATATTTCTTATTGGGCTAGTTGAGCTCACCCTTTTGCTTTCATTGTTCTCTTCAGGAAATGAGAACGTAGTCGGGACTAGTTGGGGAACGGAGTGATGGTCCGAGATGGTGTATTAGTAGTCCTCACTATTCTATAAAATAGTATGACAATAAATGTAATGAGGACTCTATTTGAGAGTGGATATTGTCTATAAGGCAATATTCCTATTTAAACTTTCAGCTATGTTTTGTCGTATATTACACGACGGTTGTATAATTAAGTTTGTATTTGTATTCTGTACCATGTATTTGGCGACTCAAGATGGGTGATGTATACTGTTTTGGGGGACGTCATAGTTGTATCAAAGCTTAGGGATATGATCCACTGGTGAGATGTGAGATAAGAACTAGGAGGGAGAGGCGGGGAATTCCTTCGCTATTAGTATGACCTACCTAAGTTTATTTGGAATTTAATTGGTCGGTCGGAGTATAGGGATAATATGTGATATGTCAATTAACCCTTGTTTTGTGTGGTGTTTGAAAATGGCATCCGAAAATGTTGAGATCAACAATGAAGCACATGAGGCAGTTGAGTCATTGACCAAAAGGTAATGACCAACAACACGATAATAATCATATTAAGTGTGCAGCGACCATCTGAATGATGATAACCATCATGGGGAAATTATCATTCCAAGAATGGTAACCACTTCGGTGGTAATCATGGACAAGATAATAGAAGTGGAAATTTCAAGAAGAGAAGGTTTAATAATGATGGAAAGACAGCAGCACCAGCGCCTATTGTTAAGGAAGGAGAACGACCGTCGGTCGTATGTTATAAATGCCGAGGGGAGGGACACATAAGTCCAAACTGTTCACAGCCTTCTAAGGTATGTTTTAGTTGTGGAAAAGATGGTCACATAGCTCGATTTTGTCCTGTAGCGAAATCAAGTCCAGCTGGGACGGTGGCACCAAAGGCGGATACGGAAAAAACAAAGTCGGTGGTTTCAAGAAGAGCGTTTTTCGTGACTTCTCAAAAAACGAGTAACCCGAACGAAGTTAGCACGGGTTAGTTAATTATAAATTCTTGTGAAGTCTATACCTTATTAGATACCGGTTTTACCCATTCTTTTATCTCTCTTGCTTGCGCTCAACGTTTAAATTTTACTCCGGAGAAATTAGACTTTGACTGATTGGTTGAAACTTCGTTAGTAGAAACCTTCGTTACCTCCACTGTTTATAAATCTTGTTGATACAAATCGACACTTTCACGTTACTTAACGATCTTTTCTCTTTGAAATACTTGCCTTTGATGTGATTTTTGGAATCGATTGGTTAACTACTCATCAAGCTTTTCGTAAGGTTGTTAGCTTTCATATTCCTAACCAACCTGTTATGCGAATTTAAGCAACCAAACCACTAAAGTTAATCACTGTAATATCAAGCCATAAGTAAAGAGCCCTGATCCTTTCGTTGTTTACTTCCTTATGTGGAATGCACCGAAGCCAGACTTTCTGTAGGCGACGTCGTGAATGACGATGGCAAGTTGATAGGTATCAATGTGACGTGCTATCCAAGTCTTGGGATGAGAGTCACAGTTTTGAATGATATTTCTATTGTTAGTAAATTTCCTGGCGTATTCTTGAAGACTTCTTTGCCTAACCCTAGAGCGTGAAATCGAATTTTGTATTGACCCCAGTACAAAACCCATTTCTAAAACCCTCAAATATTTCTTCAACTAAAATGAACGTAACATGCGCTAAAGACATTGGTTCGAGTTGTTGAAGATTACGATCATACCATTCAATATCATCGTGGAAGAGAGAACGTGGTAGCTGACGCGTTGAGTAGAAGATCGTATGCGTTTACGAGTACGATGTTGTTAACACAAAAACCCATTTCGTATAACTTACAAATGATGAAGATAAAGTTAAAGACTCTAGGGACCCACGTGAAGATAATGAATATATGAGTAGAATCGAATTTAATCGATAAAGTTAAAGCCGCTCAAACTACACACTCAGAGCTGATGAATGTGAAGAAGAAGAAGGTTCAAGAGGGCATTATTATACAAGCAAGAATCGATGAAGAGAGGAAATCCCAACCCTTGATTTAATTGGCCCATTTAAAATCCTCGATCGAGTAGGAACTGTGGCCTATATACTCATTTTACCGCAAAGTATGTCGGGTGTTCATAACGTTTTTCACGCATCGTTGTTAGTAAAAACTAAGTCTTAGGGGACTTTGGAGCCAAATTTTGGAATAATTAATGAATCTAAAAAATTATGAAATCATGGGGGTTTTATAGAGCATGTTACAAGCTTTCCATAGCCTTAAAAATGGACTAATTCCGATAACGGACGAAGAAGTTATGAAGTTTTGAAGTATATGTGTCAAATGTTGTAAAATCTGGAAAATTGGAGTTAAGTACCAAAGGTCGAGCGCCTAGGCACTAGGCTCGGCGCATAAAATCTATTCTTCGGCGCCTAGGCGCTTGCCCAAGGCCAAATTTGGGCGCCTAGGCGCTGGTCAAGTGTTAAGCCAAAATCTGTTCGGACGTCCTTTAATAAATTGGGCATAACTTTTTCATACAAACTATGATTGAGGTGATTCAGGATGATTCGGAAAGATAACGAGTAGACCTAAAACTTTCATTCTTTATATTTTGATATTTGAGGTCGGTATCAAGGCCTAAAATGGCTATTTTAAGGACTGATGTGCATTCAGAGGCAATCAGAGGACATCGGGCATGCACGTATGCAACGTGTAATGTTTTCAATGATAAAGGTATTCAAGGTATCCTCACCTCTTCGACATACCAGGTACGTACATAAATTTCGAGGGCGAAATTTCATAAGGAGGGGAGATTGTGAGACCCCAGATTTTATGAATAAAGATTTAAATTTCTCGAAATATTTTTTTGAATATTATGGTGTGGATTTGATATAATGTTATAGTTGTGGGTAATATTTACAAATTTTTGCAAAGTAAGAAAGTGGTTATATAATATTCGATTGGTCGGAGAATATTCGTTTTAACAGGGAATATTAAATGCGACAAAGACAATCATTAGTGGACCCCTAACGGAAGTATTGTCGTAGTTAGAAAACGACAGAATTATCATTTTATAAAAATAACGGTGAAAGTGTTACCATTAAAACTGTTGAACTACCAGGTAGTAAAAGTACAGTAATACGTGTGGTTTCATAGTAGCACACAGTATTGATTATTGATGCTTACGTAAGAAGTCACTCAGTTATACTCAATTATTGCTACAGTAATTGTTGCATCATATCTCTCATATTATCGATTCAATTATTGTCACAGTATCATCTATATAATATGTTATATTATTAATCAATAATTGAGAAGGCAAAGTTATTCATATTATTATTTGCAATATTGACAATGTCTAGAAGTTCTGTCAAGGAGAGATTTGGTCACCTAATTGCGCGCCAATAAGGAAAAAAATTTATTGGAAAGCCCCCTCTTTCCTGGGAACGACCTGGTTGTTAAATATTATGAATTATAATATTAATTATGAATAAGTTTATGTTGATTAAAGATGAAATTGATAATTTCATTGTGTGGAAATTATTAGTGTTAGTGGAAATCGACATTTATTTCGATAATAATTGATGTCTAGAAGTTATCGGGTAATTAATCGGATAAATAACCATTTAATTGCTATTAATTCACATGATTATAACTATTTGTTCATATGTGTGTACTATTGATTCACATTCATTTACTATTAGGGGCGTTGGTGCAAGATTGATAATACTTGCATGACTAAGTTAAAAATGGAGGTATAGATGGAGGTACTATACTATAATTAATTTTTTTCACATGTTTAGAACTATTAAGTCACATGATTTACTATTAGGGGAGGTGGTGCAAGTTTGATAATACTTGCAAGACTAAATTAAAAATGAAGGAAAAGAGGAAGGTATTGTACTGTAATATTTCGAGCCCCAAAACGTGCAATTATCAAAACTATATTTTCCTATAAATAGAAGCTCATTCCTTCATTATTTTTCACCAATTCACTAAAGCTATAGAGCAATTATTATAGAGAAAAATTATAGAGAGAAAGAAGAAGAGAAGTCTGCTACCTCACTATTCCAGTATCCAGTATTCAGTCTTCTTTTGAGGTAAGGGGTATTATTCTTTCATATTCATGGAGTTATTTTTTTTTCAATACTCGTAAGGGTTGTTATTCCATTCTTTATTATTATGTTGGAATAACCTGTCTATGCGAAGTACCGCATACATGGTGAAATTCTTCTATTATTCCATTCTTTATTATTCTATTGGAATAACCTGTATGTGCGGTCTATCGCATGCCTGGTGAATTCTGTTGTTATTCCATTCTTTATTATTCTGTTAGAATATCACATGCTGTCGGCGGATTATGCATGACCTGATTCCATTCTTTATTATTACATTTGAATATCATGCTCATGCTGGATTACGATGACCGGTTCCATTCTTTATTATTACATTGGAATAACTTTTATGCATGCGATTCTATCGCATGCCCAGTGAATTTCGTTGTTATTCCATTCTTTATTATTCTGTTAGAATATCACATGCATATGCGGATTACGCATGACTGGTTCCATTCTTTATTATTCTGTTGGAATAACTTTTCTGCATGCGATCTATCGCATGCACGGTGAATTACATTGTTATTCCATTCTTTATTATTACGTTAGAATATCACATCTGTCTGCGGATTACGCATGACACGGTTCCATTCTTTATTATTACATTGGGAATAACTTTTGTCTATGCGGTCTATCACATATGCCGGTGAATTCTTACATTATTCCATTCTTTATTATTACATTGGAATAACTTTGTCTTTGTGGATTACCACATGCATGGTGAATGATCCTTCGTATTCATTCTTTATGAAATTGTGGAAATGATCTGTCTACGTGGATTACCGCATGGCGGGCGGAAATCCATTTGCAGTTTCATATAATCTATTATACTAAGTTGGTTAAAGTTTTGACTTCTATACTCCATGAAATTAGTAGAATATCCTGGATATTTGCGCTTCATCCAGTATCTTTTCATGGAAATATTCTTCTGAGCATTCTTGAATTTTACTCCACAAAGAAGTATCATGTTGACAATTTGGACGTTATTGATTTCAGGATAAATTAACTTATAAATCTTTAAAATTTGTTCTTGAACTTGTTTTATTTAATTATTATGTCATTGTTATCATCCTCATGCTTATATTGTGATGAAAGTCATCTTTGGCTTACGTGCATAGATGGACTCAGTATGATTATGACTAGGGATCATTCAGTATAATCATGACCTGTAATGTTATAAATGATGTGGTAAAAGTCAGCAGTGGCCTGTAGTGCATTGATGGACAGTTTTTGGTATGATTATGACCAGGGATTATTCGGTATAGGTATGACCATTGATGATTTAATGAATATCCTTGGCCCGTAGTGCAGGGATGATTCAATGATGTGGTTTATTTATTAAGCTGAGTCGCAGCAATAAAAATTGATGAAAATATTTTAAATCATAGAAGATAGTAGATATCATGCTCTACTTGACAATTCTAATGGATTGCTTATTTCGTTGCAGTTAAACTTGATGTCTATTGTATTTTATCAGTTTAACATTGTTGAAGACTAATGTTAATTTATTCTGCATTATCTTAGTCATAATATTTCTTACTGGGCTAGTTGAGCTCACCCTTTTGCTTTCATTGTTCTCTTCAGGAAATGAGAATGTAGCCGGGACTAGTCGGGGAATTGAGTGATGTTCCGAGATGGTGTATTAGTATTCCTCACTATTTTATAAAATAGTGTGACAATAAATGTAATGAGGACTCTATTTGAGAATGGATATTGTCTAGAAGGCAATATTCCCGTTTAAACTCTCAGCTATGTTTTGTCGTATATTACACGACGGTTGTATAATTAAGTTTGTATTTGTATTCTGTACCATGTATTTAGCGACTCAAGATGGGTGATGTATACCTGTTTTGGGGGTGTCACAGTCAACATCAAGGCTCTAGCCTGATCTCTCTCAAAGGTCATCAGATGAAGACTCTGTTGTAAATA
Organism: Panax ginseng; assembly: GCA_020205605.1. Classification (NCBI taxonomy): domain Eukaryota; kingdom Viridiplantae; phylum Streptophyta; class Magnoliopsida; order Apiales; family Araliaceae; genus Panax; species Panax ginseng. Next base: position 77,664,378 of record CM035130.1, read on the forward strand.
TTATGTTAAATGTTGAATCACAGTAGCACTCGTACTGGGAGAATCTGCAAGAGCTGCTGGCAACCAAGTGAATAGCTCCTCCTCAGTGGGAATATCAATGTCCTTTATGGGGTCCCACTCATCCGAATCAATCCCCGGTGATGTAGATAATACCATAGCCAATGTAGTCTTTATCTCAATCTATGCGGAATACTATGCAGAACAGCCCAGATGGCTAACAGAAAATGCAGCTAGCTCACGTTGATCCCAGTAGGCATACACCCTAGATCTATCCTCTGTTGACAAGTGGTGGGAAGCCAAGTGCTGACTAAAAGCCCCCTCAAAAGGATGGAAATCCTGAAATTGATCAAACTGACACATCACAGCCAGTGGGTGGTAAGTAGTCATGCCCCTCAATCCAGCCAGAGGTAGATAATCCATGCCCGGAGCATGAGTGATGAAGCTGTAGGGTGAACTGAGCCCTATACACGGTAATATATTAAATGGATCTCCAATCCCTGCCAGGAAAATGGACCAAGATACAGGATATGTACACTCCGCAGGTTAAAAGGAGTACGACGTGGCTATCTCATGGGTAAAACAATATACGTGTCGTCTAAAAGTGTCAATCGGTCTCAGGTGTGATATAAACCACACGTACAACATGACCGAACTACCTGTGAATACCCCTGCAGGGTAGGAACTGCAATATGTAGCCGATCTCAGCATCTCTACTACAATCATCGGCACAATGGTGTGACCCTCCCTGAGAGTTCTCACTGTCATAATGACGCCAATGTCCAACTCATCCATGTACCGTGGCATGTATACATATGACAATACACACAGTAGCAGTACATCTACTCTGGCCAAATGCCAATGATCCACCGACATGGTAAAATCCCTAGAATGTCGTGTATAGCTATCCTCTGAGCCAAATCTGTCCATCAGAAAATGCTGGGATACCACGTGGCCGAATGTGATCTCATCCTGCACAACTTTACGCCTCAGCCTAGTGAGGGTCATAAACTGTCGGCTCATGTCTCCAATAGCCATCCGCGCGTAAGGTCTGTCCAGTGGCAGCACCGTCAACCATACATGCTCCTCCAAGGTAGGAGTCAACTCATGGATATCAAATCGAAAAACCTGCATCTCCGGTATCCAATGCTCCAGCATACCCTCTACAAAGCCTGTGGGAACCTAAAACATCAGGAGAGTCATAGTATACTACAATAACTAATCTACAGTCGCCCTATCTGAAGGTGACATACTATCATACCACAATCTCAGACGAGATGCCACCAATACTGGTGGGGTATGATCAATGCGGCTAACTATCGAGGAAGACATCTGTGTGGGTCGTGTCATAAGATCATCCAGGTCAATCTTTGAATATCTTTGGACATACATACATTGTAAGACCTAATCAGCTGTGTCAACTTTTATGAATAAAGATGAATTTTTCTATAAATATCATTTTGAATATTAAAGTGTAAGAATTTGTTATAATGTTATAGTTATGGGTAATATTTATAAATTTTAGTTATGGGTAATATTTATAAATTTTGAAAAGTAAGTTGTTATATAATATTTGATTGGTTGGGGAATATTCTTTTTTGTCGGGGAATATTAAATGCGGCGACACAATCATTAGTGGACCCCCCACAATGAAATTATTATCGGAGTTAGAAAATGACAAAATTATCTTTTATAAAAATAACGGTGAAAGTTTTACGTTAGCTGTTGAAATACCGATGATAAAGAAATGCGATGTCTGGCGTGTGATTGTATAGTAGCTACGGTATTAATTATTGATGCTTACGTAAGAAGTCACTTCAGTTTTGTTCAATTATTACTACGATAATTGTTGCATAGTATCTCACGTTATTTGATTCAATTATTGTCGATATTTTATATATTATTAAATCAATAATTGAGGCGATCTGATTATTCATATTATTATTTGCAATATTGACGATGTCTAGAAAGTTACATCGAGGAGAGGTTTGGTCACCTAATTAATTGCGTGATAAGGAAAAATTCTTATTGGAAAGCCCCTCTTTCTAGGAATGATCTGGTTGTTAAATATTGTGAGTTATAATATTAATGATGAATAATTGTTGAAAGATTAAATATGTGTTGATTGAAGATAAAATGATTTGTGGTAATATTTATTCAATCTTTGATATTTGTTATAGGCGTTTGTGGTAAGTTTGGTTTTATTCTATGGGGGCCGTATATGTCATCATCTAAAGTCACTTTTTGGATAGTAATTGCCTTTACAGACGTCAAATACTTTTCATTTCATATCGAACCATTGTCGTCACTTTCACATCGAACGATTGTCGTTTCACATTCGGAGCGTCGAACCAATTGTCGTTTCACATTACTGACGTCGAACCAATTGTCGTTTCACATTATAGGCGTCGAACCAATTGTTGTTTCACATTCGAGGCGTCAAACCACTTGTTCTTTTCATTCTGAGCGTCGAACCACTTTTCTTTTCACATCACCGGTCGTCAAAGCCACTTGCCTTTTCACATTTCATGAGCTAAGCTAGAAATCTTCTATAAATAGAAGCCTATTTCTTCATTATTTTCACCAATTCATTCAAGCTATAGAGAGAGAAAGTATAGAGAATAAGAGAGAGAAGAAGAAGTATTTTGTTCTTACACTATTGCGGTATCAATCTCCTACTAAGGTAAGGGGTATTATTTCTTTTCGTATTCATGAAGAGAGTTATTTCTTTCAATACTCATAAGGGTTGTTATTCCATTCTTTATCATTACATTAGAATAACACATCTCTCGTGGACTACCGCATGCATGGTGAAATCATGTTGTTATTCCATTCTTTATCATTACATTGGAACTTTGTCTACATGGACTACCGCATGCATGGTGAAATCTGTTGTTATTCCATTCTTTATTATTACGTAGGAATAACACATCTCTGCATGGACTACGCATGCACAGTGAATAACCCTTCGTATTCATTTGGTATTAAATTATGGAAAGGATATGTCTACGCGAACTACAGAATGACAGTTGAAAATCCATTTGCAGTTTCGTATATTGTTCATTTTGATTCCTAACTCTAAACTTACTATGGTAAGTATTGCTTCTATAATTCTGAAATGATCGAGAAATTCTTTGATATTTGCGCTTCATCGAGTATCTTTTCATGGAAATATTATTAAAGCGGTCTTGATAAGTTTTAACCTTTTAAATGCAAGGGGTACTATTCATGACAAAAATTGATTTCTTTTATGTCAAATCATTTTGATACGATATTATTCTTGAATTTTACTCCCAAAGCGATTATCATGTTGACAATTTGGACTTTATTGAATTCTTATATCATTGTCATCATCCTCATGTTTATATGGTTATGAAAGTCATCTTTGGCCCGTAGTGCATAGATGAATTTGTTGATTGGTATAGTTATGACGAGGAATCATTCGATATAATCATGACTGTAATGTTACAAATGATGTGGTAAAAGTCCTCATTGGCGTAGTGCATTGATGGACGAGTTGTTGAGATGAACATGACCGATTGTGATAATAATGAATATCCTTGGCGTAGTGCATGGATAATTCGGTGATGTGGATTATTTATTAAATTTGAGTCTCGTGATAAAATTGATGATAAACCTTTTAAATCATAGAAGATAGTAGATATCATGCTCTACTTGACTCTTTAATGGATTGCTTATTTCGCTGCTGATTAAACTTGATGTTTATTATATTTTATCGGTTTAACACTTTATTGAAGGCTAACGATAATTTATTACGCATTATCTTAGTCATAATATTTCTTCTTTGGGCTAGTTGAGCTCACCCTTTGCTTTCATTGTTCTCTTTAGGAAATGAGAATATAATTTGGGACTAGTCGAGGAGCGGAGTGACGGTCGATATGTTTGCATTAGTAGTCCTCACTATTTTGTGAAATAGTGTGATAATAAATGTATTGAGGACTTATTTTGAGTTTGAATCATCTAGAAGACAATATTTGTATTAAAACTCACGACTCATATTGTATATTTAAGTTTGTATTTGTATTCTGTACCATGTATTTGGCGACTTAGAATGGGTGATGTATACCTATTTTGGGGGCGTCACAGTTGGTATCAAAGCTTAGGGATATGATCACTGGCTAAGATGTGAGACTAGAACTAGGAGGGGGAGGCGGGTAATTCCTTCGCTAGTATGACCTACCTAAGCTTATTTGTTATTTAATTGGTGGTTAGGAGTATAGGGATAATATGTGGCATGTCAATTAACCCTTGTTTTGTGGCGGTGTTTGAAAATGACATCGAGAATGTTGAGATAAGCAATGGAGCACATGAGAGACCATTGAGTCACCTGCGATCAATACCGAGGATAATGTGCATCAAGAAGGCAATAATCCTCGGGTAAACAACAATACCGATCAAATGATGAGCGATGGGATGTTCGGAAGCTTTATGCAATTCATGCAACATCATCGGAGAGAGCGGCTCTGTCCAAAATGCAGGTGGAAACAACGACAACTCTCGGACGGTCACCGCTAAGCGATTCAAGGCTGGGACCACCAGGAGTTTATTGGAGAGCCAAAACCACTTAAAGGCGGAGAGCGTGGATAAAGTAGATCACCAAGATATTTGATGTCTTGGGATGCTCGAGGAGCAAAAGGTTCCTTTTCCACCTTCGTGTTGTGAGGAGAGGCGGATTCTTGGTGGGAATCGTAAAAGCGTACTCAACTGCCGCATTAAAGATGACTTGGGATAAGTTCAAGAAGCATTCAACGACAAGTACTTTCCGAAAGTATTCGTCACATGAAAGAGGTAGAGTTCATTAAAGCTGGAGCAAAACAACATGGCCAGTGTCGCGATGCAAAGCCAAGTTTGCCGAGTTTCTCGGTTTGCGTCCCACTTAGTTGATAACGAGGAGAGAATGGCGGATGTTTCTAAGAGGTTTGAAACCCGAGATCGTCGATACCTTATCTCTGTTGTGTGTTTGTATTACGATGTTGTAAATAGGGCTCGATTATTGGGGCGCGATAATGAGTCAACCTAACCAAGAGAAGAGCAAGTCGATAATACTAGTGGTAGTAGTCATCGAGCGGTGACAACAAGCGTGGAGAAATCAACATGCGAAATGGTAATCACTTTGGTGGTAATCATGGCCAAGATAATAGAAGTGGAAATTTCAAGAAGAGGAGATTTAATAATGATGGAAAGGCGTCGGCACCAACACCTATTTTTAAGGAAGGTGAGCGACCGCCGGTCGTATGTTACAAATCACGGAGGGAGGGACACATCGATCCAAGCTGTGATGACGATCAAAGCATGTTACAATTGTGGAAAAGAAGGTCACCTAGCCCAATTTTGTCGTGCACCAAAGTCAAGTCCAATTTGGGATGGAGGCATCAAAAGGATCCCGAGACAAGACAAAATCGGTAGTTCGAGGGGAGGCGTTTGTCGTAACCTCCCAAAAAGCGAGGAATCGAGCGAGGTGATCACGGGTAAGCTAATCATAAACTCTAGCGAAGTTTATACCTTATTTGATCCGGTTCTACCCATTCTTTTATTTCTCCTACTTGCGCTCAGCGTTTAAATTTGACTCAGGAGAAATTAGACTTTGACTTATCATTGAAACTCCGTTGGGGAAACCTTTATTACATCCACGGTTTATAAGTCTTGTTTGATTCAAAATTGGCAAGCCTTACGTTACTGTCGATCTTATCTCTTTGAAAATACTTGCATTTGATGTGATTTTAGGGATTGATTGGTTAACCACTCATCATGCTAAAATTGATTATTTTCGTAAGGTTGTTAGCTTTCATATTCTAACCAACCTATTATGCAAATTCAAGCAACCAAACCATTAAAGTCAATCACTTTGTTATCTCAAGCCATAAAGCTATTCGTTTATTGAAAAATGGATGTCAAGCTTTCTTAGCTCATATCGCAGATTTAAACAAAAATAAATCGGTCTTGAATGATATTTCTATTGTTAATAAATTTCTGGCGTATTCACGAAGAACTTCTGGCCTACCCCAGGCGTGAAATTGAGTTTGGTATCGACCTTGAACGGTACAAAACCCATTTCCAAAGCCCCATATCGAATGGCTCTATTGAACTTGAGGAGTTAAAAACTCAGCTTGCAGGGAGTTGTTAGACATCGGTTTCATTCATCTAATCGTCTCCTTGGGGTGCTCTGTTTCTATTCGTAAAGAAGAAAGATGGGAGTATGCGACTTTGTATTGATTATCGGGAGTTGAATCACGTCACCATCAAAAATAGGTACCCATTGCCTCGTATTGATGACTGTTTGACTAGTTGCAAAGGCGCCAAATTCTTTTCAAAAATCGATCTTCATTAGGATATCATCGAGTTGAAGATTAAAAGCGATGACATTCAAAAGGCTACTTTTTCGAACTTCGATGCGGGCATTATGAATTCCTAGTTATGTCTTTTGGATTGACTAATGCTCTCTTTGCCTTCATGGATATGATGAGCCAAAGTATTGAGGAATATTTGGATCATTTTGTGGTTGTCTTTATTAATGACATCCTCATTTACTCCAAAAGTCCTGAAGATCATGAGCAACACTTAAGGCTGATACTCCAAAAGCTCCGTGAAAACAAGCTTTATGCCAAGTTGAAGAAATGTGAGTTCTTGCTTGAGGAAGTAGCATTCCTTGGGCACGTGATATCAAGTCACGGTATATCTGTTGACCCAGCAAAGATTGAAACAATACAAAGTTAGGAGCAACCTAAATCAATGATGAAATCGTAGCTTTCTCGGCTTTGGTTATTATCGGAGATTAAGTAGAAGGGTTTTCTCGAATCACTACTCCATTAACTTTCGGTGACTCGAAAAAGATACAAAATTTGGTTGGAGGCGAGGAATATGAGAAGAGTTTTCAAGAACTCAAGAGGAGACTCATTTAAAGACTGTTACGACAATACCATCGGCTCGGAGGATTTGTCATCTATAGTGATGCTTGGGCAAAGGGTTAGGATGTGTTCTCATGCAACATGGGAAAGTCATAGCCTATGCCTCTCGACAACTCAAAGAATATGAGAGGAATTATCCTACTCATGATCTAAAGAGTTAAAATTTGTCATTTCGCACTTAAAATTTGGAGGCATTACGTATGGGGAGAAGGTGTGGAGATCTTTACGGATCATAAAAGCCTCAAATATTTCTTCACCCAAAAGGAACTCAATATGCGACAACGACGTTGGCTTGAAGCTATTGAAAGATTATGATCATACCATTCAATACCACCCTGAAAAAGCGAGCGTGGTAGGCGGCGCATTGAGTAGAAGATCATATGCAGTCTGAGTGTGTTATTGTCGGCATAAAGGCCCATTTTGTATGACTTGAAAAGGATGGAGATAGAGTTAAAGACTCAGGGACCCACGTGATGATGGCAAATATATGAGTAGAAGCAGGCCTTAATCGATAAAGTTAAAGTTGCTCAAGCTACTGGACACGGAGGTGATCTGTCGCATGAAGAAGAAAGTGCAAGAAGGTGCTATTCAGGAAGCAAGAATCGATAAAGAAGGAATACTTAGAGTCAACTCCAGACTTTGTGTTCCTAACGACTCTGATTTGAAGTATAAGATCATGATGGAGGCGCACAATACACCATTTGCAATCCATCCTGGGAATACAAAAATGTATCTTGATCTTCGACATACATTTTGGTGGAGCAATATGAAAAGAGATAGTTTATCTCAAGGTGTTTAACTTCTCAACGAGTCAAGGCAGAGCATCAAGTGCTAAAAGGTCCATTGCAACCACTTGAAATTCCAGAATGGAAGTGGGAGCACATTATCATGGATTTCGTTACTGGTCTTCCCAAGGTTTCTCAAGGAATTGATGGAATTTGGGTCATTGTTGATAGATTGACCAAATCTGCTCATTTCTTACCTATACGAGAAACTTATTCACTTGAACATCTTGCTCGTATGTACATAAACGAGATTGTAAGACTACATGGTATGCCAGTATCCATAGTTTTTGATCGAGACCCAAGATTCACTTCACGATTTTGGGTTAGTTTGCAAAAAGCCATGCGCAGGGATTTACAATTTAGTTCGGCATATCATCCTCAAATGGACGGATAGTCGGAGAGGACTATTCAAACTCTTGAGGATCTATTAAGACTCTGTGTCCTTAACTTTAAAGGAAGTTGGGACAAGTTCTTGCCGTTGGTGGAATTCTCCTACAACAACAGTTATCAAGCAAGTATCGTCATGGCTCCATTTGAGGCGTTGTATGGAAGAAAGTGTCATTCTCCAGTATGTTGGGATGAGGTGGGTGAATCAACGTTGTTGGGAATAGGAGTTGATATGTATGACTACTGAAAAGATTCAAGTGATCCGGCAACGTATAAAGATCTCACAAGATCGACAAAAGAGTTATGTTGATCTTCATCGAAAGGACGTGGAATTCAATGTTGGAGAACATGTGTTTGTTACGTGTGGCTCCATGGAAAGGAGTTATAAGATTTGAAAAGGGAGGAAAGCTCAATCCTCGATTCATTGGCCCATTTGAAATCCTTGATCGAGTAGGAACTGTATCCTATAGACTCGCTTTACCACCAAGTATGTCTCGTGTTCATAACGTTTTACACATACCCATGTTACGTAAATATGTGGAAGACCTGAACCACATTATTGAGTAAGAACCGCACGAAATAGCGAAAGATTTAATGTATGAAGAGGTTCTTGTTAAAATCTTGGATAAGAAGGAACATATTCTACGCTCCAAAGTTATACCTCAAGTTAAAGTTTTGTGGAGAAACCACGATGTTGAGGAAATGACTTGGGAGTTAGAATGTGAAATGAAATCAAGGTATCATCACCTCTTCATTATACCAGGTATGTACCCTAATTTCGAGGGCGAAATTTCATATGAAGGGGAGGTTGTAAGACCCTAACTTTTATGAATAAAGATGAATTTTTCTATAAATATCATTTTTGAATATTAAAGTGTGAATTTGTTATAATGTTATAGTTATGGATAATATTTATAAATTTTGCAAAATAAGAAAGTTGTTATATAATATTCGATTGGTCAGGGAATATTCTTTTTATCGGGGAATATTCATACGACGACACAATCATTGGTGGACCCCACAACAGAATTATTGTCGGAGTTAGAAAATGACAAAATTATTTTTTTATAAAAATAACGGCAAAATTTTTACCGTTAACTATTGAAATACCAGGTGATAAAAGTACAGTAATACGCGTGGTTGCATAGTAGCACACGGTATTAATTATTGATGCTTACGTAAGAAGTCACTCAATTTTGTTCAATTATTGCTACAGTAATTATTGCATAGTATCTCACGTTATTTGATTCAATTATTGTCGATATTTTATATATTATTAAATCAATAATTGAGACGATACAATTATTCATATTATTATTTGCAATATTGATGATGTCTAGAAAGTTCTGTTGAGAACAGGTTTGGTCACCTAATTGCGCGTCAATAGGGAGAAATCTTTATTGGAAAGCTCCCTCTTTCCTGGGAATAATCTGGTTGTTAAATATTGTGAGTTATAATATTAATGATGAATAATTGTTGAAAGATTAAATATGTGTTGATTGAAGATAAAATGATTTGTGGTAATATTTATTCAATCTTTGATATAAATAAGAAGTTTGTTATGAGGCGTTTGTGGTAAGTTTGGTTTATTCTATGGGGGCCCATATATGTCATCATCTAAGAGTCACTTTCGCATGATAGTAATTGCCTTTACCGGACGTCAAACCAATTTTCATTTCACATTCTGAGCGTCGAGACAATTGTCGTTTCGAACATTTCGTTTCACATTCTGAGCGTCAAACCACTTGTTGTTTCACATTCTGGCGTCGAACCATTGTGTTTCACCAAAAACACTTTTCTTTTCACATCACCAGTCGTCAAGTCACTTGCCTTTTCACATTGCAAGAGCTAGGCTAGAAATCTTATATAAATAGAAGCCTATTTCTACATTATTTTTCACCAATTCATTTAAGCTATAGAGAGAGAAAGTATAGAGAGAATAAGAGAGAAAGAAGAAGAGTATTCTGTTACTACACTATTACAGTATCCAATCTCCTACTAAGGTAAGGGGTATTATTTCTTTTATATTCATGAAGAGATTTATTTCTTTCAATACTTGTAAGGGTTGTTATTCCATTCTTTATCATTCTGTTGGAATAACCTGTCTATGCGGACTACCGCATGCATGGTGAAATCCTGTTGTTATTCCATTCTTTATCATTCTGTTGGAATCACATGTCTGCGTGGACTACCACATGTCTGGTGAATAACCCTTCGTATTCATTTGGTATTAAATTATGGAAAGGATCTACAAATGGGATTCTGCATGCACGGTGAATAACATTATTCATTTGGTATTAATTTATGGAAAGGATGGACTACCACATGGCGGTTGAAAATTCATTTGTAGTTTCAGTATATTGTTCATTTGATTCTAACTCTAAACTTACTATGGTAAGTATTGCTTCTATAATTCTGAAATGATCAAAAATTCTTTGATATTTGCGCTTCATCCGGTATCTTTTATGGAAATATTATTACGAAAGCGGTCTTGATAAGTTTTAACCTTTTTTTCATATCGAAGGTACTATTCATGACAAAAATTGATTTCTTTTATGTCCAAATCATTTTTGATACGATATTATTCTTGAATTTTACTCAACAAAGCAGTATCATGTTGACAATTTGGACTTTATTGAATTCTTATATCATTGTCATCATCCTCATGTTTATATGGTTATAAAAGTCATCTTTGGCCCTTAGTGCATAGATGGATTGTTGATTGGTATGGTTATGACCAGGAATCATTCGATATAATCATGACCTGTAATGTTACAAATGATGTTGTAAAAGTCCTCATTGGCCCGTAGTGCATTGATGGACAGTTGTTGAGATGAACATAACCAATTGTGATAATAATGAATATCCTTGACCCGTAGTGCATGGATAATTCAGTTATGTGGATTATTTATTAAGCTGAGTCTCAGCGATAAAATTGATGATAAACCTTTTAAATCATAGAAGATAGTAGATATCATGCTTTACTTGACTCTTCTAATGGATTGCTTATTTCGCTGCAGTTAAACTTGATGTTTATTATATTTTATCAGTTTAACACTATTGAAGGCTAACGATAATTTATTCTGCATTATCTTAGTCATAATATTTCTTACTGGGCTAGTTGAGCTCACCCCTTTACTTTCATTGTTCTCTTCTTGAAATGAGAATATATTTGGGACTAGTCGGGGGAGCGGGTGTGGTCCGAGATGTTTGCATTAGTAGTCCTCACTATTTTGTGAAATAGTGTGATAATAAATGTATTGAGGACTTATTTTGAGTTTGAATACTGTCTAGAAGACAATATTTGTATTAAAACTCACAGCTCATGTTGTATATTTAAGTTTGTATTTGTATTCTATACCATGTATTTAGCGACTTAAAATGGTTGATGTATACCTATTTTGGGGGTGTCACACTGGGTATGTGGACCCTCTGACAGTGTAAAACTGTCAACACCCATCAAGGGGATATCAATGACGGGTGACTATGAAACAGGCCAATAACGTCTATCAAGAGGCAAGATCGGTATATGAATCTCTCTTGTGGTGCTCCTAATAGCACGCTCTCCTAAATAGAGCTCCCATCCTCCATCTGTGAAGATAGGAATCCTACGGGTGGAAATCATGTACTTGACACCAGTCGGGTATCCATCCTCAAAACCAATGGCCAAGTGCTCCTCAGAATAGGGAATCCATGTAATAGCATCAGCTGTCAATAACTCCAGCAATATGCGATAATGAGTGAAACCCTCAGCTATAAGGACCTCCGCTATTATGGAATGATGCCATCGCCATCCTCCTGGGTAGGTCTCCAAACCTAGCAAACTCACAAGACACAAACATGGGAGCCTCTCATAGGCCCAAAAATGCCAATACAAAGGCAAACATCTGCTGTCAGTCAACACTCTTAACCTGTATATGGAAAATCAAAAGAGAAATACTCACCATCAGAAATGGATAAAATCCTAGCCAAGCCTCCATCAAGCCCTGCGAACACATGCGCATACCCTTGAGGAAATAGGCGAAGGTGTAGGAGCCCCAGTCATACTCTCCGATACGGTCCACATGTCATGTGGTGCTCACCAAAGTGAATGACACCATAGAAGAGTTATCAGCTATGAAGCAGCCCCTAATGATCATCAGGAACAATAGCTGAAAAATGCGATCCCTGACCCTCACATCATCGGGTATAGGCTCACTCAACAGCCCGCTTATAGCATCTACGCTTAATGGACCTATATGAACGGTCCTACCCTTGAGCGCCTCAGCCAGAACTCCTAGCAAGGATCGAACGGCAATCGGGGTAATATCCGACGTACATGGCACTAGCACCCCTCCAAACTCTATACTTGTGATAAATCGCCAATCCATCGGCGTCATCATCACCTCACAGTCTAATAAGTGGAGAGACTGAGTCTGGTGAAACCAGCGCTCAGACAATGCCCTGAGGTAACCCCAGGGACAATGACGTGGAAGGATGGAAAAGAACGCTCCAAAGCCCCAGCCGTGCACAATCGCTCTATAATCAGGATGTAGAGCCTGGTATGTGGAGTAAAGGTTGAACCAGTTCCCTCTGGGGCTGTGTAAAGCCGGGAACCTACATCACAAAGCATATCAACATCAGAATCCTTTACTCCTCATCAATAGGAAAAAAAGGAAGATCAAAATCTAGCTTTTACCTCGTTTGCATGCAAGTAAATCAAGGGGTGTGTACTCAAATCACCCAGAAGCTCTGGGATCGACACCTGAATGCCTGGGAAATCCCTACGGGGAACATGTGCAGCAGGACCAGGGTCCACAACCAGAACATCCTCCTCCTCATCCTCAATGTCTATCACGTTAACCCGGACAGGACATATCACCTCCGCCAAATGACAAGGCTGTCTGACAGAACGGGGTCGAGGCACTTCAGAAGCCCTCCTCTGTACACCTAAAGTGGTCCTGCGAGAACTACTCGGCTGATCCGGATCCATATATCTGGACAACAAGTCTCCAAATCACCTCAGAAAGGGTGTGGTAAAATCTAACCTGGAGCTTTTCAAAATGCATTTTTATGACTACATACATACATGCATTGCTTTAATATACGCCTACAGTAGAGTTAAAATGCATGACTATCCAATGCCTACATTTTGGAAAAAATTTCCCAGAGTTTCCTCTATAAATAAGACTATCCACATGCATATAGGCATGACTAGGTGGTCATTCAATAGCACACCTACCCACAGTCATAAACATCCTTTATGCATTAGTACATCAAAGTCACAATCCATAAGGGTAGCCTAATTTCTAGGATTACTTTTCATTTTCACCTTAGCTCATTTGTCCTCAAATAGGATAAGGAATAGCAGAAAAAAGGTGCCAATTTGACTGTTTCAAAAGTTAAATTTTTTTACATCATTATGTTCAGCATGGTTTAATACTAACATTTGCTATGTTGAATATTTTTTATCACATCATACGAGCATGCATATTCACTATGTGTTTAGACGCATTTTATATCATAAGTCATTTTCCAATAGACAAAAACTGGAAAAGAAGACATGCATACATTACCAGGACAGTGTAGAACACTTGTACGATGATAGAATTTGTAGAAATATGCCCAAACTCAGCAAATCTAAAGAAGAGCTCTCGGATTTCCTTCGCAGCGCAATGTGAAAATGACTTATGAAAGCAACTTGCAGGTTTAAAGTACCCATAGTTGGCCGCAGGTGTACCTGCGACTACCGTAGGTGTACCTACGGCTCCCTTGGGTGGGGCCCAACCCTCCGGCTTGGTCCAATTCGAGTTGCAAAGGAGTTTTCACAAGCTAAAAAGACCAAATCAGGAATAAAAACGCTACGCGATTGAGCAAAATAGCCTGAAATCCTGGTTTTCACGGGTCATGTTGTGGCTTTACATATCACTCATTGGAATTCGCCCAAACACAGGGTACACTATACCAATGATCTCAACTATTGCAAACTACCTTCGGCAATACCTCACGAAGGTCTGATGCCATCAATTCAGGGTCGTAGCCCTGAAACCTAGTCCCCAGCAGGTCTTCATACAACCCATCCATTGATGCACACATCAACAAAGGTCAAGCAGCCTTGACATTATCCCCAGCAGGGATCTCATCCATTGATGCATACGTCAATAAAGTTCAGGCAACCCTGACAACACCGACTATTGGCAGTAACTCCAATAGAGCAGCGAAAAGACCTGGCGATACAAACCAGGAAAGAACAACCTCATTGGAGAGGACTGATGATGGAATATGTTATACACATCCTCAATAGAAAAAGCTCTATCCCCACAGAGTCTCTTATACATGAGAGATGCATCTTCAGTGTGAAGTCTGTATCAAGGATTAAGGACTTTGGTGATAACCCCAATGTCAACATCCTGGAAGCTCCTGAGAGCATTGGATTGCACATCCAAGATAGTTCATCAGGGTTGTCAGTATTAACTGTCAATCCCGGTAGAAGTCAAGGGGAGCTGGAAATCATCCCACCATGTTGGAGACCAATCCAACAAACCACATACATTTGCATCATGTTGTTGTACACTGCATCATGATCATCTTGTTGCATTTCAAGTGTCTAGTATTCTTTATCTTATCCATGCCATTTCATTGCATGAATATGATAAAGAGGGGCATCTGTAAACACTCAAAATTTTCTGCATACCTATTACTAACATTGCAGGAGGCCAGAATCATCTTTCAGAGATAACCCTGGAGGACATCTCAGCTCAATCCCAAAAACAACACCGGGAGTTTCAGTTTCAACCTTGGAGATAACCCTGAGGAATGCAGTTCTAATACCGAAAATCACACTGGAGAAGGCCGTTTCATCTCAGAGATGACCCCAAGATATTCAGTCTCAGTCCTGGAAACAACACCGGGAAAGACAGTGTCAACCTCGGAGATAACCCCGAGGAATGCAGTTACAGTTTCGGAGATAACCCCGAAGATGCTCGTTTCAACCTACGCAGTCAGCTTCAACCTCAAAAACCACACCGAGGCACTCAGCTCCAGTTCCAGAGATAACCCCGAGAGGTCAGGCACACCTCAGAGATAACCCTGAGGACATCCAGTACTTACAGTAGCCCAATCTCAGAGATAACCCTGAGCAACGACTGTTGTATCAGCCCAAACCGAAGATAACCCCGGTTAGGGGCAAAATTAGCATTTTGCCACCTCGATCCCACATGTGCGACATCTCAACACATTTCAAAATACATTCTATACAGCAATGTCCCACAAGAACCAAATAGCTACAATCCCGAATGACTACTACACAGGACAGTACACCGGATGGAATTTGAATCTTGAAGACCAAGGGCATGGTCCCATCTTCCTGACTTCTTACAACCTCTAATCCCATGTCATTTATGTAGCTCTCGACAATAGCACTCTATAAAATGTCTTATACACCTCAATCGGAGGCCCGAATTGAAGTTTTGAAAGTTCGAGCGGACATCACGTTGCACGCGTGCACGTACTTCGAGACGGTAGGACCCGCAAAGCTTGGGGCACCCCAGGCAGCCACAGGTGCATCTGCGGGTGTCGCAGGTGTACCTGCAGCTCCCCCTTCTATAAATAGAGGGCTTGGGGTGGCCATTTTGTAAGAGAAAACGACGAGGAAGCCCTGTCTAATTTGCTCTGTACATACCCTAAACTGAGTGCTTTCACATTTTAAACACTTGTGAGCTTATATTCAGTCATATTTTTACCGGTGGGAGCCGAGTGTTCATCCATTTAAAGCTATAAAAGCCTTCTTTAGCAGTCCACTGTAAGCCTTCTTACACCTTTTAAAGCCTTTCTCTTCTACTATGCACACACCATTCTTTACATTGAGAGTCGTGTTACGTGTATATGCCCGGACTTCAGTTCGTGGCTTTTATTTCCTTTTATATATATATATATATGGACTAATATTATCGAGTTATGCCTCGATTGAGCCCGAACTCACATCCGGAGAGTTTATTTGCTTTTATATATATATATGAACTGTTGTCGAACTCTATTCGATGAGCCTGGATTTTACATCCGGAGCATTTATTGCTTTTATATGTATATATATATATATATATATATATATATATATATATATATATATATATATATATATATATATATATATATATATATATAAATCTATTATCGGAATGCATTCGATGAGCACGGATTTTACATTTGGTGCGTTTACTTCTTTTATATATATATAGAAGCGGTAAACGCATAGGATATATATCGATCCTGGCTCGGTTTATCATTTTAGCGATTTGTCAATATATATATATATATATATATATATATATATATATATATATATATATTTATATATATTACTATCAAACCTGGAGTTTACTTCGTGGCCTTTTACTGCTTTATTTACATTTAGTCCCGCCTAGAGTTTATTTCGTGGCAGTTGATTGTCTTTACTGCTTTATTTACATTTTCGATCCCCTATGGAGGTGCTTCGTGGTGGTTGATCTTATCTCTATATATGTATTTACCGCTTTTATATATTTATATTTCCAGTCTCCAATGAAGTTTGCTTCGTGGTGGTTAACAGTCTGTATATATATATTTACAGCTTTTATATATATAACTGCTTACTACTTTCATATAAACTTCATGTGAGCCTAAGAATCATGTGATCACAGATTCAGTCTACTAAATCTAGATTCGGTTTCCGTGATGGACATTTTAGCTGTAAGCAGCTTGTAAATTATTCACGGTGTTCGAATTTCCTTAGATGGCTTTCATGCCCATGAGGAATTCGGCATTGCTATATATATTATTTTCTCGAAGATGTTTTGCATCTCGAAAATAAAAGCAATAAATCCGAACATTTAATAAAAGGGAAGTATCAAAGGCCTCATTTACTATTGAGCATAGGGTTTAAAAAACCTCTTTTACAAAACTTCATTGCTATATCTTGTTTAAAACTGAATTTTTACACAAATTCAAACCTTTTGTATATAGGTGCGAACGAGGCATAGCACTACTTCCAAATAATTGCACATTGACCCACACACACACACACATTTATATAACAGTTTAATTGAAAAGTGGTGGTCACCGTGGTAACACGGATGTCAGGGGGTGCCTAACACCTTCCCTCTGCATAAGCAAGTCCCCGGACCCTAACGAATCTCGGTTTCGCAAACCCGTTTAGCAGTGTCACATCACTGGGTCAATGTGCAAATCTTTTCTCGGTTGTGTTGGTACAACCATTTAAAATACCAACTGGCGACTCTTATAGATAAATCGTCGACATATAAATGTGGGACCTTTTCACAACTTGTTTTTTCAAACAAATCTCACCTAACTTGAGAACACCAAAAGACAAGAACAGAAAAAGGGATAATAAAAATCCCAACGTTGACAGTATGCATACAAGTCAACCATGTATGATGATAAATCATATACTTTGTAATCAATCTTATTTATTTATTAATAAAAGAATTAATTATTAAAGGCATTTATTATCTACATGGTGCTGTTTTAATAATATGTGATAAACTCATAGTTTTAAGCAATACTTTTAGAATCATGATGAGATCATGCTAATGAGATCTAAATTCTTAGATAGCTTAAAACTAAAATGTTCTCAATCAATGGATTACTAAAAAAGGGATTAGCGAATCCAAATAGATTGGTTCATACGTTGCTTGCTCATTGGATGAGAATGATTGATCTCATGATCATTTGTGTGGAGACACTAAAGCAAGTATGTAGGTGCTTATTGGAAAATAAGTTCATTGAATGTGACTCGCTAAAAAATACCTAATGGAGTTTTATTTGTCTGTCAATAGAAATTCCTATAGTGATAGTAGTACAAATGATCCTTAGACTTTAGATCATCATAGTATCTTAATAGAATTACACTTTGACTTATTCCTTAAGACTCTTAGAGTATATCAAAGGGTATGCTTGGGTGTAATAAGTTATATACGAAGATAATGAATTATTAATAAAGAATCTACCACTTCTAGTAAAAGAAGAGAAATGTCCTATGTGATTCGATAAATGACAACCTAGGAATCCTTGACCAAGGTGGAATAGAATGAAAAAGTAGTTTTTAATTTGAATTCATTAGGAGTTGTGCATTTAGAAATCGAAATACATATAATTAAATAAAATAAGACTTGATAGTAATTTCATGTCTTATATTTAATTGGGACATTGTATGGTGGAAGTATTGAATTGTACGGTAACTATTTACTCAAGGGTTCTTTTATGATTAATATTGACATCTATATTATCTGGAAAGTCGTTGATCGCTAGGGAGACTTATCCCTATTGTAGAATAAATATTTTTTATTTAAATAAATTAATAGTTTAATTTATTTATTTAAATAAGATTAGAATTGTTCTAATTAATTTATTCACAACTGGTTTAATATGGAGAACCTAAAGGGTCACACCATAAAAGGAAGAATAATTATTTAAGAAGTTAATGGCATAATCGTAATAATATGTTAAGTATATTTAATTTAATCGATGGTGATAGAATTAATTAAATAGCTTAATATTTATTATTTAATAATTTGAAAATATTAAATATAAATTAATAAGAGGAGTATTTTTAATATTATTACAATTATTATTATTTTTAATTTCTAAAAGACTTTAGGAATTAATTTAATATAAGTACTCTCATTTATTCCTAATAAGATTAGGAGGCAAAATTAGTTAAATGAGTTTAATTAATTATCCCTAATAAGATTAGGGAGCCTATTTAATTAAAGGAGTTTAATTAAATAAATAATACCTTATTTTAATTAAATAGGGTTACCTAATATCTTTATAAGAGGAGTCTTATATCAAATATCAGATATACGTAATTCTAATTATTGGAGAGTACGCCCCCTTTTTCTATAGAGATAGGAAAAACTAGGGTTTGAGCCATGTGATGATGTTGACATTCAACAACTCCAACTATAAACAAGAATGTGTAAACCCCTCCGCCACAGGGACCTCTGCTAAGGTGGAATAATGCCAGCGCTGTCCCCGCGGATAGGTCTTCATACCTAAAGTAGTAGCTGGGCGTAAGCAAGGGAGCCTCTCACACGCCCAAAACTGAAAAAGAAAAGATTAAATGTCATCAGTTATGAAGACTGACAACCCGAGCGGGGGGGAATTGAAAGATAAGGGGAAATTACTCACCAGCAAAAATGGGTAAAAGTCTAGCCAATCCTTTGTCATGCCCTCTAAGTGTAAGCGCATCCCTCGAAGGAAATAAGCGAAGGTGAATGAGCCCTAGTCAAAGTCTCTGATGTGGTCCACATCATGAGTAGTGCTAACGAGAGCAGAAGAGACTGTCAAGGAGTTTTCCACTAGGAAACAACCTATAATGATAATCAAGAACAATCGCCGAAGAATGTGATCTCTATCCCTCTGATCAGCAGGTAGAGGCTCGGATAAAGCTCCACTCGAAGCATCAATGCTCAAAGTGCTAGAACGGACAGCCCAACCATTGAGGGTCGAAGGAGGAACTCCTAATAGGGATCAAACTAAAGCTGGTGAAATGTTAGCCACTAAAGGCACCAGTTCCCCTGTAAATTCCAATCAAGTGATGAACCGCCAGTCCATCGGTGTCATCATCATCTCGTAATCCAATAAATGGAGAGATTAAGTCTAGTGAAACCAACGCTCAGATAAAGGCCGCAGACAACCCAAGGGGTAGCGACGGGGAGGAATAGAAAAGAAATCCTGAAAGCCCTAGCTAGGAGTGGACGATTTCCTGATACTCTGGATGAAGGGTCCGGTATAAAGAATGAATGTTGAACCAGTTCCCCCTTGGCTGAGTGAAGCCGGGAACCTTCATCAATTTCAAATCAAGATTAAACCATTGTCATAAAAGTGGAGAAAGAAGAAAGTCAAAATAAAAAGTTTCATTACCCCGTTCGCATGAAGATAGATCGATGGGTGACGTCTCAAATCATCAAGAAGATCAGGAATCATCACACTAATTGCAGGAAGATCCCGATGTGGGGTAAAAGAAGAAGGAGTGGGGTCCTCAAACGTCCTCCTCCTCGTTTATAGCATTTGTCCTATCAACCTGAATAGAACGAATCAGTGACTCAATTAATCAGCGAGGCTGCCTGGCTGGACGAGGGAAAGGAACAACATAATTCGTCCTCCTCACACCTGAGGAAACCCTGCGGGAGCTGCTCAGTCTATCTGAATCTATAACCTGAACAAAATCTCCAAATCACCTAAGAAAGGGTGAGGTACGTTTCAAATTTAAGGTTATTAAATTCAAATCATTGTATCATGTATAACCTATGATAAAGCATGCATTAGTTTAACATACATCCCCAGTAGAGTTAAATTTTCAAGTACATTAAATGCCCAAACTCGTAAAAAAAAAAATTCCAGTCTCCTTTGTAAAAGGGACCATTCGCATGCACATAGGCATGACTAGGTGGCCATTCAGTAGCACACTGATAAGTGGGTTTTACACCTACTTATTGATATCAATTTATGTGAACTATGCCCATCTCAAGTACATTTTAGTGTATTTTTAGTTGCATTTCATGTTATTTTGCATTGCATTTACTTAAAACTCCTTTGGTGTAAAAGTGCAGTATATGGCATAACTAGGCGATGGTGGATGGCATGTGATCAATGAAGGCACAACATGAGGATCAAGTGGATCAAGGAAACCAAGCATTGTTGGGCAAAAGAATGAGCACCAAGACAAGAATGAGTAGCATGACAGAATCAAGCAGAGTAATGTGAGAACTAGAATCCAGATCGCAGGAAGCTACATGGTGCCAGCAGACTATGTGAAGCTTACATACTGGCGTGCTTGCCAATCACCCTCTTTGGACCGAATTTACACTCGCGCTTACATGGCATTGAATACAAAGGAAGAGCGCGCGACAACTGAAGCTGTTGATCTGTTTTATTTTAATTTTAATTGAAAAGAGTTGTAATCATTTAAAAATAATCCTGGTTGGTACAAGGCGTATTATTCAGTAGTTTTGACGTGTTTTCATATGGGGAACTAGGGTTTACACTTGGAGAGAATTCCAACATAGAACTAAGCCAAAACTTCATCTTTTCTACTTCTTCTTTGGATTTTCAATCACTGTGGATAAACTATTGTTCTTTTGCTGGATTTTAATGCGGAATTGAACGTTACTATTGGATTATAATCAGCAATTGGGTTTGATCGATTCTATCTTTTCTCTTTCAATTGTTTGTTTATTATCCATGTTTTGTTTTGATCCCATGATGGCTTTTGGTTCAGTCATGAACTAAACTCCATTATGGGATTCTAACGAATTTTAATATGTAGTTTAATTGCATGCTTGACTGCTGGACTATTTTACATATCATAAGGAATTTCTAACATGGTTGATGTTCATGCATGAATGATTGATCACCATTCGTTTAGTTACTTGTATGGAATTCAAAAATAACATGCGGGTATGGATTGTAATCATGATAGCATACGTATATTGGGTTGTTTTGTGTAGCTTTGTATTTCGTGAATCAGATAGACATATATTATTTCACCGTATGAGCTAAATAAGGGCTTGTGCTTAAAATCAATATAGTTGCAATTTCATATAGGCATATAGTGATTTTGGTTATATTGATGATTACATGGTGTCTATTGCATGTGGATGTTATGTAAGTAGGTCATAATGCATTGAAAAATGGTTATGTCGACATTAGTGCTCTTGGCTACTTTCATGTGATATGTGAACAATCTTGCATGATGGTGGTAATTGGATAAATTATTAAATAAAGTTAGGATCCCATTATTTCCAGATTTGATTTATTTCATTATTATTCTTATTTTAGTTGTTATTTGCATTTAGAGTAATTCATAATTATAAGCATTAGTTTAAGCATATAAAAATAGTGATTTAGTTGATACATAGTAGTTTAAATTAGACAACTTTCTCTGTGGGAACGATACTCTACTTACTCTGTATTACTTGTTGACACATGTATGCTTGCATGAGTTAGAGCTCTTTTGTTAGAACTAAAAAAGAGGCAACAAGTTTTTGGCGTTGTTGCCGGGGAAAGGCGTTTAAATTTAAATAATTATCATCAGTTTTAAACTATATTGTATGACTTAGACAAATCTAATCTTATCTCATTTCTATTTTTGTTTTGTTTTTGTTTTCAGGTACGTGTAGAGTTTTATGCACACGTGATCAGCTAATTCCGAATTGATACCAGCGCAGGATAATATTAACGGGAGAGGTTGGAAAGCGAGTGTGCGAAGAAATTTGCAAGCACAGTTAGAGGGTACTACATCTAGTATGGCAGAAGATCAAAGAGTAGAGCAAAGAGAGGAGCACAGGGCTCTAAGAGATTATTCCATGCCGAATATTAATGGACTTCAGTCTAGCATAGTCGTAATTCTAATGATAGCAAACAAACACGCTCGAGATTAAACCAGGCACTATTCAGATGGTGCAGAATTCGGTACAATTTGGGGGTGCTGCTACGGATGATCCGAATGAACACCTGTTGAGTTTTATTGAGATTTGTTATACATTCAGATACAACGGTGTGACGGAGGATGCTATCAGACTTAGGCTATTCCCATTCTCATTGAGGGATAAGGCGAGAAGTTGGTTGCATTCCTTGCCGTCAGGGTCAATCACTACGTGGGAAGACTTAGCACAGAAATTCTTAGACAAGTTTTTCCCAATGGCTAAAACTGCGAAGATGAGGACAAACTATCTCTCTCGGTTTGAGCAACAATGTATGTAGTCCTTATATGAAGCATGGGAGAGATATAAAGAGATGCTAAGGAAGTGTCCACACCATGGTATACCAGATTGGATGGTGATCAACACATTTTACAATGGATTGGGATGGCAATCGAGACCTATTGTAGATGCAGCTGTAGGAGGGGCATTATGGGCAAAGAGCTACGAAGAGGCCTATAACCTTATTGAGACTATGGCAGCAAATGACTTTCAGAATCCTACATCTCAGATGCCACAGCCCAAGGTTGCAGGTTTGTTGGAGGTGGATTCTATTACTCAGTTGTCGGCACAGATGGTAGCTATGGCAAAGAAAATAGATATAATAGCAGAGAGCAAAGTGAAAACAGTTGCCTTTGTATGTGAGATTTGTGCGGGGTCGCACTCGAAAGATCAATGTGTTATCAGCTCGGAGTCGGTACAGTATGTAGGAAATTACAGGAAAGACCAAGGACAGTTTTAGAATACATACAACCCCAACAACTGCAATCATCAAAACTTTAGTTGATCAAATAACCAAGGGAATCAGCAGAATCAGTTTCAGCCGAATCAATAATTTCAGTCACAGCCATCTCAGCCACAGTTCACACCAAAACCACCATTTCCACCGGGATTTTCTCAACAACAACACCATCACACTCCAGCTGCACCTCAGCAAGAGAAGAAATCAGAAATCGAGGAGTTGATGTTGAAATACATGGCAAACATAGAGTTGATGATCAAAAGCCAAGCAGTGGCTATTAAAAATTTGGAGACTCAAATGGGGCAGATGGAGAGCATGCTTAACAACAGGCCCCAAGGTTCTTTGCCAAGTAATACAGAGACAAATCCACAAAGAGACGGGAAGGAATAGTGTCAAGCGATCACATTGAGGTCTGGGAAAACATTGCAGGAACTGAGAGTCACGTGCCCGCGCTTGATTCAAAGGGATGTCGGCGTGGGCAGCGAGGTAAGAAATGATCGAAAGCGAGGAAAAAATCAAGAAAATTCTGAGGTACAGCAAGTAAAGAAAGATAAAGCAAGTTCAGTGGAAAAGCCTGTGAATACAGTACCACCAGTTCACCCTCCGGTTCCGTATCCATGGAGATTAAATAAGCAGAAGGAAGATAAGCAATTCAGCAAGTTTCTGGAGGTATTTAAAAAGTTACAAATCAACATACCTTTCGTCGAGGCACTGGAACAAATGCCAAGCTATGCAAAGTTCATGAAGGGTATATTGTCAAGGAAGAGGAGATTAGACGAGTTTGAGACTGTGGCCTTGACAGAGGAATGCAGTACAGTGCTTCAGC
This sequence comes from Panax ginseng, assembly GCA_020205605.1. Taxonomy (NCBI): domain Eukaryota; kingdom Viridiplantae; phylum Streptophyta; class Magnoliopsida; order Apiales; family Araliaceae; genus Panax; species Panax ginseng. Next base: position 77,688,500 of record CM035130.1, read on the forward strand.
AGAAATTACCTCTGAAGCTGAAGGATTCGGGCAGTTTCACAATTCCATGCACAATCGGGAAGATGAGTTTCAGTAAGTGTTTATGTAATCTTAGGGCAAGTATCAATTTAATGCCCTTGTCAGTATTCAACCATTTGGGATTTTTGGCTCCAAGGCCGACAAACATTTCATTACAGCTAGCTGACAGATCCATCACGTATCCACAGTGAATAGTTGAAGATGTGTTGGTGAAAGTGGACAAATTTATCTTTCCGGCTGACTTCATCATTTTGGATTATAAGGAAGATAAAAGCATACCAATCATACTGGGGAGACCATTCTTAGCCACAGGCAGGACTTTGATAGATGTGCATAAAGGGGAACTCACGATGCGTGTAATAATCAGGAGGTTATCTTACACGTCTTCAAGGCAATAAAGTTCCCAACAGATGATGAAGAATGTTTCTGGGTTGATTTGGTGGATCAGGTCTTACATGATGAGGTACAGAATTTTGTGAACTATGAACCGTGGAGGAGTGTAATTACTGAAAGTTTAGATTTGGTGGATGAGGAACTCGACAAACCTGTGCAATATCTGGATACCACTCCACAATTGAGAAAATTCAGAACACCAGTCGAACGAATCCAGACTGCAGAAGCCACGTGGTCGCGCAGCCATATATGCTTACATACTGCGCGTTCGCCGCAATCACCCTCTTTGGACCGAGATTTACACTCATGGCGCTACCACAAGACCGAATACAAAGGAAAGAGCGCGACGAAATCAAGTCAGCGATCTATTTTATTTTAATTTTAATTGAAAAGAGTTGTAATCGTTTAAAAACAATCCTGGTTGGTATCAAGCGTATTATTCAATAGTTTTGACGTTTTTTCATATGGGGAACTAGGGTTTATACTTGGAGAGAATTCCAACATAGAACTAAGCCAAAACTTCATCTTTTCTACTTCTTCTTTGGATTTTCAATCACTGTGGATAAACTATTGTTCTTTTGCTGGATTTTAATGTGGAATTGAACGTTACTATTGAATTATAATCAGCAATTGGGTTTGATCGATTCTATCTTTTCTCTTTTAATTGTTTGTTTATTATCCATGTTTTGCTTTGATCCCATGATGGCTTTTGGTTCAGTCATGAACTAAACTCCATTATGGGATTCTAACGGATTTTAATATGTAGTTTAATTGCATGCTTAACTGCTAGACTGTTTTACATATTATAAGGAATTTCTATCATGGTTGATGTGCATGCATGAATGATTGATCACCATTCATTTAGTTACTTGTATGGAATTGAAAAATAACATGCGGGTATGGATTGTAATCATGATAGCATGCGTATATGGGGATGTTTTGTGTAGCTTTGTATTTCGTGAATTAGATAGACATATATTGTTTCACCGTATGAGTTAAATAAGGGCTTGTGCTTAAAATCAATATAGTTGCAATTTCACATAGACATATAGTGATTTTAGTTATATTGATGATTACATGGTGTCTATTGCATGTGGATGCTATGTAAGTAGGTCATAATGCATTGAAAATAGGTTATGTCGACATTAGTGCTCTTGGCTACTTTCATGTGATATATGAACAATCTTGCATGATGGTGGTAATTGGATGAATTATTAAATGAAGTTAGGATCCCATTATTTCCAGATTTGATTTATCTCATTATTATTCTTATTTTAGTTGTTATTTGTATTTAGAGTAATTCACAATTATAAGCATTAGTTTAAGCATATAAAAATAGTGATTTAGTTGATGCATAGTAGTTTAAATTAGACAACTTTCTCTGTGGGAACGATACTCTACTTACTCTGTATTACTTGTTGACACATGTATGCTTGCATGAGTTAGAGCGCTTTTGTTAGAACTAAAAAAGAGGCAACACACACCAACCCAAAATCATGAGTATTTCATATAGGTGAAAAACATAAAATTAAACTCACAATGGCAGCCAAATTACCATGTATATTTTTATTTAAAAAATTCATGTTCATTTGTCCACAAATAGGTTGAATAAACTAGCCAAAAAGGGTGAAAATTGACAATCACAAAAATGAAAATTTTTATACCGAAATGTTCAGTATAGTAAAATACAAGTATTTACTAAGCATGTTCATTTTTATTAAGTCATCTATGCATACATATTTGATACATTACGTTTAAACCCATACTACATGAAATCTAACATTCTAACGGTCAAAACTTGAAAAGAAAGGATGTAAACATTATCGAAGTTGTGCAGAATGATTGTACGGTGATGGATTTTGCTAAAGGTAACCCGAATTAAGTAGCTCTGAGCTAGAAGGATCAAATTTTTTAGAGGCTTTCAAGTTAAAAATGACTTTTGAAGGGCCAAGGGGGTTTAAAACCACCCGTAGTTTGTCGTGAGTCTACCTGCGGTAACCTAGGGTGGGTCCCACCCCCTCCGGCTCTATCAAATTTGAGTTATAGTAGGGTCCCCTCAAGTCAAAAGGTTAAATTAGAAAAAAGGTTCTACACGATTGAGCAGAAAAGGCTTGAAACCCTGAAATGGGACGTCAAACTTTGGAATTCTGAAAATCTTCTGTAAACTGTTGTTGACAACTTTAGTGTAGCATCGAAGAGGGATCCGATGATGCAAACCATTGGTGAAAGCTCCAGCATAGCATCGAAGAAGGATTCGGTGATGCAAATCGTTGGTGACAGCCCTAGCATAGCATCGGGAAGGGTCCGATGATATAAGCCGTTGAAAACTACTTCAGCAAAGATCAGAGTATCTGATATTACAAACCGTTGGTGACAGCCCCATCATAGCATCGGGAAGGGTCCGATGATATAAGTCGTTGAAAACTACTTCAGCGAAGATCAGAGTATCTGATAATGCAAACCGTTGGTGACAGCCCTAGCGTAACATCAGGAAGGGTCCGATGATATAAGCTATTAAAAATTACTTCTGCGAAGATCAGAGTATCTGATATAGCAAATCGTTCGTGACAGCCCCAGCGTAGCATCAGGAAGGGTCTAGTGATATAAGACATTGAAAACTACTTCAGCGAAGATCAAAGTATCTGATATTGCAAACCGTTGGCATCAACCCAACGTAGCATCTAGAAAGTTTGGTGATGATTAACCTTCGTAAACTACCATTTCAGTAGACATCGAGAAAGTTTGGTGATGATATGTCGTTGCAAACTACTGTTCGAGTAGGCATCAAGAAAGTTCGGTGATGATCAACCTTTGGAAACTACCGTTCGAGTAGGTATCGGGAGGATTGTGATATAATTGATCATGAAATGCTCTACCCCCAGTAGAAACACTGGCATTAACTGGATAGAAATACAAAGCGTTGATGACAATCCCAGCGTAGCGTCAGAAAGGATTCGGTGAGACAAACCGGTGCAAACTATCATCGGGATAAGCATCGGGAATCCCCAATGAGGTTACTCGTAAAAGAGGAATATCCCCAGCGAAAGTAAAACAAAAATGTGTATCTGGAAAAGAAAGCGTTGGTAATAAATCCAATGTAAACTTCGGGAAGGTCCGATGGTATCAGCCATGAAATTCATCCCTAGCAGAGAGTAGGGAATGGTCATTGATATAACCTGTGGCAGCTAACCCCACAGAGGCATATAACATTCATAGCATATTATACCACACATTGCATTACATTTTCATTTGTCATATTTCCAGTGTCTAGCAATCTTTATCATGTTCATCCCATTGCATTGCATAAACATGATAAAGAGGGGCACTTCTAGACACTAGAAATTTTGCATTGCTGTTACTAACCATACAGGAGGGCAAAACTATCTTTTATCTTCCAGAGACAACCCTAGAAGTCTACATCATCAAACCAGACCCCCGGAGATGGCCCCAGGAAATCATCAAACACCCCCGGAGACATCCCCAAGAAAACATCAAATCAACCTCAGAGACAACCTTGAGGACAGATAAAAGTCAACATCAGTCAAACCCCATAGATAACCCTGAGGGAAGATAGCTGCAGCTGCGTCAAGCCTGAAAACTAACCCAAAATGGTAAAAGGGTAATTTTTTGATTTAACATCAATACAGATCAAACTACTATGAATAATGTCATATAGAACCATCACAGCAATCCCGAGTGAAAACTGCACCAGACAGCTCAACGGACTAACTGCAAAGACTTAAAGATCTGGTTAAGGACCCATCTTCCAGAATTTGGAAAAGTTCAAGCCCCATGTCATTGTGTAACTCTCGGATAAAGCTTTCCGAAAAGGTATGGAACGCCTCCATTGGATTCCAGGATTGAAAGTTATGAAGGTTTAAGCAGATGCACAGTAGTCGAAGTCACACTTTTGAGACAAATAGGGCCCACCAAAGCTCAAATTAGCAGACTCTACATATGGATGCCACATGTAGACCCATAGCTGATCAGGTCTATAAATAGAGCCTCCCCCCTTTGCTTCTAGAGAGAGAATAGAGAAGGAAAGGGCTTAGGAGAAAGAGAAAGAGGCTAAGAGAGCTAAACTGTAAGACCCTGAATTTTATGAAATAAAAGTATTCAATTTTCCTATTTAGTAAATGGTTAAATTGATAAAAAGTAAAGTTAAGGCTGATATATGAAAATTTTTTCAAAATAAGCAAGTGGCTATAAAATACTTATTGTTGTCGGGGAATATTCGTTTGGTCGTGGAATATTCTTGCTATTGAAGAATATTCGTACGACGGTACAGCCATTTGTGGGCCCCATAATAGAATAAATGTCGGATGAAGAAAATGATAAATTTTAGTTTTTATAAATAATCTACAGTAGTTGTTACCAATTAACATCGTTGATTACTCGGTGGTTAAAATACACGAATACGTGTAGTGTATGCACAAAGAAAGACACCAGATTGCACAAAGATTTTTGAATTATTGATTCTTACGTTAGAATACACTACTCAATAATTGTTACAGTAATTATTGTTCAATATTTTATTTTATTGATTCAATAATTGCTGCGTTGATATTTTATATTATTGTTGTTTCAATAATTATCACGGTATAGTATTTTCCCATTATCAAATCAATAATTCATATTATTTGAATAATATTATTAGATAGCATTATTGGCAATGTCTAGAAATTTTTGTCAAGGAGAGGTTTGGTCACCTAATTGCGCGCCAGTAAGGAGAAATCCTTATCGGAAAGCCCCCCTTTCCTGGGAACAGCCTGGTTGTCATTATTGTGATTCTATAATATTATTTGTGAATAATTAATTATTGATTTATATGATAAGGAAATATTTATTTTTATGTGGATATAAATGAAGGAATTAATACTCAGGTGTTTTATTAGTATTTTTTCGAAATAAAGAACGAAATTTGGAAATTTTTAAAAAATTAGTTTATTACTTAATTTTGTAAAATCCATAACTCTTTGTGTATAATGAGTTAGGAGATGAGCCATATATCAAAAGAAAGCCCTAGAAGTAAGCTAACCGTAGAAATTGGAATCACCCAAAAATACATTGTGGATTTTTCGTAGTGACTGTTTGAATGAAACTGGTCCAAAGGACTCATAATCCAAAAAATCAATGTTCTTGAGATATATTGCGTGAGTTATAATTTTTAATCCGACCGTTGGATTGCTGTGATTTTTGAATATGTTATACATATATGAGTTGAGTATATGTCCACAAATTTTAAACCGTTAAAAATTAACGTATGATTTGTTATGAATTTTAAGAGGTGACTGATTCTGAAATTATGTTTATAAATGATTTTTGGTGGTAAATTCTAGAATGAGTGGACCCCACCTTTGGTTGGTGAAGAAATGTGCTCAAATTTTATTTCAAAAGTGGTGGGTGGGAATAGTAGCAGGTAAAGCCATCGTGTAAAGAAAAGTCAAGTCTGCTTTGGCGTTCTAGCATTTTCCTATAAATAGGGTGCTGAGTTAGAATTAAAAATCACACCAGAAACATAAGTTTTCTCTCCCTATATTATCGAGCGTATTTTGTGAGTATTTTGATACTTTGAGAGTTGATAATCAGTGAAAGTTTCCTTCAGCGTCATATCCGATATTCCAGTCAGAAGTACTGCTCTTTTGAGGTAAAGGATATTGTCATTATTATTGTACGGGATTGTAAGGGGTTGTAAGGAATATTATTTTCTTCGTAAATGATATTATTTTCTTCAATATCATTATGTTGAAATATTGATATGAATTTTATTGTGGAATTTCTACCTTTTTGTGTCGGGATTACTATTCACGTATACGGTATTATTCACGTATACGGCACTATTCATGTATATGGCACTATTTACGTATACGATATTATTTACGTATACGGTACTATTTATGAATGTGAGTTACTATTCACGAGTTACTATTCATGAGTTACTATTCATGAGTTACTATTCACGAGTTACTATTCACGATAAAGTTGGTTTCTTTTTCTAACCAAATTGTCGTTGATTTATGAATCTTACTCTTGAAATAAAATCCATGTTTTGATTATATTGTTTTTATTATCAGATATAACATTTTTATAATTCTGGTGATGAAATTTCTTTTTGACTTGAGTGTAAAGATGGGTAGATTATTGGTATGATCGTGACTATGGGTTCTCTTTGGCAAGTAGTGCAAAGATGAATTGTTGACTGGTATGATCATGACCATTGCATTTATAATTGAATATCTTTAGCTTAAGTGCAAAGGTGAATTGATCAACATGGTTATAATTATTGTTTATATAAATTCTGAAATGATTATATATTTCTTTGAGATATTAATATCTTTGGCCTGTAGTGCAAAGATGACCTATTGTTGAATATCTTTTGGCCCAGAGTGCAAAAAGATGAATTGTTAATGAATATCTTTGGCTCGTAGAAAAAAAGATGAATTTATTAGTATGATTATGAACAGGAACTCTGATTTGGTATAACCATGATCTTTGATGTTTCAGGTAAAGACGGGTGATGAAAATTATCTTCGTCTTGGATGAGAAGAGGAATTTAGAACTATAATTATGATTATGAGTTATTCACATGACTGTGGACAAGAACTGTTGATTGATGTTACAGGGTTAAAACATTGTTGGTGGACTTTTAACATGGAGAAGATAATAGACTTTATGGTCTATTTGACTCTTCTAATGGATTGCTCGTTCTGCTGCAACTATGGTTGAAAAGTTTATCATCTACCATATGTTCTAAATCTCTGATTTATTACTGACGAAGGCTATTGATAATTTAGTTATCTTTAGTCATGATATTATTTACTGGGCTATTTGTGCTCACCCTTTTGCTTCATAATTCCTTTCGTGTAACAAGAGTGTATTTGGGTCGAGCTGGGTAACAGGAAATAGAGCGGTGGTCTATAGTATCGTTGAGGTTCTCCTAAATAGTATGGAAATAATTTTATTGAGAACTTTAGATAAGTGTGTCATATTGTATACGTCATTTGATATTTAATTTTGGTGAACCGAATAGGGTGAGGTGAACCCAACTTTGGAAGGGTGTTTTGCCACTATCATACAAGATGTCTAATGACCTACTAGTTATCATAAGACATGGTTGTGCACATCCACTTGCTGATTATATCTACGAGCACTACCTATATAATCTTGGAGTTTAGTTGAGATATAATTCTCAATTGGAGACAATTGAGATAATTATATGTCAAGAGAAGACTCACCATTGGAAAGAACATGATAGCAATCTTCTCGTTTTTCTTTGGGGTCTATTGGGTCAACCAAGGATAATTCTCCAATCATGATATCTATTATAACTTAGATGCATGGTCTCCCATGTACGAAGGTTTTCTTGAGCATTTTCCAAAGATTTTAATTTCTAAAACAGTTATTGACTGTACCTTTATGTAATGTATCAATGTGAGGTGCTGACACAAGTTGGTGTCCAAAGTCACAGTTGGTATTTAAACTCACAGTATATGTGTTGTCGTATTTTGTGCGACAATTGTAATAATGAAGTTGTAGTTATTTTCCGTACCATGTATTTGGCGACTCAGAATGGGTTGGATGGATTGGACCTATTTTTGGGGCGTCATATAAACTAAGCTTCTATCTTACTCCAATTTCTGTAAAACTTCTTTGTAAACACTCAAATATATATACTACAATATATCAAATTTTAACCAGTGGGAAATGAATTTTGAGGTGCCAGAAGCCGTTCGATAGTCATTATTGCGTAATACTATAAGATTTCGCCAGATCTACTTCTTTCGCTTACTCTAATACGTATATAAGTGCTATATATATATATATAGTTAGTAACTTATATTCGTCAGATCTTACTTTTTAACCGTTCATTTCTTGTAAATAGTCAAAATTTAAGCTTTATTAACTAGATCTGTACTGGATCCAGCCAGATCTAGTTTTCAACCGGTTTAAAAGTTATAAAACTTGAACCTGAAAGCTAGAATGGCTAAGATCTGTACATATCTAGTTTTGTAAGTATTTAGCAACCATGTGACCCTATATTTGTATCTAGAGGAAACTGGAAGCTTTGAACTACTCGTTAATGAGGATTTAACTAATGAATCCTTCATCCAACGATGTCTAGTATAAATATATGTTTTATTTCTGTATATTCGTTATGTAGGCTATTTATGTGATATCCTGTGGGCCTAGGAGCTACAGGATCTATAATTTAATCAATAAATCTAGATCCGGTTCCCATGATGGACCTTTTCGATTGTACAGCCAGCTTGGAAAGTTTTGTATTTGTAAATCCAGGTCCTTAAAATGGTTATACGGGTTTAAGGCCCCAAAATAGTGAAAACTGTGATTGTGGTGTTCGGGCTTACTTCGATGACTCCCATGCCCATAAGAAGTCCGACACTTATATATATATATATATATATATATATATATATATATATATATATATGGAGAGAGAGAGAGCAAGGATCAAGAGCAATCCCCTTATCTAATATTTCTCCTTAAATAGCAGTCATTTATTAAAACGACGTCGTTTTGGAGGTTTTTAAAAGAGAGTGGTCCCACTTGATTTCCTTTTATTTACAAAAATGCCAATCTCGGCCCCACTTATTTTTTAAAAGAACCTCCAAAACGACGTTGTTTTAATAAAGTAGTGTTATTTAAATAGAATGCTAGATAAGGGGAATGCTATTGATTCTTGATATATATATATATATATATATATATATCCGATCCGTCTCTTTCTCTCAGCAACGCTTCTCTCTCTCTCTTACTACGAAGAAGCACAGAAGAAGAATAGAAGAGCAAACTCCGACCAAATCGACACGGATCCGGCGATTTCTAACGAGCCAAATCTCTGGTAAAGCTCCATTACTATATTAATTTTGTAATTTTTGTTTCTATCGTAAAAAAAGATTAGATTTTGGAGGATTGTAATTGTTTAGTTTCGAATTGGGTGTTTTGATTTTGTCAGAATTTTGAAGAGGTTTGTAGATACTTGTTATTATTTCTTCAAATTTTAAATCCAAAGTGATGTTCAAAATTAATCCAAAGTGATGTTCAGAATTAATGAATCATCTACAATCTTAATATAAATTAGTGAATGCTGATTAAAAAAATACTATATTAATCCCTTGGCATATGCTTAACAGCTACTATTTAATTTGAGAGTTGATCCTAAAGTTCACGCAATAATTGGGGTAAAATAACAAAGAACATGATACAAAATACATGCAAAATTATTTCATATTTGTAAATGTCTCTCTTCTGTTTAGGTCAAACTTACTGTACATTTCTCCAAGTCTAATTAATTATTTGAAACTCGAACTAGATGCAGAAAATCTTTGACAATCAAAAAATAGGTAAAAATCAGACTGATGAACCCATTTATTTATTTATTTAGTTTTAAATCCCTTTTTCTTCATATGAGAGTACTAATTTCACAACTGATGATGATCTTCTAGTGATAAAAACCCATTAGCAATGCATGTTCCATAAATGTCATAAATTGGTTTATGGTGCTTACCCAAATGCTTTGTGATTCCAAGTAAATTTGTATTTTGGTTGACAAGTAATTTTATATAGGCTACTATTTTGTATAATGTTGTTTTTTTAACTGTAGAGATGGATGCTAATTTAGAATCAATTGGTTTATGGTGCTTGCCCAAATGCTCCAATACTCTGTTTTCTACCTTTCTATTTTATAAACTTTAAATGCTTAACATAGCCTCATGGAATGGATAACTGAGAAATGTATATTTGCAACATGTGTTGTAAAGACAATCTTAACAAATCTGCAGATCGAAATTGAGTAATATAAAAATGTTACGTACTCTATCTTACCCTCACCTAGAAGCTGCATAGTAAACACTTGTTGAAGAAGTCCAGATGCAGTTCCTGTTCTTTAGCAAAAGTAGTTCCTATTTACCTAGTCTTTTCTTATTTGTTCCTATTTTTTAGCTACTACATTGTTTACTGCGCTTTCCATAATTTTCTCTATTTTAGTTGCTGCACGTTGTGCACCCATGTGTTGTCTTGGCTATAAATACAGCCACATGAAACCCAAAAAAGTACACAAGGAAATTAATTATTGTTCTCTTTCTCTTTCTTTCTTTGTCTCTGTCTCATTCTTTCTCTCTCCAAATTCAACATATCATCTTGGTATCAGAGCTGGGTTTTTTTTTCATGGATACTCGTGGAAAAATAAACGTTGAATTCTGTAATGAAGTGAATAAAGCATTAACACGTCATGAGTCAAACTTCGATCAAGTGAATACAACTCTGCATATCTTGACATAAATACAAGCCCCGCACTCCACCGAAGCTCCCACTTTGGTCCACCAGAGGTAATCCCCTTGTTCGGGAGGAACCTCTCACCATCCACACATCACACAATCTGCAGATTAGCCGAACCATGCACCACCATCATCTTCACTCAAGTCAGTAGTTTAGAAGTTCAATGGGGAAGATCCAATGGGATGGATCTACAAGGTCGAGCAAAGATGCTTCAAATACCAAGGCATTGAGCCGATCAACGGAATAACTCGCTTCTTTTCACTTGGAGGGCATCGCACTACAGTGGCATCGTTGGCAAATGAAATATCGGGGACCACTTACCTGGGAAGAACTCACCAAGGCAGTCTTACTTCGCTTTGGTGCTACCGAATTCAAAGACCCATCGGAAGCTTTGTCACGTTTGAAGCAAACTACAACAGTTATTGTTTATCAAGAGGCTTTTGAACGACTCTCGCATCAAGTAGATAAAATACCAAAAACCTTTTTGATCGAGTGTTTCATTGCAGGCTTACGGGATGATATCCACCTGGATGTCAAGATCAAGCAACCTAAAACCTTGGCAGACACCATTGGAGTTACCCGATTGGTGGAGGAGCGAAACTAGCTCCAATGACGGCCTTCCCTCATCAACAGAATGCAGCCATGGGCCCTATCGCTCCTAGCCAATAATCCATCCACCAGAATTCTAGGTCCAGCACCTAGCCAACGCTCGCGGATGGGGGCCAACACACCACCTTCTCCTTTCCGACGAATCACCAACCAGGAAGCGCGGGAACGCTGAGAGAAAGGCTTGTGCTATTACTATGATGAAAAATACTCATTGGGCTATCGGTGCGAACGTCCCTAATTATTTATGATTGAAGATGCACCAAAGATGGAGGAAGGAAACAGAGAGGAACCACCTAAAGAAGTAAAAACTCGGGAACTTCTACCCGAAATCTCTTTTCATGCAATTGTTGGCGCTGAACATACCCAAACCCTCCGATTTTTGGGTAAATTGAAGAAAAAAAGCTTAATGGTACTGATCGACGGGGGTAGTACCCACAACTTCATTGATCAAAACACTGCATCTCAATTCGGCCTGCAGATTGTCCGGGATAAGAAGATACAAGTAGTGGTTGGAAACAGGGAACGGATCGAATACACAGGCCAATGTCAAGGGCTCACGTTCATTATCCAAGGTATACCTATCACTGCTGACTATTATGTTCTTCCTGTGGTAGCTTGTCAAGTAGTTTTTGGCATACAATGGCTGGCGACACTTGGATCTATCGAAATGGATTATAAGCACCTCACTATGTCCTTCCGTGTGAAGGGAACCACTCATACCCTTCATGGACTTGACAGCACAGCAAAGGTTACCAATATCGAGGTTCTAAATGATAAAGATTATGCAGGACTGCAAGGAACGGGGTTCTTCCTTCAGATAATTCCAGTCGAACCCAAGTCCCCAGTTCAACCTCACCCATCGAAGATCAATAACCTTCTAGAGGAATTCTCTAAGGTCTTTGATACTCCCATAGCCATTCCTCTAAAACAATTACACGATCACCGAATTCAGCTCTAACCAGATACAAAACCAGTAAGCGTGCAACCCTATCAATAACCGTACTACCAAAAATCTGAAATTAAGAAGATGGTCAAGGAGCTCTGATAAGTGGATTTATATCCATGAATTGTTGTCCATTTCAAGTTTAATCGTTGTTACTTTCTTATTTTCATGTTCGTTTTTACTCGTTTTGTGTTCTTTTTTGTGTAGGGTGGTTGTTGTGGCAAGTAGTGAAGAATTGACGTCATTTGGAACATTTATGGAAGCAAACATGAAGCTAGCATCATAGTTTAGCAGAAGATACCCCCGCCGGGGCGGGCCCTTTTTGCCTATACACCCCCGCCGGGGCGGGGGGTCTTCAACATTGGTTAACAAAATGGATGCCCGCCAGGGCGGGCCTGATTTAGGAATGTACCCTCGCCGAGGCGGGGGGTCTCGACTACTGAATTCTCCTATCTTGCTTTGAACTCTGCTGGGACTTGATTATTAGCAATTGTAATGTGCTTGGACTCTAAGAAGCTGAGGATTTCGACTAAGACTGGTGTGTTGGGATATCTATTGGATAATTTAACAAGGAATTAAACACACAATGCATATTACAGAGATCAATTCCAAATTTTTCATAGCAAGCTTTGGAGGGAGATTTTAAAGAGATTTTCGTGACGATTACAGATTTAGGCTACGTGAAGGGTGTTTTTCACTATTCTTCTTTTTAGTCTTTTATTTGTAATTGAAAGGATGTTATCTTTAAATTATTCAGTTATTATTTCATTTATGATGAACTAATTCACTTTTTAGGCTTATGATGGATCCTTAAGTGAAACGATTATTTTGTAAACTTTGATTTCCAGTTCAATAAGCTATTTTCCAGTTTATCTATATTAATTTGAGCTTGAATTTGTGAATTGCCTGATCAACAATTCTTTGTGGATTGTTATGGAATCGAGAGAGGATATACGAATCTAGACTTAGTTAATATAGCATGTGTTCATGAATTTTGTGAATAACAGAATCTTGATGAATGTTAAGGTAAAGATATGCTTGACATTGCATGTAATCGGATAGAGAACTTAATCTTAAACCTTCTTTAATTATAATTCACATAGAGATATAGTGAGTTAGTTGATTAAGGTGTTTAACTTGTTTCTATCTAATTTGTGGATTTAAGTTAATAAGGTATTAGTGCATCGAGAGGTGGCTAGTACTACATTCGTGTTCTTGATTAATAAACTGGGATAGTGAATTGAATTGGAATAAAGGTGTAAAAATCAGAGTGAAGCTTAGGGTGAAATCATAAGTCTAATTCTCCATTAATTGTTTGAAATTTCAGATTTTGATATTTGTGATTGTTTTGTGATAGTATATTTATTTATTAATTTAGTTTTTATAATTTTAATCATTAAATTGGATAGTTTCATAAAATTAGGATTAATAGGAAATTGATAATTGTAAGGTTAAATTTCTTACTAATTTGTCTCTGTGGGAACGATACTCTACTCATTACTATATTACTTGTTGACCACGTATACTTGCGTGTTGTGCGTATATAGATTTTACCAAACAAGTTTTTGGCACTGTTATTGGGGATAAATTTAGTATATATCTTAATATTTTTACAATATCAGTTTAATTAGTCCAGTTTTACCTAAACATTTTAATTTTTGTTTTGTTCCTCTTATTTCAGGTTTTTGAAGTGGTTTATGCAAACTCGGTCCAAAAATCCAGACTTGCTGCCTTTTGAGGATGACATTGAGAAAAGGTTCCAGAGGTTAAGTAAGTGGATCAAGGAAACGAGGCAAGACTTTGAAAATTCTGAGAAAGAAGAGGCAATGGTAGCTGAAGATCAAAAAGCGTTGAGGGACTTCGCCACACCCAAGGTGACTGAACTGCAGTCGAGCTCACTAGGCCTGCAATTGTTGTAAATACATTCAAAATCAAGCATTGGACGATTCAGATGATCCAGAATTCAGTTCAATTTGGGGGATTGGCAAATGACGATCGAAACGAACATCTAGTCAACTTTCTTGAAATTTGTGACACCTTCAGGTATAATGGGTAAACGATGCAGCAAATTTATTTAAGTTGACTGAGGAACCTGAGCCCACCATGGTCAACATAGTCAAGGAGTTCTATGCGAACGCCGAGGACAAAGCCCCCTACAATGCTTATGTACGGGGTCGCTTAGTCCCGTTCAGTGCCGATGCCATCAACACCTTTTATCAATTGTGTGTGCCTCGACAATGCCAATATGCCCACCTACGTGATTTTGATCCGGACTATGAGGCAATACTCAAGGAAATGACTAAACCGGGAACAACATGGATCAAAGGTCAAAAGGGAGGTACAGTTTTTCATAGCAAAGATCTCAGTCGGTATTGTAAAATTTGGTATGCTTTCTTATGTGCTAAATTGTATCCGTCCCAACACAAATCGGACGTGACCAAGGAGAAGGCATTACTGCTGTACGCGATTGTGCAAGACTTCATCATTGATGTCGGGGCCATAATATGTTTTTCCATCTGCTGGTGATTACGAGGAAACTTTTCAGGCGGCTTGCCACACTCATCACTCATATGTGGGTTGTGTCGCCAAGCGGGTGTGAGAAGGTCTAACGATGAACCCACACAGATGCCATTTCAGTTACTAGATTCTAGAATAATAGCGCAGTATTCGGTGTGGGCCGGAGGTGATTCCCATCCTAGAGGTATGGGGTTTATTTTTCCATCAGCTTTGGAGGACGAAGTTGATGCGGCAGACACCTTAGAGGATGAGGATGAGGCTATGGGAGATCAAGGAACCGAGCAGGTACCGCAGTCTGAGGCACTATCCAGTCCTCAGTTTCTTGACTTTCAACGTCAAATAGATGCGCACAACAAAGCAGCACGTCGGGAGATGCGGCGACTCGCATTGAGGCAAGACCACATATTTGATGTTATAAACGCGTCTTTCGCTTCACTCAACACGACACTTCAGAGCTTCAATCCAGCTGCGCAATTTCCATACCACTAGCCCATGCCAATGCTAAGGTTTCTGCCAAGTGATTCAAAGGAAGAAGATCAACCACCACCTCCCCAGACTTAGGCGATTGCAGGGAAGTCCTCACACACTTAATTGCGATTATTCATCCAATGAGGGAATTGTATTACTTAAGTTTGGGGGATTTAAATTCTTGTTTGTATGCATAAAGTCATTAGTTAGGCTTACATTTGTCATTGCATTCTAGTTTTGCATATTAGTTTTGGAATTATGATTTTAAATTCATATAGTCACATAGTAGTTTAGGTCACTTTTTTTTGTTTTTGTTATTGCATTACGTCATGTTATGTTTGATTTTCTATCTAAAAAAAATAAGAAAAATGAAAAAAAGAAAAAAAATATTTAGTTAAATATTGTGTTTGCATATGTCTAGCAGTGTTGTAGTTCATGTTATTTTGGGCCAATGATGAGATTGAGAATAAGTTAACCAATACAACATTGATTGTTAGAACTGTGATATAATTTCTGTTATGAATCGAATCTTGTGCTTATTTGAAAATGGTATAAAAAGGGAAGCACGCAACAACATTTGTGTTGACTGGTTAGTTCAAAGTGATACATAAAGATTTTCTAAAGGATAATGCTAGGGTGAATGAGAAAACGATAGGATAGGCAGTGAAAACAACGAATTAGGTAAGAACTTAAGTTTGGGGAAGAAAGGTAGGGTATATAAGCTTCAGGAAATAAAAAATAGAGAAAATAATATCTAGTTGAGTCTTGTGGTGGGTTGAGGAAATTACACTCCCCATAAACACGAGAGTGAGATGGAGCGTAAAACGCACTCACCAACCATCTATCTATGAAAGAAAAAAAAGTATGAAGAAGATGGAAAATAAGAGTAAAGGGCCCCCGTCAGTGAGAAAAAAGAAAAAAAAAGAAAAGTAAGCATGAATATCCTATTTGATCCCTTAATCTTGGTAAATGTCTGAATTCAAGTAGAACTTGTCTATTTTTGAAATTTGTAAGTTTGCGCTGTATGATTCCTTCTAAGAAATCGATTATGTATTGAATTTGAGTCTGTATCAGTTATCATGGATGTTGAACACACACGCACACTATACCAGTTATAATGGTTTAAGATTTGAGAACTAATAAGGCATTATTGATTGGTTTTGGTGGTTAATATTGTAGAGTTTGCTTGTTTTCTTTGAGGCCAGTGTGATAATTTTGATTCTGTGATATTGTTGGATTTGAAAGCATATAGATTAGAGTTGTTACATTTCATTGCATTGCATAGTATGTAGTTTGTTTTATGCTCGAGGACTAGCACGGTTTAAGTTTGGGGGATTTTGATAAGTGGATTTTATATCCACGAATCGTTGTCCATTTCAAGTTTAATCGTTGTTACTTTCTTGTTTTCATGTTCATTTTTACTCATTTTGTGTTCTTTTATGTGTAGGTTGGTTGTTGTGGCAAGTAGTGAAGAATTGACGTCATTTGGAACATTTATGGAAGCAAACATGAAGCTATGACATAGTTTAAGAAGGTTACCGACGGGGTGGGCCCTTTTGTTTATACACCCGTGTAAATGGGTCTTCAACATTGGTTAACATAATGGATGCCCGCCGGGACGGGCCTGATTTAGGCATGTACCCCCGCCGGGGCAGGGGGTCTTGTCTGCTGGACTCTCCTATCTTGCTTTAAACTCTGTTGGGGCTTGATTATTAGCAATTGTAATGTGCATGGACTCTAAGAAGCTGAGGATTTCGACTAAAACTGGTGTGTTGGGATATCTATTGGATAATTAACAAGGAATTAAACACACAAGGCATATTACAGATATTAATTCCAGATCTTTCATAGCAAGCTTTGGAGGGAGATTTTAAAGAGATTTTCGTGACGATTATAGATTTAGGCTATGTGAAAGGTGTTTTTCACTATTCTTCTTCTTAGTCTTTTATTTGTAATTGAAAGGATGTTATCTTTGAATTATTCAGTTATTATTTCATTTATGATGAACTAATTCACTTTTTAGGCTTATAATGGATCCTTAAGTGAAACGATGATTTTGTAAACTTTGATTTCCAGTTCAATAAGCTATTTTTCAGTTTATCTATATTAATTTGAGCTTGAATTTGTGAATTGCCTTCTTTGTAGATTTGTATGGAATCGAGAGAGGATATACGAATCTAGACTTAGTTAATATACCATGTGTTCATGAATTTTGTGAATAGCATAATCTTGATGAATGTTAAGTTAGAGATATGCTTGACATCACATGTAATCGGATAGAGAACTTAATCTTAAACCTTCTTTAATTATAATTCACATAGAGATATAGTGAGTTAGTTGATTAAGGTGTTTAACTTGTTTCTATCTAATTTGTGGATTTAAGTTAATAAGGTATTAGTGCATTGAGAGGTGGCTAGTACTACATTCGTGTTCTTGATTAATAAACTGGGATAGTGAATTGAATTGGAATAAAGGTGTAGAAATCAGAGTGAAGCTTAGGGAGAAATCATAAGTCTAATTCTCCATTAATTGTTTAAAATTTCAGATTTTGATATTTTTGATTGTTTTGTGATAGTATATTTATTTATTAATTTAGTTTTTATAATTTTAATCATTAAATTGGATAGTTTCATAAAATTAGGATTAATAGGAAATTGATAATTATAAGGTTAAATTTCTTACTAATTTATCTCTGTGGGAATGATACTCTACTCATTACTATATTACTTGTTGACCACGTATACTTGCGTATTGTACGTATATAGATTTTACCCAACAAGCTCCTACAGACAGGATTCATACGTCCCAGTGACAGTCCTTTTTCTTCTCCTGTTTTATTGGTAAAAAAAGTTGATGGAACTTGGAGATTTTGTGTTGACTACCGGGCTCTCAATAAGATCACGGTGAAAGATAAGTATCCCATTCCCATAATTGATGAACTACTTGACGAGCTTCATGGTGCCAAGTTTTATTCAAAATTGGACTTACGATTCGGGTACCACCAGATCCGAGTGTAGGGAGAAGATATTCATAAGACAGCATTTCGAACTCATAAGGGGCATTACGAGTTCATAGTCATGCCATTCGGACTTACCAATGCTCCAACAATTTTTTAGAGTCTCATGAACGACCTCTTCAGGCCATACCTCCGTAGGTTTATTTTGGTATTCTTTGATGACAGGTTAGTTTATTCACAATCTTGGGAAGAACACATCTCCCATTTACGAACTATTTTCATGATTTTTGCAATCTAACCAATTGTTTGCCAAGGAATCAAAATGTCATTTTGGAGTCCAACAGGTCAAATATTTAGGGTATATTATCACTAAAGGAGGAGTGTCAGTAGATCCTGACAAAGTGCAAGCGATGGTGGCTTGGTCAACCCCCACCACGACACGAGGAGTCATGCGAGGCTTCCTTGGGCTTCACGGCCACTATAGAAAATTTATTCGCCATTTTGGAAGCATCGCATCGCATTACTAACCAAGCTATTGACCAAGGACAAATTCCAATGGAGTAGTAGAAGAAGCGAAGCGGCATTCCACCAACTAAAGCATGCCCTCACCACGCCCACCTACCCCAAGACCGCTGACTTCTCTCAACAGGTTTGTGATTGAATGTGATGCGGTGGAGTTGAAATCGGAAATGTTCTCACACAACAAAACCAACCCATTGCCTATTTCGGTGAAGCTCTCAAATTATCTCCTTTGGCATCGCCCACATATGAGAAAGAGATGCTCAGAATAGTCAAGGCCATTAGAAAATGGCGCCTTATTTGCTTGGTAGGAGATTCATAGTAAAAACAGATCACCAAAGCCTTAAGTATCTCATTGAGCAACGATCACCACTCTTGTCCAGTCCTGTTGGTTACCTAAGCTGTTGGGATACGATTACATTATTGAATATAAAAAAGGGCCCAAGAACCAGGATGTCGATTCCTTATCTCGAATGGGTGAGCTCCAGTTCTTATCCATCTCCATTCCACATGCGGACTGGTGGCCGAAGCTCCAACAAGTAGTCCGTGAAGATCCCTTTTATGCAAGCCTAGTTAGCCAAGGAGATGTCCATAAATTGATTCTGCGAGATGGTGTTTGGTTCCGAAATGGCAAGGTATTCTTGAGTCCTAATTCTACTTTAATTCCTCTTATCCTCACAGATAGCCACTCTTCCCCTATAGGCAGCCATTTTGGGTTCCATAAAACCCTTCATCGTATCAACCAGAGTTTTATATGGCCTAAGATGCGGTTAGCAGTGAAGGACTTCCTAAAGACTTGTGTGGTGTGTCAGCAATACAAAATGAACTGTATGAAGCTTGTTGGACTGTTGCAACCCCTTCCCATACCTACTCAATCATGGGTAGATGTGGCTATGGATTTCATAGAAGGCCTTCCCATAGCCAATGGATACTCTGTCATCATGGTGATAGTTGACCGTCTCATGAAATATGCACATTTTGTGCCAATGAAGCATCCTTTTCATCGCCTCGGTTGCCCAAGCCTTTGTCACCAATGTGGTGCGATTACATGGTGTACCCGTCTCCATAGTAAGTGATTGTGATAAGGTTTTTACCAGCAGTTTTTGGCAAGCATTGTTTCGCCTCCAAGGAACCAAACTCTGCATGAGTTCCAGCTACCACCCTCAGACTAATGGCCAATCAGAGGTTGTCAATAGAACATTAGAGCAATATCTTCGTTGTTTCGCAGGATCCCAGCCGAAAAAGTGGGTAGAATGGATACCATGGGCAGAATTTAGCTATAACACCTCTATCCACTCTGCAACAAAGATCACTCCCTTCGAGGCTGTCTACGGCAAACAGCCGCCAAACCTATTGACATACATTTCGGGAATGGCAAGAGTACAGGTTATGGATGAATATTTCCAAGATAGGGATTGAATTCTAAGGGAACTCCGGCGCAATCTATGACTTGCTCAAGAACGAATGATGACTCAGACCAATCAGCATAGGTGTGAGGTTTCGTTTAATATAGGGGACTATATCTATCTCAAACTCCAACCTTACCTCCAGACTTCTGTTGCATTTCGTGGGTCTCTGAAGCTTTCCTCTCACTTTTATGGGCCCTACAGAGTGTTTGAGCGGGTCGGACCTATGGCCTACAAGCTAGAGTTGCCAACTGGATCATTGATCCATGACACCTTCCATGTTAGTCTCTTGCGTAAACACTTGGGTCATATTGTTCCCACTTCCCAAGTTCTTCCCAGTAGCAGATGATTCTACTATTCTCCCTCAACCAGAATCCATTTTGGCTCAGCGAGAAGTAAAAAAAGGAAAATACCAACCGAAATTCGAGGTTTTGATCAAATGGGTCGACACCCCAGTCAAGGAAGCTACCTGGGAAACTGAGTGGCGATTCCGGAGGGCTTACCCTAATTTCTATCCTCGAAGACAAGGACCATTTGAGTGGGGGGGGGGGACTGTTACGTACTCTATTTTACCCTCACCTAAAAGCTGCATAGTAAACACCTGTTGAAGAAGTCCAGATGCAGTTCCTGTTCTTTAGCAAAAGTAGTTCCTGTTTACCTAGTCTACTGCTATTTGTTCCTATTTTTTAGCTACTACATTGTTTACTGCGCTTTTCTTAATTTTCTCTATTTTAGTTGATGCACGTTGTGCACCCATGTGTTGTCTTGGCTATAAATACAGCCACATGAAACCCAATAAAGTACACAAGGAAATTAATTATTGTTCTCTTTCTTTCTTTGTCTTCGTCTCATTCTTTCTCTCTCTCCAAATTCAACATATCAAAAAAATTTAAAATATCAAAATTGTAATGCTTGTCTAAATATTAGTTTGGTTGTATCTCGTGGAATTAACTTTGTATTTTGGTTGACAAGTAATTTGATATATGCTACTACTTTGTATAGGCTAATTAAATTAAAATTATTGTTGATTGGTTTTATGATTATAAGAATCAATGTTGTTTATTTTTAACGGTAGGGATGGATGCTAATCTTGCATTCCCATAAATCCTATAGGAAAATCTTACATTCCCATGAATCCTACAAGCAGTCAGGTTGTATGGCCATATCTTCAATGAACTCAATTGCATCATCAAGCCTACCTGATCGGCCATATAAATCTACCATGGTTGTACAATGGTCTAAACAGGGTAAAATGTTGTAATCATGAG
This sequence comes from Panax ginseng, assembly GCA_020205605.1. Lineage (NCBI taxonomy): Eukaryota > Viridiplantae > Streptophyta > Magnoliopsida > Apiales > Araliaceae > Panax > Panax ginseng. The sequence goes on from CM035130.1 coordinate 77,709,893, forward strand.
TCATGATAGAGAAAACTCGTTCCCCCTCATCAACCATTTTGGCAAGACCATACGCATAAATAATACTCACAAACGTACCTCTGTTTGGTTCCAAATTTCTCTTCTCATGTGATTAAGGAGACGAAGTGCAAAGACCGAATAACCATGTAATACTGTAACCACGATGCATCGGCGTGTTCCCAATTGATAATATATTTGGTTGGCATCATATCAAATACGAATTTTGAATATATTAAATTTCTTGACTTGGCATAAATGTCTATAAAAGAGTTTACAAAGTCTGGATTATCATACAAATTGATAAGAAACATGAACGTAGTTAAAGCCTATATTATCTAACATTCAGAATCCACTTGTTTCATAAAAAGTTGGATTATCTAAGAGTACTACACTCAAAAAGCTAAACAAGTACCTTACTTTAAATCAATATAATGCCTTTCATGAAGGAAATACAATTATACAAACAATAGACCATTTAATTCAAGAAAATAAAATTTAGTTATCACTTTCAAAGCATCAAAAAACACTGTTACCACCACTAGTTATACGCCCTCAAATATTGTATTATCATTTCTCAAAGTAATTATAAGTCCACTATCAATGTGCTAATCGGCAAGCCTTTCAACAAATGTGTTGCACTTCCCACGAGTCATCTCCAAATCTTAGATACTAAACTTCAAGGCCACCTGGGTGGCAAGTACTAAATATATAAGAAATACACAAGTACTACAAGTACTAATTACAACACTATTTAACACAAGTACGAAAATAGTAGTAAACAAAAAAGTAGCAGCTAACATCCAAATTAGCAGCAGCCAACAGTAGCAAGCATCTCTGAACCTGAAAATAAAATAAAATATATGTATATTAGATCTATGGATATGTAACTCATAATATTGAATAAAAGAAATGATCAAACCTTTGGAAGTATGAATATCATCCTCTAAACTTGATAAAGTTGTTGCACCTTCACTGTCAGGAGAATCTCTACATAAAGCCAAAATAACACTCGTCATTTAAAGATTGAGATAGAAAAAAATGTTTACTATTACTTGAATATTACTTACTGATGTGCAACCATTGGACAATTCCTTTTGTCATGTAATTGTCCAACTTTGCCACAACCATGACAATGTCTAACCTTTGAGTTCTTTGCCTTCCCTAATGCCCTTTCTTTCCCTCCTTTAAGTCTTTTGCCACATCCTTTTTCCCTCACTTGATTTGGTTCATTGTAAATATGGTCTTTAGTGCAACTCATCTTCCCGAAAACTACACTTGCACCAGTTCCACATTGTGAACTTTTACCACTATCTCCAATAAGATTGATTGATTCAAGTGCACGAGCCAAAGCATCTTTATAAATATTAATTCCTTCTTGGCTTATGAGGGCTTTATCAATAACATCCGAAGAACATTGAATTAATTCACTTCGTTTGATTAGATATTCTTTGTCACTATTTATCATTATACCACTTTCATTATCGACCACTATATTGGAGTTTGCCTTCTTAGTCCACCTTTTCAAGATATATTGTTGTGGTAATTCTGCAAAATCATGCATTTTGAGCAAGTAACCAAGCACATGTCTACATGGTATCCCTATACTCTCAAACTTGTGGCAACTACATGAAGAAAAACTCAATTCTTTGTCATAAATAAGTTCTCGCACTTTACGTGTGAACACTTTTTTCCTATGAACTTGAAGCACGCATTGATTGTCATTCTCCTTGATAAGCTCAAAAAGGTAATTCAAGCATTCCCATATCTCGTCTTCAAATTTATAAAACATTTCCCGAGTATAAATATGAACCACTTAGAACAAAAAGTCATGATTCATCTTCACTTTAGGTTTCTCAATCAAATATTTATGATCGGCCAACAACTCTTCTTGACGTTGGCGTACTAGTCCCCTACTAAATTGAATCATGAAATCAACTAATGAATTATTCTTAGATACATATCTTTTGAAAAATGAGTGAGAACTTTCCGCTCGTTAGCTACTGGACATATTTGCCGAAAAAACATGATTACAATAAGCAGGCACCCATTTTGAACGAATTTCATGCATTGTTTATAACCATTTGTTGTCATGTTACCCGCTCCTCCCAACAAGCTCCGTCCATGTCAAATCAAACTCTTCTTTAGACTCTGAGTTCCAAATACAATCGGCAAATTCATTATAGTGAGCATTATACTTCACCAAGTCTAACTTTTCAGAAAATTTAGTCAATATGTGCCAACTACAGTATCTATGAAAAGTTTCTGGTAGAGTTTCTAAAATTGCTTTGGACATCGCGGGATCTTGATCAGTAATGATCATTTTAGGGGCATCACCTGGCATAGCCTCTAAAAATTGGTTGAATACCCAAACAAATGAATCCGAGGTCTCGTCACTTAAGAATGCACAAGCAAAAATTATAGTTTGACCATGTTTGTTAACTCCCATCAGTGGTGCAAAAATCAGCCCATAGCGATTGGTGTTATATGTCGTATCGAATACGACTACATCACCATAAAAACTATATGCCTTTCTCGATGTAGCATCGGCCCAAAAATAATGTGTTATCCTCTGTTCATTATCGACCTTAATTTCATAAGTGAATGATGGATTCTTACCCTTTTCTAATTTGTAAAACTCACTCAACATTTCTCCGTCATGCCCCTTCAACTCATTACGTCTATCCCTTTCATAATTATATAAATCTTTTTGTGTACACCCAACGTTTTCAAACCCTCTAGCCTGTACTCCAAGGAAATTGAATTATTGATGTGAGGGTATATTTATCATGGAAAGTTGTTGAGTTAAACACTTCTGCGCACTCGAAACACTTCGGTGAGATCTTAATAAATGCTTTTTTGATGGAGTTGCCAAAGGGTGACTATGACCCTCAATAAATTGGGTAACTACATATGCCCCAGAATTTATTTTCAACACAACTACCATTGTTTTACAACTCTCTTTTATCGATCCCCGACGTCTTTTAGTTTCAACATCCGCAATTGCTATTTTCTTTCCTTGTTTAAAACAAACATACTCTTTCCTTTTCACTTCATCACTTCCTTCGATTTTCTTAGTAGCCCAACTTCGAATACTAAATCCCGCCTCTTTAGCATATGCATTGTAGAAATCCTTAACTTCATTTATTATTTGGAATTCTTTTCCAACACTAGGTTTGAGATGGTCAGCTACTTGCGGATTATAAATAACATTTTCCCTACTTTCATCACTTCCAACTTCTTCATCATCAAAATTAGCATCTATCTCTACAGTTAAAAAAACAACATTGATTCTTATAATCATAAAACCAATCAACAATAATTTTAATTTAGCCTATACAAAGTAGTAGCATATATCAAATTACTTATCAACCAAAATACAAAGTTACTTGGAATCACAAAGCATCAGTTGTAATATTAGTACTCTCTGAATGTGGATGTATATGAAGAAAAAGGGATTTAAAACTAAATAAATGGGTTCATTAGTCTGATTTTTACCTATTTTTCGATTGTCAAAGATTTTCCCCATCTAGTCCGAGTTTCAAATAATTACTTGGACTTGGAGGAATGTACAGTAAGTTTGACCCAAATAGAAAAGAAACATTTACAAATATGAAATAATTTTATATGTATTTTGTATCCTGTTCTTTGTTATTTTACCCCAATTATTGCGTGAACTTTAGGATCAACTCTCAAATAAAATAGTAGCTGTTAAGCACATGCCAATGGATTAATAAAGTATTTTTTTTAATCAGCATTCACCAATTTATATTAAGATTGTAGATGATTCATTAATTCTAAACATCACTTTGGATTAATTCTGAACACCACTTTGGATTTAAAATTTGAAGAAATAATAACAAGTATCTACAAACCTCTTCAAAATTCTGACAAAATCAAAACACCCAATTCGGAATTAAACAATTACAATCCTCCAAAATCCAATCTTTTTTTTACGATAGAAACAAAAATTACAAAATTAATATAGTAATGGAGCTTTACCAGAGATTTTCCTCGTTAGAAATCGCCGGATCCGTGTCCATTTGGTCGGAGTTTTCCCTTCTGTTCTTCTTCTGTGCTTCTTTGTAGTAAGAGAAAGAGAAGCGTTGCTGAGAGAAAGAGACGTATCGGATCTGGGATGGGTTTTTTTTTTTACAGCTGGCCCATTTTGACTTATAGTACCTTCCGGCTTCCGTGTCTTTTTTTTAAGTTCATCATTAGTTCGCTTGATAAGGTCTGTTTGTGAGCTTTCCCGTATATATATATATATATATATATATATATATATATATATATATATTGTCAAAGATGCTTCTCATCTTGAATAAAATCAAATCAAGACGAATACATAATAAAATGAAAGTATCAAAGACCTCAATTCCTATTTGAGCATAATGGTTTGAAAACCTGTTTCGAAACATTACTTATATACACTCTGTTTAAAATTGAACTTTTCAATAAGTCAAACTCTTTGTATATAGGTGCAAAAGAGGCATAGCACTACTTTCAAATAAAACACTTTGATCACATTTATCTTCATCGCACACACATACACACACACAATCAATGCATGGAGAATGAAAAGACACAGTAACCATGTTTTACGAAAGTCGGGGGTGCCTAACATCTTCTCGCTTAAGCAAGCCCCCAAACTCTATGAATCTAGGTTTTGAAGACCAATTAAATGGAGTCACATATTGGGCCATATTGCGAAAATTTTCAAACTTCAGTTGAATTGATACAACCATTTAAACTCATATCAACTGGCAGCTCTGTCTAATTCGGTCTAATCAATTAAAATCAAACTTTTCAAATCGTGGACATTGTATGTCGGTCTCTTCCTAAAATATCACCGTTTAAAGCAAGATAAATTAAACCAAATAGAAAATATAAAGGGTAAGAACCAAACACCTTGGAATTGAGGAAAATTTCCCGGCGTCGACACCATTAATAATTCCTTATACAAAATTCTAGGTCATTACAGTTAAGGTCCGCGATAATGTGTTTTTAAGCCTTTTCTACTTTGAATTAAAACATGAGAATTAATTAAGGATATTAATTGTTCAACACAGTGCATAAAATATCTTTGCCGCATGAACCAAATTAACATAAAAATAATGAGACATAAATATAGAAGGGAGACTTGGCTAAACTTATGAATCACAATTCGTATAAATGTCTAATTATTTAAATTTAATTTTTCAACACATAAGACGTGTAATTTAGAGAATAATTTAATTAAATTACTATAACTTAAATCACTCCCACTATGAATAAGAGTATGTGTAATTATTGCACAGTAATTTAATTCTAAGCACCAACAATTTGTATCCCAAAAATATTAACAAAAAGAATTAAATAATAGACAATATTACTCAATTAATATACTAACTATGCTATAAAAAAATTAAAATGCATCCAAAAAAGTGTAAACAGTATATTAACATTACTGTTATTTTTTTGGAAATTTTCTAATAATTATGTTAATTATCACAATTAATTAACAATTGCATAAATAATTGGAAATTAACCAAAGATATCCAAATCTATTAATTTCTTCAAAAAAATTATAACAATATCTTAACATCATAAAAATGCTACTGTAATTTTTCTAGAATTTTCTGATAATTATGCTAATTATCACAATTAATTAATCATTGCATAATTAATAGGAAATTAACCAAAATTATCCAAACATATTTTCTAAAAATTTAGTGGAAAAATTAATTATATGCCATTAATTAATTTTTGTTAATTTTCCAAAATTTAACATGCATAAAAACAATTTAATAAATCATTTTCTGAAAATAAAATATAAAAATAATAAAATCTGGCGAATTAGGTCGAGATCGCGGGTCACGACCGAGTCAGTCAACGGATCAAGAGCGGGTCGGATCGAGCGAGCCAAGTCAACGGGTTAAACCATTCGGGAGCGTAAGCCACACGCTTATACCGCATAAGTAGATTCAGATATGGCGCTACAGACGCAGGAGGTGCAAATATTATTTGACGTGGGGGCTCTGCATGCTCCGCCTTTCCGCCAATTTTTCATGAACACGCTTTCTTTCTTTCTGATCGACTAAACTTCCTAAGTCCATTGGTATGCTCAACCTCCATTTTGGGAGCTTCCATGATGGAGTTGTGATGAACGTGAATACTACTAAGAGTGAGATTGCACTTCATCTTCAATCTTTAGAATTCAAAAATTTTCAGATTTACCCTTTCGCAATCCAAACTTTGGGAAGCGTCCATGTGTGACGCCCTCCAAAATAAGTATACATCACCCATTCTGAGTCGCCAAACACATGGTACAGAAAACAACTACAACTTTATTATTACAATTATTGTGCAAAATACGACAACACATACTGTGAGTTTAAATACAAATATTGTCTTCTAGACAATATCAATACTCAAATAAAGTCCTCATTACAATTATTGATGCACTATTTTTTAAAAAATAGTAGGAATGGCTAAAACAACCTGCTCAGGACCATCACTCTAAACCCCGATTTGGTTCCTCGCTTATGTTCTCGCTTCCTGAGAAGAAAAATGGAATAAAAAGGAAAAGGGTGAGCTCAACTAGCCCAGTAAAGAATATTATGACTAAGATAATATATAACAAATTATCCTTAGTCTTCAACAGGAAAAAAATCTGATAGAATATAATAGACAACAAGTTTTAGATCAACAACTGCAGCGAAAAAAATAATCCATTAGAAGAGTTAAGTAGAGAATAAAATCTACTATCATCTATGAATTTAAAAGTCCATCATCAATATTTTATCCCTGTAACATCAATCAATATACATCTTGAATCAAATATTCATCTTTGCACTACGGGCCAAAGATATTCATTTGTATCACTAGTTGCTCATGTTCATCTCAACACCTGTTCATCTTTGCACTACGGGCCAAAGATATTCATCAGGTAATCATACATCTTTGCACTACAGGCCAAAGATATTCATCAAGTATCACCATTAAGGACTGAGGATGATGAAAAATATTTTAGAGAACGAATCAAGTGAGATAAAAAGATAAAGTTTAGAGATTCGTACTTTAGATAACTCAAGTTTAAAAATACTCCATAATAAACCATAATGGAGTAAAATTCAAGAATAAAGATCAAAAACATGGATACAGTCAAAGATAGTAACCATAGTAGACATCTGGGACAAAGAAGAGAAAATTTCATTTTTCGGTGAATAGTGTCGTATTTGTAAATAGTGTCGTATACGTGAATAGTGCCATATACGTGAATTGTAACTCCAACACAAAAAGGTAAAATTTCCACCATCAAACTCATATCAATATTTCAGCATAATGATATTGAAGAAAATAATATCATTTAAGAAGAAAATAACATCCCTCACCTCAAAAGAACAATATTTCTGATCGGAATATCGGATGTAAAGCCGAAGGAAACTTGCACTGAATAGCAACTCTCAAAGTATCTAAATACTCACAAAATAAGCTCGATAATATAGAGAGAAAGAAAACTTGTTTTTGGTGTGATTTTCAATTCTAACTTAAGCGCCTATTTATAGGAAAATGCTATAACACCATAGGAGACTAAAATAATAAAATATTATTATTATTATTTTATTTTATTTTCTTACGCATGCCAAGCTAGACCAAAACTTCAACCACCACAAGTGGGGCCCACCAAAAATCAGCCACTTTTACCAACAACCAAAAGTGGGTTCCACATTCTAGAAATCTCCACCAAAATAAAACAATTTCTGAATCAGTCACCTCTTAAAATTCATAACAAATCATGCGTTAATTTTTAACGGTTCAAAATTGTGGACATATACTCAACTTATATATGTATAACATATCCAAAAATCACAACGATCCAATGGTCGGATTAAAATTTATAACTCACGCAATATAGCTTAAGAACATTGATTTTTCGGACTATGAGTCCTTTAAACCAGTTTCATTCAAACAGTCACCACGAAAACTCCACAACGAATTTTTGGGTGATTCCAATTTCTACGGTTAGCTTACTTCCAGGACTTTCTTTTGATATATGGCTCATCTCCTAACTCATTATACACAAAGAGTTATGGATTTTACAAAATCAAGTAATAAACTAATTTTTCTGAAAATCCCATATTTTGTTCTTCATTTCGACAAAATACTGATAAAATACCTCATCATTAATTCCTTCATTTATATCCATATAAAAATATATATTTCCTTATCATATAAATCCATAATTAATTATTCACAAATAATATTACTGTAATCACAATAATGACAACTGCATCTGCTCCTGTGAAAGAGGGGCTTTCCGATAAGGATTTCTCCTTAGTGGCGCGCAATTAGGTGACCAAACCTCTCCTTGATAGAACTTTCTAGACATTGCCAATAAAGCTATCTAATAATATTATTCAAATAATATAAATTATTGATCTGATAATGGAAAATATTGTGCAGTGACAATTATTGAAACAACAATAATATAAAATATCAACGCAGCAATTATAAAATATTAAACAATAATTAGTGTAACAATTATTGGGTAGTGCCTTCATACGTAAGAATCAATAATTCAAAAATATCGCATGTAATACCGCAAAAGCATTGTGTAACCACGCCAGATCATCGTATTTTAACTACTGTAATCCAACAAAGTTAACGGTAAGAATAATTACGCCGTTATTTATAAAAACTCAAACTAGTCATTTTCTTCATCCGACAGTTATTCTGTTATGGGGCCCACAAATGGTTGCGCCATCGTACGAATATTTCTCGACAACAAGAATATTCCACGACCAAACGAATATTCCCCGAAAAAAATGAATATTTTATAACCACTTGCTTATTTTGCAAAATTTGCACATTTCACCCATAACCAAAGTATTATATCAAATTAACTCCTTATTATTTCAAGATAATGAATAGAGAAAATTCAATTTTATTTATAATAAGTTGGGGTCTTAAATGTTAGAGTTTATGCCCTAGATGCCAATTATTTGATATAATTGCTTAACATTTTGATTGAATAAATGAATGATTTTATTATGGTTTTATTTACTGCGTCATATAAATGTTAACATAATAAAATTCCTTAGAATAGTGATATAAATTATATAGTTTCAAGTATGTGACTTGAACATGAGATTATGTAATTATAATTAGTATCATTGTTCTTAAATGTCCCTAGTCGAGTATTATTGTTGATGAGACAACAATGATGCATTGAGACTAGTATGTAGATTGACTGATGACCAAATCTCATTGGTCATAAATATATGAGATATTAAGTCAATGCATAGGTACATGTTAAAGAACGATGTACTGGACAGACCCACCATGAGAATTCTATATGGAGCATTATGCGAAGTGTCATTAGCAATTCTCATAGTGACAATGATGTAATGGTCCTCCGAGCTGAAATCACTATATTACTACACGGGAATTTATGTACTTTGATATCATCAAATATCACCTTTAATAGGGTGGACTATAAAGGTGATTATTGGGTACATCATAAATCGTGTGAGAAATATGAGTGATTTAGATGGAATTAAACCTTCCTATATATATTAGGGGTGATATCCATAGGCCTCTTGATTGAGTAGGACTATGAAATGCATGGCCATGCTCAAATAGTGATTTGTTTTATATAGTCTACTCATTGATCAAGAAAACTCAGATTAAATTATGAAGAGTATGACACATTCCATGACTCGAGTTTAATCTAGGATATTAAGGTTAAAAGGATTAAATTACATTGAAACATTGATCACGAAAAGGTTGTATCGAATCATCGATCTTATTATTACTTGGGTAGTTGATGCATTACTAGATGCCGCTCATCGTTTATAATTTTATAATATGATTTTAAAATTATTTCCAACGTAATAATAACCTATAGGTGGTCACACACATGTAACGTAATTTAAATTGGAATTAATTTAAATTTTAAGGATTTAAATATATTAATTTGATTAATAGTATTTAAATCACTTAATTTAAATTAAAAGGATAATTTGTATATATGTATATTAATTAAGTAAGACTTAATTAAGATATATATATATATATATATATATAAAAATTCAGATTTTATGAAATTAGGTTTTGATTAATCCTTTTTTTAACTACTATATATATGATATAGTAGCCACTTAGGGTTATATCATAACTTCATAATCCTAGCCTCTCTTTTAGAGAGACTAGAGAGAAATAGTTCTAAAATCCATTCCTTTTGGTGGCTAGTACCGCAAGTCCTTTTTGCAGAATCGTGCGACGGTTTGTGCTACGTTCGTGTGGATACCATAGAGACGTAGTTTCGTGAGGAATTACGTTAGAGATTCGAAGCGTTTCAGAAGCACTTCTTTCATATTCGGTATAATTTCTTTACACTGAATTAATTAATTTTCGCATGGATCCTGTTTAGGGTTTCAGAAATTGCTTTGATTATTTTATTTTTCCGCTGCGTTTTGTGCCGAAATCCCTACATTACAACCTCCCCTCCTTATGAAATTTCTTCCTCGAAATTGACGTAATTACCTGGTGTTTCGAAAAGGTGAGGGTACCTCGCTTTCATTTCCGATTCCAACTCCCAGGTCATTTCCTCAATAGCATGGTTCCTCCACAAAATCTTAACTTGTGGTATAACCTTTATGCGTAGGACATGCTCTTTTCTATCCAAGATCTTGACAGGTACCTCCTTGTACGTTAAATCCTCGGCTATCTCGTCTGGTTTTAACGTAATAATGTGGATTGGGTCGTCCACATATTTACGTAACATCGATACGTGAAAAACGTTATGAACACGCGACATACTTAGCGTTAAGGCGAGTCTATAAGCCATAATTCCTACTCGATCGAGGATTTCAAATAAATCAAAGGTTTGAGCTTTCTTCTCTTCATCGACTCTTACTTCTAGAATAACACCTTCTTGCACCTTTTTCTTTATATTCATCAGCTCCGGTGTGTAGCTTGAGCGGTTTTAACTTTATCAATTAAAGTCGATTCTACTTGTATATTTAACATCATAACGTGGGTCCCTAGAGTCTTTAACTCTATCTTTATCATTTGTAAATTATACAAAATAGGTCTTTGTGTTTAACAATATCGCACTCGTACTCGCGTACGATCTTTTACTCAACGCGTCAGCTACCACGTTCGCTTTTCCAAGATGGTATGGTCAGAACAGGTGCCGAAATGAGTCGTCTCTTGAGCTCTTGGAAAATCTTCTCGCATTCCTCGCTCCATACGAATTTTGTATCTTTCCGAGTCAGCTAAGTTAACAGAGTAGTGATTCGAGAAAATCCTTCCACGAATCTCCGATAATAACCAGCTAAGCCCAACAAGCTACGTACTTTGGTCACCGACTTTGGTTGCTCTCAACTATGATTCATATCCCAATCTTGGATAGCACGTCATAATGACACCTATCATTTTACCACCACACAAATATAAAGTCCCCTACGGAGAGTCTGGCTTTGGTGCATTCCACAAAGGAAGTCACCAGATAGAGGCTCGGGTACCAACTCATGTACTTGGGTTTTTAACTCCTGAAGTTCAATAGGAGCCATTCAATATGAGATTTTAGAAATAAGTTTTTTACTGAGTTCAAAGTCGATACAAAATTTAATATCACGCTCTGGGGGTAGGCCAGGAAATTCTTCAGGAAATACGTCAGGAAATTCACTAACAATAGAAATATCATTCAAATCTGACGTATTTTTGTTTAAAACCATGAAATGGGCTAAGAAAGCTTGACATCCATTTTTTAATAAACGAATGACTTTATGGGTTGATATGAAAGTGTTTGACTTCAATGGTTTGGTTGCTTGAATTCGTATAATAGGTTGGTTAGGAATATGAAAACTAATAGCCTTACGAAAATAATCAATTTTGGCATGATGAGTAGTTAACCAATCAATCCCTAAAATCACATCAAATGAAAGTATCTTTAAAGAAATAAGATCAATAGGTAATGTGATTGTGCCCACTTGGATCAAACAAGATTTATAAACAATGGATGTGATAAAAGTTTCTCCTAACGGAGTCTCCACAGATAAGTCAAACTCTAATTTCTCCAGATATAAGTTTAAACGTTGAGCATAAGTAGGAGAGATAAAAGAACGGGTAGAACCAGTATCTAATAAGCTATAGACTTCGCAAGAATTTATAATTAACTAACTCGTGATACCTTCGTTCGGGTTCCTCGCATTTTGGGCAGTCACGACAAACGCTCTTCCAGAAACCGCCGACTTTGTTTTGTCCGTATTCGCCTTTGGTGCCATCGTCCCTGCTGGACTTGATTTCCCTACAGGACAAAATTGAGCTATGTGACCGTCTTTTCCACAACTAAAACATACCTTAGAAGGCTGTGAACAGTTTAGACTTATATGTCCCTCCTCTCCGCATCTGTAACATCTAAGCAAGTCCGTTCTCCTCCCTAGAATTTATTCTTTGGTGTTGGTCTTGCTTTGGCGCCTTCCCATCATCGTTAAATCTTCTTTTCTTGAAATTTCCACTTGAATTAATTCTTCTATTATCTTGGCCATGATTACCACCGAAGTGGTTACCATTTCTGGCATGATAATTTCCTCCACGATGGTTATCATTGTTCCGATGACCGTTGCCACTGGTTCGATTATCATCGAGTTGTTGGTCGTTATTCTTCGGTTGAGATGACTCATTATCGCGCTTAAATAACTAAGCCCTATTCACAACATCTGAATATAAACAAAGTTTGTGAGAAATGAGGCATTGACGTATTTCGGGTTTCAAACCTCGTAGAAACATCCGCGTCATACGTTCCTCATTCTCTACCAAATGAGGTGCAAACCTGGATAACTCTGCGAACTTCGCCTCGTACTGGGACACCGTCATGTTGTTTTGTTCCAATCTAATAAACTCTACCTCCTTCATATGACGAATACTTTTAGGAAAGTACTTGTCATTGAATAGTTTCTAAAATCTTTCCCAAGACATGTTAAGGCATTGGTCAGTGCACGCTTCATGATTTCCACCAAGAATCGCCTCACCACCACGAAACATAAAGGTGGCGAATGGAACCTTTTGTTCTTTCGTGCATCCCAAGACATCGAATATCTTGGTAATTTGCTTGACCCATGTTTCTGCCTTAATCGGATCCGGCTTTCCCCAGAAATCTGGTGGTCCCAACTCCTTGAACTGCTTGGCTGTGACAAACCGCGCGTTGCTATCATTTCCAAGTCTCCGTCATCTAATTTTGCATGAACTGCAAAAAGCTTCTAAGCATTCCATTATTCATCGTTTGCTCCATAGTGTTGTTTACATGAGGAATATTGCCTTCTTGTTGCACGTTCTCTTGGTTGGTGATTGAAGGTTGTTCCACAGTCTCATACACTCCATTGTTAACGTTCTCAGCTGCCATTCTTCAAAACTGCCATAAAATAAGGGTTCATTTAACAAATTAACATGTCATATAATATCCCTATATTATGACCGACCAACAAATAAGCTTAGGTAGGACACACTAGCGAAGGATTTACTCGTCTCTCCCCTCCTAGTTCTATTTCCCGATTTCCGCCAGAGACCATATCCTAAGGTCTCGATACCAATCGTGGACGCCCCAAAATAGGTATACATCACCCATTTCGAAGTCGCCAAACACATGGCTGGAAAAACAACTACAACTTTATTATTACAATTGTCATGCAAAATACGACAACACATATTGTGAGTTTAAATACAAATATTATCTTCTAGACAATATCCACACTCAAATAAAGTCCTGATTACAATTATTGATGCACTATTTTACAAAAATAGGACTACTAAAACAACTCGCTTCAGGACCATCACTCTATACCCGATTGGTTCTCGCTATGTTCTAAACTCCGAGAAGAAAAATAGAATAAAAAGGAAAAGGGTGAGCTCAACTAGCCCAAAGTAAAGAATATTATGACTAAGATAATATACAACAAATTATCCTTAGTCTTCAACAGGGGAAAATCTGATAGAATATAATAGACAACGAGTTTTAGATCAACAACTGCAGCGGAAACAACAATTCATTAGAAGAGTTAAGTAGAGAATGAAATATACTATCATCTATGAATTTAAAAGTCCATCATAAATATTTTATCCCTGTAACATCAATCAATATACATCTTGAATCAAATATTCATCTTTGCACTACGGGCCAAAGATATTCATTTGTATCACTAGTTGCTCATGTTCATCTCAACACCTATTCATCTTTGCACTACAGGCCAAAGATATTCATCAGGTAATCATACATCTTTGCACTACAGGCTAAAGATATTCATCAAGTATCACCATTAAGGACTGAGGATGATGAAAAATATTTTAGAGAACGAATCCAGTGAGATAAAAGAATAAAGTTTAGAGATTCGTACTTTAGATAACTCAAGTTTAAAAAATACTCCATATAAACCATAATGGAGTAAAATTTAAGAATAAAGATAAAAAAAACATGGATATAATCAAAGATAGTAACCATAATAGATATCTGGGACAAAGAAGAGAAAATTTCATTTTTTGGTGAATAGTGTCATATTTGTGAATAGTGCCGTATACGTGAATAGTAACCCCGCCACAAAAAGGTAGAAATTGCACAATCAAACTCATATCAATATTTTGGCATAATGACATTGAAGAAAATAATATCATTTAAGAAGAAAATAACATCCCTTACTTCAAAAGAACAGTATTTCTGATCGGAATATCGGATGTAAAGCCGAAAGAAACTTGCACTGAATAGCAACTCTCAAAGTATCTAAATACTCACAAAATACGCTCGATAATATAGAGAGAAAGAAAACTTGTTTCTGGTGTAATTTTCAATTCTAACTTAAGCGTCTATTTATAGGATAACACCATAAGAGACTAAAATAATAAAATATTATTATTATTATTTTATTTTATTTTCTTACGCATGCCAAGCTAGACTAAAACTTTAGCCACCACAAGTGGGGCCCACCAAAAAGCAGCCACTTTTCCTAACAACCAAAAGTGGGTCCCACATTCTAGAAATCTCCACCAAAATAAAAAAATTCTGAATCAGTCACCTCTTAAAATTCATAACAAATCATGCGTTAATTTTTAACGGTTTAAAATTTGTGGACATATACTCAACTTATATATGTATAACATATCCAAAAATCACAACGATCTAACGGTCGAATTAAAATTTATAACTCACGCAATATAGCTTAAGAACACTGATTTTTAGGACTTTGAGTCCTTTGGACCAGTTTCATTCAAATAGTCACCAGGAAAAATCCACAAAGAATTTTTGGGTGATTCCAATTTCTACGGTTATCTTACTTCCAGGACTTTCTTTTGATATATGGCTCATCTCCTAACTCATTATACACAAAGAGTTATAGATTTTACAAAATCAAGTAATAAACTAATTTTTCTGAAAATCCCATATTTTGTTCTTCATTTCGACAAAATACTAATAAAACACCTCATCATTAATTCCTTCACTTATATCCATATAAAAATATATATTTCCTTATCATATAAATCCATAATTAATTATTCACAAATAATATTACAAAATCACAATAATGACAATCAGGTCGTTCCCAGGAAAGAGGGGGCTTTTCGATAAGGATTTCTCCTTAGTGGCGCACAATTAGGTGACCAAACCTCTCCTTGAAAGAACTTTCTAGACATTGCCAATAATGTTATCTAATAATATTATTCAAATAATATAAATTATTGATCTGATAATGAAAAATACTGTACAGTGACAATTATTGAAATAACAATAATATAAAATATCAATGCAACAATTATAAAATATTGAACAGTAATTACTGTAACAATTATTGAGTAGTGCTTTCATACGTAAGAATCAATAATTTAAAAATATTGTGCAATACCGTAGTGCATCGTGCAACCACGCCAGACATCAGTATTTTAACCACTGTGTAATCCAACAAGTGTTAATTGGTAACAATTACTGTAGATTATTTATAAAAACTCAAACTTGTCATTTTCTTCATCCGACAATTATTCATTATGGGGCCCATAAATGGTCGCTACTTGTCGCATTTAATATTCTCCACAACAACAAGAATATTCCACGACACCAAAAGAATATTCCCAGAAAAAAATGAATATTTTATAACCACTTGCTTATTTTACAAAATTTGCACATTTCACCCATAACCAAAGTATTATATCAAATTAACTCCTTATTATTTCAAGATAATGAATAGAAAAATTTTAATTTTATTTATAATAAGTTGGGGTCTTACACCATATAAGTCCGATTCAAGCGTATAATATATCGTTGGAAAGCTTACAACATATACTACGCATACATATCAAAATTATTTGAAAACTAATAATCACATGGAAAGTTATGGCTGGTCAAAGTAGGCTGTTTGCAAAATAGGGTTCCAAATTAATTTTAAATTCTATATCTAAATAAACCCAATTATGCAGATCATATACATTGTGTTTGGGCTACAACATGCTACAATATTAGCCCCTAACATTTAGTGTAATTAAGGTTGTCGTTGATGATGTTTTTCAAACTTTTAAAGAATCAATCATGGCATAATGTGTAAACATATCATACATTAGATCAATAAACCATGCTCTAATACCAATGTTGGAATTTTTTATGCATGTTATTTCATATTTACACATAACAGGAGAACCTCAGGCTTACCTCTTGCAGCGTGAACGTTTGGTTCGGAAAACCTCCTGCAATTGATTGTCCTATGCAACCTAGCGATGTCTTCGAGCTACATGCGAGAACAGAGCACAAATCCATGATTCATAGAAGTTAGGATTTGATCTGTGTTGGGAGAACTCACTGATAAAAGTTTCTAGAATTTTGGTCAACTTAATAATCGATGTATCAATCAACTGATGAGACGTGGGTATTAAAGGTCGAAGTGGTTGAACCACTTCTCTACAAATACTCCAATTCCCAGTCACATAACGTTTAAAATATAAACAGCTTACTGACTTGGTCTTTAAACGTTACTGACTTGGTCAATTGAATTACTTGATTAATAAAACAAATGGGTCGAATCCTCCATGAACACCTGATTTGGATATCCAAAATTCAACAATTATTCTCACAAAAAAACATAGAAAAAACTCCCAAGCATATCTTAGGCAACGCGTGGAATATGGGATGCTTGAGAATGTAGAGTAGCGCGTGCGTTTGGAATTGGATAAGCATTATGAAGCCAGTTGATGCAATTTATCTACTTTTCTCTTTTAATAATGCTGATAGTACTAACAGAGATTACTACTACCTGTCAAGTAGTGTCCTTTTTCAAATATATAAACACTATCCACCTATTAAACTACTGGTCAAATTTTCTCTCTCTATATGTATATGTATATGTATATATACGTCTTGACGAATCTGCCTCTTCAAATTCAAACATCCGCCATTACCAACCTCAGATCCCCAGTGTCCAAAACCCCAAATTATATCACCCCAGCACCGCCGTATCTACTCTAACACGCCGCCACCTTATTTACCGGCACACCATTCTTGTGTGTATAGCTATATATTTTATAAATCTATATACATAACATTTGTAGGTGGATCTTGAGAATCTTTGGATTTCGCTGTAAAAAAGAGATGGGCAATGCAAGCGGCAAAGAAGAGGGTCTATCCAACGGTGAATCTAGCTTCAGTGACGTCAACGCGCCGCCCGGCCGTGTGGCTTCCTCGGATTCAATGGCAAATTCCCCTCCTGAGAGCCCCCCTCGCTCTCGATCCCCACTTATCTTTGCTCCTCAGGTTACTCTCCATTCTTTTACTGTGTTTGTTTATGTTGGTGTCCAGATTATTTGGTACTTTCTTATTACCTCTGACCGGCTGTTCTTATTAGTTATAAACTTTTAGTCACTAACTATGAATGTTTTGGCTGTTTTTATTGCTCATAATTTGTTGTAAAAGGTAAGAAATCTATTCGTGAAGTTTGGGATTCTATTCTTGTAAAGGGTAAAAAAGAGGGGAGAAAATCTACCTATTTGGAATCTAGGTGTTAAAACCAAATTTTGTAAGCATGATGAAATCACCAAAGCAATAGATTAAAAAGCCCTTATAATTTCTGGAATAGTGAAGTGGTGTTGTGGGATCCAGTTACCACGAAGTTAACTTTATTGTAAGTTGGTTAATTGATCAATACAATGTTGACAGACAAAGAGAGATATCACCTCCTGGCCTGCGTGTCAACAGTGTATTGGTCAATTGACCAAAGTAATTCATGTTAATCACTCCTGTTGTTGTTGTTGTTGTGAAGTCAAACTCACGAAATACACTCATATAAACACACATTATTTTAAGAGACATAAAATATGGACACAAGAATTTTACGTGAAAACTTAATTTGAAAAAAATTACGAGAAGATATAAGAAATCCACTATAAAAATATTACGGGGAGTACAAATTGTTTATTTCTCTCTTCCTTCTCCTCGCACTCCTTATTCTCTTTTCTTTGTTGTACGTTATTGTGTTTTCCCCTCAAACCCTTGCTTATTGCTGTATTTATGGATGTCATGTCCACCCGAATCCAATTAGGAGTATGAGTCGTTTTTAGAATCATCTTATAACTACAATTAATGTCTGATCGATTCCTTCCCAAATTAGATCTCCTTATCTCTCCCAAATAAAGAAACACAATCTTACTTTAATAAAGACTTCCACTATCTCAGCAAGCTGTCAAAATAAATGTATATGGGCCAAATCCGGATCATTAAATAAATTGGGTTACAACTTGGTTAGACCTAAATAATTACATTCCAACATTGTCGCCACTCTCCTGTTATAAAGGATTTATAATAGAAGAGTAATCAACAAGTCCACCATACCCTCCGATTGTCATGTTGGTAAAACTGCTGAACCCACCATATCTACTGCCAAATGCATCACATCCACTGCCGAACATAATAACCTCCAACATTCTTGAATCTGCCGAACCCTAAAACAAGAAGAGAGATGCCTCTAAAATATCTCTGAAGATCTGTTAAAGCTTACATCCAAAAATTGAAATTTATGAATTCATTCCCATAATTTAACGACCACCTCCGAACTACCTCCCAAACATCAAATTAGAGAAAAATCCCCAACTCCCGAACTACAAGCCAAACACGCCTCTTTGAAGTGAATTACCCGAAGTTCACCGATATATAAGAACATTTCCATTTGACCATCCAACCGAGGAAGAATATCAAAACTCTTCTGATGCCGAATGTCTAGATCTGCCAGAACTACCCGAATACTTACTCCATAATCAGTTGCCCACTATCCAATGTCATCGAAAATACAAACTGAAAAATCATTAACTTCCTCCACAAAAATACAAACTGAAAAATCATTAACTTCCTCCACAATCGTTGAGCCGTCTAGATATCAAATCCAGGATGATAACAGTTGTTACCCCCCAGCTACTCCTGAACCCGATCCTCCCTTCAAATCTTTTTTGGAAAATATTCGTTCTATCACAAAGCACGCCAATGTATATCCTTCAATTGCCATTCGCAGACGACCACCCAAGACAAACCGACTCAACTCCACTACTCAAGCAACCACCCTACCAATGCCTCTTTGAACCTCACCTCTGACTCTGACTCTGACTCAGACACACCGTAACCTCCTCAATTGTGATTAAATTTTCTACCCGTTCACTGGTGTATGACAAGTCTTTTAGTGGATTGATCAAGATATCCTTCATGAGCTTTTGTGAACAACCAATGCTACTGTACCGACTGCAAAGTGCGGATTTGGTTTGCCAATTTCGAGTGAGTTTTAAGTAAACTATTTCCCGATCTCTATAGGATGCCTGCCTTTTGTCTCTCTTCACCTCATATCATCATTATTTGTCTGCCTTATTCCTTTCTGTTATGTTCGTTCTTGCCTTATCACACCGAAAGAATGATCCCGAATGCTAGGGAGGCTTTGATCCGACTTTATATCACCATCAAACCTTATATTGTCATAATAGTCGTCCCGACCCCTGTGGGAGGCATTGATCTAACTTTATACTTCATAACATTGCTCCCGAACCCCTAGGGAGGCTCTAAATTTGGTTTAGGTTCTAAAGAACCGTCCAACCTTATAACTTCGCAATATTGCTCCCGAACCCTAGGGAGGCTTTATGTAGAGATTTTGGAGAACCGTCCAACCTTATATCGCCATCCAATCTTATACTGTCATAATAGCCATCCCGACCACTGTGGGAGGCATTGATCCGTATACCACCATCCGATCTTATACCATCATCCGATCTTATACGATCATCCGACCTTATATCCCTATAATAGCCGTCCCAACCCCTTTGGGAGGTATTGTTCCGACCTTATACCACCATCTGACCTTATATCGTCATAATAGTCGTCCCGACCCCTGTGGGAGACATTGATCCGACTTTATACCACCATCAAACCTTATACCGCATAATAGTTGACCCGACCCTTGTGGGAAGCATTGATCCGACCTTATACCATCAACTTTATACCGCCATAATAGCCGTCCCGACCCCTATGAGAGGCATTGATCCGACTTTATACCACCATCCAATCTTAAACCACCATAATAGCCGTCCCGATCCCTGTGGTAGGCTTCAAATAGAGGTTCCGGAGAATCGTCCAACCTTATACCGCCATACCAATGCTCCCGATCCAATAATTGATGATATGTTGCTTCCCCATTATTCGCCATAAAGTTCCACCCATTTGAAGGATGCCTCCGGCTATACTTGTCGCATTTTATCTTCTTGGCCATCTTCATCTTGTTGAAGTTCATCTTTTGAACAAACTCCTGATATAACATCTCATCTTCCTTCTTTGATATCTCGTAATGAACCTTATCTGGGTACTATACAGCTAACAGAAAAAATGTTAACCACCATAATATTATACAAATCAAAAGTTAAATGAGTCATTTAGGGACATACAATATAATCAAAATATATATTTAATGCATGCATGGATATTATTAATTCTTAGCTACGAACTGATGCATAACATTTTGATGGTGATATTGCTGCTTCCGGAGAGCGCTTCGCAATAGACATAACATTAATAAGCTTAGAAGGCATGAGTTTTATAATATTAATCATATTACTCGTGAAGCACATTCTATATGAATTGGTATGCATAATATGTATACGTGTATACATGTAAAGTAATGATGATGCTACAATTTTAATTAGCATTAACGGATTAATAATAGAAGGCTCATGCACATATTGCATATATATAATATTTTGATTTAATAAAAGGGAGTAACTTAGCTCTAACAATGTTCTAAAAGGCGCGGCCGAGGGGGGCCTAGCGCCTAGGGGGCCTAGACGGTGCCTGGACGGAGAGGCGGGATTTTTTTATATTAAGTCAATTTTAATATTATATCTTACATTTATCCAAACAAAACAATAATATAAATCAAAACAATCTATAATAAAGATAATAAAGACATTTGCTTAAAGTTCAAACACATCCATATTGCTAATGTCAAAGGTCAAACACAAACATGCAATTGTTCAAAGTTCAAACATATTTTTAACGTATTAGTTTTATTCATAAATAAGATTGCTATTAAATAATAAAATTTAAAATTTCAAGAATTTAATTCAATATTAAAACTTAAGAAACTAAACATAATTTTAAGAATTATATTGAATTAAACTAAATATTACAAATGTATCATCATTTATATAATTTGAAGTTGGTACAAGTTCAAAAAATTACAACTATAATAAAATTATCCATTTTGACTTGATATTGTTCACTTCTTGTTGTGATTTGATATATTACAACTTGTATTATGAATATGGTAAATTATTAAAAAAATAAATATATCAAGATCAAGTAGTTATTAAAAAAAAAAACTCTCCGCCTAATTTCCTGGAGGATTTGTTTTTGCCGCCTTGGGCCTAGGTAAGGCGCCAGGGGGGCCTAGCGCCTAGGCGGGGCCTAGGAAGAGATTTTTAGAACACTGTGTGTTGGCTCACCTTGGTGAATAGGTGATTTTAATTTAACACTAAAACAAGGCCTTGGGCCTAGGTAAGGCGCCAGCGGGGCCTAGGAAGTGATTTTTAGAACATTGTGTGTTGGCTCTCCTTGGTGAATAGGTGATTTTAATTTAACACTAAAACAAGGCCTTCCTTCTAGCGCCAATAGTAATGCCAAATTTTGTACGCCTGATGAAATCACCAAAACAGCAGGCCAAAAAAGCGCTAATAATTGTCAGAATAGTGAATTGTGTTGTTTTGAAGTGAAACTCATGAAATACACTCATATAAAATACACATTATTTTAATAGATATAAAATATGGACACAAGAATTTTACGTGAAAACTCAATTGGAAAAAAACCACGGGGAGATATAAGAAATTCACTAAAAAAATAATATGGGGAGTACAAATTGTTTATCTCTCTTCTCCTCACACTCCGTATTCTCTCTCCTCTGTTGTATGTTATTGTGTTCTCTCCTCAAACCCTTGCTTATTGTTGTATTTATAGATGTCATGTCCATCCGAATTCAATTAGGAGTAGGAGTCCTTTTTAAAATCACCTTATAACTACATTTAATGACTGATCGATTCATTCCCAAATTAGATTTTCTTATCTCCCCAAATAAGGAAACACAATCTTTAATAAGGACTCTCCTACTATTTGAGCAAGTTATCAAAATAAATGTATATAGGCCAACACCAGATCCGGACCATTAAATAAATTGGCTACCGCTCGGCCAAATTCAAATAATTACATTCCAACACTAGGATTTGAGAATTCATGTAGAACTTGGTTTGCTACTCGATTGTGCTAGGCGGCTTAGGTCCGTGGAAGAGGGGCAATAGCTCCTAGGCTGTCTAGGTAGTCTCATTTATATTTTCTATTATATATATTTGTTACACTGTACAAAACATATAGTAGATGAAAGTTTTTATATTTTACATGAAAAATTACCAAAAAAAATCTTTTAAGCCTTAACAATTGAGGCAAGATGCCACCTAGGTGGCCAACTAAATCTAGACAGTCGAGGACTCGCTCTACCACCTACACCAGGATTAGTCGGACCTATGCATCGGTTTTTAGAACACTTGTTGCTACTTTTACTTAGATAGAAGTGTTAATAATCATACGTGCAGGTCGTAATGGGGATTATATTGCTAAAAGCCAATAAGACAAAAGAATAGAATAGTTTTTAATTATGTAAATTAGAAAAACTATTATGTCATAGAAGCATTAACTTCGAAAGGTAGTCATACTTTTTATTTATCAAGAGTTCTCTTAGGTTGTTATTTGCTTTGCTTCTCACGCCCCCAAATTTGGTTCTCCTTCAAACCCCTGATCTGGTGCTGACGATACAACTTCATCTATTAAATCTACCAACAATTCTATTGGTTTAACTAGTCTATTACAAACATTACATTAATTATTTACCTCCATCCCTGGATCGCAATATCTTTTCTTAATATTCACTAATATTATACTTGGTAAAGGCTCATTTAATTAAAAACCTAACATCATACTCTTTATTCGAGTATCGTAAACTTTACAATTTTCTGTTACATCTCAAAGTCATAAAAATTATAACTTATTCTAATGCATTAAATATGCAACTCTTCCAACCCTACTTCCTCTCGAGTATTCCATAACTTCAATCTAACACTAAACCCTTTTTCTCAACTTCATCACCATTTATCTATCCTAAACTTTCAATATTAGCAACCAGTCAGTTTCCAAGAAAGAGGGAACTTTTCGTTAAAATGGTGCTCAATTAGACAACCCCTTTTCTCGACAGAACTTTCTAGAAATTGTCAATATTGTTAATTTAACATAATTAAATGACTTCTATATCTATTAGCTTAAATGTAAAGTACACTATACATTTTTATAATAATTCCCAACTCTTTTAATCAAATCTCCAAAGTTATTACAACTTTAAGTTCTATTACAAATAAAGAAGACCAATTATCTACTCTTCTTTAACTTTCCTGTTCTACTGACAAACTCTTATGGTAATACTTCCTTAACTGCAAATTAAACATATTTGCAAGAATAAGCATAAGATAGCTCAACAAGTCTAACACACAACACATAAGAGAACTCACACATCTCTGATTCAAAGGGGTGAATAGCGCAATAAAAGATATCAAGAATTGTCCATAATAGTTAACTGAGGGTTGTTAAACCAAAAACTGTTCGTCAGTCATAAGACATAGAACTCTCCATTCATCAGTCATAAAGACTTAGAACTCTTTGCATTGCAGATATTATAAGTATTATAAGGGGATCAGCCTAATAATATCCTATGTTATGTATAACACCTTCTATACTGACAACTTTTGTTTTCAACAATATAAGAGTCGGTTACTTGACACATCATAAATTCCTTCATGAATAAGGGTTGTTCATTTCAGTTAATAACCAATGTTCTAAAAGGCGCTAGGCGGGAGGCGGGAGGCCGAGGGGGGCCTAGCGCCTAGGGGACCTAGGCGGAATTTTTTATTTTAAGCCAATTTTAATATTTTATCTCACATTTATCCAAACAAAACAATAATATAAAGCAAAACAATCTATAATAGAGATAATAAAATTATTTGCTTAAAAGTTCAAACACATATCCATATTGCTAATTTCAATGGTCAAACACAAACATGCAATTGTTCAAAGTTCAAACATGTATTTAACGTATTAGTTTTATTCATAAACATGATTGCTATTAAATAATAAAATTTAAAATTTCAAGAATTTAATTCAATATTAAAACTTAAGAAACTAAACATAAATTTAAGAATTATATTAAATTAAACTAAATATTACAAATGTATCATCATTTATATAATTTGAAGTTGGCACAAATTTAATTTTCTGAAAGGATTTTTTGTCATGAGGTTCAGGTGAGGCGCTGTGGGGGCTAGCTAGGCTAAAGGGACTTGAGGGGAGCCTAGCGCCTAGGTGGGTCCTAGGCGGACTTAGGCCGGAATTTTTAGAACAGTGTTAATAACCTACAGATTCTGCTCCAAAATAATTTGGTTTGACACAATAAACTCAACTCAAATAAAGAATTATAACAACTCAATATCTCATCAATAATTATTCCGAAAGGAATAGCTCAATACTCAAGTTAAGCCGAATCAAATGGCAAATAACTCTTCTCAATAAATCATTTCACAATATATAATGAACTTCATAATTCAAAGAAAGAATTAAATGAAATTCAACAATTTAAAACACATCGTTGCACTTTGTGTAAGTACATAAATCGAATGAATTAGAAAACTTGCCTGATAGTGTCTTATGTTTATACTAATTTTTTGTCTTTCGTATGGCCTCTTGAAGTTGAAAGCTTTACGATTATCTTGAATAAGCAAAACTTGATTTTCTACCTCAAATATATGTGATCTAATTATGCTCTCTCTTAGAATTGCTTTGGAATTTAATGAAGGTTATTAGCATGGCATGAGGGTCTTATTTATAGGCAACCAAGACTTAGGGTATAATGGTCATCACACCACAACCAATCAAAGTGGCCAACAAGGCCATCTAGCTTTACCTCTAACAAATGAACAACAAGGCCAAAAGCTAAGCCACTCACAAGTGACCAGCAAGGCCAATGGCCTACCAAACTTAACACTTGCAACCCAAAAGCCACATCTCATTTTTCTATGCTTGACATCACTAAAACAAATAATTAATAAGTCACGTCTCTCCTCTCATTGCTTGACAATACTAAAGCAAATAACTAATTAGCCACATCTCTCATTTCATTGCTTGACAACACAACAAGAGCTAGAAAAACTCAATTTGGTGACCAACTCTTCAAAGCAAGTATCAATACTTACAAGCTTGTAAGTATTACATACTTTCATAATGGCCAAAATATCCATACTTTCTCTACACCTTAACTGGATCCCACTTAGTTTGGTTACTCCAAACTTGGTTTACCATTTAGTTAGCATCTAGTTTGCTCATTAGTTAGCTTTCCTAACTAATCCGGTTAGTCGAAATTGTTGACTTTCCCAAAGTTGACTTTACGTTTTATGAATAGTGATTTAGCGTTTTTATTTCCTAGTTAAGTTTTACAAAAAATTCTATACTTATAATGAAACCACACACATTCAATCACATAACACAGTTTCAGTCACCAAAACATCCTTTATTAATCATATTAGATTAGGGTAAAATATATTACAAGTCTTATAAGGATTCAGAATATTACATTTCTACCGGTAAAACAAATTCATGGCATCTAGTGACATACTTTGAATCATTAAGATGTGTAATTGTTAAAACTTATTATTAGTTTCAAGGATAAAGATTTAGCAATCACGGGATTAAAAATGATTTGGTTTGTTGAGTTTATTATACGATAAATATCACAGGATTGACAATGGGATTATGATTATTATAATTTGATGTGATAGCTGTTAAGTTCAAATCATTTGTCTGGATGTAGTAGTCTCATCTTAATGCGTAAAAATTTAATCCTGATAGGGAAATGTGGAACTCTGGCAATACCATAATTGTAGAGAAAATAAGAGGGCTTTTATAAATTGGAGTTGCTAGAGGTTAACTCCAAAAGTCAAAACTTTTCTAAAAAGTGCTAGACATCCCCCCCTCTGTTGTGGGGTAAAATGCAAAGTCGACCACTGAACTTTAGGGGTTTTTGGGTATTGAGCCCTTTTCTTTTGGTCAATGCAAATTGAGCCCCTTTTTATTAAAAAATTTGGACTTTGAGCCCCAGGCGCCACATGTGCGTTGACCTACCTACGTGGCGCCAACGTGACAGATATGACGTGGACATTTTTAATTTTATTTTACACATGGATAAGCTGACGTGGCCATTTTATTTTAGTATTATTTTTATTATTAATATTATTGTTGTTATTACTATTATTGTTATTATTATTATTATTGTTATTATTATTGTTGTTATTATTATTATTATAATTTTTGGTAAATATTTTTTTTAATTTACCTAAAATATATTTTAGTTACCGTAAATTATGTAATTTGGAGATCTGTTTTTGTCTTTTAATTTGAGGATCTAATTGTTTAGTTATAAATATTAATCCTTGCAAATCATATCAACTAGGTCGTGTAGCTCAGTTGGTCATTGGGCCAATTTTCCAAACTTGAGGGTCTAAGTTCAAATCTGTGCAGCTACATGTTTTTGGGAAAAATTTCAAAAATGGCCACGTCAGCTTATCCATGTGTAAAATAAAGTTAAAAATGTCCACGTCATATTTGCCATGTAGGCGCCACGTAGGCGGTCAACGCACATGTGGCGCCTAGGGCTCAAAGTCCAAATTTTTTAATAAAAAGGGGCTCAATTTGCGTTGACCAAAAGAAAAGGGCTCAATACCCAAAAACCCCTAATGTTCAGTGGTTGACTTTGCATTTTACCCCTCTGTTGTGTAAAGCATTTCGACAGCACCAGGCACTTCAAATTTTCTTATGAGGGCTTCTAGAGAATGCTCTTTAAGCGGTTCAAAAGCTCTACCAATGTTACGTTAATGTGGAAAATAAGAATTTTTGGCACTAAAACTGCGGAAGATTTTTACCTAATAGAAAGAAGATGTTTTTGAAAGAGTTTGGATAAAAGGTTAGTTTATGATGTTTCCTTGGCTTTTGTGAGGGTATTTGCTTTGTATATTGTGAGGGTATGTATTCATACTCCATCTGAAGCTTTAGGAAGAGTAAAAAATGTCAGTGATAATATATCAGTCTTTGTTCAACACACATTAATTGCTTCTTTGTCCACTTTGGCTCACCCAACATAAAACTTGTTTGTTTGTAAAATTATATGCGATTTTGCAGGTTGGCGCTCTATTAAATCTTATTATGGCTTCAAATGGTGCTTAATAAATGTCTTTTGCTATTGAACTCTGGACATGACCTCATTTTATTTTGTATATGGTTCATAAGTTGAGACACGAAGTAGTTTATGTAGAAACAAAGAAGGGAATCAGTGTAACAGTGAACATAGCAAAGAAACAAAAAAAAAATTGCGAAGGCACAAAACCCGAAAACAAAAAGCAGAAAAAGGAAACAAAAAATCCTATTGCTAACTGCTAAAGAAACTTCATACTTGAGAAATATGTAGCTGAATACTCCACTAGGAATGGCTTACTTGAACATTTTAGGTTAATTAAAAATTATGTGTCAAGTCAGCTTTCTGCACATTGTAACATGGAGTAGAAGAGTTACAATATGGCTAGAGAGAAGTATGTTCTAGAGTGGTGTACCTTTAAGTATAATTTTAAGTTTTAAATTACTTTCGTTCAACTAACAAACTAGTATACGGGTATATAGTGTAACAACCGAGAAAATCGGATTAAATGTAAAATAATTTTATTTGAATAAATAATGAATAAAATTATAATATATGTTATTTATAACGAGTAAGCGTGATGTAGGTTAGTCTATAACCTAAAAGAGGAATAATATCGTAGTATTCTTGTTAAGTGCTAGAATTAATGTGTTAGAATTTTTAAGACGAAAATTAAAGCTTTTCGAAAAATTCTCCGAAAAACACTATTCATCCATTTCTGCTCGGGAATTATTTTTGAACTTCAGGAAAATACGTAACGATAGAATGATCAGAAAGGATGGATTATTTCAATTATGATTAACGCGGTCTTTCGCTCGCGTACTAAGTTCGAGAATGTTAAGGAAGGTGAAGATTTGAATAATGATGGTCGTATGATAAGAAAGTTATTGGGAAAAAGCACCTTTACCCCATTGTGGTTGTCGTGTTTTAAGCAATTAACCATTGTGCTTTAAAAATATTCAATTGACTCACTGTGGTTTTTAAAAATATACAATCAAGCCATTCCGTCCAATTTGACTAACAGACGTCTAAAAATATCCTACGTGGCTTTTTGAAAAGAAAAAAAATTACGTGTATTTGCTTACTGGGTTGGAGGAAGCTTGGTTATCCTACGTGGCTTTTTTCTTTTCCTTTTATCTTTTTCCAAATAATAAAATAATATATCAAAATTTTTGTATCAATGAGAGCTATTACAACATTATATTAATTTCTACAAAAATTTAAAATAAAAAATAAAAAATCAATAATTAAGTGGCAAAAAATAATTAAAATAATAATAAAATTAATTAAGAGTATATTAAGAAAAAAACAAGAAACAAAAAAACAAAAACAAAAAAACAAAATAGCCACAAAAATTATACCCAAATTGATAAAACATTAAAGACTCTAAATTATACCCAAATTCGAACTGAAAATGAATAGATCTAGCATCATCCTCAATTTGAACTGAAATGGAATCCTACAGTCCTTCAATTAAGACGCCCAAGGCACTGAACCACCGGGAAATCAAAACGGTGCAGGGGTAAAGCCACACTCCATGGATTCCGACAAGGTTAAGCCCAGAACCACTTTGACCATCACAAATTCCAACATAGCAACCAATCACAACATAAGACAGAACATGGTAGATATTTCGCCCATTCAAAACACCCATGTACAAGAAGAGGTAACATAGGAAACAGATCTAAACACCTATGAACAAGAAGATATGAACATAGGAACAATTTCTTCGAAACATCCAATGTGAAAATAAATAGATAAATAGTAAAGCATAAAAGACAGATCGGAAACACACAGAATCAAGCCATCCGTGTAATCAAAAATCAAACCACTGGAATCATAGGTTCCATATTCTCGCCCATAAAACCGAACCTAGATGCCGGAAAAACAGTTCAAGATCTAAAGGAGACCAGATCCGAACGGATCCCTCACGTCCAACACCTTAAACCCAATAAACCATGGTTTTGGAGAGTACCCTAACCATCCAAAGCTTCTTCATTACTTGATGATGCTCATATGCTCCCTCTGTAATTTGTTTATTGACCCAAAGTACTTCTCAAAGTTTAGAAGAAGAGAGAGGAATGGAATTTAAAATTTATGCCAGAAAAAAAAAAGAGTAATTTTTTTAGGTTTTGTTTGCGTTAAAAAAATGCTTTTTTTTTTTTAATTTTTATGAGAAAAGGAAAAGAGTGTAATCTGATATCTTTAATTTGTTTCTTAATGTTTTTAATTTTATTTTCAATTTTTTATAATTTTAATTTTTTTTAATTTTATTATATTTATAATTTTATAATCAAGTTATACGGATTTAATACAAGTATACCAATTTAATAAGTATATACATGTATTAATTTTTTTTGGCTTAAATATAATTTACTACCCTAAACTATAAGTCATATTCCACTTCGGGGATACACCTTTTAATTTTGTCAATTAGATAATTGAACTATCAATTTTTTCCACTTTCATTCAATTGGCCCTGCCACGTCAGTAATTGCTGACGTGACACTTGAAGTGGGGGCTATCTACAACTGATGAGTCTTAAAAAAAATAATTTTTTCATCATTTTGTTAAATTAAAATGTTTAACTATGGACAAATTTGGCAAATCAATTTTATTCTCTATTAAGACAAAACAAAACAAAACCAAGTCAAATCTCCTTCTCAAATCTCCTTCTATCGACCTGTAAAAAATCCCCCAAATTTTTCGATCAGATCTTCTCAAATGTGCCCTACTTCGAACTTAAGGAGCAGATGCCTCACCGATCCCAAACTCATTGCCCAAATGCGATCGGTGGTTGTTGACGACAGATGAGACCCGATCCATCCTCAAAACACTAGGCCCCAGGCAGGCCACGAGTCCATCGACATCGCCAAGGCCAAGCTCACTAAATCGAGTCCAAGTCGATGGATGAGCTCGATGAGATTGAGTTGTCGCCACGGATTCATGGATTGATAGGGGACGAGGGTTCGGGAAGAAGAAGAAGTGTGAGGTTATTTTTTCTTTGACCAGTACAAGTGTGAGGTTATCTAATCTGTGCTTAATATGACAAACGATTAGCCCACAAAGAAGAAGAAGAAGACAACTTGAACAGCTCCATTCCGACCCAAAAGTTTGTGTACAAAGTACAACAATGATGGACGTTGCCGGAATCCATGGAGTGGCTTCGGCCGACCCAAAAGTTTGTGTACAAAGTACAAAAGTTTGGAATTTCTTTGCTATTCTTCTGCAAATGTCAATTTTGGACTGTGGATTTTTTTTTAATTTGTTCTTCAAATAGAAGAAAGAAGCAGTAGAATTATAATTGCTTTTGAAAGATTTTTTTTGCATAATGTCTGTAAAAGAAAGCTGTAGAAAATTTTAATGGTGGCTTTTGGCTTTGGGTTCGTTCTAATGAAGAACGAAGAAATGAATTGAGATGTTTGTTTGTTTAATTGTTTTTTTTCCTTATGTTATATTAAAATAATTTTTATTTTTATGGAATAATTTTTGTTTATTTTGATTGCATATGATATGAATGTTAAATTATTCTTTTGCCCCTTCATTTTAATAAAATGATTTACAATAATTTAAAAATTATATTTTTTTTGACACATAAGCATGGTATGCCACATGTTCACCTCCACATCAGCAATTTCTGATGTGGCAGGGCCAATTGAATGAAAGTGGAAAAAATTAATAGTTCAATCATCTAATTGACAAAATTAAAAGGTAGATCCCCGAAGTGGAATATGACCTATAGTTTAGGGTAGTAAATTATATTTAAGCCATTTTTTTTAATGGTAAAATACACTGAAATACGTTGACAATTATAAAAAAAACAATTTTATTATTATTTTAATTATAAATATTATAATATTAATTTTTATTAATATTATACATATTATAAATATTTAGGTAAAGAAAAAGAAAGAAAATAAAACATAAAAATATTTTTATTTTTAAAAATTTTATAAGTACTTTAAAACATAAAAGTATTTTTATTTTTATTTTTAAAATAAAACATACATATTACCACAGTGGGCTAATTGCATTTTTTTAAAGTGCAGTGGCTCAATAGTATTAAGAATTTGGCTGATTGGCTTGCCACGTAGGAAATAACTTGTTTTATTTATTTTTTTCAAAAGCTACGTAGGAAAATTGGCCCAATTTTTTAACGTCCGTGAGCAAAATTGGACGGAATTGCTTGATTGAACATTTTTAAAAAGTACAGTGGGTTAATTGAATATTTTAAAAGCACAGTGACTAATTGCTTAAAATACTACAACCACAGTGGGGTAAAAGTGCTTTTTCCCGAAAGTTATTATACGTGGTAATGAATACGAGTATAATACAAGGTATTGTACAAGTATATACGAAAGATAATATAACGTATATGAGGAATGTTATACGAACTAGTATACGAGAAGAATACGAGGATTATATGTTAAAAGCTTAATCCATTTTAATGGACTAGTAGGATTTGGTTATGAATTTGGCAAGCCCAAGTGAAATATGTTAAGGCCCAAAGATAATTAAATGCAAGTCCAATATTAGGCCCAAATTTAATTAAACCTAAGCCCGAACCAAGAACCCAGCCGGTGGATCGAACCGATGGGTCATCGGGTGAGAAAAACCCATGGGGCAACCCATGTGAGCCGCCCATGGTGAGTCATAGCTGGCCACTTGGTGGCCAACCAAAGGAGAAGGCTTTGGTAGCAAGTATTGAATAGTAAGGAGGTGGAATAGTAAGGAGGTAGGTGACCTTTTTACTCTTTTGCCCTACTTTGTAATGCTTATAAATAGGAAGCTTATGTTGGTCATTTGTTGCTTGATTAAATTCACCAACATCTTAGAGCAATAATATTGAGAGATAAAAGAGAGCTTTTACAAGTGTGATTAAAGGGAAGAAAGAGTTAGTGATATCTCAAGAACGCAAGAGGTAAAAACGTTAAACCATTTATCTTACTTCTCCTTTCTAGTTTGATTTAGTAGAGAAGTGAAATTGGTGGAGCATGTATCATAAGGAGTAACAAGGATGGTTATTAGTGGACTTAAACATTAATAACCATGTTACAAGTGGAATCATAATCATAGAAATATGAACTAATAAAGAACACATGAAAATTTATCATATGTTGTTGATGGACAAGTTTAAAACCATCATTATATAAGATTAGATGATATATGTTTGTGTAGTACGATGGATGTATGGATAATGGAATGAATCCATTTTGAACGGAGTAAAAATCTCAAGTAACAAAGTTATGACAAAATTTAAGAGATTAGACAATAATCGTCAAAATCGTGAAATTCTCGGAATTAAAGTCAAAAGTCGCCGTTTAACTTGGAAACCTTAGTTTTCGATGGCGTATCGTAGAACTTTGCATTTAAGAGTTGTGGACTCAAGAGTGGTCGAATTCCGACTTACAACGAAGAAACGAGTTATGAACGTTCACGAACGTTTAATGAACGTGTAATAAAAAATTTAAACAATGAATTTAATGTTAACGGATTCGGAAACGTAAGTTGTCCTAATGAAATCGTAGTATACATGATATGTGAGATAACGGCTTTTGAACGAGCCAATTTCGACTTGTAACGATTAAGTTACGAACCCGGAAAGGATTTTAATTGAAAAAACTTAAAAAAAATTCAAAGGCTCGTGGCGGCATGGCAACGCCACCAAGCTTATGAACATGAAATGCATTTCATGCCAGAATCCCAGATCATCGATGAGTCGATGAATGTGCAATATTGACATATACAAAGGAAACTGGCGCCGCATCGCCAATATTAAGCAAGAGGCAGAGAAGAATGATAATGAATACAAAGGAAAGGAAGTTGATTGAAGGGAATTATGACCTTAATTAAACTTAAAGTAACATCATAAAGGATGATTAAAACCTTAAGTTTAAACGATTAAAAGTCAACGAAAGGTTACGAAAAATGTAAACACGAAGTAAGTTTGATAATACGAAAACCGTACGCACATTGAATGAATGTTTGAGTTTACTTAAAATGTAATTACTTATGCATTGAATGAATAAGGTCACTTATAACAACAAAATGTTATAAAGCCGTAATGAACGTTAACTAACCTAATGAATGTTAGTAAGTTAAGCAAATGAATAGTTAAACCGAGAAGAAGGAGAAGATAGGTTAATGACAATACTCGTTGACAATACTCAAAAGGGAAGTGAATTAACAGTAGAAGACGCTAAAGGCAAGTGTTCTAAACCCTTGTCTATGTTCATTTTGGACAAGTTTTATGATTCATGTATCTTACGCATGAATTGATGTACAAAGAAGTCGAAGCCAATTCCTTCAGCTAAACTTAATATATTTTGTGGATTTCATGTTAATCTATCAAAATATTATTGATGTTGCTATCTTATGCCAACTGTTTGGTATGGATTCAAAGAAAGACCGAGTATGACTAAATAAATGTTTTGTCGTCAATCGACTGGCACGTGAGGTTGCCAAAACTTAAACGTAGATACGTTTAAAGAAGTAGTGTTGTACAACATAGAGTACTATAGGCTGATCACCTAGACGTGCTCGTAAGAAATGTCGGACTTACGAACTTGGTGCCAGGTTGTCCTTTTTAAAGAAAGAATGAAATGCTCAAGGTCTTGGACCAAAATCGAGGTTTAACAAATGTTGTTCATTGTTAAACATTTTAAAGAAAAGAGAAGTGCTATTTTGAATTATCTATATTACTTCATAACTATTGATTCAGTTATAGAAGATATATATTCATATGCTTCAACCATAGTGCTCAAATGAAATTGTTATACTTGCTGAGCTAGTTATGCTCACCCTTGCTTGAACCATATGAATGCAGTTAAGAATGAACGGACCGAAGGATCCCGTAAGGATAAAGGAAAGGCTAAAGCGGACAAGTAGTTGTCTTTGTAATAGCATAGTATGAATTTTGCATTAATTTGATACTATGACGAAGAACATATGTAATGGTTACAAAGAACCTGGGAAGAGAAATATTATTATGTATTATATAGAAGACGTATTCACTCTTTTGAGGTATTTCAATTGAATGTATGTGTGAACAGTAGCATCGTGTAGCACCATCTGTCGGGTTGGAAGATACCCGGATTGGGGGGCGTCACATATAGTTTCTTGCCTCTATAACTTGGCAATCCTTATGTAGTAGTTTTCATGAACTACTATGCCAATCACTTTTTATTGATCTATGTATTTACATGAGCTTATTTTGCACTTGGTATTAACCTAATATTTTCAAGTAATTCAAGTAATTAATTAAAATTAGTAACATATTTGATAAGCTTTATAGGAAGTCATATTTATAAAAAAAGAAAGTCTTAAAAAGTGTAAAATACACAAAGTAAAAACAAGTTGACATACTATTACTGTAATATCCCAGTCCCACATCGAAAGATAAGGAAAAAGTTTGTCTGTATATAAGGAATTGAGTTACTAACAGTAGTACATTCAGTCATGACCTTTTGAGTGAGCCTGTGGTGGGCTAAGTTGACTCAAGAAGATACTATTGGGCTAGTGGTTTAAGGCCTTGTTTGGATGGATTTGATTTGATTCGGACTTTGGATTTGACTCAAATTTGTTCCGGACTAGGGATTTGACCTGGGTCGTTTCGGTTACACGATCAAAATCTGCACTGAAAGGCTATTCAAGCTCAATTTCTCAGGTGTCTAATAGTTTTCTACTGCTAGATCAATTTTACAAACGTTGGTTCATAATTGTTTCTAAGGTTCAATATTCCTTCCTAGTTCATAGGAGCAGACTGGTACTTGTCTACAAATTTCCAATCAAATGTTACATTATGATTTTCTAAGCTACGAGTACAACTGAAAATGTTTCAATGGAGGGAATTGCTCTGGTAAGCAAATTGTTAGGAACTTAGAATAATGTTGGTTCCTGTCAAAGAAGTGAACCTGTAGAAGAAATAGATTTCATATACAGAGTTGGAGAGAGAAAGAATGGGCAAAAAGGAGTACTGTGGTTGAAAGTTTCTCTCAATTCAACATATCATTC
Source organism: Panax ginseng (assembly GCA_020205605.1). NCBI lineage: Eukaryota > Viridiplantae > Streptophyta > Magnoliopsida > Apiales > Araliaceae > Panax > Panax ginseng. The sequence goes on from CM035130.1 coordinate 77,745,718, forward strand.
AAATTATGGATAAAATTGGAATTAAATCCCTTACAAATATTTATACTTCTTACTAGAAGCTACTACATTCTCCTACCATTCTTATTCTAATAGCTGTCAAAGCTCAAATCATAAAGTAATAACAACAATTGCTGGTACCAATTGAATTCTGCGAGGTACATCCCCATAAAAATCTGTATATATAGTCCGCAAAAGCTTCGGTTCTTCGCTTTGAAGACCTGAAATGGGTCAGGAAACAAATTGGTTCCCTGGGTTGCAGCCCCACTACAATATTAAAGGTTCTGCGGCCCGTGTTTCTATTGACAGAACTATTGTACTTGAACTCAGCTATAGGCAGAATTAGATCTCAGTTTGTCCATCAGTTTAGGGATGATAAGTAGAAGTGAACTTCAATTGAGTACTCATCAAAAGCCATAAGGTCTCTGCTAAAATTACCTAGTAAACTTCTCAACCCTGCCGGAGACTATAGTTTTAGGCAGTCCATGAAGGCGTACCACTTCTTAAAAAATTTAGTATTGCCACATGTACAACGTTTGTCGTCTTGGAATAAGGAAGAAAGTAAACTTCTCAACCCTGCCGGAGAGTTTTTATTTTATTTTAATAACTACCAAAACCAGATCTTGATATATTTATTTTTCTAATGATTTAACATTTTCATAATGCTGGTTGTAGTATATCAAATCACAACAAGAAGTGAATAAGATCAAGTCAAAATGGATAATTTTATTATAGTTGTAATTTTTTGAACTTGTACCAACTTCAAATTATATAAATGATGATACATTTGTAATATTTAGATTAATATAATATAATTCTTAAATTTATTTTTAGTTTCTTAAGTTTTAATATTGAATTGAATTCTTGAAATTTTAAATTTTATTATTAAATAGCAATCTTGTTTATGAATAAAATTAATACGTGATGTGTTTGAACTTTAAGCAAATGTATAAATTGTTTTGCTTTATATTATTGTTTTGTTTGGATAAATGTAAGCTAAAATATTAAAATTGGCTTAAAATAAAAAATCTCGCCTAGGCCCCCCGGCCTCCCGCCTCCCACCTCCCGCCTCCCGCCTAGCGCCTTTTAGAACATTATTGATAATACAAGTATAAGCTTGAACTTTCCATGCCCGTGGCTCATTTTTTCTGACTATTAATATGTTGTAGAGCTTCGAAATCTAAATAGAGAATGCTCTTTTTTTAAGATATGATAATATCGCTAATGATGGAGTGCTTGTATGTGCTTAAAACTCCTTGTCGTAGGTGGACTTTTGCTTAACGCCATTTAGCTTTTTGCTAAATAATGCAACTGGATATCCCTCCCGACTTAGTACTCCAATACCTACTTGTGAAGCATGGAAAGAAACTTCAAACATCTTAGAGAGATTCTCTCATAAAATGGGACGCAGGGAGTAAAATTTTTGCCATGGTCTTGAGGGTCATTCAGTTGTCAGGCAGCTGGAATGACGTCACTTCTGAAATTTGTTCTGAAAGACATCTCGCTGTAATCATGCAATCCAGAGATGCCATGAAATTTCTTTGTGCAGTCAATCAGTCATTAGCTTTTATAACATCCACAAGTATTGTTTCAGTTTATGAACTGAGGTTTTTTTTTCTTTCTTTCTTTCCCGAGTGTATTTACAGGTTCCTGTAGCTCCTCTGGAACGGGTTGATGTCCCTCCCTTGAATCAAATGTGGCAGACTGAATCTCATGAAGATGTTGATTTTCCTCCTGAGCGAGGAATACCTACTTTGATAACGTGGAATTATGGTGGTAGTGATGTGGCTGTAGAAGGATCTTGGGACAACTGGAAGTCAAGGTGAGTTTCAATCAAAATAATTACCAATACAGATACAAGGAATCACCACACAATATATATTGCTCTTGTTAATATTCCCATTATACAGGATTTTTGAAAATACGATGGAGTAATTATATGGATATGTATATGTACCTGCAGGAAGACGCTACAAAGAGCAGGTAAGGATCATTCCATTCTCTTGGTTTTTCCGTCAGGAATATATCATTACAAATTCATAGTGGATGGAGAATTTAGATATATTCCTGATCTTCCATCTGTTCCTGATGATGAGGGCGGTGTTTGTAATCTTCTCGACATTCATGTGAGTTTATCATCTAAGTTATTATTCCTTAACTTTATTGTAATGTACTTTTAGATGCAGTTTAAGCAAAATAATTTATATTCGATTTGTAGGTAAACAATTTACTGCTGAAGAATAGATGATTTTTTTTAATTAACTACTAGTTAATTTTAAAAGATAGATAATATGTTGCTATCATTTATTGTTCTATACTGCCTACACATCTTTAGATAGCATTTCTCTATTTTATTTTAATTATCCTTTTTGTTGCCTTCACCAAAATAATCTTCTAAACACTTATTTTTTTTAATTTTGTGATCTTTAATTTTTATTTTCTATCTTCGATTGCAAAACAGTTTTTGTGGCAGTTTTTAAAAGAAAAAATATTTTTAATGGAGAAAAATGGAACACGTGACAAGACTTGGCCAAGCTTGGCTATAGTTCACTGTTAAAAACAAAAGTTTTAATTGTTTTCTTTAAAATCCAACCATATACATGAAAAGAACCTGGAAAAATAAGAGATCTGTCAATTTTAAGGAGATTTGATAATGAGAGACCCTCTTATTTAAAATAAAGAAAATTAGTGAATCCATGCATTAAAATTATATTGAACTTTCGATACACAGATCAATGGGTTACACCATAGTTATTAATCCTGTATTGTACTGGGCTGGTATGGTACGAAACAGGTCATTTTAAAGAAAAAACTGTACAAAGTTCTTAATATTCCGTCCCAATAAATACCTTGGACTGTCCCGCCAGTATTGGCCGAAACATGCTGGTATTTATATTCTGTTGAAGTGTATTACCATACCGGCTGTACTTCAGTCTAAGTTAGTAACATGTTGGTCCAGATAGCATCCTGTAGTACTTGTCAGTCTCCCTCTTCCTTTTTCCCATCTCTTTCTTGTCATTATAGTTATCTTCTATCCCACTCTAGATCCTCTCTCTCCTTAATGGCCCTCTTCCAACATTACAATAAATCAAATCAAATAAATTTAGAAAAGGAAATAGAGATGTTCAAAATTCAAATGCTAATAACATGATACGGTGTCTACTTAATTTCATATTTTATCCTTTTCATTTAATTTGAAGATTGAAGAATATGTTCATAATTTTTTTAAATTGTTTAAATGTTTTATTCATAAAGCAAAGTGATTGATTTTTGAAATACGACTCTATACATATAATAATTTAATAAATATAGTTTCACATGTATAAATAGTTTTATATATATAATTGAAAAGTTATTCGCTTATATATATATATATATATATATATATATATGAATGATTTAAAGCACTCCTCTTAAATAACACTCTCTTTTAAATAGCACTCCTTTATTAAAACTACGTTGTTTTGGAGATTCTTTTAAAAAACAAGTGGGGCCGCGAGTGACATTTTTGTAAATAAAAGAAAAGCAAGTAGGACTACTCTATTTTAATATTATTTTGTATTTTAAAATTTTTCCAAAACAGCGTAGTTTTAATAAATGAGTGTTGTTTAAGAGAGAATGTAGTTTAAGAGGAGTGCTTTAGATCCGATATATATATATATATATATATATATATATATATATATATATATATATATATATATATATATTATAATAAATTCGAAACGGTATGCCGGTATCTACTGGTGCTGGTATGTACCATTTAAATGGAAATAGGGTTCAATATCACCGGTGCGGTAATTATAACTACGGGTTACACTTCACAAAATTGCATAATAATTGACATGCTCTCTTATTTTTCCTTGTTCATATTATCAATACGGTTGGATTTTAAAGAAAACATTTAAATTTTTATGTTCAGAGTGATCCATTGCCAAACTTGGCTAAAGCTTGCCATATTCATTTAATTTATGTGTTCATCCCGCCAGTGCCCAAGGGCTTCTTCTACATTGTAATTTAATTTATCTGTAGCTAATTCTTATCATTGACATTTTTTTCATGTCAGTTAATCTTTCACATCTACATAATTTGAAACAGAATTACTTTTTGTCTGCAAATTCTACCACTTGCTTTTGTGTGTTCTCTCTCAACTCTTAAATTTTCTTGTAACAACTATCAGTGGAACCATTGGGCATAATATACTACATGTGATAAACATGGTCAGCATTCAGCAGATCCTAATCAAAATAAAAGATGTGCAGTCTTAAATATTTGCTAAAATGATTGGGGAAATGATGATAAAGTTGAGGTTTGGAATTTTTTTTTGTTTTTTTGGTGGGGATAGGGGTGGGGGGGATAAGTGGTTGTGAGAGGGAAGGTAGTACTAGGTAAAACAGCCTTTTAAATTAGCCTCGTCTTGTGAAAATCTTATTTCAGGAGACTCTACAATCAGTTGGCCTATTGCTTGGAATAACATATGACATGGTTCATGTGGTTATAATTATTCTTTTGTATTGAGAGATTTTTAACCGAATCTTTTTTATTTCATTATGTTTATTTTCATTTTTGTCTTTTGCTTCTATATTTTCCCCCACAATTTGAGTTCTTTTTAGAGGGATAGAAAGATCGTGGTGTGTTGTGCTAAAAATTTAAGGGAAATTTGACACGATGTCCTCAAGTTTGCCATCTTAATCTCATTATTACGTGTCACTACTACTAAACTAACAACTTATTAATTTTAGTTGTAAAATGGAACAAAAATACATCCTTAATATATGCAAATTTTGCAAATGAGACTCTTTTGCATGTTTTTCCCCTTTTGGATAGTTTATCCGTCGTAATCAAATTATCACGTAATCCATGCAGGATTATGTCCCGGAGAACCTAGATAGTGTTGCAGAGTTTGAGGCTCCATCGTCACCGGACTCCAGCTACAGTCAAGCTTTCCCAGCTGAGGAAGATTTTGCAAAGGAGCCAGTGGTAGTTCCGCAGCAGCTCCATCTAACAGTTCTTGGGGCTGAAAACTCAGAAGAAGAAGCTTCCTCCTCTCTGAAGCCCCAGCATGTGGTGCTTAACCACCTCTTTATAGAAAAAGGATGGGCATCCCAGTCCGTGGTTGCTCTTGGTCTGACTCATAGGTTCCAGTCCAAGTACGTAACTGTTGTCCTCTATAAACCACTCAAAAGGTGAATGCTCAGTCTCGAATGCCAAACTCTTTTAAATGTTCTCGGATTCTCAATTGCTTGTTGAAGGAAAAACTGTGAATAGAACTGTCATTACTTTTAACCCTCTGTTGTCTTTTGTTGTATACTTTCACTTGAATATTTTTAGAACTAGAAAGGTCTGATTTCTGTGCCCCTAGTGGAAAATCTGCTGGGGCTAGAACCTTTATATGTTAATCCTGCTGTGTATTAGAAATACGAATGGTTTCTTCTTTGTTTAATTATAGGGTAGCATTATTCTCGCATGTAATTTTGAGCTTCACATTGTCTTCGGACTTCACTCACAAGATAGTGAAGGGGGTCTTACCTTCATGTGAGAGAAGCATATGTGAAAATATTAAAAATACATGTAAAAATATCATTTCCCTAATTATAGAATGACGTTTGGAAGAAGTATTTTCATTTTTAATCCTTATTATTCCTTTCTGCCCAAGTTTATAAGAAGTACTCCGCTTTTCGTTCTTAGTGTTGTAATATTTGCATTTTAGTCCTTGAAGTATACCTTCTTGCTGAAATCAATTACTCTCTCCATCTCAAATTATCTGCATTTTTGACCATTTGTACACTTATTAAGAAATACAATTATTATGTCAAATTTGTTACTAAAAGTACAATTATACCTATAATTATGCAATTTGGGGATATACACTAGTGAGAAGAAAGAGTAAATGAATAGGGTAAGCATGTAATATAATCATTATTAATTGTTTTGGAAAATAGCAAATTTCAAATATTTTGGTACAACAATTTTTTTTAAAACAGCCAATAATTTGGGAGGGAGGGAGTAGCATTAATATCAATTGTCAACGAGGCTTTAGTCCAACTGGCGAGGCACTTGAACTGTTAAGGTTGTGGGTTCATGAGTTGCAGTTATATTAATAATTGAGGTAGTTCCTCCAACCGGTAAATATCGGCTGGGAAAAAGTATTTTTATTCTATTGTGGTCGTGGTAATTGATTCACTGTGTTTTTTAAAAATTATTAATTAAATTATTTCGTCTAATTTTACTTACGGAAGTTAAAAAATTGTACCAATTTTCTTACGTGGCTTTTGAAAAAAAAGAAGCAAAACAAAGTTTCTTACGTGGCAAGTCAGTCAGTCAAATTTATAATATGGTATGCAAATGCTAAAAATGAGGTAGAAAATATTTATAATATGTATAATATTAATAAAAATTAATATTATAATGTTTATAATATGTATGTTTTATTTTAAAAATAAAAATACTTTGTTTTAATACTTTGTTTTAAAATACGTATAAAATTTTTAAAAATAAAAATACTTTTATGTTTTATTTTCTTTCTTTTCTTTACCTAAATATTTATAATATGTATAATATTAATAAAAATTAATATTATAATATTTATAATATGTATGTTTTATTTTAAAAATAAAAATAAAAATAATTTTATGTTTTAAAATATTTATAAAATTTTTTAAAATAAAAATTTTTTTTTTTAAAGTATAAGATTAATTTTAACTTTTTAAAATGTGAAGAATTGAATTAAGAATTTTATTAGCAATAAAATTAATCAGGTATAAGATTCTTTTTCTAAACATTCAAATTATGTAATGAATTTAAATTTTAAAAAGACTTAGTTACCAAAAAAAATCTAATTAATTCTTATTAAGCTATGAGAAAAATAATTAAACTATTTTTTAACACCTAAAATATTGAAATTTTAAACAATTATCCAAATTTTGAATAAGTATTTAAAAGTAAAATTTTTAATTACTTATCAATAATCAAATTAATTTTATAAGTCTTGATTATTTTTCCATCTTTAGCTCTCCCTCTGTGACCCATCTTCATCTCCGACCAGTGTGCTCCTATAGTCCACCATACAGCCGCACACCACGCCATCGTCTCACGCGGTCATGCCACCCGCCTCCACACTACCATCTGTGACAATCCGAGAATTTAAAAAATTATTTAAATCTTAAATGATGGATTAGAGGTTGAATAATAAACCTAGACAAAAAATAAGTGAATGGATTTGACATTTCTGGGAAGGAATTTTGTGAATTTAAAATTTTTTGTGGTGAATTATTCAAGATTAAGTATATAAGTGTATATGTTTTGTGTATATGGTCATACATGTGTGCAGTTTGTGGTTAAGGGTCAAGGGTTGACTAGATGAATTATATCAGTGTCAAACCCTAATATTATATTAGAACGTCTACGTTCAGTTAGAAAATCCTAACCGGGAATATTAAAACCCTAATTTGAAATTCAAATTGGAATTTAAGACTTTTAAGTAATTGTGTTATGTGATTAATGATGTGTGTTATTAATTATAACCTAATTAGGGAAAACCCTAATGAATAATTAGAAACCTTAATTATTAGAAACCCTAATTTTCAATTTGAAACTCTAATTGCTAAATTAGGAACCCTAATTGCTAAATTAATAATCCTTAATCCTAATGTTCAAGTCTAAGTAATTAAGAAACCCTAATTATAAATTAGAAAGCTTAATTTTTATTTTAAAATTTAATTTAAAAATCCTAAAATTTAATTTTTGTAAAACCTTAGGTTTTAACCCTAAGGGTCAAACCTTAAGGGTCAAACCCTAAGGATTTGCTTAAGTTACCAACTTGCCATTAAAATTATAAGGAAAATATCCAAAATGCTCTTTTGTCACATTTTTTAATATATTGAGTGTAAATCTTGCCAAAATTTGTATTTGGTGACCAACTTTAAATCTTCCATGTGCTCTATATCATATAATCAGCAGCTATATCAGCTCCATACATTGAATCTTAGATTAAAAAGCGTAAAAGTAAGTGAAGTTACTCACTTTACTTTTCAAAATAACCAAGACCATTTTCTTTCTAGATTTTCGGGATTGAGAGTAAAAGTGTGTGATATGCAAAGACAAAAACACTTCTTAGCTTAACAAGATCAAATCAAGGATCAGAATCAAAAGAAATCAAAGCATAAAGGTTTTCAGTCAAAGCTATATAGGTTGCGTAACGATAATCAATGGACCAGGCAAGTTTTTCTTGAACTATTCTTTTAACTTGTGGTTAATCATTTCTGATTTCCATGTCTAAGAATTATTGAATCGTACTCTGTGCATATTGCATGTATTCATCAGGTATGAAAGGCTGATCACCTTCATTACCATTCGGTCCAGATAAAATTGATATGTTCATGTTCAATGTTCATTCAGCTATGAAAATTTGTCCATGCTAGTTCACAATTATTACTCATGCCACACAAGGCTGAGTTATCTCACTTACTAGAGTTATATAACTCAAGCTCATTATCTCTACAATAAAATAGTAGGGGTCTAGGCCACATTTGGCTTTTCCCCAATTCCACTTTATTCAATAACCATTTAATGTAAAGCTTAGGTGTCACACTTTACCTTAATATTTAATTACCTTAAATGATTATATACTATGAACTTATACTCATAACATCTTTATCCAAATAGCCATTTCCTTACAATAATTAGTATGTACTCCACTAATTAATATAATATAATTCTTTCATTTCATTTCTTCCATAAATTGTTCCAAAATAATTTTCTTTAACAACCACATAAAGTATTAACTTAATGCATCAATCTCTAACCAATAATTACTTATAACTATATTGGTTCTGTTCTTTTATTAATCACTTATCTTTCAAATAGTAACCCTTTTATATATTACAATACTATGTAATATATTAAAAATATCAAATATTAATTAACATATTTCTTTATGTTAAACACATATACTAATTCACCATCTTATGTAAGTGAATTAATCCTTTCTATTCAATTTAATATCATGCCACTACCAAGCAAAGCTTTATAATGAAATATTCTATAATATCACTTAATTAACCAACATTTATTCCGGGTTAATTAATTAACTCTTATTCAAATCATGTTTTGCTAAATTAATCCATCCATGGACAACTTAATCACCATTTATGACTTTTATTTGAGTCCTTAGTATACATATCTTGAAATCAAATTTTCACAAACTAACTCAGAGTTTTCTACAGACCGGCGCAGCTGCGCTAGTCATAAGCTTGGAAGTGGCACAACTGTGCCACCTCAAGTCCAGACAAGTTCTGCATTAGCAGAAATAAAATCTACGCTCCTAAATACTTTACATATACCTCATAAATGATAACTCATCTAAAATCAACCTCTTCTTTGATTCCACACGTGTATTAACTCACTACATACTTAAGTGATTCTTAAACCTCTTACTATATCACCATAGTTAATTAAGGCTTTAATATTCAAGTTATATTATTCCATAATATAACTTCCAATTATACATTAAACAATATTTATACTTGTTAGTTAATTCGCATAATTAACTAATTTATGCTTTACTATCTCAATCTATCCATGGATAGCTTAAGCACTAATTAAAACTCATATTACATCATACTAGTTACTAGTATATATATATTCAAGAGAATGGTGATTATTCATCAAGATATTTAATGTCACCAACTTACTATGATAAAATAATTCTATAAATTATTTAATGTCGATAGATAAATCTTATCCATCTTCTTACTAATTCATCTCTACAATTTATAACAAATATATAATAATGATATATATTTATTAAAGACAACATCACTTATTACATAGCTCATAGTTCCCTATGTAACACAATACTACATACCTCTTAACACATATATATTCTTGTTCAAACCTGACACATCTTATAATAAGAATTCTATTTACTAAATTCTTATTTTAATAATTTCTGAAAATTTGGGTTATCACAAATCAGGTTGCTAACGCTTACCACTGCCTACCTTTAATACCCTGACTACCTTAGGTTGTGTCATTTCTTTGTAGGCTGCGGTGTAGTTATTAGCTGCCATTGTTTCAATTAACTCATATGTCTCCTCATAGCTCTTAGCCATAAACGCTCCACCCGAAGCTGCATCTATGCTTGTCCTGAGATTCCCATTTAACCCGTTGTAGAACGTATTCATCTGCAGTAATAGGTAGTCCATGATGAGGGAACTTTCTGAGTAGTTCCTTGTACCATTCCCATGCCTCATATAAAGACTCCCTATGCTGTTGCTCAAACATGGTGATCTTATTTCTCAACTTCGCAGTTTTTGCTGGTGGAAAGAACTTAGCCAGGAACTTCTGAGCGAGGTCGTCCCAAGTAGTTATTGATATTGGCAGTAGAGAATGTAACCAACTCTTCGCCTTGTCCCGCAGGGTGAACGGGAACAAGTGAAGTCTGACTGCGTCATCGGACACCCCATTGTATCTAAAGGTGTCACAGATTTCTAAAAAGCTAACCAAGTGCTCATTCGGATCGTCGTTGGCTAATCCCCCAAACTGAACTGAGTTTTGAATCATCTGAATAGTACCAAGCTTGATCTAAAAAGTATTTGGAGCAATCGCCGGCCTGGTAATACTTGACTGTAGCTCAATCACCTTGGGAGTAGCATAATCCCTCAACGCTTTCTGGTCTTCTGCAGCCATTATTTCTTCCTTCTCATAGTTCTCGAAGTTTTCCTTTGTGTCTTTAATCCACTTACGTAGCCTTTGAAACCGTTTCTCGATATCGTCCTTGAAAGGAAGCAAGTCTGGCTTCTTGGACCGAGTTTGCATAAACTAACTCAAGAACCTGAAACAGGAAAGAACAAAACAAAAGAAAAATTGTTTAAGTAAAACTGGACTACATAAACTGATATTGAAAAATATTAAAATCAATACTAAATCCCTGGCAACGGTGCCAAAAACTTTTTGGTCGAATTTTAATTACGCTTACACACAAATGCACGTGGTCAATAAGTAATATAATGATAACTAAAAGTATCGTTCCCACATAGACTAGTATGAAATTAACCCTAACAATTACCAGCTTTCTATTAATCCAAGTTTTATTAAACTATCCAACTCAATGATTATAACTATTAAAAACTAAAAAATATTAAAAATACCAAGCAATCAACAAACTTAAAAACTATAATTTCAAGCAAATATTGGAGAATTAGGCTTACAACTTCACTTTAAATCTCACTCTGATTATTACACCTTATTTTAGTTCAATTCACTATCCCGATTTATTAATCAAGAACACTTAAGTAGAACTAGCCATCTCTCGATGCACTAATACCGTATTAACTTAAATCCATAAATTAGATAGAATTAAGCCAAACACCCTAATCAACTAATTCACTATATATCTCTATGTGAATTACAATCAAATACGGCTTAAGTTCAAGTTCTCTACCCTGTTACATGCGATGTTAGGTATATCTCTATCTTAACATAAATCAAGATTCTATTTAAACACAGAATTCAAGAACACATGCTATAGTGATTAAGTCTAGATTCATACACCATCTCTCAAATCCATACAAATCCACACAGAATTGGTGATCAAGCAATTCATAAAAATTAAAGCACAAATCACAATAGATAAACTGCATGGATAGATTATCAAACTAAAATTAAGGTTACACAATCATTGTTCAGCTCTAAAGATCCGTCATAAGCCTAACAAGTAAGTTAGTTCATCATAAATGAAATAAAAACCGAAACCATAAAAGAATCCATCATCCAAATTATAATAATTGAATTAAAGAAGTAGAATGAATAGAAAACCACCCTTCTTCTTAGCTCCAACTTGCAATTTTTTGTGACTCCGACCTTCAATCCTTCCTCCAATGCAATTTTCTACAATTAGGGCTCAAGATTGTTAATTAATTGAATGTTTTTATCTCCTCTTGTTGTCTATGTTAATATCCATCACAAAACACGTATTTAGTCCACAAAACGACGCCAAACGGAGTCCCAAGCCATGCCAACTTGATTCCTTCATGTTACTGCAGAACTCTAATTTAAATAGAACTCTTACGCCTGACCCGTACCCCCGCCCCGGCGGGGGGTCCTTCTGTTCTTGCTTAAGTTTTGCTTGTGTATAGTCTGCCTTGGCGGGGGGTCTTTCTGCAGAAGCCACATTTTGCTCATTTTGTGCTAAGTTTCACCATAAAACCACCTTTTAAGCCACAATGCTACACCACCACACCTAAACATAAAACAACAATAAACAAGTAAAAAATAACATAAATATACAGAATTAACACAATTTAAGCTTTAATTCGAAGCCGATTTGTAGGTATAAAACCCACTCATTAGCATGCAGCCGATTCTAAGGCATATCCCAGAAGGAAACTGGAAGATCGATAAAACTCATCATGGAACGAACCATGTCTAACAATGTTCGATTTCTCCTTTCAAATACACTATTCAGCTGTGGCATCCCTGGTGAAGCCCATTGTGAGATTATACCATTTTCTTTGGGACAATTGAGAAACTCACCACTTAAGTATTCTCCACCTCGATCTGATCGAAGAATCTTAATACTTTTGCCAGTTTGTTTCTTTACTTCACTTCTGAACTCTTTGAACTTTTCAAATGATTCGGATTTGTATTTCATTAAATACACATATCCAAATCTTGAGTGATCATCAGTGAATGTAATAAAATAAGAATACCCTCCTCGTGCATTTGTTATCATAGGTTCACATACATCTGTGTGTACTAACGCTAATAACTCTGTAACTCTTTCTCCTTTTCCACTAAAAAGAGATTTAGTCATTTTTCCCATGAGAGAAGATTCACAAGTTGGATATGATTCATAATTCGATAGCTCTAGGAGCCCATCTTGATGCAACTTGGATAATCTTGTTTCATTAATATGACCAAGTACAGTGCCACATATAGGTATAATTAACATCACCTCTTTTCCTTTTCTTAATTTATTCAGTTTGAAATATATTTTCATGCAAGTCAAATATATAAAGTCCATTTTGTAAATTTCCAACACCATATAAAACATTATCATTATAAATAGAACAATTGTTGTTCTTTATTATAATGTCAAAACCATCCATATCTTATACATAAATTGAAATAATGTTTCTAATGATATTCGGAACAAAATAACAATTATTTAAATTAATGAACTTACCCGTAGGCAATGCTAAACAATAAGTCCCTACAGCTAATGCAACAACCTTTGTTCCATTTCCCACTCATAGGATGACCTCATCCTTGCTCAACTTTCTATTTCTGACCAGTCCCTGCATATTATTACATATGTGAGAACCACAGTCGGTATCCAATACCCAAGTAGAAGATTAACTTTTAGAACAATTAATTTCAATAATAAGCAAACCTTGATTAGTATTCGAAGCTTCTCCAAGCTTCATCTGCTTTTGCTCCGTAAGATAATCCTTGTAGTTCCTTTTTTAGTAACCTGACTTATTGCAATGAAAGCAAATTCCTTTGTTAGCTGGATCTGGTTTTTTTTGATCCTTCACTTTCGCCTTACCCTTGGCCTTCTTGGATTTCTTCCGTTTAGAAGATACGTTGGGCCTCTTCCTTTTCTTGGAAGAATCGTCCACTATTAAGACATGGTCCTTCTTGGATGGGAAGTGACCTTCAACAGTTTTCAACATGTTAAGTAATTCAGGCAAGCTGACATCTAACTTATTCATGTGAAAATTCACAACAAATTATGAGAACGTGTTAGAGAGTGACTGCAAGATCAAATCTTGACTCAACTCCCCATCCATGACAAACCCAAGCTGTCCAAGACGTTCTATCAGATTGATTATCTTTAAGACATGAGTCTCAACAGTAGTACCCTTGGTCATCCAAGATCGGAAGAGCTCCTTAGATATCTCATATCTAGCAGTCCTACTTTGCTCACCATATAGCTCTTGAAGGTGCAATAATATAGCAGGAACATCCATGGTTTCATGCTGACGCTGAAGTTCGTTACTCACGGATGCGAGAATGATGCATTGAGCCAAAGATGCATCATCTTACCACTTCTTAAAAGTAGCAATATCTTCCTCAGAGGCTGTTTCAACTAGTTTTTGAGGGACAGACGAATTTAGGACATAAGAAATCTTTTCACTAGTGAGAAAAATTCTCAGATTCCTTAACTAGTCCGTTAATTTTGGTCCGGTCAGTTTGTTAGCATCAAGTATGCTACGCAGTGAAATTAGTGAATGTGACATTTTCAAAATTCTACATGTAAAAAGATAATATTTTAGCAAACATTCATTTAATTAATTTATTATACCAAAATAAATTAGGTCTTATTTTATATTGGTATCTCCCACTATTTTCTTCAAACTATATTACCCTTATCTATATAGTTCGAAAAAATCTAATTAATGTTTTTGCTAGTGAGAATAAGGATCTCATTTCAAATGTATATAGCCTTGTGGTGACACAATAAACTATATATAAATAAATAGGTAGACAACTCTTTGTCAATTACATCATAATGTAACTCCTTATGTTTTGCCTCTTGGATTATTTTGATCAAGTGGTGGCACATCCAGATCAAAATTATCTAAGTTCAGTCCAACCTAGCACTTTCATATATTTTAAAAAAAATATTGTCCTTGTGGTGACACAACAAAACAATATTGTTCAATTTTCTTTATAAACATCAAATGTGATAAATTAACATATTAAATACTTAATACTTGCCTTGTGGTGACACAACAAACTCATATTAAATATTTAATACTCTATTAATTTTATCATTCTAGAAGGCGACGTTCGATATTCCAAATATCTTTGAACGCTTAGGACTTAATATAAATTCTTTGAGGGGTTTGTTATTATTAGTCTTATCTTGTTTAGTGCGCATGAACACACACACACACACACATATATATATATATATATATATATATATATATATATATATATATATACGCATCATATTATTAAACATGCAAAACATGTTTGCATAATATATAATATATAATAATAGCATGTAAGTATAAAATACTATATTCTAGCCAGATTGATTATGGACTTTTATTCTAGTTTGGTTCACTAGAGCCATCAAGTAAACCAAAAAATCAAACCCTAGGGTGCACGAATTAATATTTAAATATAACTATTACATTTAAACCTGTGCTCCATTACAAACGGGTCGTTAAGCGTTCCTTGCTCCTTGATCTCCGGTTCTTTGAGAAATTCTAACTAATCTTATTACATAAACTATATCATTTAAATAGAAACCTTGATCAGTAGTCAAGGGGAAGTACATAGAAGAGAGATAGAATTTACAAAAAGAAGAAAATTGGAAAAGACGAGGTACACAAACCCTATTTAATAAAACCCATACATTCAAGCATCATCCAAAATAAAATCCAATCACATTAGTCATAATCCATAATCAATCCCATTTATTATCATACATATCAACATATATATCAATAAATAACATTCATCTCATTAAAATAAATCCATTCCATATATGCATTAATATCAATTAATGGGCAAAAGTTTGCTAAACTTTAGTTTTGAAATAAAATAATCTCTTTTATTTTAATCAAAAACTAAATCCAAATTTAACTCTTTAATTTTAGCAATTCTGAAAACATATTTCATATAAAATAAACATCTTTATTTTGAAATTTTATCAATTAAATAAACCATTTATTTAATTAAAGAAAACAAAAGTTTTTTAGATTCTGCCCAAGGGTGCATCTGCCCAGAATGAATTGGGTCACGACGCAACTGCACTTCAAGGCCAGAAGACTGATTTCCAGGTAACGACGCAACTGCGCCCAAAATGAACTGGGACACGACAATCAGGTTTGTTCATCTAGAAATCTGGATTCGGGGAATGCCGGCAATTTATGCTCAGTAATGAATCTGAGAGCAAGCACAATCGCACTGACGTCGTAGAAATGTAAAACTTTTTACATTGCCTATAAATTCGATCCAATCACATTTTACACATATATGGAATCAAAAAGACTAATAATTATCACAAGATTGACTTTGATACAACTGTTAGGTTTGCTAGAAACAAGAGCATGCAATCATATCACATAAATATAGCGGAAGTGAAGTAAAAACGGATTTTAAAATTTCTTACAAACCATAAACAAAGATCGTTCTTATGCTTAGATTATCAGTCAATAATAGAGAAGGAAAATCAAAATCATACCCTTGAAGATTCGAGCTTCCTCAGGTACGAGTTCAACTCCTAATCCTCGCGCTCTCAAGCATTTGGCCTCTAGAGGTGATCAACCAAGGAAGAAGAAGAATCAAGAAGCAGGGGTATTGGCTCAAACCCTAGTTTTCTATCTGTATAGAAAAGGGAGTATTCTCCAACCATTGGAATCACACATATTTTTTTCCACTGATATCTAATATAAGACTCCTCTTATAAAGATATCAGTTAACCTATTTTAATATAATTAAAATAGAATATTATTTAATTAATTAAACTCCTTTAATTAAGTAAGTTCCCTAATCTTATTAGGGATAATTAATTAAACTCTTTTAATTAAGTTGACTCATAATCCTATTAGGAATAAATGAGAGTACTAATATTAAATTAATTCCCAAACCGCTTAAAAATTAAAATAATTATAATTATAATAATATTAATAAGACTCCTCTTATTAATTTATATTTAATATTTTCAAAATATTAAATAATAAATATTAAGCTATTTAATTTATTCTATCACCATAGATTAAATTAAATATACCTAACATATTATTACGATTATGTCATTAACTTCTTAATTAATTATTCTTCCTTCTATGGTGTGACCCTTTAGGTTCTCCATACTAAGCCGGCTGTGAATAAATCAATTAGAAAAATTCTAATCTTATTTAAATAAATAAATTAAACTATTAATTTATTTAAATAAATAATATTTATTCTACAATAGGGATAAGCCTCCTTAACGATCGACGACTTTCCAGATAATATAGATTTCAACATTAATCATAAAAGAACTTTTGAGTAAATAGTTACCGTACAATTCAATCATTCCACCATACAATGTCCTAATTAAATATAAGACATAGAATTACTGTCAAGTCTTATTTTATTTAATTATATGTATTTTGATTCCTAAATGCACAACTCCTAATGAATGTAAATTAGAAACTACTTTCTAATTTCATTCCACAGTGACCAAGGATTTCTGGGTTGTCATTTATCGAATCACATATGACATATCTCTTCTTTTACTAGAAGTGGTAGAATCTTTATTAATCATTCATTATCTCCATATATAACTTATTACACCCTAGCATACCCTTTGATATACCCTAAGGGTTTTAAGGAATAAGTCAAAGTGTAAATCATTATATACAAGATACTATGATGATCTTAAGTCTAAGGATTACTTATACTACTATCACTATAGGAATTCCTATTGACAGGCAAGTAAAACTCTATTAGGTATTCCTTAGCGAGTCACGTTTAGTGAACTTATTCTCCAATAAACACCTATAAACTTGCTTTAATGTCTCCACGCAAATGATAATGAGATCAATCATCCTTATCTAATGAGCAAGCAACGTATGTACCAATCTATCCGGATTAACTAATCCCCTTTTTAGTACTCCTGTGACATTCCAAAAATTTAGAAGATCTTGAATTATTAAATTAAAGGTAAAAGAATAAAACCTAGAGTGAAAATAGAGGAATGCTTTAAAATATATGGTTTGCTATTTGAATAGAATTGAGAAAATTAGGGTTACAAAATTAAAAACTTAGAATGAAATTATATTTGGAAGTATGTTAAGAATAGGTATTATGTTACCTTTAACTTTATGTGAATTAA
Source organism: Panax ginseng (assembly GCA_020205605.1). NCBI lineage: Eukaryota > Viridiplantae > Streptophyta > Magnoliopsida > Apiales > Araliaceae > Panax > Panax ginseng. Next base: position 77,763,557 of record CM035130.1, read on the forward strand.
TGAAAGAAATTATGAGAATGATTGAAATTTTGAAAAGAAAGAAAGAAATTATGAATGTGGAGAATTTTATTAAGGAAATAAAATTCAATTGAAGAGATATTATAAGGATAAAGCGAATGTGTATATGTGTATGTATGTATATATATATATATATATATATATATATATATATATATATATTTAGTGATGTGCTATATATTTTAGTAAGAGGAACGATAAGGATAAATGATTTTTGACTTATGTGATGTATGTATGTGAATAAATATATATATTTATTTATTAAAGAAAATTTAAATAAAAAGTTACATAACCTAATTATAAATTAGGTATTTGAATTAGATAACCTAAATAGTTATCTTTATTTAGTGGTCCTAGTATTTAATTATATACTAGTGATTTAATCTAAGAGATTTGTGGATCATGTCTCCACCCACTAAATTAATTTGTGTGAATATATGAGTAGATGAATATAAATATTATGTGTTTATTATATAAACAAATAAAAGAAACTAAAGCAACCCAATTATATATTAGTGGGAGCTGTCGTTTACACTCCTAAATTAACCTCACTTTCACTTTACAAATTCAAACAATTAGCAGAGTAGTAAGCAAGGATCGATCCCACAAAGAGTAATTTGTTTTATATTTATTCTATTATTTTAAGAGAAAATAAAGATAGGGGGTTTTTGAAAACCGTTTTTAAACTAAGAGAACAAGAATTAATGATGAAGTTAACCAAATATGTAAAAACTTCACTTCTGCAGTTTAGTTTCACCAAGTACATCAATCAATTAATCAAGTTATTATTATTTTCCCTTCAATGAAACTATTAGCCCTAGATAACAATAAGCTCTGCTATCCAAAATTTTCCTTAGATTATCACTGTATGAAACAAGCTCTCCACCAGATTCTAACTAGCATACAACCTAGAATAAGCTCTCTAGATTTAATATGATAGAAGTATTAAGAAATAGAGAATTAGGCTAATCCAAGCAACAAACAGATAAGATCGATTTGTTTAACTTGTTTTCTGATAATCTTAGCAATACAGAAAAGCTTGTCCACAATTAGTATTACCAAGTTTCTACTTGTGTTGAATACAAATATCAATTTCACATAATACCAATCTTAATCTAGCAGATGATAATGATCAAATTAACTTAATTGGCCATATCAAATTAATTAGATCAACTAGCATGCAATCAATGAAAATAGATTATCAGAAAATATTTCACACAAAGGAATAAATAATAATACTCAATTAATCAATTATTTGTAACAAGGATTCACCTCCCTTTAAAACTGAATGAAAAGAACTAGCCGGACATGCTCTTGAGTCTGCACCCCAATAGATGATAGTTGATTACTGAATGAATAAAGCCCTAACTCTCATCCTCTATTTATAGTGCTAGACAAAGTCCTAAATCCTGTGGGAATTAGAAATCCAAATCCTAAAAGGAATTATAAATCATAACTAGTTTCTATAAAGAAATAGAATCTAATTTGGAAATAAATCTCAGTCTAAAGATATCCTAAATCTAATAGAAATATCAATCCAATTCCATGTAGAAGTCTGCCAAAATCTGCATTTAGAAACTTTACAAAAAATCCAAGATTTCCAATTTTTCTCGCTCAAATTCGCTGGGGTGAATTTTTATTTTTTGCTGCGACGTCCATTGGTAAAACGAACATAACTTTTGATCTGGGAGGAGTCATGTGACACCCCCAAATTCGGGTACTCCATTTCCACAGGATTTGGTGTTCACTATCCAAAACCATTACATCTAACTACCCATAACAAAGGATAAAGACATAATTTAAATAACTTAAACAATAATCTTCCCATTAAAGGGTTACATCACCATAAAACAATCCCAGGTAATCTAACCTTAAATTTATTACATAAGTCTGTGGAATACATCATAAAAACAAAATAAGTCTTAAAACATAATTCATTTAAATAGATTCAATAAATCTTCAACACTTGGACATCTTGCCCTTTCCTTTGCTAGTAGATGGCTCATCGACTTTCTCCACTTTAGCTACAGTGTTAAATGCAAGAGTGAGCAAACAATTGTTCACTGATATAGAGAGTAGTAATGATAGCAACATGAGAATGAACAACGAGTACTGAACAATAATGAACAAGTTCTACGAATCAAAAATAGAAAATAAGTTCGAACTTTAATATCTGAGGGTCTTAAGACCACGAACTATGTCCCCGGTACTTAGGTATTACTACCCAACCTTAACAGTCACTTAGACTATACTGGACCCTTCTTAACGTACTTAGGGGGATCAACCCTTTGTACCATGTATTGTGCAGAAACATCTAAACGTTACACGTAAAAAATCCCCTATGTTAGGGTTGTTCGTCTCAGCTTGGATTTAGAATTTCCGCACTAAAGAAAGTTTAGTTTGGAACTAGCTTATCAGTGGTTCTAGAATTTTAGAACACTATTCAATTATAGATTAGTTCAATCAATAAGAGTTTTCTTACTACTTGAAGGTTTAATACAACAATATAGAATTGAAAACAACATTATATATTTGAACAAACATGGTATGTTTATGAAAGGGACTACACTCAAAGGAGTTAGGAAAATTTCCATTAAAACAATGAATTAAAGTAGTATATGCCTTGAATAGAAACAACAAGAATTAGGATGCTCAATGTAACGAATTAGATTACAAGAGCTTGTACAATCATACACAATATAGATTTGGCTTGATCAACTTTAACATAGAACTTAGGAACTTGTACAACGATAATTTAAGAATAGAAAGCTTGCATTCATATAAAGAGAATGAAGTTAAGAAACTCGCTCAATAGAAGTTTAGAATACAAAACTTGCATTCATTAATAAAAGAATGAAGTTAGAAAACTTACCTTGTATGTAAGCTACACAAGTGTAATAATGTTCGCCAATTACCCTACACATATCATTGGAATCGCAATAACAATTAGTTGTATTTATATTAGCTTTATAGGTTTAACCCATCATTTAGGTCATAACCTTAACTTAACATCTAACCATGTTGGTTAACATCCTTAACGAATCTGAAATCTCATCATGATCTAACATAACTTTATCATTCATCTTTAACTTTTGAAAACATCACATTTAGTTCATTACATAACTTATTCAAGTGACAACTAAAATCTCCATATTTTAGTATTATATTATACTACAACTTGTTATGATGTCTTATTTGTTATGTTTTAACATCATTAACATGCATGTTAAACTAGATTAGGTTCACATACTACGCTCTATAAATAAATGAACTCTCTCTCGCTTAAGGCTTTGTGGTACCCACAGTAATTGCTATTTGACATCCCAAGCCTTGATAACGACTTTAAATCAAGCGCTTAGTGCTCGATCAGAGAAAACCATACTGCAGTAGCTACGCCATTTCTTCCTAGGGTACTTACATGCTACTTCGCCACAGACCTGCATGTAAATCGCAGCACTCTGCTTTCGCAATTCACCACCAAATCCAAACCAATACAACAGAAATCACCACACTCAACTTCTAAAACTTTGTAATAGCATAGTTAAGCATGCTATACACCATTCCAATTACATAAACATTACATAAATTCAATTTTAAGGGATCAAAACCCCAATTTCTCCAATTTCATTATTTTTACACTTTTAGCGAATTCGATCGCCACGACTTTGTTTTTCAACCAATTGACATGATTAAAACTACACCACTTTCGTTTCTTAACATACTAACATAATCCAACTCCAATTAGCATATTATAACACATATTGAGCATAAAATTTTGTACTTTCTAAAGCCATTTTTCAAACATAACCACTATTATCTACTCTCCTTCCTACAAACCAATTCCTTGAATTCTAATAATCAAATAGCACTCACATAAGATGATTGACAGATTGTAAACCCTTCATACAAGTATATATATAAATCCAACATAACTACCAATAGAAATTTCAAAGATAGAAGTTGAGATTAGAGTAGATTATACCTTGAATCTTTGTTTGTTGGGAAGAGAATGATAAGGAATTGCTTTCCCCCTTGATACTCCAACTTCTTAGCAAAATTTACAGAGAGTTTCTCTCCTCCTACCAAGCTCTCTCTCAATACTCTGTTATTTCTCCTTATCAAAATAAGACGCATTGAAATATACTAACTCCCACTCCCCCACTAACGTTAGGTAAAAATACAATACGTCTGTGTCAGTTAAATTAGGCCAAAGGCCACAAGGCCTTGTTTGGCCACACACCAATTCCCCCATACTAGATTATTTTTATAATAATTATATTATATAGTTACTTTTATCACACTTATTTTAGTTAATTTAAATAACTTATAATAGTATTTATAATAATTTCTATTATAATTATACTTATGATTAATAAATAATTATATATCTAATTTAATTAATAAATTAGACTTAAGCATAACTTTATTTAATTATTTTTTAAATATTAAATAATTCATTTAATTTAATTATTTCATTAAATTAAATCTTTCAAATAAAAATTACCATTATTCAATTTAATTAACATTAAACAATTTATTTACTAAATTCTTGCATCACAATTCCATTAATTATTTATTTTTCTCAATAAATAAATTATTTAAAATATTTATTTAATTCAATAAATATTTAAATTAAATTACAAATTTCTCGATCGCTACATCCTTCCCTCCTTAAAAGGATTCTGTCCCCAGAATCACGACTCGAAAAATTTATTTGTTACATTCTTCCATCCTTAATAGCATTCTGTCCCCATAATCGTTATACAAGATCAAGCAAATAACTGAGGATAATTCTTCATAATAACGTCTTCAAGTTCCCATGTAGCTTCTTCAGCATTGTGGTTTCTCCAGACTACCTTTACAGAAGGTATCAATTGATTTCTTAGTACTTGCTCTTTTCTGTCAATAATTTGAACAGGGACTTCTTCATAAGACAAATCTTTCTCAAACTGTAAGGGTTCATATTCTATAACATGTTTATAATCAGGCTTATATGGCCTTAACACTGATACATGGAAAATATTATGAAAAATGCTCTAATTCCGGAGGTAAAGCTACCTCGTATGCCACTTCCCCAACTCGTCATAGCACTTCAAAAGGTCTTATAAACCTAGGGCTTAATTTCCCCTTCTTGCCAAACTGAATTTTCCCCTTCCAGGGAGACACTTTCAAGAAAACATAACTACTGACATCGAATTCCCGATTTTGTCGATGCTGATCAGCATATTTCTTCTGTCTATCTTGTGCAGCTATCAATCTAGCTCAAATCACCTTGATGATCTCGACGGTTTGTTACACCAATTCTGGTCCCAATAGCTGACGTTCACCTACCTCGTCCCAACATAACTAAGTTCTGCACTTCCTACCGTATAATGCTTCGTAAGGCGGCATGCCAATACTCGCGTGATAACTATTATTATAAGAAAATTCCACCAATGGTAGATGGTCATCCCAATTTCCCTTGAAATCCATAATGCATGCTCTGAGCATATCCTCTAGTGTTTGGATGGTTCTCTCACTCTGTCCGTCGGTTTGAGGATGGTATGCTGTGCTCATTCTCAACTACGTTCCCAAGCACTCTTGTAGTCGTTTCTAGAAATTAGATGTGAAACATGGATCTCTGTCTGATACAATGGACACAGGTACACCGTGTCTTGAAATAATTTCCTTAACGTATAGTTTTGCTAACCGATCTAGGTTAAATCTAATCTTGATTGTCAAAAAGTGTGCCGACTTCGTCAGTCGATCGACAATCACCCAGATGGCATCATAACATTGTTGAGTCGTTGGAAGACCTACCACAAAATCCATTGTGATATGCTCCCATTTCCATTCTGGTATCTCCAACGGTTGTAGTAATCCGCTTGGCCTTTGATTCTTAGCTTTGACTTTTTGACACGTTAAGCACTTCGCCACGCACTCAGCCACATCCTTTTACATATTCGGCCACAAAAAATGATGTCTAAGATCCTGGTACATTTTGTACTCCCAGGGTGAATCGAATATCTTGAGTTATGAGCTTCACTCAGAATTTCCTCTTTATCTTCTGGTACTGGCGGAACCCAAATTCTCCCTTCGAATCAAAGCAATCCTTCCAAATAGATTTTGAATTTGTTTTCCTCACCTTCAAATACTCTTTGTTTTATCTTTTCACAGTCTTCATCCTGAAGTTGTGCATTCTTCACCTTATCTACCAACGCTGAACCGTTTCCCATCTGGAATAACTTTTCATCGGATTCTGTCGAATATCTAATTTCTAACTCCATCTTAGCCATTTCTGACACTAGCTTCTCATGAGCAGTAAACAACATTAACTTCTCCCGTCCCTTCCTACTTAAACCATCAACAACAACATTCGCCTTTTCGGGATGATAGAAAATCTCGCAGTCATAGTCTTTGATCAGCTCCAACCATCTTCTTTGTCTCATATTCAAATCTTTTTGTGTAAAGATATACTTTAGACTTTTATGATCAGAGTATATATCTCACACCTCTCTCCATAAAGATAATGTCTCCAAATTTTCAGGGCAAACACCACTGCTGCCAACTCTAAGTCATGAGTCAGATACCCTTTCTCATAATCTTTCAACTGACGTGATGCATACGCAATAACTCTGTCATTTTGCATAAGCACACAACCTAGTCCTTTATGCGATGCGTCACTATACACCACAAAATTCCCTGTATCATTAGGCAATGACAACACAGGTGCTGAACTCAGCTTCTTCTTCAACTCTCAAAAACTTTCTTCGCACTTCTCTGTCCAAACAAACTTAACCGTCTTCCGAGTTAAATTCGTCAACGGAGTTGCGATCTTTGGAAAAGTCTTGAATAAATCGCCTATAGTAACCTGCCAATCCTAAGAAAGTCTTTAATTTTGACGGTGTCTTCGGCTGATCCCAGTTTATAACAGCTTCAACTTTTGATGGATCTACCGAAATTCCGTCCTTATCAATAACTTGTCCGAGAAACTGAACACGTTCCAACCAAAATTCACATTTTAAAAATTTTGCGTATAACTTTTCTTTTCTCAACGTCTCCAATGTCACTCTTAAGTGTTCCACATGTTCCTCCTTGGTTTTGGAATATATCAATATATCATCAATAAACACCACCACAAATTTGTCTAAAAATGGTTTAAACACCCTGTTCATCAAATCCATGAACGCTGCAGGTGCATTCGTTAAACCAAAAGACATAACCAGAAACTCATAATGACTATACCGAGTTCTGAACGCTGTTTTTGGTACATCCTCCAGCCTCACCTTCAATTGATGATAATCATTTCTCAATTCTATATTTGAGAAATACCTCGCTCCCTTCAATTGATCGAATAGGTCATCGATTCTAGGTAACGGATACTTATTTTTGATCGTGACCTTATTCAATTCTCGATAGTCAATGTAGAGCCGCATCGATCCATCTTTCTTCTTAATAAACAACACCGGTGCTCCCCATGGCGACACACTCGGCTGAATATACTTCTTGTCAAGTAACTCCTGCAATTGCACCATCAACTCTTTCATCTCTACCGGGGCCATTCTGTATGGTGCCTTAGATATTGGGGCTGTTCCTGGTAATAAGTCAATCACGAACTCGATTTGTCAATCCGGCGGAAGACCCGACAAATTATCTGGAAATACGTCTGCAAAATCTCTTATAATCGGTATTTCTTCTAACTTCGCACTCTTCTTCTGTGTATCGACTATGTAGGCTAAGTATCCTACACATCCTTGTCTTAACAACTTCTTGGCTTGCATCACCGTCAGACAACTTGCTTGTCGAGGTGACTTGCTGCCATAGAACACAACCTTTGACAGAGTCATATGGTTAACACATTTCCTTTGGCAATCAATTACTGCTCCGTAATTGAATAACCAATCCATTCCCAGTATAAAATCAAACTCACCAAGTCTAATTGGTATCAAATCTACCATCATCTCGTGACCTTTTATAAACACTCTACAATTCCTATATATAAATCTAACAGGAATTACTTCCCTATTCGCAATTTCTATGCTCAAAGGATATTCTAATTCTTCCTGAGGCAAATCTAAATTCTAAGCAAATTCATCGGATATAAATGAACAAGTAGCACCTGAATCAAATAACACATAAGCATTATACCATTAATCAAAATGATACTTGACACCACATCCTCCAGATCGCATACAACATCCCGCAGACGGTCATATTAAAAGTCCTCGCAGAGTTTCGGCATTGATTTGTCTTTGGTCCAAATGATAGTCAATGCACCACCATCGTTGTTGTTTCCTTTTCCACCACTTGCACTTCCCGCTGGCTTCTTAGGGCAATCACGATCCATGTGATCCTTTGAACCATAGGTAATACATGCTCTTTTCTTTGGATTAAAACAGTTCGGTGCAATGTCTCCCTCCTGACCACAGTTGAAACACACCCGCTTTCCCTTCAAACATACCCCAGTATGGTTCTTTCTGTACATCACACAAGCTTCAAACTTTTTCTTCTGCTGATTTCCTTGCTATCCTCCCGTAGTCGAATTCTCACTCCAGTTCCTCTTCTGATTGTTACTTCCAACATTACTTCCACAAGCCTTATTTTCATTCTCATTCTTCTTCTTCTTCTGTTCTTGATTGTGCTTGGTCAAGGCATTACTTCTGCCTTCCGCGATAATTGCCTTTTCCAGTACAGCCGCAAATGTATTTAGCTGAAACATTGAAACCTTGCTATATAACCAGGGTTTCAATCCTTATTCGAACCTTCTCGCCTTTCGCTCGTCGGTATTAACTTGATAAGTGGCAAACCTTGCCAACTCGTTAAACTTCACAGCATATTCTGGCACCGTCATAGTTCTTTGCTTCAACTCCAAAAATTGCACTTCCAAATAATTTCGAGAACTCGCTGGAAATTACATTTCAAAAAATATCTCCTTAAATCTATCCCACGCTATCACTCCTTGTCCCCCATGAACCTTATGTGCTTGCCACCAGTAGCTAGCTTCAGACTTCAGCATGAACGTTGCGGACACAGTCTTCTGATCCTCGTTAACTCTAGCAATGTCAAACACCTTCTCCATTTCCTTGATCCAAGTCTGGGCTTCCACTGGATTTATAGACCCTTGAAACTCTGGTAGTCCAACCGCTTTGAATTCCTTAAAGGTCGTAACTTGAGCTTGCGATTGATTCGCAAGTGCACCCGTCAACAGGGTCACCAACTGCTAAACCGGGTTAGCGTTGGCCTTATTATTATTATTAGTAGACCCCTCAGGAGGTGGTTGTTGACGTGGTTATCTTCTTCTAGGAGGCATTTTCTGTTAAAATATACGCTTATTAGTTCCTTTATCAACTTCTTGAGTATTTTAAGTTTAACTTAAATATTCTAAGATTAAAGCTATAACACATAACATTTCAAATAAACTTTGATATTTTATTCATTCATAACGTTTTAAAACATATTAAAGATAGCATAACCGCTATTAACATTCTCTTTCCTGAACTAGACAAGTTTCAGGATTACATACTCATACTATCCCTTTATTCATCTCAAAATAAGGGATTCATAGTTTATTTACTCACTTACTTAACCACACATTATTATTATTATTATTATTGTTATTCTCTTTATCTAGATATATTAAGACTTTGTAAGGCTTCTCGACGCTCTTCCTCCATGATACGATACGCCGTTCTACGATCCATAACAAACTACGACGAATTCTCAAACTGAGGTGGGTAATAAAAGACTCGATCTTGGGCCCTATCAATCGCAGAATTAAAAGCGTAATCCATCTCGTTCATCTTGGCTTTCTTCACTTGGACCTTAGCCTTAGCACGGTCTGCACGTTGATTCACTTTCATCCAAGCATCCTCTGCTCTTGCACGCTTAGCAAATTCCTCTTTGAAATCATCTTTTAATTTCTCCATGTCAGTCTTCATCTTCTCATTTACTACCAACAGATCTTCATGCTGACCCTTTGTATGAACCAGGTCCCACTCCGTGTTTCCAAGGCATGAGTCGAGTTCCTGAATCTCCGCATCCTTCTGCTCCATCGTAGCGTGATGCATCTCAACCAACTCCTCAACCTTGTCCTGTAATTCTATGTTACAATCATACAGAACGTCATACATCTCAGCTGATATGGAGTTTGGTGGAAACTCCACAGGATCCTCTTCCTCATCATCCTCCTCTATCTCCTCAAAACTATACTCCTCGGGATCGGTCACAGGATCATCCTCCTGGATCAACTGTTCCTGCACAACATGACTATCCCGGGGTTCGTCATCTCTAGGTACCTGAGGTATCACTTCCCTAGCTGGACTGGATCCTCCTTCGTTAGACATCCTGACAACAAAATATTTTAAGTTTTACTTAACATTTTTCGATACTCGCGAGGACATACGTTATTAACACATGGCACATAGTGTCTTTTATTATTTAGCTTCAATGGATACCTTAATCCATTCCTTAAAACTCGATAAGAGTTGGACACCTCTATGTTTTCTATCTCCTTAAAGGTTACTTCCTAAGGTTTAATTCCCCACCTAAGGTTCATAACCTAAAGCTTTGATACCAACTTGTGACACCCCCAAATCCGGGTACTCCATTTCCACAGGATTTGGTGTTCACTATCCAAAACCATTACATCTAATTACCCATAACAAAGGATAAAGACATAATTTAAATAACTTAAACAATAATCTTCCCATTAAAGGGTTACATCACCATAAAACAATCCCAGGTAATCTAAACTTAAATTTATTACATAAGTATGCGGAATACATCACAAAAACAAAATAAGTCTTAAAACACAATTCATTTAAATAGATTCAATAAATCTTCAACACTTGGACATCTTGCCCTTTCCTTTGCTAGTAGATGGCTCATCGACTTTCTCTACTTTAGCTGTAGTGTTAAACGCAAGAGTGAGCAAACAATTGCTCACTGATATAGAGAGTAGTAATGATAGCAACATGAGAATGAACAACGAATACTGAACAACAATGAACTTGTTCTATGAATCAAAATAGAAAACACGTTCGAACTTTAATATCTGAGGGTCTTAAGACCAAGAACTATGTCCCTGGTACTTAGGTATTACTACCCAACCTTAATAGTGATTTAGACTATACGGACCCTTCTTAACGTACTTAGGGGGATCAGCCCTTTGTACCATGTATTGTGCACAAACATCTAAACGTTACACGTACAAAATCCCTATGTTAGGGTTGTTCGTCTCAGCTTGGATTTAGAATTTCTGCACTAAAGAAAGTTTAGTTTGGAACTAGCTTATCAGTGGTTCTAGAATTTTAGAACACTATTCAATTATAGATTAGTTCAATCAATAAGAGTTTGCTTACTACTTGAAGGTTTAATACAACAATATAGAATTGAACAACAACATTATATATTTGAACAGACATGGTATGTTTATGAAAGGGACTACACTCAAAGGAGTTAGGAAAATTTCCATTGAAACAATGAATTAAAGCAGTATATGCCTTGAATAGCAACAACAAGAATTATGATGCTCAATGTAACGAATTAGATTACAAGAGCTTGTACAATCATACACAATATAGATTAGGCTTGATCAACTTTAACATAGAACTTAGAAACTTGTACACCGATAATTTAAGAATAGAAATCTTGCATTCATATAAAGAGAATGAAGTTAAAAAACTCGCTTAATAGAAGTTTAGAATACAGAACTTGCATTCATTAATAAAAGAATGAAGTTAGAAAACTTGCCTTGTATTTAAGCTACACTAGTGTAATAATGTTCGTTGTGACACCCCCAAATCCAGGTACTTCATTCCCACAATATTTGGTGTTCACTATCCAATCATTCATATCTATCTACCCAAATAAAATAACATTTAACCATAAATCCTCCCTTTAAATATGGTTACATTAATAAATAAAATCTTCCTAGGTTGTCTAACCTTTAAACATCATTCAAGTGCGGAAATAAAATTATTACATTACATCATTATTTAAAAGTCTATGACCATCACGATAAATAAAAATTACAAGTTTGTATCACTTGTACATTTTTCCCTTTCCTTTGCTAGTTGAAGGCTCATCTACCTTCTCAACTTTAGCTGCAATGAATGTATAAATATGCAAGAGTGAGCAAAACAAATGCTCACTAGATATATCAATGAGTCATCAAGAATATGACAGTTGCCAATAAATAGGCTCATCAACACTGAATAGTACTCTATCAATGATAACCAAAGACTGGAATCAAAATATGGAATATAAATATCTGAGGGTCATAAGACCACAAACTATGTCCATAGTTGCGAGTAATATTTCAACTCCAACTTTAACAGTCATAAGACTATAAGGACTCCTTGTACTTAGGGGGATCAGCCCTTCGTACAATGTATTGTGTACAAATATTTCAACGCTAAGCGTAAATTATCCCCTAATAATAGGGTTGTTCATCTCAGTATTTAGAGTACAAGTCCGCACCAAAGAAAGTTTGGTTTGGATAAGCTTTCAGGGGTAATTTGAAGTTTGACGATCATCAACTAGAGGACTAGTTGAATCAATAGTGTTTGATAACACAACAGTTGATCAATAATAACATAATATGGAACAATGAATAAGTGTAAGCGAACTAACTATATTTCAAACTCATGCTTAGAAACAACTACAATGCATAAGTATTGAATGACAATAAACCTTGCTTGAACAATATTAAGCTAGGACTATGAATTATTGAATATACATTAAGTAATAGCAACCTGAAAAATAAAGCTTGCTCAATATGAGAATAGCTTGTGTCAAGTAAATGAAATAAGATAATTCAAAATTAGAATTCAAGAACATTGCATTCATAGTACATAAAGGACCATAAAGAAACTTGTCTAACAATAAACAAGTTAGAATACATCAATAAATATTGGAATTCAAAACTTGTACGAATAAAGTTAAAGTCATAGCTAGCTTGTTCAAATAATAATTAGGAATACAAGAGTTCGCTTAATGAAAATTTAAAGTAAGAAACTTGCTCAACGTAAATGTAGAGTTAGAAAACTTGCTCAATGTAAAAAGAGAAGTTTTAGAAACTTGCCTCGAGCGTAAGCTATAATATCAAACTCACGTTCACCTACACATAGGTTTAGAGCCACAATATCTCTTAGACATACTAAAATACCACATATATGCATTTATAGTTAAACTTGTTATGTTAACGCAAGTCTTAAGCTACTATTCAAATATCAGAAAATTCAAGTGTTAACCTTCACAACACCTATGTACTATTCATCATGCTTAATAAATCACAATACGTCCCTTTCATCGTTTACCAACTTTTTATAACGTTCGAATTACTAACCACATTTCACTATGTTGTTGTAACCTTGTCAATACTCATTGGACATGCTAACACAACCCTAACCCATGTTATGTTGCTATTCCAAGTCTGCAAAGATCGGAGAAGTCGTGTCTCAAACGGGGTATGCGGGCAAATTGCCTTACATACGAACTTGAGGGCACAAGAATTGCAGCTGTGATTTTTTGCCTTAGCATCAGTAGCGTTATCTTTGGTACAAGCACGTACAGAGGAGACGACTATGAGCGAGAGCCAACTTTAGCCCAACAAACACAAATTCCACCCACTAGAAAGTAGTATTAACACGTACAAATGATATAAAACCATCATAAACATGTTTGTTAACATATTCAACCAATTAGAGTAATTTAACATCAACTAAAACTAGTTTAATTTCTCAAATTCCATATTTTCATATAAAAACTCAATTTTTGATATCTTTCATGAAAATCAACACTGTAACTTCAATTCTTGTCTAAATTGCTTCGTTCAAATTACGTTATGCTCGTTTCTTAATGAACTAACATATACAAGACTCAATTTACAGTTTCACATACAGTTTGACCACTAAAATTGGTACTTTTTATGAACCATATGAAAATTACATATACTGTCAAAATTTCTACTGTCAAACGAAATTAGCATACAAATTCTTGCTTAAACATAAACTCTAATCATTATAACTATATCTAATTACCAAAAATAATTTACATAACAACAATTTACAGAAAGCTAGAATTCACAGAACATCTAGTTTTTGCCGTGAAACACATACACATGTATATACATATACATAATACCAAGGTTGTGAACATACCTTCAAATTGTCGAACAATCCTTGCTACACTCACTTGGATTACTGGAAATTGCTTAAGCTTCCTCTCAATGTGACACCCCCAAAATAGGTATACATCACCCATCTTGGGTCGCCAGATACATGGTAGTGAATACAAATACAAACTAATTATACAACAGTCGTGTAAAATACAACAAAACATATGCTGTGAGTTTTAATACAAATATTGTCATCTAGACAATATCCACACTCAAAATAAGTCCTCATTACAATTATTATCACACTATTTCATAGAATAATGAGGACTACTAATGCTATCATCTGGACCATCACTCCGTTCCCCGACTAGTCCCTGCTACGTTCTCATTTCCTGAAGAGAACAGTGAAAGAAAGGGTGAGCTCAACTAGCCCAGTAAGAAATATTATCACTAAGATAATGCAGAATAAATTATCATTAGTCTTCAACAATGTTAAACTGATAAAATACAATAGACATCAAGTTTAAATGCAGCGGAACAAGCAATCCATTAAAAGAGTCAAGTAGAGAATAAAATCTACTATCTTTTATGATTTAAAAAGTTTTTCATCACTTTTATCGCTAAGACTCAGCTTAATAAATAATCCACATCATCCCTGCACTACGACCAATGATATTCATTAGGGTCACGACCACAAATTATCCATGCACTATGGGCCAAGGATATTCATATATTCATTAATGGTCATGATCATGCCAACAACTGTCCATCAATGCACTACGGGCCAATGAGGACTTTTATCACATCATTTTTAACATTACGGTCATGATTATACCGAATAATCCCTGGTTATAATCATACCAAGTCCATCTATGCACTACAGGACACATATGACTTTCAAAAATATAAACATGAGGATGATGACAATGATATAAGAATTCAATAAAACAAGTTCACGAATTAATTTATCTAGGAACTAATAACGTCCAAATTGTCAACATGATACTTCTTTGTAGAGTAAAATTCAAGAATGCTCAGAAGAATATTTTCATGAAAAGAAACTGGATGAAGCGCAAATATCAAGGATATTCCACTAATTTCATGGAGTATAGAAGTCAAAATTTTAACCAACTGAGTATAATAAAGAATGAAATAACAACAGAAATCACCATTCACGCGGTACTTCGTATAGACAGGTTATTCCAACAGAATAATAAATAACGGAATCAGGTCAGGTGAAATTCACACCGACAGGATGTTCCAACAGAATAATAAAGAATGGAATAACAACAAAAATCACCATGCATGCGGTATTTCGCATAGACAGGTTATTCCAACAGAATAATAAATACGAAATAATAAATAATGGAACCAGGTCAGGTGAAATTCACACCGACAGGATATTCCGACAGAATATTAAATGCGGAATAATAAATAATGGAACTAGGTCAGGCGAAATTCGCACCGACAGGATATTCCAACAGAATAATAAATAATGGAATAATAGAAGAATTTCACCATGTATGCAGTACTTCGCATAAACAGGTTATTCCAACATAATAATAAAGAATGGAATAATAGAAGAAGATCACCATGTATGCGGTACTTCGCATAAACAGGTTATTCCAACATAATAATAAAGAATGGAATAATAGAAGAATTTCACCAAGTATAGGGGAGTCCGCGTATACAGGTTATTCCAATAGAATAATAAAGAATGAAATAACAGAAGAATTTCACCAAGTATAGGGGATGCATCTGAAGTTATTCCAATGAATAATAAAGAATGGAATAATGAAGTTCTCTTCATGAATACAAAAGAATAACACCCTCACAGTAAAAGACTTTGGATATCAAGTAGTGAAGTAGCGAGAATACTCTTCTTTTTCTATAATTTCTCTCTCTACAGTTTCAGTGAATTCGTAAGAAATAATGAAGGAATGAGCTTCTATTTATAGAAGAACTGAGAGTGGCTCTTGGTTTTAACGAAGGGTTAAAATGACTCTTGGTAATATTGAAGAGACAACTACTATTTGCGAAGGGGCAATTAACTCTTGGAACACCGAAGAGGCAAATAACTCTTGGAAAGCTGAAGGGTCAAATAACTCTTGGAAAACCGAAAGGACAAGTTACTATTAAAACTCATGAATATTAACTCGTGAATAGTAACTCATGAATAGTAACTCGTGAATAGTAACTCATGAATAGTAACTCATGAATAGTAACTCATGAATAGTAACTCGTGAATAGTAACTCGTAAATAGTAACTCATGAATAGTAACTCCGACACGAAAAGTTTTTCGAATACCCGATTGAACAATATAACCTCCAGACATCAATTATTATCAAAATAAATGTCGATTCTCACTACACAAATAATTTGAACACAATGGAACTATCAAATTCATCTTTAATCAACACGAACTTATCCATCATTAATATCATAACTCACAATATTTAACAACTAGGTTATTCCCAGGAAAGAGGGGGCTTTCCAATAAGGATTTCTCCCTATTGGCGCGCAATTAGGTGACCAAACCTCTCCTTGACAGAACTTCTAGACATTGTAAATATTGCAATTTAATAATATGAATAACTTTATCATCTCAATTATTGATTTAATAATATAACATATAATGCAGATGATACTGTAATAATTGAATCAATAATATGAGAGATATGATGCAGTAATTACTGTAGCAATAATTGAGTATAACTGAGTGACTTCTTACGTAAGCATCAATAACTAATACCGTGTGCTACTATGCAACCACGCGTATTACTGTACTTTTACTACCGAGTAGTTCAACAGTATTAACGGTAAAACTTCCGCCGTTATTTTCACAAAATGTTTTTGTCGTTTTCTAACTACGACAGTACTTCCGTTGTGGGTTCACCAATGATTGTGCCGTCGTACGGATATTCCCGACAAAAAGAATATTCCCCGACCAAACGAATATTATACAACAACTTGCATACTTTGTAAAATTTATAAATACTACCCACAACTATAACATTATATCAAATCCACACCATAATATTCAAAAAATTATTTCGAGAAAATTAAATCTTTATTCGTAAAATTTGGGTTCTCACACTCAATCTCTCTCAATTCTCTCTTTCAAGCTCTATCAAACTCTCTCTAAACTCTCAAACTTAGCCAAGTATGCGTAAAGAAAAAAACAACTGATAGCTATAATAATACGTATACTTATTATAACAGTTACAAATAAAATATAACGTATATGTTATAAATTTATTTTATATTTTATTTATTTTATTTAAATTCAAAAATTAAAAATCTAAAAGCCATAAGGCTTTGTCTGGCAAAACCCTTTAAATTTTAAAGAATTAATATTTTAAGCCTTGTTTGGCAAAAACTAAATTAAGCCCTTTTTAATTTATTTTAATAAACACTTTAGTTTATAATTTATAATTACATCTTATTTATTTGAATTTTCATATCCAACATTATTCCATACATTAGTTAAACACTATATTTTAAATAAATATTTCCCACTTTATCAAATACCACAAAATTATAATTTCATGTTATAATTTTATTTGATAATTTAATATACCATTTTAAATTATTAATCACAATATAACACCTCTTGTTATAATACAAATTTCTAAATTATAAATTAATTTAATTTAGAAATTTATCTAATAAATTTAGATTCACCAATATTTATTAACAACCACCACATCAATAAATATTTATTCAACAATTTCAACAATGGACACATCAAATAAATATTTATATTATTCAATAAATATTTAATATTACAATTTGAAATTCTGGATCGTTACATTCGCCAATTACCCTACACATATCATTGGAATCGCAATAACAAATAGTTGTATTAATATTAACTTTATGGGTTTAACCCAACATTTAGGTTATAACCTTAACTTAACATCTAACCGTGTTGGTTAACATCCTTAACGAATCTGAAATCTCATCATGATCTAACATAACTCTGTCATTCATCTTTAACTTTTGAAAACATCACATTTGGTTCATTACATAACTTATTTAAGTGACAACTAAAATCTCCATATTTTGGTATTATATTATACTACAACTTGTTATGATGTCTTATGTTATGTTTTAACATCATTAACATGCATGTCAAACTAGATTAGGTTCACATACTACGGTTTGTAAATAAATGAACTCTCTCGCTTAGGCTCGAGAGTACGCAGCCTGCAATTGCGTTGTCCCAAACCTTGACACCGTGGCAATTTAAGACCGGGTGCTCATTCACAGAAAATAATCTGTAGTAGGCTGTGGTTTCGCTTAGGGTATGCAAGACAATTGTCTATACACCTAGACAAAAATTGCAGCAGCTCTGTTTCTGCAATTCAGTCACCAAATCCAAACCAATACTACAGAAATCACCACACTCAACTTCTAAAACTTTGTAATAACATCGTTAAGCATGCTATACACCATTCCAATTACATGAACATTACATAAATTCAATTTTAAGGGATCAAAACCCCAATTTCTCCAATTTTATCATTTTTTACACTTTTAGCGAATTCGATCGCCACGACTTCGTTTCTTAACTAATTAACATGATTCAAACTATGCCGCTTTCATTTCTTAACATACTAACACAATCCAACATCAATTAGCAGATTATAACACATATTGAGCATGAAATTTTGTACTTTCTAAAGCTATTTTTCAAACATAACCACTATTATTTACTCTCCTTCCAGCAAACCAATTCCTTGAATTCTAAGCATCAAATAACACTCACATAAGATGATTGACAGATTGAAAACCCTTCATACAAGTATATATAAATCCAACATAACTACCAATAGAAATAAGTATCAAAACGAAGATATCGACGAGATCTACAACTTTCATGCTTTGAGATTTGACAGATTCTGGCTAGATCAAGGTCAAAATCAGGCTCCAAGTGACTGCTACACAAATTCCAACTTCTAAACTTTGAGTTTCAACTTCCGTCTGGTAAAAAGATCACAACTTTTTCATATGAACTCCAATTGGGACGATTCAAGATATTTTAGAAAGCTAAGGAAGAGCTTTAAAATAAAATCTAAGTTCCAAACTAATACCATGCATCTAACTTAATGCTAAAAACCCTACAATTTTCCCTTTTTCCTAATTTTAGTTCCAATTCCTCCTGAAATCATTAAACACCTTAATAAGCTCATATACACATAAAACATGCAATAAAACTAAACATAAAAGAATCAAATAAATGAATAATATGCACTCATCAAATTCCCCCACACTTAGCCATTACACGTTCTCGTGTAAACCAAAAGTTTGATTTCTAGAAAAATTCTATTCAACCGTTATGTCAAAAGATTTTAAGATACAAATCATGATTATCAACATTAAATTTGCAAAAATCTAATCAATGCCTTATCAGTTAACTCACAATGAACAACCTTACTATTTTACCAATGAATTTTATTAAACTAAATTGTAGCCACATAAGTAACTTTCCCAAAATCTACATACTTACTCAACTTAGTTACCATGGAGCAAAAACCGTGCACACTGACTCACAACTAAGAATAAATTTTTCTTGCTTTTTATGTTTTTCATAGAACCTTCTTTTTAGCACAGATGAATGTATTTTCATGCTTTTTTCGTATTTTTTCTTTTTTTGACATGTGCAATGTCTCCTTTTCTTAGGCTTTTTGAGAGTTACCCATTAGCGAACTTTCCACCAACGACTCCCAAACCAGGATGATCTTAGGGCGCTAGGTGTAGAGACACCCCTAAGGCTTACTTATTCAAATAACAAAGGCCATAAAAGTCGACTAGTCAAGCTGCTTTTATCTATCACACTTTTCAGTGTGAATACCGATGCTTCTCGAGGCTTGGATACCCAATTATTTCGCACAATGGACATTGAAGTAGATTTTTCAATCACCAAAATTTTCTTTTCTCTTTTTTTTTTCTCACATGGTTCTGCAACAATATAAGCAAGTTAAACAGTTCTAAGTCATGAAATTAGTGCACATAGACAACTCCATAAATAACTTAGCCAAATAAACATGCTTCTCATATTCAAGTACTCATGTATCACAAATTCAATTCAAATCAATTACTATGGATCATGGCTTAGTCTTCATCATTTATTAACCAACTAAGCATTAAATAGATTCTAAAATTTAGTATTAATTCTCAATTTTTGACTTTAACCTTTTAAACACGTAGCCAAAAAGAACCATGGAACCCAAGTTTTCAAAAAAAAAAAAAATAGTTTTTTTTTAACTTCCCATCAAAATTGGATTATTTTTCCTAAATAAAACCTAAATCTCCCCCCCCACATTCAAACCTTACATTGTCCCCAATGTAAGAAAATCATGCAAAGAAGAAAATACTACTGACTAACATGCAATAAAAAAACTAAAAAGTAAAGGGATAGAAAAATCAAATATGAGATCTTGGGTTGCCTCCCAAGCAGCTGCCCTTGTTTATTATCATTGGCTTGACATCATCCTTCTCATCTTATGTAATTGGACTTGTGAACTTCAAGTGGACTGGTAATAACTTCAATTCTTCATTAGGAGCATCCTTCAGATCCTGATTTTGCTCCATTCCAGCCCTCAGATCCTTCTTGTATATTTGCTCAAGAGATTCTTGCACTATAGAGTCAACAACATCAGTAGAAAAAACAAAATTAATATTACCAATATACCTTTTAACTTTATATATGCTGAACTGGACATGTGCCACATCCAATTCCATGTGTAAGGTCCCATGGTGTTTATCATTATGTGTTATTGCTGGTACAAGGAAACTATCATAATCTATGTCCTCCTTATAGAAATCTGCAGGAATTATTAATTATTCCATCTCTACCTCTTGTTCATCCTTTTCAGACTTTGAATACCTGATTTCTTCTTCAAATTTAACAATAGTCTCGAGCACTTCCAAATGGTTTCCACTAGTGAAATCCTTATCATCTTTAAGTTCTTGTTCCCTATTCACCATTTCTTTAAGGAATTTTTCATTAGACTCTGTATACCACGTTGAATTCTTTCCAACTTTCCAATTCCTTGTTAGAACTTGGGGAAAAGGTAGTTTTGGTTCATAAGCTGAAAGAGGTGAAAATTTATGCTTGAGTACAACACTGCTGTTTGTTTCACTATTGTCTGACTTATTTTGTATTGACTTTCCTTGCTACTGATCCTCTGCACCACATCTCAATGTTATGGAACTTACATTTTCAACAATTTGAGAAAGTGACCGTCCTACTGTGGTTGCAAGCTGACCAACTTGGTCCCTAAGATCTTGAATAGAAGTTCTTGTCTCTTGTAGGAATTATTGTGTCTGACTCATGAACTTTTGTTTTTGGTTCATGAATGCCTTGAACATATCCTCTATAGATGTCCCAAAATTGACAGGTACTTCTTGGTTTTCTGTGTGGTATTGAGGTTGAGCTTGCTAAAAACCTTGTGTATTCCTTGCAGCCATTTGTTGAACTATAGCAGATAATTCAAAAATCTGTTGCTCCAAGTCTCTCGTGCTTACCCCATTTACCCTTTGTCGTGTGTGATCCGTCTTAGTTCCATACTGATTTGAGTTAGATGCCATGCTTGCAATTAAGTTCCTTGCAGCTTCTAGAATCTTGTCTATCAGTGCTCCTCCACTTGCTGCATCAATCATGCTTCTTTACATTGGTAGCAACCCCTCATAGAAGTACTGGATCAAGTGATGGTCATCAATTCTGTGAGGTGGACAGCTGGAACACAACTTCTTGAACCTTTCCCAATACTCATAGAGAGTTTCTCCATTGAACTGCCTGATTCCACATATCTCCTTCCTTGTATTGGCAACTCTTGATGCAGGAAAGTAACTTTCCAAGAATAACCTTTTCATATCAGTCCATGATCGTATTGATCCTGAAGGTAGATAATATAACCAGTCTTTAGCCAAATCTGCTAATGAGAATGTAAAAAGTCTAAGCTTGATCTGCTCCTCTGTCACTCCTTGTGCTTTCATCGTGGAACACACCACATGGAACTCCTTTAGATGCTTATATGGATTTTCACCTGTAAGACCACGAAAAGTAGGCAAAAGACTAATTAATCTAGAGTTAAGTTCAAAAGCAACATCTAAAGTAGGATACACAATACAAAAATATGGTTGAGTCTGATCAGGAGTAGCCAGTTCTTTCAAAGTTCTGTTATTGTGTGGCACCGCCATCTCTTCCACTTCAAGTGATGGAACAAAAGCTTCTTTTGTATCTGTAGTTTTCTCTATCTTTTAATCAAAATTGAAGTCAATAAAGTTAGAGGATTGAATCATAAAACAAAAAGAAAAAGAAAATAATAAAAATAAACGAAAACAAAGAATAAACAAAAATAAATAACACTCCCCGGCAACGACGCCAATATTTGGGAGCTGTCATTTACACTCCTAAATTAGCCTCACTTTCACTTTACAAATTCAAATAATTAGCACAGTAGTAAGCAAGGATCGATCCCATAGAGAGTAATTTGTTTTATATTTATTCTATTATTTTAAGAGAAAATAAAGATATGGGGTTTTTGAAAATTGTTTTTAAACTAAGAGAACAAGAATTAATGATGAAATTAACCAAATATGTAAAAACTTCAGTTCTGCAGTTCAGTTTCACCAACTACATCAACCAATTAATCAAGTTATTATTATTTTCTCTTCAATGAAACTATTATCCCTAGATAACAATAAGCTCTGCTTTCTAAAATTCTCCTTAGATTATCACTGTATGAAATAAGCTCTACACCAGATTCTAACTAGCACACAACCTAAAATAAGCTCTCAAGATTTAATATGATAGAAGCATTAAGAAATAGAGAATTAGGTTAATCCAAGCAACAAACATATAAGCTCGATTTGTTTAACTTATTTTCTGATAATCTTAGCAATACACAAAAGCTTGTCCACAATTAGTATTACCAAGGTGCTACTTGTGTTGAAGACAGCTATCAATTACACGTAATACCAATCTTAGTCTAGCAGATGATAATGATCAAATTAACTCAATTGGCCATATCAAATTAATTAGATCAACTAGTATGCAATCAATAAAAAAAGATTATCAGAAGAAATTTCACACAAGAAGGAATAAATAACAATACTTAATTAATCAATTACTTGTAACAAGGATTCACCTCCCTTTAAAACTGAATGAAAAGAACTAGCTTGCCATGCTCTTGAGTCTGCACCCCAATAGATGATAGTTAATTGTTGAATAAATAAAATCCTAACTCTCATCCTCTATTTATAGTGCTAGACAAAGTCCTAAATCCAGTGGGGATTAGAAATCCAAATCTTAAAATGAATTATAAATCATAACTAGTTTCTATAAAGAAATAGAATCTAATTTAGAAATAAATCTCAATCTAAAGATATCCTAAATCTAATAGAAATATCAATCCAATTCAATGTAGAAGTCTACCAAAATCTGCATTTAGAAACTTTACAAAAATCAAAGATTTCCAAATTTTCTCGCTCAAATTCGCTGGGCCGAATTTTTATTTTTTGCTGCGATGACCTTTGTTAAAACGAGCATAACTTTTAATTTGGGAGGAGTTACGGAGCTTGCTACCTATCAAAACGAATATATCGACGAGATCTAAAACTTTCATGCTTTGAGATTTGATAGATTCGGGCTGGATTAAGGTCGAAATCAGGCTCTAAGTGATTGCTATGCAAATTCCAAATTCCAAACTTTGAGGTTCAACTTATGTCTGGTAAAAAGATCATAACTTTTTCATATGAACTCCAATTGGGACGATTCAAGATTTTTCGGAAAGCTAAGGAAGAGCTTTACAATAAAATCTAAGTCCCAAGTTAAGACCATGCATCCAACTTAATGCTAAAAACCCTGCAATTTTCCCTTTTTTCTCATTTCAGCTCCAATTCCTCCTGAAATCATTAAATACCTTAATAAGCTCATATACACATGAAACATGCAATAAAACTAAATATAAAAGAATCAAAATAAATGAATAATATGTACTCATCAATTAGGAATGAAGAAAAATTGAATAACTTAAGGGTTATGGTATGCGAGAATAATCGTATTTAAAATATATACGAATTCTAAGGGATTTATTTTATACATCTCAATTAATTAATTTTATAACCTAATTATAGCAACTATAATTGGATTAAGAAATTAAATGTGCATGAGTAAGGATTTAAATTATAATTGAGGAAATGAAAACCCTAAATAAATGATTAGGGTTGGATAAGAATTTAAAAGTATTGGACTATGTAAATTTCATGGCCCAAGAAATTAAATTAGAGAGCCCAAACAATATTTCAATTAGCCCAATCTTTGACCCAACATTTTATGGATTTTCTACGGATATAGTAGCAAATAAAATAAAGTAAGAATTGGGGCAAAAAAGGATGTATATACCCAGTCACATAGGGGGGAAATTTGAGCAAATGGTTAATTTAATTTGGCAAGAATTGTTTATCAATTCTCAACAACTACAAACCACATGTCTTCATGCAATTTAGCCTTATTATCACAAAAATTACAAGCAATCTAAGAGATAGGAAGAAAAAATGTTAGGAGATTTAATCACATGGAGTAAATAATTTTTATTCCACAAAAGTCTTAGTTGTTCACCAACTCCTAACAACTCTTTCTCTCTCTTTAATTCTTTATTTCGTAACTAAGCAAAAAGAAAGAAAGAGCATTCTCTCTTGTTTCTACACCCCATAGTGGACCAAGAGAGAGAAAGTGAGGGAGAGGGCTGCCCTTAGAGAAGCAAAAGAAGAAGGAGAAGGAGAAAACCCCAAAAGAAAAAGGCATAACACCATAACTTTATTTATATATTTTTGGTTGCTTTGAGGAATGGGTTGATCCAAATGTTTCTAAACTCAAAAACCTTGGATCTACATGTTGATGAGTGTTTTATATTTAGATCTACCCATATTGGATGTTGATTTTCTTGGAAATCAAAAGAAAAGAAAATTAATTTTTCTAGTTTAGAAAACCCTAATTTTATCTTCCTTTGGATGTCCACCGTTTTTGATCTACTCCTTCTTTTTACGATCCATCAAAAATGGATGCTAGATGTATAAGTTATCTAGTAAACTCAAGTGATAGCACTAAAAAATGTTGAGTTTACAAGCAATAGTGGATTTTTAGCCAAAACAGTTTTGTTTTTAGAAAAAGAAACCAGACTATTTTGGGTCAGTTTATGCTAGGGGTAGTTTCATCATTTTTCTAACCTTCGAAAATTCTGGAAAAATTTGGGATGATAATATGATAAGTTTTCTAACATTTTCAAGTGGAATCACTGAAAAAGGAATTGTAGATTTCTGTATGGATTGTTTTTGGCAAAGTAGGCAAAAGTCGATTTTTCGTAAAATAAATTTTGCAAGGGAAGTTTCGACAACTTAATTAATGAAATAAATTTCGGCCTTTTGTGGCATGAAAATATATGATATAATGTAGCTCCTGTCCAAAAATGAGCTCATTCTGACTTAAATTGACGATTTTTTGACGAAAATAGCTATAATCGGAGTTCTATAACTCCGATGGCCACAAAATTTTAGCTAGAGATTCACATTAACACGTTTAAGATTATGCCAAGAGATGGAAATTTTTGGAGTTGAGCATGATAGGGCTAATTTCTTAAGCTACGAATTATAAATTATTTTTGAAAAATACTAAAGGGAGTTGAAAAATTATAGAAAAATTCTTTGTGTGTATGAAATATATGTATATATGTTTGGACAAAGGATAGAAAAATAATAAATTGATTTGGTATTTTTGTGAAAAGAATTAATGAATCCAGCTTGCTAGATTGAAAATCTATTGAATCCAATTTGATGGATAGAAAATTAATGAATCCAAGCTTGCTGGATTGGATGTCAGTTGAATCCAGGCTTACTGGATTGGCCATCTGGTTGCTGGATTTGGAATCCAATTTGCTGGATTGAAATTTGGTTTACTGGATTGACAATCTGGTTTGCTGGATTGCAATCTGGGTTTCTGGATTGGTATGTTTGGATAATCCAGGTTGCTAGATTAGTATTTGACTTATTAGATTTTAAAGAATAACTTATAATATTGGGACATGTATTTCATTAATATTTTAAATTAATTAAATATTAATGATAATGGAATTATGTGGTATTTAAATCATTTAAAAATGCTATTAATGATTGAAAAATCATTATAAATGATAAATTACTAATACTACATATACCCATGATTTTCATCAGTCCAATGCTTTTATTATGACTTTCATCATAATCCACGTAAACAGATCATTTCCACAATTTAATAAGGAATGAATACAAAGGATCATTCACCATGCATGTGGTAATCCACATAGACAGGTTATTCCAACAGAATAATAAAGAATGGAATAATTGAAGAATTCACCATGCATGCGATAGATCACACAGACAAGTTATTCTCAACAGAATAATAAAGAAGCGGAACCGGTCAAAGCGTAATTACGACCGATGTGGATATTCCAATGAAGAATAATAAAGAACGGAACCAGGTCAAGCGTAAGGATATTCCAACAGAATAATAAATAACGGAACCAGGTCATGCGTAAACGCACAGACAGGATATTCTGACAGAATAATAAAGAATGGAATAATAGAAGAATTTCACCATGTATGCAAGATTGCATGTAGACAAAGTTATTCCAACATAATAATAAGGAATGGAATAATAGAAGAATTTCACCATGTATAGGGTAGTCCGCGTATACTGGTTATTCCAACAGAATAATAAAGAATGAAATAACAGAAGTTCTCTTCATGAATACGAAAGAAATAATACCCTTACCTTAGAATTAGTGAAGTAACAGAATACTTTTCTTCTTTCTCTCTATAGTTTCTCTCTCTAGAGTTTCAGTGAATTCGTAAGAAAAATGAAGGAATGAGCTTCTATTTATAGGAGAATGGACTGAATAGTAACTAATTCCTGAATGATCCAGATTGATTTACTTTTAAACGGACGGTCCAAATTGGTTTACTATAAAATATTCTAATAAAACAAAATCTTTTAAATAAAATATAATATATTCTATTTATAATCTAATAAAACGAATAACTTTATAAAAGTATTCTATTTTATGTAAAAAGATTTTACTATGCAAATACTATGCAGACACTATGCAAACACTATGCATAATAAAATATAATATATTTTAATTATTGTGTAATAAAATAAATAACCTTATAAAAGTATTCATTTTTATATAAAAAGATTTTACTATGCAAAACACTATGCATAATAGAATATAATATATTCTATTTTTAGTCTAATAAAATGAATAACTTTATAAAAGTATTCTATTTTATATAAAAAGCTTTTCTGTTTCATTACATTAATAATACTAATTAAACAAAACTTCATCATTATTATTATAATTCACACTATTAATCGGCTGTGTCGTCCTCGAAGAGGAGGCTTTCCAATAAGATTTTCTCTCCTATTGGGCGCCGCAATTAGGTGACCTAACCTCTCCTTGGCAGAACTTCTAGACATCGTTAATATTGCAAATAATAATATTAATAACTTTGTTATCTCAATTATTGATTTAATAATATATAAAATATCGATAATAATTGAATCAAATAACGTGAGATACTATGCAGCAATTATTATAGCAATAATTGAACAAAACTGAGTGACTTCTCACGTAAGCATCAATAATCAATACCGTGTGCTACTATTCAACCACGCGTATTACTGTACTTTTACCACCGATTATTTTATGACAACTTGTTTACTTTGCAAAATTTTCAAATATCACCCTTAACTTTAACCCTTTATCAATTTAGCCATTTACTAAATAAAATAATAATTATAAGAAAATCAAGTACTTTCATTTCATAAATTTCGGGGTCTCACAATGGGGCCCACATGGGTTACTGTCACACCCCCAAATCCAGGTACTTCATTCCCACAGGATTTGGTGTTCACTTAATCAAACATTCATATCTAACTACCCAATCATAATAAAATTGAATAAAAAAAACCTTTCCATTAAAGGGTTACATTAATAAAAATCTCCCAGGTTGTCTAACCTTTAAATACAATCATTCAAATGCGAAAAATAAATAAACTTCATTACAACCATTCAATTAAAATCTGATAATAAAATATCAACATGTTACAAGTCTTCAATACTTGTTCATCTTTCTTTTTCCCTTACTGGTGCTAGGTACATCAACCTTCTCATCTTTAGCTGTAATAGTTATATAAGCAAGAATGAGCAAATAAAGCTCACTTGAAATAACAATGAATGAAAATCTTTACAACAACTGCCAAATAAGAGGCTCAATAGATATGAACAATATGGTCTATCAACATTCTGAAGTATATAACTGAGGGTCCTAAGACCACGAACTATGTCCATAGTTATAAGTAATTTTTTAACTTAAACTTTAACAGTCATAAGACTATATGGACTCCTCGTAGTTAGGGGGATCAGCTCTTCGTACAATATATTGTGCACAAATATTTCAACGCAAAGCGTAAATTATCCCCTAATATTAGGGCTGTTCATCTCAGTATTTAGAGTACAAGTCCGCACCAAAGTGAGTTTGGTTTGGATACATTTCAAGGTAATTTGGGATTCAACGAACATCAACTAAGGATTAGTTGAATAAAATTAATAAAGATATACTATGGAATAATCC
This sequence comes from Panax ginseng, assembly GCA_020205605.1. NCBI lineage: Eukaryota > Viridiplantae > Streptophyta > Magnoliopsida > Apiales > Araliaceae > Panax > Panax ginseng. The sequence continues at coordinate 77,792,353 of CM035130.1, forward strand.
TAACTAAATCGACATTATAAATTAACATCATGCTTTATGAATAATCTAATAGCATACATATTGAATAACTATAAAATACCTTGCTTGAATAATATTAAGACAAGGTTATTTAGAATTGAGTACTAAGCATGCATAACAAATAGCAAATTGAACGATAAAACTGTTCAACGTTAGTGTATCAGAATATAAACTTGCATGCTAAATAACAAGTTAAATACAAGAATAACTTGCTCAATATCAATATAAAGTTTAGAAAACTTGCATCATTATAATGTAATCGAATTAGAAACAATAATTCGCTCAACGAGACAATAGATTTAGAGAACTTGCCTTGCTTCTAGGCTAAACTGAACAATTCGAATCATAATACCCTATATATATATGTCATCATGACATAGCTAGTTACTACCACATTACATACATAACTAAGTACATTCATCATGTAAGATTTGATTTTTAATCACATAATCAAGTTACATTAGTAACAAAACTAGTTAATTGTTAATAGCATGCTCATTCTTGGTATAGAAATACTGAAATCATAATTTAACAGTCCTACTATTAACGCATAACAGTTTTTTTTTCAGACTTTGTGTAAATAAATTATATTGTCGACCATTACGCTAACTTTGCAATGCCAGCATAAAGTTTACTTGTGGGTCATTATATTGAAACATGAGACACAAGCCACTAAGTGGTATTTGCAACATGGTCTTTGGCATGCGGTCAAGAGAACTATACTACGAGGAGGCCGTCTTCATGGTGTCAATTGCAGTCCTCGGTGACTAGCTTCGGAAATCACATGAACAAAGCCAATTTTGGCCTACAAGCTACTTTTTAACAACCTAATTAGCATGTAATTCATATAGAGACTTTATATAAATATAATTCAAAGACTCATTACATGATTCTACCCATAAAACAACATAAACATTGAATTTAAAACATCTAATTTCACTATTTTTGATAAAACCTCACTTTTTGATGTTTTCAATGAAAATCAACACTGTGATTTTGTTTTTCAACCAAAACAGTTAATTCAAAGTACCTTGTTTATCTTTTTTTCATCCTCTTTCAAATTCAATAGTCAATTTATAACTTAAACAACTAATTAAACCTTAATTTTACTTTAAACTAAGCCATATTCATATATATATATATATATTCATATAAACTCACTATAATATGGTTTTCTTCACAAATTACATACATAACATGAACTCATTGACTATACTCATATATAAACTTATGAAAACAGTTCCACAACACTAATTTATCATATAAAGCCATAAACAATCAAACAATTTATCTTTCACAAAATTTTTTACAGAGAATTTTGGAAGAGAAAACTAAAACTTTAAAGAAACTTAAAAAGGGTAGGATGATACCTTGTTTTCTAAGAGATGATAACTTCTTTGATCAACAAGCTTCTTTTCTCTAACTTCTCTCTCAATTTCTCTAGAATTCTCTCAACTTTTCTCTCAATTTTCTTCTTCTCTTCTTTTTCTTCTTCTGAGTCTTCTTCCTAACTCTAATTAATGTACTAACAAAATATAACGTATATAATATAATATGTATTAATTATATAATATAATTATATGTATAACTGATATCAGTTATAATGTTTTTGAAAATCAAAAGCCATAAGGCTTGTTTGGCTACCCACTTAAAATATAATCATTTAATCCTTATGCCTTGTTTGGTAAAACACAATTAGATTAAAGATTTAATAGGCATTAAGCCTTGTTTGGCAAAACACAATTAAACTCTTTTAATTTATTTTAATAACTCCTTTATAGTAAGGTTATTTGTCACACTTTTATTTAATTTAATTTTCAATAATCAATTTAATTAATTCTAATAACAATTTATTAAATTACTTTAACACATAAATCAATTACCACAACATTATAATTTTCTATATAATTATAACTTTATTTAATCAACTAACACATCCTTTTAATTACAAATTCAAATTAACATATAATAATTCATTTAATCATTATAAACTCTATAACTTAAAAATTAAATTAAATTAAAATATAATAATTAATTTCCTCAATTATTTACTTAACAAATAATTAACCAAATCAAATCAAATTTGAACAATTATTTATTCAACAATAAACACATCCATTAAATACTTATATAATTCAATAAATATTTAATATAACAATTTAAAAATTCTGGAATGTTATAGTTGCCCCATGCGTCATTCTTACCCATTGGATCGATCGACGGATCCGGTTCTTAATTTGGGCTTTAGGTTTTAATAACCTTACTTAACCTTTGGACTTAACATTAACAAAATTGGGATTTAACATTCCTTCCCTTGGGCTTGTACAACTTCTACACAATCCTACAAGTCCAATACACTTGCCATCATTCGTAATCTATGTATTATTCTCATATACTAACTCGTATATTTATTCATCATATACGACATACCATCATTCATACATATTCGTATAATACCTCGTATCATACTCGTATTCATTACCTCGTACAATAATTACGTATCATACGATCATCGTTTAAATCATTAACGCTTTACTTTCCCTAACGTTCTCGAATTTAGTCTGCATGCAAAAAACTGTGTTTGCCATACATGAATTATTAATACATAATCCATCTTCCCTTAATATTCTATCGTTACGTATTTCTCGGAAGTTCAAAAATAATTCCCAAGCAGAAATCAGTGAATAGTGCTTTTCAAAAAAATTCTCGGAAAACTTTTATTTTCGTCTTGGAAATTCAACCACTTTAATTCTACCATGTAGCCAAAATACTATGACATTCCGACATATCTAGGTTATAGAACAACCTTCATCTTACTAACATATAATAATAACATATAATATAATTTTATTCATTATTTAATTAAATAAAATTATTTTATAATAAATCCAAATTTCTTTGTCGTTACATCCTTCCCCCCTTATAAGGATTGTAACGCCCGAGAAAATCGGATTTTTATGACAATTAAATTTTTTATTTGATTATGTGAATTAAATGAATTTAATTAATTTATTTTGTGAGTAAACTATGTGAAGGTCGTTCTATGACCTAGAATGTGCTAATGTGGTTAGTAATCTGGCTACGTGCTAGAATTAATTGTTTAGAATTTTCAAGACGAAAATAAATGTTTTCCGAGAAATTCCCGTAAAAAAACTATTCATCTGTTTCTGTTCGGGGAATTATTTTGAAATTCTGAGAAATGCGTAATGGTAGAATATCATGATGAGATGAAATATCTAATAATATTTCATTTATGGCAAACGAAGTTTTCGCCCGCGGACTCAAAACCTAAGGGTTTAGTAGAATGGTTTCCGAGAAGGAAATGAAACGCGTAGGAGGATTTGCGTTATGGTTAAAGCATGTGTTATACAAGGATGATACTATTTAGTATTTATATATAAGACGATGAGTTAATACGAAGTACAATATGATTATCGTACAAGTATTATACGGAGAAAATACGTGAATTGTAAGTATAGAATACGATTCGTATTATAAGAATTAAGTTAAGACTTAATGTTAATTCATTTGAGTTGGATTATGTTTAGTCTAATCAATTATATAAGCAAGCCCAAGGGATTAATTAGTCAAGGCCCAATATTAGATTGGTTAAGCCCAATGCAAGAAAACCGAATCTGGATCGAATCGATGGGTCACCGAATGGGTAAAACCATGGGGCAACCCATGGGGATGACCCATGGGCAAGGTGGGCCGACCCTTGGTGTGCAAGGCAAGCATAACACTTGGTCACCAAGTATTTTACTTGGTGACAAAGTGTTGAATAATAAGGAGGTGGGGGTTTAATGTCTAGATTGCCCTCCATTTCATTTTCTATAAATAGAAAGCTAGGATTGGTCTTTTGTGAGTTTTTCAAATTTCCATCCTAGATTATTAAGAGAGAGAGAGCTAGACTCAACCAAATTTTACACTCAGAAGCTTTGCCTTATAGTTTTCCAAGATTTTCTAAAGAGTTCTTAAGGTAATATTCCTTAATTCTCATTCCATCTCTTTTGGTTTTCTTTTAGTATGGAGAATCATAAATGGGTGGTGTATATTGTAACATTCCAGAATTTTAATTGTTATATTAAATATTTGTTGAATTATATAAATATTTGATTCGATCTGGTTAATTATTTGTTAAATAAATAATTAAGGAAATGAATTATTATATTCTAATTTAATTTAATTATTAAGTTAGAGAGTTTTGATTAATTTAATTATTATTCTTTTATTTGAATTTGTAATTAAAAGGATGTATTAGTTGATTAAATAAAGTTATAATTATATAGAAAATTATAATTTTGTGATATTGATTTATGTGATGTAGTAATTTAATAAATTGTTATTAGAATTATTTTAATTAAATAAAAGTGTGATGAATAACCTTTTATTAAGTAGTTATTAAAATAACTTAAAGGAGTTTTATTTCAGTTTTGCCAAACAATGCCTAATGCCTATTAAGTTTTTATTCTTATTGTGTTTTACCAAACAAGGCATAAGGATTAATTGGTTATTTTTTTAGTGACTAGCCAAACAAGCCTTATGGCTTTTGGTTTTCAAAACTTAGATAAGCGATATCGGGTTATATCTATATTTATATTATATAATTAATATATATTATATCCTATATACGTTAGATTGTTAGTACGTAGTTAGAGTTAGGAAGAAAAGAGAAAAACTCAGAGGAAGAAGAAGAAGAAAAGAAGAAAGGAAGAAAGGCTAGGGAATTGGAGAGAAGAAGAGGCTTGAGAATCAAAAAGGGTTGGCCATCATCTTCTTCAAACAAGGTATCATCTAAACTCTGTTATTGTTTTCTTTTCAAAGCTATAGTTGTATTCTCTCTCTCCTAATTTTCTCCATAAAAGCTTTGTAGAAGTTGATTTGTTGTTATGTATGTGATTTTATATGATAATCTAGTGTTGTTAAACTATTTTCTTAAGCTATAATTGAGAATAGTCCATGAATTTATATTATGTGTATGGTTGTGATGAAAAACTATCTTTATAGAGAGTTTTTGTGTATATATATATGGGTTAATTTAAAGGTGGAATTGAGGGCTAATTAGTTGTGTAGTTGATAAATTGGCTATTTAAATTGATAGAGTATGTTTAAATATTTATAAGGATACTTTGAATTAACTGTTTTGGTTGAAAAACAAAATTACAGTGTTGATTTTCATTAAAAACATCAAAAAGTGAGTTTTTATCAAAAACAGTGAAATTTGATGTTTTAAATTGGTTGTTTATGTTGTTGTATGGGTAGAATCATGTTAGGAGTTCTTGAATTATATTTACATGAAGTCTCTATATGAATTTCATGCTAATTAGACTGTTAGAAAGGAACTTGTAGGCCAAAATTGGCTTTTGTTCATATTATTGTCAAGTCATCGATCGAAGATCTGATTTGCAAGCATGTATGTGACCAAATAGATTCAATTTTTCACATGACAAAGACGCTACTATACCGCAGTCATTGTCTGGTAGTATAAATGTGGCGCCAGTAAGCGCCATCATCATCTGTCTTACAAACATGAACCATAGTATAAACTATGGCACCACAACGCGAGTTAGCAGAATGGTCTGACAGTGTTAATTTTGTACTCAAAAATTTTAAGAAATGAATATGTGTTAATATTAGGACTGTTAAGTTATGATTTTAATGTTTCTATACCTAGAATGAACATGTTATTAGCAATTAAATTGTTTTGTAACTTGATTACGTGATTAAAAATTTAATTTTTACATGATGAACGTACTTAGTTATGTTTGTAAAGTGGTAGTGACTAATTATGTCATGATGACATATGTTTATAGGATATTGTGATTTGAATTGTTCGGTTTAGCCCACGAGCAAGGCAAGTTCTCTAATCTATTTCTTATTGAAGCAATTATTGTTTCCAATTCGATTACCTTATAAATGATGCAAACTTCCTAAACTTTGGTTTGATGTTGACAAGTTATTCTTGTATTTCAGTTGTTGTTTAGCATGCACAACTATTTATACTAATGTCGAACAATTTTATCATTCAAACTACTATGCATGCTTAGTACTCAATTCTAATTAACCTTGACTTAATATTGTTCAAGCAAGGCATGTTATAGTTATTCAAATTATATGCTATTAGATTATTCCTAAAGCATGATTTTGGTTTACCATGTTGATTCAATTACGATTACTCTATGGTACGATGTTATTGGTTTTAATTCAACTAGTCCTCTAGTTGATGATCATTGAACTTCAAATTACCCTTGAAAGCTTATCCAAACCAAACTCTCTTTGGTGCGTACTTGTACTCTAAATACTGAGATGAACAACCCTATTATTAAGGGATAACTTAAGCGTAGCGTTAAATGTTTGTGAACAATACATGGTACGAAGGGCTGATCCCCCTAAGTACGAGGAGTCCTTATAGTCTTATGACTGTTAAAGTTGGAGTTGAAAGATTACTCACAACTGTGGACATAGTTTATGGTCTTATGACCCTCAGTTATAATTATTCCACATTTTGGATTTCAGTTCCTGATTATCATTGTTAGAGTACCATTCAGTCTTGATGAGCGTATCATGGGCAATTCTTATTATTATACTCTTGTCGATTCCTTATTGTTTCAAGTGGGCATTGTTTGCTCACTCTTGCTTATATAACTCTTACAGTTAAAGATGAAAAGGCTGATGTACCTAGCACCAGTAAGGGAAAAGGAAAGATGAGCAAGTTTTGAAGAATTGTAATTTGATATTTGATTTTCAGATTTTAATTGAATGGTTGTAATGTAGTTTATTTAAATTCTGCACTTGAATGATTGTATATAAAGGTTAGACAACCTGGGAGATTTTATTATGTAACCCTTTAATGGGAAATGTTTTATTTATCCAGTTTTATTATGATTGGGTATTTAGATCTGAATGTTTGATTAAGTGAACACCAAATCCTGTGGAAATGAAGTACTTGGGTTTGGGGGTGTCACATATATCTTGTATAGTGGAATAAGAATGACTTATTATAGATTCAATCTCTATAAGTCATGAAATCATAGAAATCTTAAGGTCTGATATAGTTTTAAACCATGAAAATATTTATTGTTGAGATTGATTGTTGATAAACAATTGAACTCCATCAATACGTAAATATGTGCATCTTGCTTGGTTAGGATGTAGATATGAAGTAAATGGAGTATTCCATGTGATTTGGCTTAGAGAACGTTAGTAACGAAGTTATGGCAAATTTCACGAAAATAGACGTTAAACGTCGAAAACATTGAAATTTTGGATTGGTAGTCGAAAGTTGCCGTGAGACTTGAAAACATTGTTTTTTAATGTCAACATGTGAGATAAGGTATTTAAGAGTCGTGGGTTCGAGAATCGTTGGATTCCGACTTAGAATGAAGAAAACGAGCATTGAACGTTCATTAACGTTTACGAACGCTTAAAAAATGAACTCAATAGTGAATTTTGAGTTAACGGATTCAAAAGTGTCGAATTCTTATTTGAAGCGTAGAGCATGTAGGCATTTGAACGGACCAAATCGGACCTATAACGAAGAAGTTATGGCTCCGAGAATCTCACCAAAAATTTCATCTATGGAATTTTTCTGGTGCTGAGGTCTGGCGCCGCGACTCTAGACAGTGCGTTAAATGTCGCGTCGCAGTGCAAACACAGTGTAGTTAGCTACTGGAAAGTGGCACCGCAATGCCACTTATAGAAGGAAGTCTCGCATCGCAATTACGAGACAAGGGACTGGTTATCGCTAATCAATAAGCAGCCGCCTGGTCTTGTACTAAGATGTCATGCCATGTGGCAGTGAGTGGGAATTGTTGAATGACTTAGGTTTTGAACTGTAATTGTTCCGAGACCTACAATAGTAAAGTTTATTCACTTCATAGGTGTATTAAAACTATTCCTATACTTCCTATACTTAGGTATATGGTATTGAAACTTAGGAATTGAATGCATGTTAGTAATTTATGAACGAAGTTCATAAAGTGTTATCGATGAACCGTAATCGGTAAACAATGTTGGTACTTCGCCAACAATGTTAGAGTCTGGTTAATAACGTCAATGGGTTAATAAGTCGGGACAAAGGGTAATAAGTCGAATTGACTTTAATAATGTTATTAAGTTAACAAAGACTTAGAAGAGAATGAAGTTGGTAGGAACAATGTGAACAATTGTTTGATAGCTAATTACAGTATGCTATGTGAATAGATCATGTAGATTCTGTAAAGGCTGTGGTCAGTCGATTAAGTTATTTGAAGACGCTGAAAGGCAAGTTTTCTTAACGATTGTCTAACTTTCAAGTTAGCCAAGTTTTATGTGATTCATTGTACTGAATTGCACGATTGGTTTTAAAGAAAGGGTCAATGCCAGAATTAACTCGGCTAGACTATTCGAATGATATATATTGATTGATATTCATATCTTTCTATATAGAAATGTTAACGCTATTTATGCCAAGTAATTGGTACAGAGGTGAAGGTAAGGTTTGTCTATGAACAAACAAAAGTATTTTTCATCGATTATTTAATAGGCACGCGAGTTTGCCAAATGTTAAACGTAAATACGTTTAACGAATGAGTGTTGATCAACATAGAGTACTATAGGCTGATCACCTAAAAGTGCTCATAAGTAATGCGATATATCTGACCTTAGTCTTTGTGATATCCTTTTAAGTATGAAAATAGAAAGCTATCGTTCATGGTCTATCGTATTTGGTTCGTAATTCTAATCTACTCTATACATTGGGAATTGATGTTATGAAATGTTAAAGTATTATTGTTTCATAATACTTCATAACTATTTGTTCGATTATGAATGAATTGTTATATAATTCACGAATGTGGTATTCTTGTTATCCTTTGTTAAACTTCTTCGAATTTGTTATGCTCACTTCTTGCGTGAATTATATGATTGCAGTCAAGGATGAACGTATTGAGAATGCTAAGAGAGATAAGGGCAAGGCTAAGATGGATACTTAACCATCATGTAATAGATTAGTATGTTTGTATGTATTATACATTATGAACAATGAATGATGTAATCGGTTTACGAACCTGGGAAGGATTATACTTTGATTGTAATAAGAAGATAGTAATTACATTCATTTTGTTGTATTTCAATGGAATGATTGTATGGTTATGAGTACAGTGTAGCACCATATGTCGGGTTGGAAGATACCTGAATTTGGAGGCGTCACAGGTTGGTATCAAAGCATTAGGTTATAAAACTTAAGGGGGAAAAAATCTTAGGCTAATAACCTCGTAAGGAAGGTAAAGTCCGAAGAATGAAATTCAAGTATATTGGATTAATAAGGTATTGAGATAACTCAGTACCGAAAGATTTAAAAGATGGAAATTAGTCTTAAATTAGTTAAATGTGATTTGTGCTTATACTATTGTGTATTATGTACTAATCAACGTGTTATGTGTTTTGTAGATGTCAAACGATAGCTTGATGTTTAGAGACGTGGAAGTGATAAGTGAGGATTCAGTGAACCAAGTGGAGATTGTACCAATGCCAGTGGCGGAGGTACCGTTAGTGGTTCTAGAAGACTCAGACATAGAGGAGTACATCTCTGAGGAGGAATACTTCGAGGAGATGATGGGGATAACGTCATATCTTAATGAGATGCTTGACGTGGAGGAGGAGATGGAGGTAACATCGATTAACATGGTGGTGCCTACTCAGGAGCCAACACCTCTGGATGCAATGAGATCATTGTATCTGGCTGTGTTGGATAGGAATGTGCAACTGCGCACTATAGTGCAGACACAGAATGAGGAAATAACCGCCCTATATGAGGCGAAGGAGTCTGCAGAGGCAGATTTTGAGTCAGAGCACGACGAGAAAGTGCTTATGACAGATAAGGCACATGATTATAAGGAAGAGGCCGTAGAGCTTCGAAAGAAATTGGTTGAAAAAGACTAGAAAATAGCTAGGATGTCTTACATCCACGAGTGTGCTCATGAGGATTTCAAGCTAAAAATTGCTTGTTATTCCATTGAGTCCGGGCAGACTCGACATACCATAAGTCGAGATATTGTGTCGATACTGGAAAATCAGTAATATGAGAATGCTGTACGACAGTGTTAGTAGATCGTTAGATCTTTTTGTATATAAGTAGTGACGTATAGCCCTCTTTTGTATAATTAAAGGGTAGTCTTTTTGTAAATCCCAATTTTTGTAGAAGGCAATCGCGAGATAGTATGTAATAACTTTTTGGCTAAAGGAACATGATGTAAATAGTTTTGACTATGAAAGCATATTTATATAATGAAGTTTTATTTAAAGTGCTTGTTGTGGTATGAGTGGTTGTTGTTGTTTGAAAATGATAACCAAGTAGTTAAATAGATAATAACGAAACTTTATTTATTTAATCAGAATTATGTCGCCAAGAAGGAGACAATGTAACCAAGAGGCCGAGTCTCATAATGAGAATCAGGGGGGTCATCAATTCATGTGTATAAAACTCATTCATCATTCGGCCTTAACCTTTTGACAAATTACGCACCTACTCATATACTCGGCTATCTCTCTCTTCATGTTCGGGCACCAAAAACTTTGTCATAGGTCTTGATACATCTTAGTACTACCAGGATGAATCGAGTACCTCGAACTATGAGCTTCTTGTAACACTTGCTCCATTAATTCCATCTCATTCGGAACCCAAATTCTTCCTTCAAATCTTAATAACCCCTCGTTATCAAGACTATACTTAATATCTTTTTCATCGGCTAACCGCTTCTTTATCTGGTCACACTCATCGTTTCTGAGTTGTGCCTCCTTGACTCTCTCTACAATGGTAGATCGAATCTCCATTGTAAACATTCTCTATTCTGATTCACTCGGCAACTTCACCTCTATCTCCATCCTAGCCATCTCTATTATTAACTCAGTTTGAGCCGTTAACATAGATAACTTTTTTCGACCCTTCCTACTTAAGGCATCGACCACTACATTGGCTTTTCCATGGTGATACAAGATTTCACATTCGTAATTCTTTATCAACTCCAACCATCTCCTTTGTCTTATATTCAACTCCTTCTATGTGAAGATATATTTTAGACTCTTATAGTCCGTGTATATCTTATATTTCTCTTTGTAAAGATAATGTCTCCATATATTTAAGGCAAATACTACAGCGACCAGTTCCAGATCATGAGTAGGGTAAACTTTCTCATAATCATTCAACTGCCATGATGCATACGCAATGACCTTGCCATGCTGCATGAGCATGCAACCAAGTCCTATATGCGAAGCATCACTATAAACTACAAAATTTCCTGTATCATCGGGTAATGACAATACATGTGCTTCACTTAATCTTTTCTTAAGTTCTTGAAAACTGTCTTCACATTTCTCAGTCCACACGTACTTCACCGTCTTCCTTGTCAAGTTAGTCAACGGAGTAGCTATCTTCAAAAATCTAGGATAAATCTCTGATAGTATCCCGTTAACCCTAGGAAACTTCACACCTCAGTCGGAGTTTTTGGTTGTTTCCAATTAATCACTGCTTCCACCTTTACTGGGTCTACTGAAATCCCATCATGGTCAATGACATGACCTAAAAATTGTACCCTTTCTAGACAAAATTCATACTTAGTGAACTTCGCATATAAATTCTCCTTCCTTAGTGTCTCCAACACTATTCTTAGGTGTTCAGCATGATCTTCTAGCATCTTAGAATAGACTAGAACATCATCGATAAACACTACGATGAACTTGTCCAAATATTATTTGAACACTCTATTCATCATATCCATAAATGCAGCTGGTGCATTAGTCAACCCAAATGACATCACCAGAAACTCGTAATGACCATAACGAGTCCTGAATGACGTCTTAGGTACATCCTCCTTCCTAACCTTCAATTGATGATACCCGTCCACAAATCTATTTAAAAAAAATACTTTTCCCTTTTCAACTGATCAAAAAGATCATCGATCCTGGGCAATGGGTATTTATTCTTTATCGTCAACTTTTTCAACTCTTAATAGTCGATACAAAGTCTTAACGATCCGTCCTTCTTCTTTATAAATAGTATCGATACTCCCCATGGCGAAACACTCGGTTGTATGTACTTCCTGTCCAACAACACTTGTAACTGAATCATTAACTCCTTCATCTCCCTTTGGCGCCATACAAGACGCGGTGTTCTCGAAGGCTGAGTCTTCGCTTCACGGCACAATGTCTATTACGAATTCGGTCTCCCTATCTAGTGGAAGACCCAATAATTCACTTAGAAATACTTCCATGAATTCTTTAACTATGGGGATTTGTTCCATCATTTCTCCCACTCTCTGGGTATCAACAACATGGCACAAATACCCTAAACATCCCTTCCTCAATAGTTTTCTAGTTTGTGTCATATTAAGACAACACGAATGCCCCGACGATCTATTACCATAAAATACTACATTAGGCTATCTTAACGTCCTAATGTTTACACATTTCTTTTGACAATCTATAATTTCACCATGGTTAAACAACCAATCTATCCTGAGAATTACATCAAATTCTCCCAACTTTATTGGTATCAAATCTACCGATAATTTATAACCTCGTATTTCTACACAACAACTCCTATGAATATCTTCAACCTGAATTATTTCTTCATTTTCTACCTTGATATTCAAAGGTATAGGCAACTTTTTGGGAAGTAATCCTAATCGTCTAGCAAAATCACATGCTATAAACGAACAAGTAGCACCTGAATCAAACAACACATAAGAATTTATATCATTGATTGGGATAATACCTACAACTACGTCCCCTGATGCAACTGCATCTTGGACCGTCATGTTAAAGGTGCGGGCCATCGGCCTACCCGTCTACGTTGGACCACTAATAGCTAACTTACCACTATTAGCGCCCTTATTCCCATCCGTCCCCTTCCTTGGCCAGTTCTTCGCTATGTGGTCAGTTGATCCATATATGAAGAATCCATGTTTCTTCTTCGGACTTGGACAGTTAGGAAAAATGTGCCCCTCATGTCCACAGTTGTAACATACTTCCTTCCCTTTGAGACAGGCTCCTAAGTGAGTCTTCCCACAATTCTTGCATACCTCCATCCTCTTCTTAGGATCCCCTTGCCTTACTCCGGTATTCCCAGAGTTAAATCCCATGCCTTAGCTGATTACATTACTATCCCACAATTGCTTTCCAAAAATTGGGATTTACAAAAGACTACCCTTTGATATACAAAAGAGGGTTTTACGTCACTACTAGATACATCATATTTACGTATCTAACTCTACTCTAGCTAATATTAGGTTACATCTGCCGTATGGCATTCTCAAAATCTGCATTGACAAGATGGGTTATAATTTCTCGGCTGATAGTATACCAAGTCTTCCATGCTTCTATCGGATACCCATCTACTTGTTACTAAAAATCTGCATGAGAACTCCTATGTATATAGGATATCCTCCCAATCTTCTGTTTCTTGGTCTTTTAGCTCTTGCCTGAGCTCAAAGACCTCATGTTTCAGCTCATGGACCTTGTCCTTCGCCAAAACCTTCTCATCATGTTCCTCCTCCCACATCGACTCCATACTCGTCTTATCCTCTAAAATAACATGGAGCTCCTCTTTCAGCTCCTTTACCTCCTTACAATACTGGATGTTTCTTTCCAATACTGTCATAAACAGTACTTTCATTGACTCCCCCGGAGTCATCTCTTCTGCAGGTGCAATAGTGTTGAATAACACCACCTCCCCCTCCTCTTCAGACATTCCATCGAACACATACATAAGGTCTAAGTTTTTCGAGTCTCCAGACTCGACTATCACCACTTCAGGCTCTTTTGCTATAGGGTTCGGTTAGATCTCTACTTGATCCACCGACTCCTCACTTACTACATGTATATCCTTATACATTTCATTTTCTCCTGACATCTACAACAAAATAATTTAGTTTGATTAGTACACATAAGTAGAATAATAAAAACACATATCATAAATAATGCATTTTTAGGGTTAATTTCATCTTTTACTTTTTTGACTTTTCTTAAGGTTATGACTTAAGGTTTTATTTCCCCCCTTAAGTTTTATAACCTACTGCTCTGATACCAACTTGTGATCCCCCCAAATCCGGGTATCTTCCAACCTGACATATGGTGCTACACGGTGCTGCAGTTCACACCTCTATCGGAAAGGTACAACATGCCTCTATCGGATGCCCAAATTGAAAGTTATGAAACCTCTATCGGAAAGGTACAACATGCCTCAATCGAATGCCCATATTGACAGTGCATTTCACGAGTGCACGTACTTCGAGACAACAAGACCCTCATGGCCTGAGGTAACTCGAACAACCGCAGGTAGACCCGCGGCCATCCGGTCTACAAATATGGGCACTTGGTTGCTTATTTGAAAAAAAAGAAATAGAAAAAGGAGAGAAAACTCTGTCCATTTCAGCCCATAAACACTTCTAGAGTTCTCTAAACTGAATGATTCTTCTTTCTAAACACTTGTAAGCTTGTGTTTTGCTATATACTGGAATTTAACCGGTAGAAACCGAGTTTTCAGGTGTCAAAAGCTATTTGAAGTCTTCTTGGAAGCCCACAGTAAGATATTTCAGATTTTTAAGCTTTTTATCACTTTTGCATATATATATATATATATATATCTATTCACGTTGAGAGTCGCATTGTGTGGGTATTCCCAGATCATCGATTCGTGGCTTTTTATTGCTTTTATATAAATATAAATACTTATATATATTATTATCGAACTATGCTTCAATTGAGCCTGAATATAATATTCGAAGCGTTTATTACTTTTGTATATATATAAATACTTATGTATATACATCTTTTCATAAACTCTATTTGATTGAGCCTAGATATATATCCAGTGTGTGACGCCCCCAAATCCGGGTATCTTCCTACCTGACAGATGGTGCTACACGGTAATACCATTCACACATACATTCAATTAAAATGCCTCAATAGAACGAATATGTCTTCTATATATTCAAAATAATATTAACATTTCCCCAGGTTCTTTATAACCATTACATTTGTTCTTGTCATAATAACAAATATATTACAATCATTCACCCTATACTATTACATAAGTATTCTACGGGTTCGTCTTCACCTTTCCTTTATCCTTGTCGGAGCTTTCGGTTTGTTCGATATTAGCTGTATTCATATGGTTGAAGCAAGAGTGAGCATGACTAGCTTAACAAGTACAAAAATTCCAATAAACAGCATGCTTGAAACATAGGAATCATATATCTTCAATAACTGAACAATAGTTATGAAGTACTATCGACAATTCAAAATAGCACTTCTTTTCATTCAAAACGTTTTACAACAACAATATTCAATAAAACATCAATTTTTGGTTCAAGACCTTGAGCGTTTCATAAGTTCTTTGAAAAGGAGATCCCGACACAATGTTCGTAAGTCCGACATTTCTTACGAGCACGTCTAGGTGATCAGCCTATAGTACTCTATGTTGATCAACACTACATTCATTAAACGTATGTACGTTTAAGTTGTGGCAACCTCACGTGCCTGTCGTTTGACAACAAAACATTTTTAGCATACTTAGTCTTCGTTTAAAAACCACACCAATATAACTTGGTAAACATTGACCATGTTTTGATATAAACATAATATAAGTCTAGCCAAAAGGATTGGCTTTGACTTAATTATACAACAATTCATGCGTAAGAATACATGAACCACAAAGCTTATCCAGATTGAACTAAAACAAGGGTTAGAATACTTGCCTTCAGCTTCTGCTACTGTTATAACACGTACACTTTAAGTCTTTAAGTCTCTACAGTAAATGATAACATCACATAACACATTAGGTTATGAATGAGCATACACGATTCCTAATGAATCTTACCCTTCTTCTCAATCTAATTACGACTTAGATTTGTTATTATTGGTTTCGGCTTTTTTTACGTCATTCTTACATTCACATATAATTGACTTACTTTAACCTTAATTGATCATACTTAAGGTTTAAACATGTCTTAACAATATTATAATCAAGCCTTAGTTCATTACTAACGAGTTACCATTCATTTCATACTTGTAAACCTTCTTCACCGCCAAACCCCTAGATTTAATGTTGCGATCTGGGTCATTGCCTTTCATCTCATATGCTGGCTGAGTTAAAGCGATGAGAGGCAGAGCCTTGGTGCTGCGGCACCACACTTAACCCTCTTGTTCGCTCTGCGATGCGACTATGCAGTATGTGATAGCACTGTATATGGCGCTGCAGCGCCACCATTATACCTTGGGTTGGCGCCACGACGCCAACTCTGTGCACCAGATAACTTTAACAGATTTTTAACTTTGTGAGATTTTCGGGCTCGTAACTTCTTCGTTATAACTCCGAATTGGCTTGTTCAAGAGCCTACGGTTCACAAATTACATACTCTACGTGATCATGCAAGAATTTTATCTATTTGACTTAGTTGGCTAAAAATTCACCTATTAGTCCATTTTTAACGAAAACGATAAACGTTCGTGAATGTTTAACGCTCGTATCTTCGTTCTAAGTCAGAATCCGGTCATTTTTGAGTTCGTAACTCTATAATGCCAAATATGACTTGTCTCCATCGAAAACCAACATTTCTAAGTTCAAACAAAAAATCCAACTTCTATTCCGAGAATTTCACGAATTCGACGATTATCGTCCAATCGTGTGAATTTCGGCGAAACTTCGTTACTTAGGTTTTGATCATCGTTCTAAATGGATTCTAACTATCATATGAACATTTCATCCTACATATTATAACAACATATTTTCATTTCATGTTTTGACTTATTCTTCATAAGTTTATAACTTAGCAAATTATAAACTATAAGTTTTCATTCCTTATAACTTATTATAGATTAAAGTCTTTTAAGCAACATTCTTACATCTTATGAATCATACTAACTTCTTAAAGTAATAACACGACAAGTTCAGCATGTTCATCATAAGTTTATAACTTATTTAGGTTTGAATTACTTATTCATAAATTATACGGCTTATGTCCATTAATCATCCATTTCTTAAGTGTTCTTAGTATACATGTTTATTAAACTACACTTCTCTTATCATCCTACAATGATAGAGATGGAAGATATAAGATCATAAGATCATTACCTTTGATGACTAACTTCTTCTTCTTGGAAATCTAACAATGGATGTTGGACTTATAAGTGCTTATTCTCTCTAACCAATAAGTTTCTTTGTACGAAAAGTTGTTGGATGAAAAATAACAAGCAACAATGAAAATCCTAGCCTTCTATTTATAGGAAGGCCAAAGTGAGGGCATACTAGACATTACACCACACCCACCTCCTTACTATTTCATTCTTAACAACCATGTAAACTTGCTCCCTACATAAGTTGCTTGGTCATTACTTAAAGTTCTTGGCCATCACACAAAGTTCTTGCCCACCAAGATAACCCACGTCAACATGGTTTCCTCCATGGATCAAGCCTAACCCAATGGATCATTAATTGGGCTTAGGTATTAAATTACTTAACTTATCTTTGGGCTTGCATTAAATCAATTTGGGTTTCATATAAACCAACACTTAGCTTAATCATTAATACATCTTAGCTTGTCCCTTAATGCTTATTGGATTATTCAATTGTTACATAATCCTAATAGTCCATTCCATTTAATTAAAAACCTTATCACATATACTATACGTATAATTCTCATATTCTAACTCGTATACTAATTCGTAATATACGTTATTCCATCCTCTATACATACTCGTATAATACTTCATATTATACATGTATTTGTTCATTCGTATAATACATAAGTATCATACGACCATTACATAAGATTCTTACTACTTGATTTTCTTAACGTTCACGAACTAAGTCCGCATGCGAAATATTGCGTTTTTCATACTTAGATTATTATTACATAATCCATCTCACCTTGATATTATAACGTTACGTATTTCTCGGAAGTTCAAAAATAATTCCCGAGCAGCAATCGATGAATAGTGTTTTTCAAAAAATTTCTCGGAAGACTTTTATTTTCGTCTTGGAAATTTAAACACTTTAATTCCTTCACGTAGTTAAAATACTACGATGTTTTGATGTTTCTAGGTTATAGAACGACATCCATCTTACTAACACATAATAATAACAATTAATATTATTTTATTAATTAAAATTATTTTACAAAGGATCCAAATTTCTAAATTGTTATTATACGTATCGTTCTTATCATATATATATATATATATATATATATATATATATATAATGGTATCAGAGCCAAGTTGTTATTGTTGTTTCTAGTTGCTGGGTAAGATCTTCTTAATCTATTTTATCTGTTCCAATTCAAAATTTATTTCTTGTTCTTTTTTAGAAGTCACCTAACTTACTATAGTCCACCTTGTTCGTGTCTATCCTTTGTATGTCTCTTAGGTGAGTAGTGTGGGATTATAGAACATATGTGACTCCCCAAAATCCGAGTATCTTCCAACCCGACATATAGTGCTACACGGTGCTACAGTTCACACATACATTTAATTAAAATTCCTCAAAAGAATGAATATATCTTATATATATATTCCAAACAATATTACCATTCCCCATGTTCTTTATAAACCATTACATGTGTTCTTGTTATAATATCAAAAAATAACAACATTTTACCTATACTATTACAAAGGCAATCTATAGGTTCGCCTTAGCCTTCCTTTTATCTTTACCGAATCCTTCGATCCGTTCGGTCTTAGTTGCATTCATATGGTTCAAGCAAGAGTGAGCATAACTAGCTCAGTAAGTATGACAATTCCATTTAAACAATATTCTTGAAACATACAAATTTTATATCTTCAATAACTGAACAATATTTACGAACCATAATCGATAATTCAAAATAGCACTTCTTTTTTCTTAAAACATTTCACAATGAACAACATTTAGTAAAACATTAATTCCAGTCCAAGACCTTGAGCATTTCATACTTTCTTTGAAAAGGACAACCCAACACCAAGTCCGTAAGTCCGGCATATCTTACGAGCACGTCTAGGTGATCAACCTATAGTACTCTATGTTGTACAAAACTACTTTCGTTAAACGTATGTACGTTTAAGTTTTGGCAAGCTCACATGCCTGTCGTTTGACGACAAAATATTTTTTTAGCATACTCAGTCTTCTTTTGAAAACCATACAAAAATAGTTTGGCAAAACTTAACAACATTGACAACAGTTCGATAGATTATAAGAATTCCAAAGAAACATCTTAAGTCTAGCAGAAGGAATTGGCTTTGACTTTATCATACATCAATTCATGCATAAGATACATGAATAACAAAACTTGTCCAGAATGAACATAGACAAGAGTTAGAACACTTGCCTTTAGCGTCTGCTACTATTTAAATACTTTTCCTTTTGAGTCTTTAAGGATTCTACAATACATGATCACATAACATACCACATTAGGTCATATATAATCAAGTATGTTTACTACTATATCTTACCCTTCTTCTCAATCTAATTGTTCCTTAGATTTGTTTATCATTCGTTACGGTTTATTGTATTACAAAGTTCTTACATTCAATTAAACTTTCTTCGACCTTTAGTCATTAACTTAAGGTTATAAACATCCTTTATGATGTTACTTTAGGTTTATTAATGTGTTAGTTCATCATCAATTAACCAATTTTTTTTATCTTTATACGCTTTCTTCTCTATGCATAACCTAGTCTTGGTCTTTGCGCATGGTACGGCTATCCTTATACAACTTCATACTGCTTGATGACGGGTTTATAGTGTGATTGCCCTAGCCTTGGCGCTGCGATGCCAAGATCAATACTAACTGCCGCGTTGCGGTGCCACTTCCCAGTGTCTCACCATTGACTAAAGACTGGGCGCCGACTTTCGTTCTTCCTGGGTCAGCCAGCAAACAAGGACCTCTTAGCCTCAAAATTTTTTTACAGACTTTTTGTTTGATGAACTTCCCGGGCTCATAACACGGGAAACATGTTCATGTAAGAATTTTACATTTTTGAGTCCGTTAACATGTAATTCACCTTTTAAGTCTGTTTTTACAAAAATGATAAATGTTCGTTAACGTTCAACGCTCGTTTCTTCGTTCTAAGTCAGAATTTGGTCATTTTTGAGTCCGCAACTCTAGAATGCCAATTAAGACTCATCTATATCTAAAACCAATGTTTCTAAGTTTAATGCTAACTTTTGACTTCCATTCCAAGAATTTTACGATTTCGGCGATTATTGTCTAATCTCGTAAATCCCATCATAACTTTGTTACTTAATATTTTTACATCATTCAAAATGGATTCATTCCATCATACTAACATCCTAACCAAACATATTTCATTACATTATACACATGATAATTTCTTACATGTTCTTCCTTAGTTCATAGCTTAAATAAGTTTGAATTACTTGTATATGGCTTATTAAGGTTTAAGTCCATTGATTATCCATTCTTATTACTTCTTAGCATACATGTTCTACCAATCAACACTTCTCTATCAACCTACAATTGAAGAGATGGAAGATTAATAATCTAGGATTCTTACCCTTGATGATCACTTGGTTCTTCTTCTTTTCTACTTGAAATAACAAGTCTAGCTTTTCTTACTTTTTCTCTCTACTAAATAAGTTAGAAGTTGTTGGTGAAAATTTAACAAGACAAATGATCTAACAACTCCTTCTATTTATAGGAAATTCAAGGTTAGGGTATATTGGACATTAAGCCATCCCACCTCCTTAATTCACCTCCTTACTATTCATTACTTGGACCCAACAACACTTATCCTTTGCTTGCTCACCAAGATCATGCCATGTGATCATGGGTTGCCCCATGGGTCATTCTTACGCATTGGATATATCGACGAATCCAGTTCTTAATTTGGGTTTTAGGTTTTAATAACCTTACTTAACCTTTGGACATAACATTAACAAACATTGGGCTTTAATTCCTTCCCTTGGTCTTGTACGACTTCTACACAATCCTACAAGTCCAATACACTTGCTTAATACCTTATAACGTATAATCTACATATTATTCTCGTATACTTATTCATCATATACGATATACCATCATTCATACATCTTCGTATAATACCTCGTATCATACTCTTATTCATTACCTCGTACAATACTTACGTATCACACGATCATCACTTACTCATTAACGCTTTACTTTCCCTAACGTTCTCGAATTTAGTCCGCAAGAGAAAAACTGCGTTTGCCATACGTGAATTATTATTACATAATCCATCTTCCCTTAATATTCTATCGTTACGTATATCTCAAAAGTTCAAAAATAATTCCCAAGCAGAAATTAGTGAATAGTGTTTTTCAGAAAAATTTCTTGAAAAATATTTATTTTCGTCTTGGAAATTCAAACACTTTAATTCTATCACGTAGCCAAAATACTATGACATTCCGACATATCTAGGTTATAGAACAACCTTCATCTTACTAACACATAATAATAACATATAATATAATTTTATTCATTATTTAGTTAAATAAAATTATTTTACAATAAATTCGAATATCTCGGTCGTTACAACATAGGCATGCGTCTTCTTAAGGTAAGAGGGTATACATGAAAGAACAATGAGTAAGATTTAATTTTGAATTTGGTAAAAGATGAATAAATTATTTATATCCAACTCTTCAGCTAGTAACTGGTCAGCTTTGCCTCCTATTCCTGACATAGTTAACCAAGAAGAACATAGTTATGAAAACATTAGTCAAGTTTTAAATGATTGGGACATACATAGAGTTTCTCCTAGAGAAATTTATCAGTCAACCTTTTTGGATAACTTCAAAACGAATTACAATGTAAAAACAGTTGAAAAGGTTTACGCCATTAATAAAGAATATGAAAATTGTAGTCTTTTATCTCCTGATGTTATTAAAAAATATAGGAAAAAGGGTTATAATTTCATTCATATTGGTCTTATTAAAGTTGCAGTTAAGCCATTAAACATCAAAGGAATTAATTTAAGTATCTACCTCTGCCTTAGAGATGCTAGATTCCATAATTATCATCCAAGCATTTTTGATCAGTTTTTATTAGAGTAATTAGGGTTCTAAGCTTGTGAACTAGTTCTATAGAGGGTTTGATCAAAGTTGAAAATTGTCTACATCTTCTCTTGAATTTTAGTTATTGAATAAATAATCATTTTTTTCCTAGAAATTATTGGCTAGTTGAACAGCACTTTGGAACGAATTCTGGAATTGGGTTTGATCAATTCTATATTCTCTCAATTGTGATATTTACTTTCCATGTGTTACTATAATCCCATAATGGTTTTTGGTTCAGAAATGAACTAAAATTCCATTATGGGATTCTAACGGATTTTGATATATAGTCTATAATTATTTGCCTAATTGTTTGGATGTATGTTTATCTTTGGATTATCTATTGTGATTGAGCGTATTGTATGAATGTTTGATCACCATTCACCATGTGTACTTATATGGAATTGAAAAATAACATATGAGTATGGTTATAATCATGATAACATGCGTTTATGAGGCTGAATTTTTTAGCTTTATATTTCGTGAACCAAATAGAAATATATTGTTTCACCGTGTGTACTAATATAAGAGCCTGTTCTTCAATTCATTATTGTTGCAATTTCACATAGAAATATAGTGATTTTGGTAATATTGTCGATTACATGATTTCTATCACACGTAGAGGTTATGTTAACAGGTCATAATTCATTGAAAAATGGTTGTCTATTTTTGTGCTCTTGGCTAAATTTCCATGATAAATGTATAATCTTGCATGATGGTAATATTTAGATGAAGTATGAAATGAAGTTAGAATCCCATTCTTTCCAAATTTGATTACATTAAATTAAAATTGTGTTTTTAATTATTAATTGAGTTTTAGAATTAATTTCAATTGTGAATTATTCGTTTAAGCATACGACAAATACTGATACGATTGGTGTATGATAGTTTAAATTTAAAATCTTTCTCCGTGGATCGATACTTTTCTTACTCTGTACTACTTGTTGACCCGTGTATGCTTGCATGAGTTAGAGTCCTTTTATTATGTCTAAAAAGGAGGCAATAAGTTTTTGGCGCCGTTGCCGGGGAAAGGCGTTTAATTTTATTATTATTATCATCAATTTGAAGCTAAATTGTATGACTTAGATAAATCTAATCTCGTCTCATTTCTATTTTTTTTTGTTTGTATTTCAGGTACTTGTATATATTGTTATGCACACGCGGTCATCCAATTTCGAGTTGACACCTGCTCTGGATAATATTAACAGAAGAGGTTGGAAAACAAGAGTGCGTAGAAATTTTCAAGCAACTTTAGAGACCACGACATCTAATATGGCGACAGAAGAGCAAAGAGAGGAGCATAGGGCTTTGTGAGATTATTCGATGCCGAATATTAATGGATTGCAGTCAAGTATAGTCAGGTCAGCAAAAGCAACCAATACCTTTGAGATAAAGTCGGACACTATTCAGATGGTGCAGAATTCGGTACAGTTTGGGGGTGCTGCTACAGATGATCCTAATGAGCATCTATTGAGCTTCATTGAAATATGTGACACCTTCAGATGCAACGGGGTGACAGAGGATGCAATCATACTTAGACTATTTCTATTTTCATTGCGGGATAAAGCAAGAATTTGGCTTCACTCCTTACCTTCGGGATCTATCAGCACATGGGAGGACCTAGCATAGAAATTCTTAGCCAAGTTTTTTCCAATGGCTAAGACTGCAAAGATGAGGACAACAATTTCCTAGTTTGAGCAGCAACAAGGTGAATCTCTATATGAAGCCTGGGAGAGATAGAAGGAAATGCTAAGGAAGTGTCCACACCATGGCATGCCAGATTGGATTGTTATTAACACATTTTATAATGGATTGGGATGGCAGTTAAGGACGATTGTAGATGCAGCTGCAGGAGGAGCTTTATGGGTGAAGAGCTATGAAGAGGCCTATAATCTTATTGAGATGATGGCAGCAAATGATTTCCAAAATCATACAGCCAGGATGCCACATGCCAAAGTTGCAGGTTTGTTAGAGGTGGATGCTATCACTCAATTGTCAGCACAGATGGCATCCATGGCAAAGAAGACTGATTCGTTGATAGAAACTAAGGCGAAGATAGTTGCCTTTGTGTGTGAGATATGTGCAGGGTCACATTCAACTGACCAATGTGTTATCAGTTCGGAGTCTGTATAATATGTGAGCAACTATCAGAAGGATCAAGGTCAATTTTAGAACACATACAACTCCAGCAACCATAACCATCCAAATTTCAGTTTGTCAAATAACCAAAGCAGTCAACAAAGTCAGTTTCAACCACAAAATCAATTTCAATCACAATCAGCTGAGCAACAAGTTGCACCAAGACCACCCTATCCACCTGAATTTTCTCAACAACAACATCATACACCACCTGCACCTCAACAAGAAAAGAAGTCAGAGATGGAGGAGATGATGATGAAGTACATGGAAAATACGGAAGTGATGATTAAAAGCCAAGTAGTGGCTATCAAAAATCTAGAAACACAAATGGGTCAGATGGCTAGCATGCTTAACAGCCGACCACAAGGTTTATTCCCAAGTACCACAGAGGCCAATCCAAGAAGAGAAGGGAAGGAACAATGTCAAGCAATTACACTTAGGTCTGGGAAATAAACTGCAAGAAATCAGCATGGCGCGCCCGCGCCACTTTTGCAAAGGGAGGGCGCGCTGCCGCGTGGTCAAGAAATTTTATCTGATGAAAAATTGAATAATGAAGGGTCTAAACAACAACAAGAAGAGATGAATAAAGAAGGTTCATTTTAGAAACTCGTGAATAAAATACCAATAGTTCACCCTCCTGTTCCTTATCCATAGAGATTGCATAAGCAAAGGTAGGATAAACAATTTTGTAAGTTTTGGGGGGTATTTAAAAAGCTGCAGATTAACATACCTTTCGCTGAGGCATTGGAACAAATGCCTAGTTATGCAATGTTTATGAAGGGAATCTTGTCAAGGAAGAAGAGATTAGAAGACTTTGAAACAATGGCCTTGACGGAGGAATGCAGTGCACTGCTTCAATGCAAATTACCTCCAAAGCTGAATGATCTAGGCAGTTTCACAATACCATGCACAATTGGAAAGATGAGCTTCAACAAATGTTTGTGTGACCTTGGGGCAAGTATCAATTTGATGCCCTTATCAGTATTCAATCAGTTGGGATTACTTGGCTCCAAAGCAAATATTTCTTCTGACTAGAATGACACGACATCTATCACTTATCCATGGGGGATTGTAGAAGATGTACTGTTGAAAGTGGATAAATTCATCTTTTCGGCTGATTTTATCATTTTAGATTATGAAGAAGATATAAGTATACCAATCATATTTGGAAGACCATTCCTAGCTACAAGAAGAACCTTGATAGACATTCAGAAAGGGGAACTCACAATGTGAGTTCATGATCAAGAAGTTACTTTCAACGTATTAAAGGCAATGAAATTTCTGACAGCAGATGAGGAATGCTTCAGGGTTGACTTAGTGGAAAAGGTTTTGAATGATGAAGTAGAGAGCTTGGTGAATCAAGAACCTTTAAGAAGTGCTATTGTGGGAAATTCAGAATTAGATGATGAGGAGACTGAAGAACTTGTGCATTTTCTTGGTACAACTCCACAATTCAAAAAATTCAAGACTCCTGTTGAGCCATTAAAGAAAGCTGGAGAGTCGTTAATGAAGTTGAAGCCATCTCTTGAGACACCTCCAGAACTTTAGTTAAAACCACTTCCAGATCATTTAAGGTATCCGTTTTTAAATGAAAATTCAAAATTACCTGTGATTATTTCTTCTGCACTAACATCTTTTCTGGAAGAAAAATTACTAAGAGTTCTCAGAGAGTTCAAGTCAGCTATTGGATGGACTATAACAGATATTAAAGGGATTAAACCATCTCTCTGTATGCACAAGATCCTACTGGAAGATGATAGCAAGCCTTTGGTGGAACAACAAATAAGACTTAATCCAATCATGGAGGAAGTGGTTAAGAAGGAAGTATTGAAATGGTTGGATGCATGCATTATTTATCCGATTTCAGATAGTTCCTGGGTGAGCCCAGTACAATGTGTACCGAAGAAGGGTGGTATGACCGTCGTCTCTAATGAGAACAATGAGTTGATTTCGACAAGAATAATGACGGGGTGGAGAGTCTGTATGGACTACCACAGGCTTAACAAAGATACAAGGAAAGATCACTTCCCACTGCCATTTATCGATCAGATGTTGGATAGACTAGCGGGTCATGAGTTTTATTACCTTCTGGACGGATATTTAGGCTATAATCAGATTGTTATAGTTCCAGAGGACCAAGAAAAGACAACCTTTACATGCTCGTATGGTACTTTTGCCTTCAGAAGTATGTCTTTTGGTCTATGTAATGCCCCAACCACCTTTCAGAGATGTATGATGGCTATCTTTTTGGATATGGTGGAGCAGAATGTGGAGGTATTTATGGATGATTTTTCAGTATTTGGGGATTCCTTTGATCTATGTTTTGAAAATTTAGTGATGGTTTTAAGAAGATGTGTTGAGATGAACTTGGTATTGAATTGGGAAAAGTGCCATTTTATGGTACAAGAAGGAATAATTCTGGGACACAAGGTGTCGAAGAAGGGACTTGAGGTGGATAGAGCTAAATTAGAGACTATTGAGAATTTACCGCCACCAACTTCAGTGAAAGGTGTTCGAAGTTTTCTAGGACATGCAGACTTTTACCGCAGATTCATAAAAGACCTCTCCAAGATAACAAAACCACTTTGCAGTTTATTGGAGAAGGATGCACAGTTCAAGTTTGATGAGGATTGCGTGACTGCATTTGAGCATTTGAAGAGGAGGTTAACTTCAGTACAAGTAATTATAGCACTGGATTGGGACCTACCATTCGAATTAATGTGTGATGCCAGTGAGTATGCTGTGGGGACTATTTTGGGTCAGCGAAAAGAAAAGATTTTTCATGTGATATACTATGCAAGTAAGACCCTTACTAATGCGCAGTTGAACTATACCACCACAGAGAATGAATTACTAGCAGTTGTGTATGCTTTTGATAAGTTTCGAGCGTATCTGGTTGGTATAAGGGTGATAGTGTACACGGATCATGCGGTAATTCGACACTTAGTGGCAAAGAAGGATTCAAAGCCTCGTTTAATTAGATGGATGCTTCTATTGCAAGAATTTGATTTAAAGATTAAGGACAGAAAGGGAACTGGGAACGAAGTGGTAGACCACTTATCTTGACTGGAGAATCCGGGAAGGGAGGTAGATGACAAGACTGTGATTAATGAGTCCTTTCCAGATGAACAATTGTTTATGGTAAAAGGGGAATTGCCATGGTTTGCAGACTATGCGAACTACTTAGTGACTAGGATGGTCCTATCTGACTTAGTTGGTCAGCAAAAGAAGAAATTTTTGGATGACGTGAAGTAGTTTATATGGGATGAACTATATTTGTTCAAACAATGTGCTGATCAGATGATAAGGAGATGTATCCCATACAGTGAGACAGAGGGGATTTTGCAGGATTGCCATGCTTCATTATATGGTGGTCACTATGGTGGAGAACGAACAACAGCTAGAGTGTTACAAGTAGGATTCTACTGGCCGACAATTTTCAAGGATGCTTATAGTTTTGTCCAGAGATGTGACAGATGTCAAAGAGTTGGGAATATTTCGAAAAGGAATGAAATGCCATTAAATACGATCCTCGAGGTGGAAATTTTTGATGTTTGGGGGATAGATTTCATGGGCCCTTTCAATTCATCATATGGAAATATATACATCTTGTTAGCAGTTGATTATGTTTCAAAGTGGGTGGAAGTGGCAGCCCTTCCAACAAATGACGCTAAAGTGGTCCTAAGATTTTTACAGAGGAGTATTTTCACGAGGTTTGGGACTCCAAGGGCTATCATTAGTGACGAAGGCAATCATTTTTGTAATAGGCAGTTCACAGCTCTGTTGGCAAAGTATGGGGTAAATCATCGCATTGCTACAGCTTATCATCCTCAAACTAATGGCCAAGCAGAGGTTTCAAATCTTGAAGTTAAGAGAATTCTAGAGAAAGTTGTGAACCCCACAAGAAAGGATTAGTCTTTAAAGCTTGATGATGATGTATGGGCATATATGACTGCTTATAAAACTTCGTTGGGCATGTCACCTTTTCAGCTGGTTTATGGAAAAGCTTGTCACCTTCCTATGGAGCTTGAGCACAAGGCATATTGGGCGATTAGAAAGCTCAATTTTGATTTGAAGGCTGTAGGAGAAAAATGCCTACTCCAACTCAATGAGTTGGACAAATTTAGATTATAGGCGTATGAAAACTCAAAGCTATACAAGGAAAAGGTGAAGAAATGGCATAATTGCAAGATCATAGAGAGAGTATTTGAGCCGGGAAAAAAAGTTTTGCTGTTTAATTCAAGACTTAAACTTTTTCCTGGGAAGCTCAAATCAAGGTGGTCAGGGCCATTCACAGTGAAGACAATTTTTCCACATGGTGCTGTGGAAGTGTTCGATAAATTCATGGACAAGCCGTTCAAAGTGACTGCTAAAGCATTATTTTGGTGGCGAGGTTGATAGACCAAAAGTAACCTCAATTCTTTTCTCAACATGAAGTGTCAGAGAAAGTCAAGCTAATTGACTATAACTTAGCGCTTGATGGGAGGCAACCCATTATTTCTATCTTATTATTTTGTTTATTCTATTTTAATTTTAATTGTTAGTTCATTTTCATGCTTAGTGTTATAGCTAGCTGAGGGTTATATAAGTATTATGGGAGCTAAATTTGCATATGATGCTATTTGAGCATAACATAGAGAGTATGGTGTTAAGATAGTCATTCTTGCTTATTCAGTAGTTCATGCTTTGATATTGTTAATTGGTGTTTGTGCAAGTGTATTGGAATGGATTCATCACTGTTTTGATGTATTTGAGATACAGATTGATATTACAGAAGGTAGGGTCGCACGGCTACGCCATAAGAGCTGTGAAAAACCGATCGCCCGCGCTATAATTTTGTCTGCAGAAAAAGAAGCGTTCATTGGCCGTATGTCCCCATTCGAGAACGCAGCAATCGCGCGCTGACATCGGGTTTTGAAATTTTTTTAGGATTTTAAAGACGTGTCTTGCCCCATATCTCATATCATTTGAAATAGCAGAGTGTGTATCTCATTCTTCTCCATAACATGCACGGCTCTTCCTTCCTAAACTGTTCCAATTCAAAATTGTAACTTCTTATTTCACTACGCGTATATTGCATCAGTTCTCCTACCCACGTTCAAAGTCTTCACTGATAAAAATAGGGTTTTATGTGGGTGTGTGCAATACAAGTTTCGGGGTTATCTGTTCATCAAATATTTCGCTTATAATTCTATCAAACATGTTTTCTTCTTCTTCAACAAATCAAATGGAACCAAAGCGTGCTTGCTCACGCACTCCTGAATCATCCTCTGACAGCAGCCAAAGTGGTGATAATGTTAATTTTTCTAAGTTTGTCAATTTGGATGCTCAGATAAAATACTATTGCATTATGGGAAAGTCATTTGTTCGTGAGCGAGGATTCAAGTCAGATGTGCAAGATGGACAACTAGTGCAGATGATCAAGGAAAAGTGTTGGCATGGCGTGTGCTCTATGCCAGTGGCTGCACCTATGGCCATTGTGCGGGAGTTTTATGCAAATGCACGGAAGACAATGAATGGTTTTTCTTTCGTTCGGGGGCTTCAAGTGGATTATAGACCGAGAGCGATTCGTGGGGTATTTAATTTACCCGACCCTCCGTCAGGACGAACGAATTGGGTTGTGGCAGAACACATGGAGATAGACTTGGATGTGGTGATTGCTGGTTTATATATCCCGAGGACACAATGGACTTTCACGCTCGTTACTAATCAGCTAATGACCTTTTCGGCTTCAACTCTAAACCGCTATGCAAAGGCTTGCAATTTATTTGTGTGTGCAAAACTCATGCCATCCTCTCATCAGCATGATGTTACAGTTGAAAGAGCAATTATATTATGGGGGATTATTATGGGAAAAGATATCGACGTTGGTCACTTAATTAATCAGAATATGCTGAGGTACATGCGGGAAGTACTACGGGAAGTATACTACATGCATCAATCGTGACTCATTTGTGTGCTAAAGCAGGCGTTAGGTGGACAGATGAACAGTTATAGTACTCAAGCCAAGACATTACTCATGCCACAATAGCGAGATTCGAAGATTGGCAAGGGGGTACTCTACACCCAAGAGGAAAGGGTTTCATCCTTCGTCCCGCATCATCAACGCCATCATCGCAGCCCTTTAAGACGAATGAAGCAGGAACGTCAACTCAAGTCATTGCTGCTACTAATGATCGACATCTCCGAAGGTTGGAGCGGAAGGTCGATGCCATGTACGACAATTTTGTAGCGTTTGCTATGGGTTTGACGAGGTCGCTAGCGGAGGCGTTTGCACAGTAGGGGACTATGCTCGAGTGGCCGTAATTTGGGACAGTCGTGTCATTTCCACCACCATATTCGCCATCCGAAGAGGGTGGTGCAGCTGATCAGTAGGGGAGTTCTTCTAACCCTATACCTTCATTCATTGGGAAAATGAATATATTAAGTTTGGGGGTATTGGGTAGTAGGGTAGTTGCATGTAGTGTTTGTATGTTATTATAAATTTTGCATGTTTATATGTTACTTAGTAATTGCATAAAATTTTAATTGTTTTTAGTTATTATTATATGTATTAGTATATGTTTAGTTGCATGTCCCGCATTTCTAGCTTTGTGGAATTTAAGTCTAGCCAATGATGAAACCGAATTTTGAAGGATTGTTGAGTTTAATGGATAATATGAGCTTAGATATAATGTTTTACATGATATAATCCAGGAATGTTGTTTAGATGCTTTTGGTTTGCACTGATGTGTTCACAAATGCTTGTAGGTATAAGAGTTATATGTTTTATTACTTGATAGGAAATGTGGTTTTTAAAAATGGAATTATGAGGAAAATAAACTTAGGCTATGAAAACATTGATAATCAAGCTTTGGGAACACATGGGTATGCTTATTGTATAAAAACAGAAAAAAAAGGAAAATCTATCTTGAAACCTTCTTGAGCTGAATTATTGACTCCTTGGAAGGGGCGAGATGGAGCGTAAAATGCACTCGCTGTAAAAAATATAAAATAAAAATAAAAATATAGCAATAAACACTGCGGGAAAGAGAAAAAATCACCCTCGTGAGTAAAAATAAAGCAATTTAAACCCATTGTTGAACCTTAGTTTGTATTGATGTGTTAGATTAGTTTTTGTTGCATTAGTATACATGAATCTTGATTTAGACTGAAATTTTCTATTTTGAGCAGTTTAACATGTGTATTCTTTGCCTTAGTCAAGTTTTGGTGAACATAACACACACATCATCTTCTTTATAGCACGTATGGGTTATTTGATTGTATGATATTATGTCTATAGCTTAGTTTGAATTTTTATTCTTGAATCTGGATAATTCGTTGAGGCACATTGGATTGGAATTCTATTTAAGCTGGAAAAATGTGGGACTCATTTTCATCATAATCTAGTTGCATAGCATGTAGTTGCATTTCATTGTTTAATGTCATATGCATTGCTTGAGGGCAAGCAATAGTTCAAGTTTGGGGGTATTTGATAAGTAGGCTTTATACCTACTTATTGAATATCAATTCACGAGAATTATGCTCATCTCAAGTAGATTTTAGTATGTTTTTAGTTGCATTTTATGTTTATTTTGCAATATTTGTAATTAGAACTCCTATGGTATGGAAATGCAGGAAATGACATAGTTTGGCATTGGCAAGGTGGTATGAGACTAAGCGAGAGGCATGGCAAGTGGGCGATGTATAAACAAGGAGGCGAGCATTGATGAAGGACAAACAACAAACAACAATGCAGAACATCGATTATCACGAGAACACGAAGCGGCGTGGTAGTAGCAGATTGAACAAGCTAATTTTCATGGCCTTGCGCCATTAGCCTGCAGAAGCTAAAATCGCATACACGCGCGCCCATGCCCATTTTGTACTGGGATCTCGCACGGCCGCGCGAGTCCTCTAAAGCTATTTGTTGACTTATTTTTAAATTTGAAATTTAAGCGCTTGGTCTTATCTAAAACTATTCTGGTTGGCACCAGACATGGATTATGGTTGTTTTTGATCAGTTTTCATTAGAGTAATTAGGGTTCTAAGCTTGTGAACTAGTTCTAGAGAGGGTTTGATCAAAGTTGAAGATTTTCTACATCTTCTCTTGAATTTTAGTTATTAAATAAATAATCATTTCTTTTTCCTGGAAAATATTGACGAGTTGAACAACACTTTGGAATGAATTCTTCAATTAGGTTTGATCAATTCTATATTCTCTCAATTGTGATATTTACTTTCCATGTGTTACTATAATCCCATAATGGTTTTCGGTTCAGAAATGAACTAAAACTCCATTATGGGATTCTAACGGATTTTGATATGTAGTCTATAATTATTTGCCTAATTGTTTGGTTGTATGTTTATCTTTGGATTATCTATTATGATTGAGCGTATTATATGAATGTTTGATCACCATTCACCATGTGTACTTATATGGAATTGAAAAATTATGTATGAGTATGGTTATAATCATGATAGCATGCGTTTATGAGGCTGAGTTGTTTAGCTTTATATTTTGTGAACCAGATAGAAATATACTGTTTCACCGTGTGTAATAATATAAGAGCCTGTGCTTCAATTCATTATTACTGCAATTTCACATAGAAATATAGTGATTTTTGGTAATATTTTCGATTACATGATTTCTATCACACGTAGAGGTTATGTAAATAGGTCATAATTCATTGAAAAATGGTTATGTTTATTTTTGTGCTCTTGGCTAATTTTCCATGATAAATGTATAATCTTGCATGATGGTAATATTTAGATGAAGTATGAAATGAAGTTAGAATCCCATTCTTTCCAAATTTGATTACATTAAATTAAAATTGTGTTTTTAATTATTAATTGAGTTTAGAATTAATTTCAATTGTGAATTATTCTTTTAAGCATATGACAAATAGTGATACGATTGGTGTATGATAATTTAAATTTAAAACCTTTCTCCGTGGATCGATACTTTTCTTACTCTGTACTACTTGTTGACTCGTGTATGCTTGCATGAATTAGAGTCCGTTTATTAAGTCTAAAAAGGAGGCAACAAATTATATGGAAGCATGGAACAAGACCTTCCTCTATCGAAACCAACCACATAGTCATTCGTGGTTTGTACAATTTGACCACAAGTTCAAAAGTCAATTTCCTATTTGGTTTCTTCTTTGGTGGTCAAGATTTGGTTCCTCTTTCGAACTCCTTCCCTCTCCAATAAGAGCTCAACTTAGTCATTTCTGTAACCATAGTAAATATCAGCAAAGGTATAAAGGTATCCCAATACTGTTACAATTTGTTAGTAAATATAAGATTCCTTGGATTCTTAAATGGTAGTACGACCTTCTCACTCCAGTCAAATAAATAATCCATCAATCTCCTGCTTATAGTCATCTTGTTATAACTACAATAATTTTTCCAGTAACCATGGTTGTCCGCTAATTCTTTGTTAAGTGGTGGGGTAAATTTGACGTTAATAGGATTGTAGGTCAAGTTCAGAAAGAATTTCCTTCTGTCCCTCTTCCTATTGTGCCAGTTAAATCAATCCCTGCCAAATGATCTTCCGGTAAAACAAAAGAGTTAATAGTCAGTCCAACAGGTTCTACAAGCTCCCTTGATATCTCTAATATCAAGAATTCCAAAGTTAAAGATTTGAAGCTCATGTCTCAGTCCATTCAAGATAGAATTTCTCAGTTACATGAAGAGGTAGAAGCATCGGAGTGTTCTTCTTCTTCTCATGGTTCCACTGTTGGTAATGACAAGGAGGATGATGATGAGCAATATGGCACCATCAACCTGCAAGATGCTCAGGACCCATTTGCCTGACGTTTCAGTTAACTATTGTTCCAGCTTTTCACCAATTTTCATCAAAAGCAGCCTTCCAGTCAAAAGATGCCCTTCCACCAAAAGCAATTTCCAGTCACATACGCATGCTCCAGCTTTTCCACCGAAAGCATCCACTAAAGTCAAAATATTCTACCATTTTCGTCAAAAGTTTCTGAAAGCATTTATGCATATTAAAAAGTCAGCACTATTTTACTGTTCATCAGTAGTAAAAGTTATCTGTAATCATTTACTTTTGTAATAGTTAGATTATAATATTTCTTTCCTTATTTTATCAAAGGAACTTGAACTTAGTTAATAAGGCAGACTTAGAAAGACTTAGAGTTCTTTCTCTGACAAATCTTTAGCCTCTATTCTCTTCATCTACTTCTGATATGATCTAAGTAAACTTGTAAGTCACTTTTATTTTTCTGTATTGTAAATATATTCAGTTATCAAATAAAATTGTATGTTTTAGTAATTCAATTGTGTTATTTCGTATGTGCCACTTAGTTCTTCTTTTCATTTATCTCATTCCGCCCTTAATGATATATATATATATATATATATATATATATATATATATATATATATATAACTGTTATTCAACATGTGGGCTAGCTTTGCCTAAATCTGGCCATTTCATACTTGACCGGTTCATGGTGACTAAACTAGAACCGTTGAAGCTGGAATGGTTTAGATTTACTCAAATCTAGTTCTTTTCCTAGCTTTTATTAGCCTGCAGGCTAGATTTACCTAAATCTGGCTATTTCTCACTTGGACCGGTTCATGGTGACAAAACTGGAACCGTTGAAGCTGAAATGCTTAGATTTACTCAAATCTAGTCAGTTTTCTAGATTTTGTACATATTGCTTTATCACGTGAGCCTAGGAATCATGTGATCACAAATTCAGTCTCTAAATCTAGATTCGGTTCCCGTGATGGACATTTCAGCTGCAGCTAGCTTGTAAATTATTCACGGTGTTTGAATTTCTTTAGATGGCTCTCAGGCCCATAAGGAGTTCGGCACTGTTATGTATCTTATTTTCTCGAAGATGCCTCGCATCTTGAAAATAAAAGCAATCAAGCCAAACACATAATAAAATTGAAGTATCAAATGCCTCAATTACTATTGAGCACAAGTGTTTGAAAAACTTGTTTTACAAAACATCACTGCTATATCTTGTTAGAATTAAAATTTTATACAAAAGTCAAACCCTTTGTATATAGGTGCAAACGAGGCATAACACTACTTCCAAATAACTGCACATAGACCTACACACACACACACAAGCAGATAAAAGTTTAATAAAAAGTGGCGGTATGACAACCTGAGAATTTAGACAATTAATAAAATCTTAAATGATTAAATAAAGGTTGAATCATAAGACCTAGACTGTAAATAGAGTATGGATTTAAAAATTTTGTAAAGGATTTGTATGAATCACAAACTATAAGTGAATATTTGATAACGAGGTATAAGGTTTTGTGTATAGTGATTTTGTGTGTGTACAGTATGTGGTTAAGGGTCAATTGTTGATTAGATAAGTTATAACTTTGACAACCCCTAATGTTATGTTAAGAACTTCGATGTTCAAGAAACTCTAACGATTGGTTAGAAACCCTAATTCCAACTTTGGAAACCCTAATTTTAGTTTTGGGAATCCTAAACCCTAACTGGGAATTTCAAAACTCTAATTTGGGAACCCTAATGATAAGTATAAAACCTTAAGGGTTAAAAGTTATGGGATATATGTGAAAAGACCAAATTACCCTTCAAATTGTAGGGGAAATGGCCAAAATACCCTTTGTAGGTGCGTAATGAATAAAATTTTCTTCTACTTAAACTTTAAACAAAAGATATTAGTAAATCTTGTGAGTCATCATCCAAGAGATTTTCCATGTGCTCTACATCTCACAAATCAGCTAAAGGTGCCACCTAGCAACATCAAGTTCATTGAATCAAAGATTAAAGAGTAAAAAGTAAAGAAATATCTTCACTTTAGTTCTCACAAGCCAAGACCTTTTTCTTTCTCAAAATTTTGAAAATTGGGAGTGAAAATAAGTGATAAGTTAAGCCAAGCTAACCTTTTAGCAAGCCAAGATCAGAATCAAAGAATAGAAATTAAGATTTGAGCATAAAAGGTATAAACCCTAATTCTATTTAGATCTTTAAGATTTTTGTAATCTATGTGTTTTTTGTTTATATATGTGTTATAAGATGTTATTTAGTGATCTACATCATGGATCCATAACATCTAAGTGCAAGAAAATTAGAATTTTTAAAACAGTCAAAAACCCTAATTTTGAGGTCTGACAGCCATATGTCAGAGCCTCTAGATCTTAATCTGTTAGATGTTAGGATGGCTAAGTGTATCATTGATATTCTATGCCATGAGGAGAGTAGACTGGAAGTGGAATCAAGTCCATACCATGTCTATATCTCAAGTTATTCATGGTCAAACATGGTTGACCAGTTACAAAATCTGGAAATTTGGGCAACCCAGAAACCCAGGTCTGTCTGACAACATTTTTCATGCCTTAGATCTTGCTGTTATGAAGTTGTTAGGCCATGTAAGTGTATATCTTTTGTAGTCTGACATATGGACTACCAAACCATGACACTAGAATACCTAGATCATGAACATAATCAAAGATAATCATGGTCAAATATGGGTTGACCAACTACCTGATAAAGTTTATGGAAAACCCAGAATTCCTCAAGAACCAACTTTTGACTGGCCTAGATCTTTCAGTTGTGATGTTGTTAAGCTACAAAAGTGTATTACTTTTGTACCTTGACATACATACTACATAAGTGTGACACTTTAACACTTAGAGTAGGCCCAAAATTCAAGTTATTAAGATCCAAAGTAGGACCCTTGCCACTATTCTTATTTTCTGGGTAACCCAAATAATGAAGAACAGCTCTGACATACTTTTTGATGGCTTATAACTTATGGTTGTGATGTAGTTTGGCCCTGCAATTTGTTTGTGCTTGTAGTATTACATCAATACTACATCACTAATATACCTACATGCCCATAAACATCAAGATCAAAGATCTACAAGTGGTCAAACTAGGCACCCTAGTCACTGACTTTGAATGTTCTTGAGGGCTCAAGAACACCTATAGCGACAGTTTTGTCGCGATAGAACCCTTTAGCGATAGTTTTTATTAAAAATGAATAATTGAATGTAAATAATTAGAATAAAATGGAAAATAATTATGAAAAATTCATAATTAATTTGTAAAAATTTTTTAAGGTATAAAAATTATTTTTTAATAATTTGAGATATATTTTATTAATATTTTAATTTATTTAAATATTAATGATATTTAATTTATTTAATAATTATATTAAATAAATTATTTAAAAATTATTTTAATATTTTGAAAAATATTTTAAAATATATTAAAGTGTTAGAAAATATTTCAAGTTATTTTGAATAACTTTTAATATTTTGGGATGAATTTCATTAATAATTAATATTAATGATAATAAATTTGTGAGACCCCAAATTTTATGAATAAAGATTTAATTTTCTCGAAATATTTTTTTTATATTATGGTGTGGATTTGAAATAATGTTATAGTTGTGGGTAATATTTATAAATTTTACAAAGTAAGCAAGTGGTTATAAAATATTCGATTGGTCGGAGAATATTCTTTTTGTAGGGAAATATCTGTACGACGGCACAATCATTGGTGGACCCCACAATGAAATTATTGTCGGAATGAGAAAACGACAAAAATATCTTTTTATGAAAATAACGACGAAAGTTTTACCGTTAACTGTTGAACTATCCAGTAGTAAAAGTACAGTAATACGCGTGGTTGCATAGTAGCACACTGTATTGATTATTGGTGCTAACGTGAGAAGTCACTCAGTTTTACTCAATAATTGTTACAGTAATTATTGTTTAATATTTTATTTTATTGGTTCAATAACTGCTGCGTTGATATTTTATATTATTGTTGTTTTAATAATTATCATTTCACAGTATTTCCCATTATCAAATCAATAATTCATATTATTTGAATAATATTATTATATAGCATTACTGGCAATGTCTAGAATGTTCTGTCAAGGAGAGGTTTGGTCACCTAATTGTGCGCCAGTAAGGAGAAATCCTTATCGGAAAGCCCCCTTTTCCTGGGAATGGCCTGGTTGTTATTATTGTGATTCTGTAATATTATTTGTGAATAATTAATTATTGATTTATATGATAAGGAAATATTTATTTTATGCGGATATAAATGATGGATAGGAAAATATTTATTTTATGTGGTTATAAATGAAGGAATTAATGTTGAGGTGTTTTATCAGTATTTTGTCGGATTGGAGGTATGAAAAAATCAAATTGGTGTTCTTAAAGCTCTATTGCGTGAGTTATAATTTTGATCCGACCGTTGGATCGTTGTGATTTTTGGATATGTTATGCATATATAAGTTGAGTATATATCCACAAATTTTGAACTGTTAAAAATTAACGTATGATTTGTTATGAAGTTTAAGAGGTATTGAAAAATAAATCAGTTTGTCGATTTTTGGATATTTTCAATTTAGAATTTGGAAAAACTTTCTTCTGCAAAGTTGTAGAGAATTCGATTTTGTATGGAATGGACATAAAATTCGTATTTTTTTGATAAAAGGGCTATTTATTATGAATTATTGAAGTTTCAGAAATTAAAATATTTTTATTTAAATTATGGGTGGGCCCCACTTTTGGTTGTTGGGGAAGATGGCTGATTTCTGGTGGGCCCCACTTGTGATGGCTGAATTTTTGGTCTAGCTTGGCATGCATAGAAATTTTGTATTATATTTTATTATTTTAGTCTCCTATGGTGTTCTAGTATTTTTCTATAAATAGGCGCTTAGGTTAGAATTGAAAATCACACCAGAAACAAGTTTTCTTTCTCTCTATATTATCGAGCATATTTTTGTGAGTATTTAGATACTTTGAGAGTTGCTATTCAGTACAAGTTTCCTTCGGCTTTACATCCGATATTCCGATCAAAACTACTATTATTTTGAGGTAAGGGATGTTATTTCCTTTGTAAATGATATCTTCAATATCATTATGCCAAAATATTGTTATAAATTTTATTAATACGACACTATTCACTGAAAAATAAAATTTTTCTCTTTTTTATCCAGATGTCTATTATAGTTACTATCATTGATTGTATCCATGTTTTGATTTTCATTTTATACTCATTTGGTTAAAGTTTTGGCTTCTATATTCCATGAAATTAGTAGAATATCCTTGATATTTGCGCTTCATCCAGTATCTTTTCATGGAAATATTATTCTGAGCATTATTGATAAAGTTTAACTTATTCCTGCTGGAGTACTATTCACGGGTTACTATTCATGAAGTACTATTCACAGGGTACTATTCACTCGAGTACTATTCACCCGGAGTACTATTCATGATAAAAATTGATTCGTTTTTGGTCCAAATCATTTTTGGTACAATATTATTCTTAAATTTTACTCCACAAAGCAGTATCATGTTGACAATTTGAACGTTATTGAATTCTGGATAAATTAAATTATAAATCTTTAAAATTTATCCTTGAACTTTGTTTTATTGAATTATTATGTCATTGTCATCATCCTCATGCTCATATTGTTATGAAAGTCATCTTTGGCCCGTAGTGAATAGATGGACTTGGTATGATTATGACCAGGGATTATTCGGTATAATCATGACCGTAATATTACAAATGATGTGATAAAAGTTCTCATTGGCCCGTAGTGCATTGATGAATTGTTTTATGGCATGATTATGGTCATGGATTCTCTTCGGCCAAGGGTGAAAAGAAGAATTGTTTTATGGCATGATTATGACCGTTAATGAAAACACGGTTATCTTTGGCCCGTAGTGCATGGATAATTTGTGGTCGTGATACTAAAAAATATCTTTGGCCTGTAGTGCAGGGATGATTTGATGATGTGGATTATTTATTAAGCTGAGTCTCAGCGATAAAATTGATGATAAATCTTTTAAATCATAGAAGATAGTAGATTTTACGCTCTACTTGACTCTTCTAATGGTTTGTTTATTCCGCTGCAGTTGTTGATCTAAAACTTGTTGTCTATTATATTCTATCAGTTGTTATACTGTTGAAGGCTAAGGATAATTTATTCTGCATTATCTTAGTCATAATATTTCTTACTGGGCCAGTTGAGCTCACCCTTTTACTTTCATTGTTCTCTTCAGGAAATGAGAACGTAGCCGGGACTAGTCGGGGAATGGAGTGACGGTCCAGATGATAGCATTAGTAGTCCTCACTATTATATGAAATAGTGTGATAATAAATGTATTGAGGACTCCATTTGAGTTGAATATTGTCTTGATGACAATATTCGTTTTAAAACTCTCAATTTATGTTTTGTCGTATTTTACACGATAGTTGTATTATTAAGTTGTATTTGAATTTTGTACCATGTATTTGGCGACTCAAGATGGGTGATGTATACCTATTTTGGGGGCGTCACAGTTGGTATCAAAGATTAGGGATATGATCCCTGGCTAAGATGTGACACTAGAACTATGAGGGGAGAGACGGGGAATTCCTTCACTAGTATGACCTACCTAAGTTTATTTGGTATTTAATTGGTCTGTCAAAGTATAGGGATAATATGTGACATGTCAATTAACCCTTGTTTTTTGGCAGTATTTGAAAATGACATCCGAGAATGTTGAGAATAGCAATGAAGCACATGAGACCATTGAGTCACCACTGATCAATAGCCAGGATAATGTGCATCAGGAAGACAATAATCCTCCTATAAATAACGACTTCGACCAAATGACGAATGATGGTACGTTTAGGAGTTTTTTAGAATTCATGCAACACCAAACGAGAGAGACTCTTGTTCATAATGCAGGTAGAAACAATGGCAACCCACGGTTGGTCACCGCTAAGCAGTGCAAGGAGCTGGGACCACCAGATTTGGGAAGACAAGAACCACTTAAGGTAGAGACGTGGATAAAACAGATCACCAAGATATTTGATGTCTTGGAATGCTCAGAGGAACAAAAGGTTCCATTCTCCACCTTTATGTTCCGTGAAGAAGCAGATCATTGGTGGGAATCTATAAAACGTACCCAGCCTGACGCACTTAAGATGTCTTGGGAGAAGTTCCAAGAATTGTTCAACGATAAGTACTTTCCTGAAAGTATTTGTTACATGAAGGAGGTGGAATTCATCAAACTGGAGCAAAACAATATGATCGTGTCGCAGTACGAGGCTAAGTTTGCGGAGTTGTCTTGGTTTGCATCCCATTTGGTCGATAATGAGGAGCGAATGACGCGAATGTTTCTGCGAGGTTTTAAACTCAAAATATGTGAATACCTCATTTCTCACAAACTTTGTTTATATTTAGATGTTGTGAATAGGGCTCAGTTAGTGGAGAGCGATAATGAGTCAGCACAACCAAAAGGTAACGACCAACAACACGATAATAATCATACCAGTTGCAACGACCATCGGAACAATGATAACCATCGTGGGGGAAATTATCATGCCAAGAATGGTAACCACTTCGGTGGTAATCATGGCCAAGATAATAGAAGTGGAAATTTCAAGTAGAGAAGGTTCAATAATGATGGAAAGACAGCAGCACCAGCACCCGTTGTTAAGGAAGAAGAACGACCACCGGTAGTATGTTTCAAATGCGGATAGGAGGGACACATCCGTCCAAACTGTACGCAACATCCCAAAGAGTGTTTCAATTGCGGAAGAGAAGGTCACCTAGCTCAATTTTGTCGTATAGTGAAGTCAAGTCCAGCTGGGATAGTGATGCCAAAGGATGTCCCAGACAAGTCAAAGCCGATAGTTTAAGTGAGAGCGTTTGCCGAGGAACCCGAACAAAGTTTTCACGTGTAAGTTAATCATAAACTCTTGCATAGTCTATACCTTATTCGATACCGGTTCTACCCATTTTTTTTATTTCTCCTATTTGCGCTCAACGTTTAAATTTAACTCCGGAAAAATTAAACTTTGACTTATCTATTGAAACTTCGTTAGGAGAAACCTTCATTTCATGTGTTATCCAAGTCTCGGATGAGAGTCACAGTTTTTAAACGATATTTCTAGCGTTAATAAATTTCCTGACGTATGCCCTGAAGACTTCTTGACCTACCCCAGAGCGTGAAGGTAAATTTTGTATTGACCCCAGTACAAAACTCATTTCTAAAACCCTCAAATATTTCTTCAACCAAAACGAACGTAACATGCACTGAAGACATTGGCTCGAGCTGTTGAAGATTACGATTATACCATTCAATACCATCGTGGGATAAGCGAACGTGGTAGCTGACGTGTTGAGTAGAAGATCGTATGCGTTTACGAGTGTGAATATATGAACCTACGTGAAGATAGCAAATATACGATTATAACCAACTTTAAACAATAATGTTAAGGCTACAGACCCGGAGCTGATGAATGTAGAGAAGAAGGTTCAAGAAGGCGTTATTCTAGAAGCATGAATTGACGAAGAGAGTTAAAATCCTCGATCGAGTAGGAACGGTGGCCTATAGACTTGCCTTAACACCAAGTATGTCACGTGTTTTTCACGTATCGATGTTACGTAAATATATGGACGACCCGAACCAAATTATTGATTTAGAACCGGACGAGATAGCGGAAGATTAAACATATGAAGAAGTACCTGTTAAAATCTTGGATAAGAAGGAATATATTCTGCGCTCAAAGGTTATACCTCAAGAGTTAGAATCTGACGAAGTGTCCTCATCTGTTCAGCATACCAGGTATGTACGTAAATTTCGAGGGCGAAATTTCATAAAGAGGGGAGATTGTGAGACCCCAAATTTTATTAATAAAGATTTAATTTTCTCGAAATATTTTTTTTATATTATGGTGTGGATTTGAAATAATGTTATAGTTTTTGGTAATATTTATAAATTTTGCAAAGTAAGCAAGTGGTTATAAAATATTCGATTGGTCGGAGAATATTCTTTTTGTTGGGGAATATCCGTACAATGGCACAATCATTGGTGGACTCCACAACGAAATTATTGTCGGAATGAGAAAACGACAGAAATATCTTTTTATGAAAATAACGGCGGAAGTTTTACCGTTAACTGGTAAACAATCCGGTAGTAAAAGTACAGTAATACGCGTGGTTGCATAGTAGCACACGGTATTGATTATTGGTGCTTACGTGATAAGTCACTCAATTTTACTCAATAATTGTTACAGTAATTACTGTTCAATATTTTATTTTATTGGTTTAATAATTGCTGCGTTGATATTTTATATTATTGTTGTTTCAATAATTGTCATTTCATAGTATTTCCCATTATCAAATCAATAATTCATATTATTTGAATAATATTATTAGATAGCATTATTGGCAATGTCTAGAAAGTTCTGTCAAGGAGAGGTTTGGTCACCTAATTGTGCGCCAGTAAGGAGAAATTCTTATCATAAAGCCCTTTTCCTAAGAATGGCCTGGTTGTCATTATTGTGATTCTGTAATATTATTTGTGAATAATTAATTATTGATTTATATGATAAGGAAATATTTATTTTATGTGGACATAAATGATGGATAGGAAAATATTTATTTTATGTGGTTATAAATGAAGGAATTAATGTTGAGGTATTTTATCAGTATTTTGTCGGATTGGAGGTATAAAAAAATCAAATCGGTGTTCTTAAAGCTCTATTGCGTGAGTTATAATTTTGATCCGACCGTTGGATCGTTGTGATTTTTGGATATGTTATGCATATATAAGTTGAGTATATATCCACAAATTTTGAACTGTTAAAAATTAACGTATGATTTGTTATGAAGTTTAAGAGGTATTGAAAATCGTCCGTTTGTCGATTTCGGATATTTTCAATTTAGAATTTGGAAAAACTTTCTTCTGCAAAGTTGTAGAGAATTCAATTTTGTGTGGAATGGACATAAAATTCGTATTTTTTTGATAAAGTGCTATTTATTATGAATTATTGAAGTTTCGGAAATTAAAATATTTTTATTTAAATTATGGGTGGGCCCCGCTTTTGGTTGTTGAGAAAGATGGCTGATTTCTGGTGGGCCCCACTTGTGATGGCTGAATTTTTGGTCTAGCTTGGCATGCGTAGAAATTTTTTATAAATAATAATATTATATTTTATTATTTTTGTCTCCTATGGCGTTCTAGCATTTTTCTACAAATATGCGCTTAGGTTAGAATTGAAAATCACACCAGAAATAAGTTTTCTTTCTCTCTATATTATCGAGCGTATTTTTGTGAGTATTTAAATACTTTGAGAGTTGCTATTCAGTACAAATTTTCTCCGGCTTTACATCCGATATTTTGATCAGAACTATAATTATTTTGAGGTAAGGGATGTTCTTTTCTTCGTAAATGATATTATTTTCTTCAATATCATTATGCCGAAATATTGGTATGAATTTTATTGTGGAATTTCTACCTTTTTATGTTAGGGTTACTATTTACGTATACGTTACTATTCACGAATACAACATTATTCACAAATACGATACTATTCACCGAAAAATAAAATTTTCTCTTTTTCGTCCCAGATGTCTATTATGGTTACTATCATTGATTGTATCCATGCTTTGATCTTCATTTTATACTCATTTGGTTTAAGTTTTGGCTTCTATATTCCATGAAATTAGTAGAATATCCTTGAT
Source organism: Panax ginseng (assembly GCA_020205605.1). Classification (NCBI taxonomy): domain Eukaryota; kingdom Viridiplantae; phylum Streptophyta; class Magnoliopsida; order Apiales; family Araliaceae; genus Panax; species Panax ginseng. Next base: position 77,837,041 of record CM035130.1, read on the forward strand.
ATTTGCGCTTCATCCAGTATTTTTTCATGAAAATATTATTCTGAGCATTATTGATAAAGTTTAACTTATTCATGCTGGAGTACTATTCATGAAGTACTATTCACGGGATACTATTCACTTGAGTACTATTCACCCGGATTACTATTCATGATAAAATTTATTCGTTTTTGGTCCAAATCATTTTTGGTACAATATTATTCTTGAATTTTACTCCACAAAGCAGTATCATGTTGACAATTTGAACGTTATTCAATTCTGGATAAATTAAATTATAAATCTTTAAAATTTATCCTTGAACTTGTTTTATTGAATTATTATGTCATTGTCATCATCCTCATGCTTATATTGTTATGAAAGTCATCTTTGGCCCGTAGTGCATAGATGGACTTGGTATGATTATGACCAGGGATTATTCGGTATAATCATGACCATAATGTTACAAATGATGTGGTAAAAGTCCTCATTGGCCCGTAGTGCATTGATAAATTGTTTTATGGCATGATTATGACCATTGATGAAAACACGATTATCTTTGGCCCGTAGTGCAAGGATAATTCGTGGTCGTGATACTAAAAAATATCATTGGCCCGTAGTGCAGGGATGATTTGATGATGTTGATTATTTATTAAGCTGAGTCTCAGCGATAAAATTGATGATAAAACTTTTAAATCATAGAAGATAGTAGATTTTACGCTCTACTTGACTCTTCTAATGGATTGCTTATTCCGCTGCAGTTGTTGATCTAAAACTTGTTGTCTATTATATTCTATCAGTTGTTATACTATTGAAGGTTAAGGATAATTTATTCTGCATTATCTTAGTCATAATATTTCTTACTGGGCTAGTTGAGCTCACCCTTTTGCTTTTATTGTCCTCGTCAGGAAATGAGAACGTAGCCGGGACTAGCCGAGGAACGGAGTGACGGTCTAGATGGTAGCATTAGTAGTCCTCACTATTCTATAAAATAGTGTGATAATAAATGTATTGAGGACTCCATTTGAGTTGAATACTGTCTTGAAGACAATATTCATTTTAAAACTCTCAATTTATGTTTTGTCGTATTTTACACGACAGTTGTATTATTAAGTTGTATTTGAATTTTGTACCATGTATTCGGCGACTCAAGATGGGTGATGTATACCTATTTTGGGGACGTCACAAAATTTATTTAATAACTATATTAAATAAATTATGAAAAAATAGTTTTAATGTTTTAAAAATCATATAAAAATGATTTAAAAGTTTTAATAATATTTTAAGTTATAAAACATAACTTTTAATATTTTATCATGAAATACATTAATATTTTAATATTAATGACAATTATTTAATAATAGTTTTAAATGTTTTAAAATCATTTAAAAGCGATATTAAGGTATTAAAATACTTTGAGATATTATAAATAACTTATAATATTATGTCATGTATTTCATTAATATTTGAAATTAATTAAATATTAATGATAATAGAATTATATAGTATTTAAATCATTTAAAAATAATATTAATGATTGAAAAATCATTATAAATGATAATAATTATTTGAAAAATATTATGAGCTATTGAAAAATATTTTAACTGATAAATAAATTATCTAAAATAATATTGAAGCGTTTAAGTAGAGTCTTATTGATAATAGGCTCGATAATTATCCGATTAGGCAATCAGAATGAAGAAATAGTACCTAACTCAACTCAGACTGAAATAGTTTGACTTGATACCGGGTCTTATGTGTTTTAGTGACTATTAGGAATATGTGGTAATGTGTTTAATTTATTTTATAACTTTAATTAACAGTAGTATATGTGATGATATTATTCTAATTGGGAGATCAATATTATCAATATTAGGTCTTCAGATGAAGCTAAAATAGATTCCGTAGCAATAGTTGACAGTACATGCAAGTTTCTTTCTTGATCTATACTTTTCATTAGTGGTTAATCATTGTTGATTACATTACGTCTATGACTTATTGATTCATACGTTGTTCATATTGTATATGTTCATCAAGTATGAAATGCTGATCACCTTAATTACCTTTAGGTTCAGTTATAGTTGTTCATGTTCATTGTTGGCCATTCATTTTTATTATCTCGATCATTCAGTTATGAAAATTGATTCAGGTTCTTTCACAATTATTATATTATTGAAAGTTTTTCAGCTTATTATTCATTCTTTCAATCATGATATATCTTTCTTTGAACTTAAACTTTCTGGGCAAACTTGTTACTCACCCTTGCTATATAATGATAAACATTTCAGATTAAGACGAATACTTGGGATATAGGCAAAGGCAAAGACAAGTTCCAACATTGGATTTTCGTATATATAAAACTTGTAATAGTATTGTATGCTAATGACATTGTATGTCGAGTAGGATATTAAATTCAGGTAATAAGTTAAGGTTATCGACATTGGGAGTTATGCGTAAAAGTATTTGTATATACAATTTATGTTTATATCTTTCACAATAGTTATAGAATTCGTGTATCAAGTTCGTGGTGTTTAGTACCCAGATTTGGGGACGCTACAATTGGGATCAGAGTTATAGGTTATAAAGCTTAGGTAGGGTTACCTTAGGCTATAACCGCATGGATGAGGATAAGGAATAACTCAAATAGAGTTAGAGCGTCATTAAGATTCAAAGACGAATCTCGGCAAGTTATTAAAGATCCAAAGTTACCTAACTCTGATAATAAAGATGAACAATAATAATGAATAGATAGAGTCTAAAAGACTAAAAGTATACGAGGAAAGGAGATCGTAAAACAAAATGATCATAACATAGAAATGAATCGTAATATAATACAATAACATTACACAGTGATCTGATAAGGTCATAGTAGGGAGGAGGATCAATCGTATGATTGAAAATTTTATGGCAAAATTGTTGTGTGTCAGTTGTACTATGAATTAGTACAATTTGAACTCAGAAAAGAGTGGTGAATGATAAGATATGGATTGAACAAAATTCGTATGGAGTAAGTGTGGAGCTAGGATTATGTGGGATTTCAATTTAGGACTCAAGTCAGCAGCTAAGTTGTATGATTCTTTGTATGGGCGAGGAATTGTACTTGGTGTAACAACCACTTAGTTTCTTACACTGATAATCATTGAAATGTTCGTGTCGCACTATTTTCTATATACATGTTGAGAAGGTGATTCTTTTCTTATGTATATAATGGATAGGTAGAGGATATAAGATTAGGTGCGAGTTCTTAAAACTCATACTTATGGTAAGTTTGTGACTTATAATCGTGTGGTATGTTTTTGAACCCCTAAGTGTATGGAAAATTCTTGATTAGTTCTTGAACTACGTATTGCTAGGATAAGTTCTAAAACTCATATTATCGTGGAAAGTTCCTAAACACATAATGTGTGGTAAGTTTGATGAATTGGGGTATAGCTAAGTTGTGAATGGAGAATTGAGGATGATAGTAATAGATAGGTTTTCCAAATCTTCTAGCTATACTAGACTTCGAAATTTTTGACATCAAGCTAAATACACACTGATGTGCCTTTTAAAAATAAAATTTTATTCTCAACACATGGTGACAATTATGTATGTGTAGACTTCAGGACACTGACACATTATTACCTGTTGAGGTATGATATCACTAAAATGATTTGTAAAGGTTTTTGAACTATTTAAAGAATAGTCTATGCTAATTATTTTGGCTAGACCAAAATGATTTGAAAATATCAAAATGTATTTTATATCATTAATGCATTATGTAACCTAGTGCAAAGATGATAAAAAAATTTGATGGAGTTGTAATGCAGAATTTCTTAGTGCTGGATGTGATCGAAAGATCGTCAGCCCACTATAGTATGATGTGTTATGACAAAGTTACACAATGAAGGATTCCTCAAATGGGCTGTAAATACAGTATGGTATCATGACATCATAATTTTTTTTTAGAATTACAAAGATAATCTATTGCGAACGGGGTTTGGCCATACATGTTTTGATTGAAATTGAATTATTGGTATGAGTCTAAGCTATTTGATTCAGCTAGACCAACATTTATGAAATTCAAAGTGTTCTTTGAATTTTTTCGAACCAAATTGTTTGGTGCGGAATCCTATGATAAGACTGAGGTGAACTATGTCAACTGGATATAATATGATTAAAGTACTAACACCTATAGTTTACCTTCTTCGTGATTGTAAACATACTATTGACCTTTTTAAGTGGTAGAGTAACTTTTTCTTAATTGAAATAGGTCGCGGGTAGTAATACCACTAAACCTCAATAGTTCATGGTCTATATGACTCCTCAGCATAATTTAAAATTTTTAACTCTTGGGAGTGATGTTTTGGGTAGCATGAGATGATGGGTATGAAATAGTATGAACTCGTTGTGTACGGGTAGAATATGATATGATTGAATAAAGGTTGTATTGAAAACCTAGTTCTGGTGAATGAAAGAAGTAGATTGTAGTATGATGTAATTTTGGGGACGAAATTCTTGTACACTAGCGTGGGCGCGCCAGGTTCTCTTCATTATTGGGCGCGGACACGCCAGTCCCTGGTTCTGCAGTCTTTTTCCCATACCTCAATGTAATGGTCTGACATTGTTCCTTCCCATCCCTTCTCGGATTTGTCTTTCTGGTACTTGGTAAAGCTCCTTGTAGTCTATTGTTCAACATGTTGGCCATTTAGCCCATTTGATTTTCCAAATTTTTAATAGCCACCGCTTAGCTCTTTATTAACACTTTGGTATTTGCCTTGTATTTCAACATTATTTCTTCCATCTCAGACTTCTTTTCCTTTTTAGGGGCATGAGGTGGATGATGTTGGTGTTGTTGTTGTTAAAATCCAGGAGGGTAAGGAGGTTTAGGTGCATATTGTTGGTGAGGCTGTTGTGGTTGATATTATTGTTGTGTTGGTGTTGTTGAACATTTTGATTGTTATTCCAGCTGAAGTTTGGATGATTTCTATTATTTGGATGGTAGGAGTTCTGAAACTGATTTTGCTGCTTTTGATAGTTGCTGACGAACTGTACCGACTCTGCAGTGATAGCACATTGTTCTGTCTGATGTGATCTCGCACATATCTCACAAACGAAGGCAACTTGCTTAAATTTATTTTCAGCCAAAGAGTCAATTTTCTTTGCCATTGCTGCCATTTGAGCCGATAATGCTGTGATGGCATCCACATCTAATAACCCATCAACTTTTGGTTGAGGCATTCTAGCTATTGGATTCTGAAAGTCATTTACTGTCATAGTCTCAATAAGTTCATAGGCCTCATAATAACTTTTAGCCCATAAAGTTCCTCCTACAGCGGCATCAATAATTGGCCTAGATTTCCATCCCAAACCATTATTGAAAGAATTAATCACTATTTAGTCTGGCATCCCATGGTGAGGACATTTCCTTAGCATCTCCTTATATCGCTCTCAAGCTTCATACAATGATTCTCTCTGTTGTTGCTCAAACTGAGATATAGGTCCTCCTCATCTTCATTGTTTTAACTATAGGAAAGAGTTTGGCTAAAAACTTTTGTGCTAAATCCTCCCATGTAGTTATTGACCATGATGGTAATGAATTAAGCCAACTCCTTTCCTTGTCCCTCAAGGTGAAAGGAAACAGTTTAAATTGTCACAAATTGTACTTGAATTGTCACAAATTTAAATAAAACTCAGCAGGTGCTCGTTAGGATCATCTGTAGCATCACCCCCAAACTGAACCGTATTTTGTACCATCTTAATTATCCCCGGTTTAATCTCGAAGGTGTTCACTGCTATTGTTGGCCTAATTATGCTAGACTGTAACTCATTTATTTTTGGCATAGAATAATCTCTCAAAGCCATGTGATCTTCTACTATTTTTGTTGGTGTCTTAGTGTTCTCTTGTATATTAGAATTACGTGTACTCCCTCTCCAAGCTTTACCGTTGATATTATCCTATCTAGATCCAACTTAGAATTTAAAGATCGAGTGTGTATATACTATCCACAAGTACCTGAAACACAAATAAAGGAAAAATAGAAATGAGATAAGATATGAATTATTTAAGTCAGAAAAATTTAACTTAAATTGATGACGATAGTAATAAAGCCAAAAACCTATCCCCGACAACGGTGCCAAAAACTTGTTGGCTTGTTACGGTGTTAACAAAACAGACACTCACACGTGCAAGTATACACAGTCAACAAGTAATATAGAGTAAGTCAAATATTTTTTCCACGGAGAAAAGTAATTATCCCTAATCTATCATGCAACAACTTTACAGCTATTTCTAGCTGCTTAAAAGAACGAATAAAATGTAATTTAAAAACTAAAATGACTATCAACTCAAAATAACTAATTAACAAGCAAAGAGATTCAAATTGGAAAGATATGGGATCCTAATGTCACTTAATATATCATCCAGATTACACACCTCTAATTACTATAGATTTCTAGTCGAGAGCACGAAAGTGAAACACGACTATTTTTCAATATACCATGCCCATATCACATAAAATCTACAAATTAGATAGAATTTATATTAACATCAATATTACCTAACTCACTATATGTCTATGTGACTTAAAAGTAATATTAATTTAAGTGCAAGCTCTCTCAACAACTACACATGATAAGTCGATATATGTCTATCCGGATTATGAATCACAAAATCTAACACATGTAAATTTCATGAACATATGCTAACATGGCCAAATTTGAACTTATACTTCCTCTTTAAATTCCATATAAGTTATAAGGATAGATGGTGATCAAACATCTAAGCAATAAGTACAACCAAGCTAGGCAACCCAAATATAATCAGTCAAGTATAACAACGAGGCATATAGATCTGAACTACACAATAAACTTCATTAGAATCCCATAATGATGATTAGTTCATCTCTGAATTAATAACAATTATGGGATTTAATCCAAGCATGAGAAGATACAATGAAAACAAAGATAGTAAAGGGAATAGAGAATGAAAATCTGATTAATCTCTGTCCAAAATATGCTTCCAACTCAGTTCAGATCCATAATCAAAACCAAAATAAACTTCTTTAATCAAAATACTACTAAGATCTAAAGAGAGAAGCCAAAAATAGCAGAGTATTGCTTAGAACTCTCTCTAGCTCTATAGAACCCTAAAATGGAATAATAAAATTGCTCAATAGTATCTCCTATAACTTACAAATACACCCTTTTTAAGTAAAAATGCTACAGCAGAATTTAAGTAAAAAGTAAATATTTTTGAACCATGACTGGCGCGGTCGCGCAGCCCCATATAGTCATTGGGGTGCCGGCGCGCCATGTTGCCTTGTAGATCCTTGCTGGCACTGGCGCGCTAGCTTTGTACTCTAATCTGTCGTGGCCACACGGCTTCACTGTTCTGCAATCTGCTGCACTACTGCTAGTGGTGTTATGCTGCTGCTTCCTTCTTCTTTCTTTCTTCACTGACTTGCTCAGCTGCCCTCCTCACTTTCACATGCTATGCTTCAGTCTTCATTCATCCACATGCTGACCATACTTTACCAAGTCTAAGCCATTGCCATACCTTATTAGTTTCCTTAATGCAATCCTACAAAAAAAGATAAAAACATCAAATAATACTAAAAATACTTGAGTTTAAGCCATAATTCTAGCAAGTTAATAGCCAATAAGTAGGTATAAAACCTACTTATCAAGCCACCCAAGCGTTTGGTCTCTAAAGGTGATCCACCAAGAAAGAACAAAAACTCAAGAAGAATGGTATTTGAATAAACCCTAATTTTTCTTATCTCAATAGAAAAGGTGTAGTCGCCTAAATCTTAGAATAAAGAGTGTAACTTTCATCATCCTCTCTCCATAAAAAGACTTTCTTATTTATAGATGTAGAGAACCCTCCTAAAATATTTAGGAATAGGGTTTTTATTTAATTCATTAAACTCCTTTAATTAATTAGGCTTCCTAATCTTATTAGGAATAATTAATTAAGCCTTTTAATTAATTAGCCTCCTAATCTTATTAGGAATATATGATATCGACGTCGGGATTTTTATTTGTCCCTTTTCGTTATTTGTTCTTTGGTGTTCTCATTGTTATGTGAGATTTGTTTAAAAAAATAAGTGAAAAAGGTTTGACATGTGCAATGTCGACGATGGACTGTTAAGAGTCGCCAGTTGGTGTTTTTAACTAGTTGCACCAATGCAACCAAAAAGGTTTGCACATTGACCCAGTGATTTGACACTGCTAAACGAGTCTATGAAACCGAGATTCATTATGGGTCCGGGGGCTTGATTATGCGGAGGGAAGGTGTTAGGCACCCCCGACATCCGTGTTACCACGGTGACCACCACTTTCGAAAGAAACTGTTATATGAATATGTTTGTGTATGTGGATCAATGTGCAATTATTTGAAAGTAGTGTGAGGCCTCGTTCGCACTTATATACACCGGGCTTGAATTTATAGAAAAATTCAGTTTTAACCAGATATAGCAATGAAGTTTTATAAAAAGAGGTTTTTCAAACCCTGTGCTCAATAGGAATTGAGACCTTTTCATACTTCCATTTTATTGTTAAATGTTCTACTTGTTTGCTTTTATTTTGAGATCGAGGCATCTTTGAGAAAAAATAATATATGAAGAAAGCGTCAAGTCGTTATGGTCATGATAGCCATCTAAGGAAATTGCATTACATGTAAATAATGTACATTTAACATACAATGAAAAAAAGGTCCATCGTGGGAATAGAATCTAGATTGATGAGATCAATCAGTGATCATATGATTCCTAGGCTCACATGGTACTGTAGTTTGTATGGAAAGCGATGGCGATTATATATATATATATATATATATATATAAAAGCGGTATATATATATATATATATATATATATATATATATATATATATATATATATTCGTGTGTGCATGATCAACCATCACGAAGCAACTCCATGGGGGATCAAAAATATAAATAAAGCAATAAATGCGATCAACTACCACAAAGTAAACTCGGTAGGACTTGAATGTATATAAAGTCAGTAAGCGATCAACCGCCATACAAGTAAACTCTAAGGGTGAATGAATGTAAATAAAAGCGATAAAAGGCCTCAAGTAAACTCTGTGCCCGATGTAAATATATATATATATATATATATATATATATATATATATATATAAGTAGGTAAACGCTCAGGATGTAAAATCCAAAGGCTCATTGGATATGTCAGGCAATAATTATATATATATGTATATATATATATATATATATATATATATATATATATATATATATATATATATATATATATATATATATATATAAAAACAAGTAAACGCCTGCATCAAGTCTCAGGCTCAATTAAGGCATAACTTGATAATGTTAGTCCATATATAAAATATATACATATATACGTATATATATACAGACATAATGAAAACCACTTGATAGAAGTCAAGGCATACGCATACAACACGACTCTCAATGTGTAGAATAGTGTGTGCAAAGATGAAGAGAAAGGCTTTATAGAATGTTAGAAGGCTTATAGTGGGCTGCCAATGCAGACTTCTATGACTCTATATGGATGAACACTCAGCTCCCGTTGGTAAATGTATAACTATATGTGAGCTAACAGGTGTTTAAAAAGAGCAGCACTCAATATATGGTGTGTAGAAAGCAAATTGGACAGGGCTTCCTCGCGTTTTTTCTTTTCAAAATGGCTGCCCCAAGCCATCTATTTATAGAGGGGGAGCCATAGGTGTATATCTGGTGACCGCAGATGCACCTATGGTCGCTTTCAAAGTGCCCGGGTTCCGTGGGTCCCGCTGTCTCTCGGCACGCACTCGTGATATCCGCTCAAACTTGCAGAACTTCAATCTGATCATCCAAACGAGGTATATATGACCTTCTTCGGACTTCTTGTGTCGAGAGTTACGCAATGACATGGATTAGAGGTTGTACGAAGTCAGGAAGAGGGGACCATGCCCATGGTCTTCAAGCTTCAAATTCTATCCGGTGTACTGCCATGCGTAATAGTCACTCGGGATTGGAACTCCCTGGTTCTTGAAGGACATTGTTGTATGTATGTATGTATGAAGTGTTGAGACGACGCACAGATGTTGAGGTACCAAGATGACGTTTGACTCCTCATCAGGGTTATCGCCGATTTGAGTTGAAAGTAGACGTTGCTCAGGGTTACATCTGAGATTAGACTGCTGCAAGTGTTGAATGCCGCAATGTCATCTGTGAATGCCTGTCTACCCGGTGTTAGTCTCCGGGTCTACGGTATGAGTGCCTGAGCAGGAGGTCTGAGATTGAAGCTGATCACATTTGAAACAAACATTTCCAGGGTTATAGCTGGAACTGCAACAGGATTCCTTGGGGTTATCGCCAAGGACGAAACTCGGGGCTATCTCCGAGGTTGGAAATGATGTTCCGGTGTGTGTTCCGGAATTGGAAATGATACTCCCGGTGTGTGCTCCGGGTTTGAGACTGAACTTCCGACAGTATTCGGAATGGATATGAACTGTCTTCCGGGGTTATCTCCGAAAGACGATTTTACCCTCCTGCAATGTTAGTAACAGGTGTGCAGAAAATTTCGAGTCTCTACATATGAGAGTACTTATATTAATTAATTCTCAAACACCTTTAGGAATTAACTTAATAATAATAGTAGTAGTAATAATAAGACTCCTCTTATTAATTTATATTTAATATTTCCATAATATTAAATAATAAATATTAAGCTATTTAATTTATTCTATCACCATAAATTAAATTAAATACACTTAACTTATTATTACAATTATGTCATTTACTTCTTAAATAAATATTCTTCCTTTTATGGTGTGACCCTTTACGTTCTCCATATTAAACCGATTGTGAATAAATCAATTAGAACAATTATAATCTTATTAAAATAAATAAATTAAACTATTAATTTATTTAAATAAATAATATTTATTCTACAATAAGGGTAAGCCTCTTTAGCGATCAACGGCTTTTTAGATAATATATGTAAGACCCCAAATTTTATGAAATGAAAGTATTCATTTTTCTTATAATTATTATTTTATTTAGTAAATGGTTAAATTGATAAAAGGATTAAGTTAAGGGTGATATGTGAAAAATTTACAAAGTAAAACAATTAGTTATAAAATATTCATTTGGTTGGGGAATATTCGTTTGGGCGGGGAATATTCTTTTTATCGGAGAATATTCGTACGATGACACAATCATTGGTTGACCCCATAACATAATTATTGTCGGAGTTAGAAAACGACAAAATTATCTTTTTATAAAAATAACAGCGAAAGTTTTACCATTAACTGTTGAAATACCCGGTGATAAAAGTACAGTAATACGCGTGGTTGCATAGTAGCACATGATATTAATTATTGATGCTTACGTAAGATGTCACTCAATTTTGTTCAATTATTGCTACAATAATTGATGCATAGTATCTCACGTTATTTGATTCAATTATTGTCGCTATATTATATATTATTAAATCAATAATTGAGACGATACAATTATTCATATTATTATTTGTAATATTGACGATGTCTAGAAAGTTCTGTCAAGGAGAGGTTTGGTCACCTAATTGCGCGCCAATAGGGAGAAATTCTTATTGAAAAGCCCCCTCTTTCCTGGGAATGATCTGGTTGTTAAATATTGTGAATTATAACATTAATGATGAATAATTGTTGAAAGATTAAATATGTGTTGATTGAAGATAAAATAGTTTGTGGTAATATTTATTCAATCATTGATATAAATAAGAAGTCTGTTATGAGACGTTTGTGGTAAGTTTGGTTTATTCTATGGGGGCCCATATGTCATCATTTAAGAGTCAATTTCACCAATAGTAGTTGCCTTTACAGGCGTCAAACCACTTGTTGTTTCACATTACAGGCGTCAAACCACTTTTCTTTTCACATCACCAGTCGTCAAGCCACTTGCCTTTTCACATTGCAAGAGGTAAGCTAGAAATCTTCTATAAATAGAAGCCTATTTCTTCATTATTTTTCACAAATACATTCAAGCTATAGAGAGAGAAATTATAGAGAGAATAAGAGAGAAAGAAGAAGAGTATTTTGTTACTACACTATTGCAGTATCCAATCTCCTACTAAGGTAAGGGGTATTATTTCTTTCGTATTCATGAAGAGAGTTATTTCTTTCAATACTCATAAGGGTTGTTATTCCATTCTTTATCATTATGTTGGAATAACCTGTCTACGCGGACTACCGCATGCATGGTGAAATTTTGTTGGTATTCCATTCTTTATCATTCTGTTAGAATAACCTGTCTATGAGGACTACCGCATGCATGGCAAAATCCTGTTGTTATTCCATTCTTTATCATTCTATCGAATAACTCGCTCATTACCGACTCACCGCATGCATGGTGAAATCATGTTGTTATTCCATTCTTTATTATTCTGTGGGAATAACATGTCTACGCAGACTACCGTATACCTGGTGAATAACCCTTCGTATGCATTTGGTATTAAATTATGGAAAGGATCTGTCTACGCGGACTACCACATGACAGTTGAAAATCCATTTGCAGTTTCGTATATTGTTCATTTCAGATTCCTAACTCTAAACTTACTATGGTAAGTATTGCTTCTATAATTCCTGAAATGATCAGAAATTCTTTGATATTTGCGCTTCATCCAGTATCTTTTCATGGAAATATTATTCTGAGCAGTCTTGATAAGTTTTAACCTTTTCATACCGGGGTCTTATTCATGACAAAAATTGATTTCTTTTATGTCCAAATCATTTTTGATACGATATTATTCTAGAATTTTACTCCACAAAGCAGTATCATGTTGACAATTTGGACTTTATTGAATTCTTATATCATTGTCATCATCCTCATGTTTATATGGTTATGAAAGTCATCTTTGGCCCGTAGTGCATAGATGGACTGTTGATTGGTATGGTTATGACCAGGAATCATTCGGTATAATCATGACCTGTGATGTTACAAATGATGTGGTAAAAGTCCTCATTGACCCGTAGTGCATTGATGGACAATTAGTGAGATGAACATGACCAATTATGATAATAATGAATATCCTTGGCCCGTAGTGCATGGATAATTTAGTGATGTGGATTATTTATTAAGCTGAGTCTGTAACGCCCCGAAAAATTGAACATTTTGTAATTACTTTTAATAATGAATAAAATAATATTATTTATTATTATTACGTGTTGAGAAGATGAATGTCGTTGTATAACCTAGAAACGTCGGAATATCGTAGTATTTTAACTACGTGAATGAATTAAGGTGTTTGAATTTCTAAGACGAAAATAAAAGCTATCTGAGAAATTTTCTGAAAAAGACTATTCATCGATTTCTGTTCGGGAATTATTTTTGAACTTCCGAGAAATATGTAGCGTTATAATATCAAGGCAATATTGATTATGTAATAATAATCTAAGTATGGAAAACGTAATATTTCGCATGTGGACCTGATTTGGGAACGTTAGGTTTATTAAGTATTAAGGAAATAAAGTTGTGATCATATAATGTGTTTACATTATATGAAGTAATGGATGTAAGTATAATACGACGTATTGTACTATTATGTATGAAGAATGAAATAACGTTATATTACTTAATTAATATACGAAAGTTAGTATATGAAGATTATACGTGGGGTATAAATGTTAAGTTATGTAAATTAAGGTAATGGACTTGTAGGATTAATAGCCTAATATAGAAGTCCAATATAATGTGACAATCAAGCCCAAGTGTTTGATATATCATTAGTCCAAACTATGTAGCACAAGCCCATGAAGAAAGTAGTTAGATTAATTATTAAAGCCCAATGAAAAGCCTTGATCCATGGGTCAAACCTAGTAGGAAATGGGTAAGCTTGATGGGCAAACAAAAAGTGTCGTGACCAAGTTTTAGAAGTGGCTAGCAAGTTTACTTAATGGCTAGGTTATGAATAGTAAGGAGGTGGAGGATTGAGGAGGTGGAATAAGGAGGTGGGATGGTGTAATGACCATTTTACCCTAGCTTTGAGTGGCCTATAAATACCAAGCTTCATTTCATTTTGTTGCTTGATCAAATTTCATCCAACTCCTCTCAAGACAAGCTACTTATTTGGTAGAGAGAATAAGCCACTTAAGCACTTATAAGCCACTTCAACCTTTGTTAGATTTTCCAAAGTGAATTGAAGTCATAGTCTTCAAGGGTAAGACTCATATCTATTATATCTTTATCTCTTCTATGATAGGATTGATAGAGAAGTGGGATTGGTTGTTAAGAACATGTAATAAGTTATTAATGAATGAACTTGCTTCGAATAAGTTGAATAAGCAACTTGAACTCTAATAAGTTGTTAGAATCATGAAGAACCTAGCATATGTTTGGCATATGATGTTAGTATGTTGAATATAGTATGAGAACATTGATTGATAGACATATGTTTATAGTAAGTCATAAGCATGAAGAATTGTAGTTCATAAGTTGATTAAGTCATTGACTTATGAGAATAAGTCAAAACCTACTTTGATTATAAGTTGGTGTAATAAGTAACTTGTGATGATCATATATGTTGGTTGAAATCCATTTAGAATCATTAAGAATGTAGTTTTCTTTAAATTCACACGATTGATTCGATTATCGTCGAATTCGTGAAATTCTCGGAATGGAAGTCGTATTTTGTGTTTGAAGTCGGAAATGTTGGTTTTCAATGGAGACAAGTCATATTTGGCATTATAGAGTTGCAGACTCGAAAATGACCGAATTCTGACTTAGAACGAAGAAACGAGCGTTGAACGTTCACGGACGTTTATCGTTTTCGTTAAAAATGAACTCGTAGGTGAAATTTTAGCAAACGAAGTCAAATAGATAAAATTCTTGTATGAACGCAAAGAGTATGAAATTTGTGAACCGTAGGCTTTTGAACGGACCAATTCGGACTTATAACAAAGAAGGTATGCGTCTGAGAAGTTCGTAAAATTTTCAAATCTGCAAAATTATCTGAGTCACAGAGTCCGCATATGTATAGCGACTCCATTACCTTTAAAGCCCGCCCTTGACCGCACGAAGGCGAAATTCGAACTGCAGACATCATCGCTAACTTCGACTTGCAAAGGCGAGATGCAGAAGTTATGTGAAATATGCATGGCTGATCCTAGAATTTTGATGGACAAGAATGCTTTCAAGTACAGAATGAAAGGGAACTTAATAATAATGAACTATGATATAATCATAACATTTTTAAGACATTGTAAGACACTAATGTATGTTGATTAAGAGTTAATAATCAATTAAAGATGAATGAAACATGAATGACGTAATGAAAGCCGAAAACCCATAATAGTAGATCTGAGTCAGGATTTATATTGAGATGAAGGGTAAGATATAATAGTATACATACTTGATTATATATCACCTAATGTGGTACGTTATATGATCATGTGTTGTAGAAACTTAGAGACCTAAAGTGTATGGGTGTTAATCTGTAAGCAGACGCTAAAGGCAAGTATTCTAACCCTTGTTCCAATTCAGTCTGGACAAGCTTTGTAATTTATGTATTCTTTCGCATGAAGTCTTGAATGATGAAGCCTAAAGCCAATTCTTTCGGCTAGACTTATATTATGATTTTGTTAAGCATGATTTATGTTTACTTAGTTATATTAGTATGGTTTTTAATCGAAGACCAAGTATGTTAAAATGTTTTTGTCGTTTAACGACAAGTACGTGAGGTTGCCAAAACTTAAACGTATACACGTTTAATGAATGTAGTGTTGATCAACATTGAGTACTATGGGCTGATCACCCAGAAGTGCTCGTAAGCTATGTCGGACTTACGGACTTAGTGCCGGGTTGTCCTTTTCAAAAGAAATTATGAACTGCTCATAGTTCCGAGCCTTAGTTGATATTCTACTGAATATTGTTATTGGAAAATGTTTTGAATGAAAAGAAGTGTTATTTTGAATTATCGATAGTACTTTGTAACTATTATTCAGTTACTGAAGATATATAAGTTCTATGTTTCAAGCATGTTGTTTATTAGAATTGTAGTACTTGCTGAGCTAGTCATGCTCACTCTTGCTTGAACCATATGAACACAGCCAAGATCGAGCGGACCGAAGGCTCAGGCAAGGAGAAGGGAAAGGCGAAGACAAACCCTTAGATTTCTTATGTAATAGAATAGTTAAACGATTTATAATATATTTGATATTATGACAAGAACAAACGATGGGTTACAAAGAACCTGGGGAATGTAATATTATTTTGGTTACATAGAAGTTATATTAGTCCTTTTGAGACTATTCAATGGAATGAATGAATGAATGAATGGTAGTACCGTGTAGCACCATCTGTCGGGTTGGAAGAGACCCGGATTTGGGGGCGTCACAGGTTGGTATCAAAGCTATAAGAGCAATGCACCAAAGCCTGACTTTCCGTAGGGGACGCCGAGCAAGTCGGTGGCAAATTGATAGGTACCCTTGTGAGGTGCTATAGTTGAAAGTACTATTAGTGTCACAGGTTGGTATCAAAGCATTAGGTTATAAAACTTAAGGGGGGATTAAAAACCTTACGTCATAACCTTAAGAGAAGTCAAAGAAGTACAAGAAAGGAAAATAACCTTATAAAAATGCATTATGATTATGTTATGTGTTTTTATTATTCTACTGACGTGTAGTGATCAACTTATTTGTTTTGTGTAGATGTCAGGAGTAAATGGAATGTTTGTAGATGGACAAGCCATTAGTGAAGAATCGATGAACCAAGTAGAGGTTATACCGAACCCTATAGCAGTAGAGCTAGATGTAGTGATTATTGAGTGTGGAGACTCAGAGGAAGCTGACTTTATGTCAGTATTTGACGGGATGATAGAGGAGGAGGTAGAGACAGTTTCCTTTAACCTGGTGGCTATAGCAGCAGAGATAGCTCCTGGGGGGTCGATGATGTCTCTTTTTATGTTAGTATTGGATAGAAATATCCATTACTGTCAGGAAGTCAAGGAGCTAAAGGTAGAGCTCCAAATGCTTATAGAGGACAAGACTGATGTCGAGTCCATGTGGGAGCAGGAACATGACGAGAGGATTTTGGCTAAGGACAAAGTCCATGATTTAAAGCACGAGGTCTTTGAGCTCAAGGAGGAGCTAAAGACTAAGGTGAAGAAGATAGGGAGGATGTCCTATATCTATAGGAGTTCTCATACGGATTTCCAGAAGCAGGTAGCTGGATATCCGGTGGAGGTGGGGTAAACACGGCATACTATTAGCCGTGATATTATTGCCGGTCTTGCCAAGGCAGATTTCGATAATGCCTTGAGGCAGATGTAGACTAGTGGTAGATAGATTAATATGTAAATATTGTATAAGTAGTAGTGACGTAAAGCCCTTTTTGTATAGTAAAGGGTAGCCTTTTGTAAATCCCAATTTTTAGAAAACGATAGCAGGAAAGTAATGTAATCAGCTTAGGCTGTGTATGTAACCAATGTAGTATTATACTACGAAGAATGAATATAAGTCCTTTTTATGGAAAGCAATGAGTTATGGATGTTGGAATTATGGTTAATACTAATGATAACTATAAAGAAGGAATAATAATGAAATGTGTTTATTGTATCAGCAAAATGCCGCCAAGAAGAGTGCAACGTAATCAAGGTGCGAGCGTAAATCAACCGGAGGGAGGTCCAGTTAACCCGATGCATGAGTTTGTTAATCTGATAACAGCTGCCTTTAATAGAACAGGGGCTAATATCCTCGTAAATCCAGGAGTAGCACGAGCTACTACCTTTAAGGATTTCAAGAGCGTGGGTCTGCCGGAGTTCAAAGGAACTACAGACCCTATTGAAGCCCAAATGTGGGTTAAGGAGATAGAGAAGGCATTTGTAATAGCAAATGTCGAAGAGGCCCAAAAGGTTGCCTTTGCGACCTATATGATGAAGGGAGAGGCCAACTTTTGGTGGGAAGCCAATTAAGCTAGGGTTGGGATAGCAAATCTGATGTGGAATAGGTTCAAGGAGATATTCTTCGAGAACTACTTTTCCACGAGCATGCAAGGGAGGATGGAGATGTGGTTTTTGGAGTTGAAACAAGGGGACATGGCAGTTCCCCATTACGCCACCAAGTTTAATGAACTGGCAAGGTTTGCTCCACATCAAGTGGATACTGAGGTGAGGAAGGCGCGATGGTTCGAGCAGGGCTTGAAACCCTGGCTCTATAACCACATATCGGTGTTCCAAAGTACTTCTCTTGGGACTGTTTTAGAGAAGGCGATAATCGCCGAAGGTGGTAGTGAGGCGTTGAGCTAATACCACAAAGAAAAGAAAAATAAGGGTAAGGTAGATGGGGGAGTAAAGATCAAGGGAGCCAGTGGTAGTGGCGAGGGTCAGAAAAAGAAGGTATTTAGCTCTGGGAATACCGGAGTGAAGTAAGGAGACCCAAAGAAAAGAATGGAGGCCTGCAAGACCTGTGGGAAGACACACTTAGGTGTCTGTCTCAAGGGGTAGGCCGTCTGTTACAATTGTGGACAGGAGGGGCACATTGCGCCTAATTGTCCGAGTCCGAAGAAGAACCACGAATACTTTATTTGTGGATCAACTGACCACATGGCAAAGAACTGCCCGAAGAAGGGGATGGACGGGAACCGGGGTGCTAATAGCGGTAAGTTAGCTATTAGTGGACCAACAGAATGTGGGTAAAGGCTGTTAGGCTATACTTTTTAACATGATGTACCAAGATGCAGTTTCATCAAGGACGCTAAATCGGAGGTATTATTCCGATTAAAGATATCAATGCGTACGTGCTGTTTGATTCGGGTGCTACTTGTTCGTTTATAGCATGCGATTTTGCTAGATGGTTAGGATTACTTCCCGAAAAGTTGCTTATACCTTTAAATATTAAGGTAGCAAATGAAGAGATAATTTCTGTTGAAGATGTTCATAAAAGTTGTTGTGTAGATATACGTGGTTGTAAATTATCGGCAGATTTGTTACCAATAAAGTTAGGAGAATTCAACGTAATTCTTGGAATGGATTGGTTAGTAAACCATGGGGCAATTATAGATTGTCAAAATAAATGTGTGAACATTAAGACGTTAGAACAACCTCGGGTAGTATTTTACGGGAATAGATCGCCGGGACGTTCATGTTGTCTAACCATGACACAAACTAGGAAATTACTGAGAAAGGGATGCGTAGGTTATCTGTGTTATGTTGTTGATACCCAGAGAGTGGTAGCAACCATGGAACAAATACCTATAGTGAGAGAATTCGCCGATGTATTTTCGAGTGAATTGTCGGGTCTTCCGTCGGATAGGGAGACAGAGTTTGTGATAGACATTGTGCCAGGAGCGGCACCAGTTTCCAGGGTACCGTATCGTATGGCGCCAGTGGAGATGAAAGAGTTGATGGTGCAGTTGGAAGAACTGTTAGACTAGAAGTACATTCAACCGAGTGTTTCACCGTGGGGAGCACCGGTACTGTTTGTCAAGAAGAAGGACAGATCGTTAAGACTATGTATCGACTATCAAGAGTTGAACAAGTTAACGATAAAGAATAAATACCCATTGCCCAGGATCGACGATCTTTTTGATCAGTTGAAAGGGGCTAAGTATTTTTCAAAAATAGACTTAAGAACGGGGTATCATCAGTTTAAGGTTAGGAAGGAGGATGTGCCAAAGATAGCATTCAGGACTCGTTATGGTCATTACGAGTTTCTGGTGATGTTGTTTGGGTTGACAAATGCACCAGCTGCATTTATGGATATGTTGAACAGAGTGTTCAAACAATATTTGGACAAGTTCGTCGTGGTGTTTATAGATGATATTCTAGTCTATTCTAAGACGCCAGAAGATCATGTTGAACACCTAAGATTAGTGTTGGAGACATTTAGGAAGGAGAAATTGTATGCGAAGTTCACTAAGTGTGAATTTTGGTTAGAGAAGGTGCAGTTTTTATGTTATGTCATTGACCATGAGGGGATTCCAGTAGATCCAGCAAAGGTGGAAGCCGTGATGAATTGGGAACAACTAAAAACGCCGACTGAGGTGCGGAGTTTCCTAAGGTTAGCGGGTTACTATCGAAGATTTATCCAAGATTTTTCGAAGATAGCTACTCCGTTGACTAACTTGACGAGGAAGACGGTAAAATACACTTGAACTGACAAGTACGAGGACAGTTTTCAAGAACTAAAGAAGAGATTGAGTGAAGCGCCTGTTTTGTCATTGCCCGATGACACAAGAAATTTTGTAGTTTATAGCGATGCTTTGCATAGAGGACTTGGTTGCGTGCTCATGCAACATGGCAAGGTCATTGTGTATGCATCTAGGAAGTTAAAGGATTATGAGAAAGTTTATCCTACTCATGATTTGGAACTGGCCGCAGTAGTTTTTGCTCTAAAGATATGGAGACATTATCTTTATGGAGAAAATGTGAGATATACACGGACCACAAAAGTCTAAAATATATCTTCACACAGAAAGAGTTGATTATGAGGCAGATGAGATGGCTGGAGTTGATAAAGGATTACGACTGTGAAATCCTGTATCACCCTGGAAAAGCCAATGTAGTTGCCGACGCCTTAAATAGGAAGGGTCGGGAAAAGTTGTCTTTATTGATGGCTCAAACTGAGTTAATAACAAAGATGGCTAGAATGGAGTTGGAAGTGAAGCTGCCAAGTGAAGGTGGACAAATGTTGTTTGCGACGGAGATGCAATCTATCATCATAGAAAGAATTAAGGAGGTATAACTCAAAACTGATGAGTGTGACCGGATGAAGGAGTGGCTAGCCAATGAAAAAGATACTAAGTACAGTCTTGATAATGAGGGATTATTGAGATTTGAAGGAAGAATTTGGGTTCCAAATGAGACAGAATTAAAGGAGCAGGTGTTGCAAGAGGCTCATAGTTCGAGGTTTCCGATTCATCCTGGTAGCACTAAGATGTATCAAGATCTTCGACAGAGTTTCTGGTGGCCGAACATGAAGAGGGAGATCACCGAATATGTGAGTAGGTGCTTGACTTGTCAGAGAGTTAAGGACGAACATCAACGACCTAGTGGCTTGCTACAGTCATTAGAAATTCTGGAGTGGAAATGGGAGAATATCACGATGGATTTTGTGGTGGGACTTCCGACTACAAAGAAGGGGTATGATGCAATTTGGGTAATAGTGGACTGGTTGACAAAGTCGGCTCACTTTTTGCCAATTAGGGTCAAGTATAACTTAGACCAATTAGCTAGACTTTATATTAAGGAAATAATCTCTAGACATGGAGTACCAGTATCGATTGTGTCAGATCGTGACCCACGATTCACATCGAACTTTTGGAAGAGTCTACAAGAGCAGTTGGGAACGCAGTTGAAGCTAAGTACGGCGTATCATCCACAAATGGATGGACAGAGCGAGAGGACAATTCAGACGTTAGAAGATATGTTAAGATCTTGCGTCATGGATCTCAAGGGTAGTTGGGATGATCATTTACCATTAGTGGGGTTTGCGTATAACAATAGTTATCATGCAAGCATAGGTATGCCGCCTTACGAAGCTTTGTATGGGAGGAAATGCAGAACGCCACTGTATTGGGATAAGGTAGAAGAACGCCGAATGTTGGGACCAGAATTGGTGCAACAAATAGCGAATATTGTCAGGAAGATACAAATGCATCTTCTAGCAGCTCAAGATAGACACAAGAAGTTTACGGATCCGCATAGAGAGAATCGGGAGTTTGAAGTAGGTTCGTACGTATTCCTAAAAGTATCTCCCTAGAAAGGAAAGATACGTTTTGGAAAAAGGGAAAGTTAAGTCCGAGGTTTATAGGACCTTTTGAGGTATTAAAACGGGTGGGTGAGGTAGCTTATATGATAGCATTACCTCCAGGCCTAGAACGAATACATAATATATTTCACGTATCCGTGTTACGTCCTTATAAGCCAGATTATAAGCACGTGATAGAATATGAACCTATTCATGTCGAGAAGGACTTAACGTACGAGGAAACGCCGATTCAAATTATCGATAGAAAAGAACAAGTTCTGCGGAATAAAGTTATACCTTCGGTAAAGGTGATATGGAAGAACCACGATGCAGAAGAAGCAACGTGGGAGTTAGAAGAAATAATGAAAAAGAATTACCCTCATTTATTTGTGTAATTTTTTTTAGCAAGATTCTGGGGATAGAATTCTTATAAGGGGGAGAGAGTGTAAAGCCCCGAAAAATTGAACATTTTGTAATTACTTTTAATAATGAATAAAATAATATTATTTATTAGTATTACATGTTGAGAAGATGAATGTCGTTGTATAACCTAGAAACGTCAGAATATCATAGTATTTTAACTACGTGAATGAATTAAGGTGTTTGAATTTCTAAGACGAAAATAAAAGCTTTCCGAGAAATTTTTCGAAAAACACTATTCATCGATTTTTGCTCAGGAATTATTTTTGAACTTTCGAGAAATACGTAACATTATAATATCAAGGCAATATTGATTATGTAATAATAATCTAAGTATGGAAAATGTAATATTTCGCATGTGGACCTAATTTGGGAATGTTAGGTTTATTAAGCATTAAGGAAATAAAGTTATGATCATATAATGTGTATACATTATATGAAGTAATGGATGTAAGTATAATACGACATATTGTACTATTATGTATGAAGAATGAAATAACGATATTACTTAATTAATATACGAAAGTTAGTATATGAAGATTATACGTGGGGTATAAATGTTAAGTTATGTAAATTAAGGTAATGGACTTGTAGGATTAATAGCCTAATATAGAAGTCCAATATAATGTGACAATCAAGCCCAAGTGTTTGATATATCATTAGTCCAAACTATGTAGCACAAGCCCATGAAGAATGTAGTTAGATTAATTATCAAAGCTCAATGAACAGACTTGATCCATGGGTCAAACCTAGTAGGAAATGGGTAAGCTTGATGGGCAAACAAAAAGTGTGGTGACCAAGTTTTAGAAGTGGCTAGCAAGTTTACTTAATGGCTAGGTTATAAATAGTAAGGAGGTGGAGGATTGAGGAGGTGGAATAAGGAGGTGGGATGGTGTAATGACCATTTTACCCTAGCTTTGAGTGGCCTATAAATACCAAGCTTCATTTCATTTTGTTGCTTGATCAAATTTCATCCAACTCCTCTCAAGACAAGCTACTTATTTGGTAGAGAGAATAAGCCACTTAAGCACTTATAAGCCACTTCAACCTTTGTTAGATTTTCCAAAGTGAATTGAAGTCATAGTCTTCAAGGGTAAGACTCATATCTATTATATCTTTATCTCTTCTATGATAGGATTGATAGAGAAGTGGGATTGGT
Organism: Panax ginseng; assembly: GCA_020205605.1. Taxonomy (NCBI): domain Eukaryota; kingdom Viridiplantae; phylum Streptophyta; class Magnoliopsida; order Apiales; family Araliaceae; genus Panax; species Panax ginseng. The sequence continues at coordinate 77,860,297 of CM035130.1, forward strand.
TGTTAAGAACATGTAATAAGTTATTAATGAATGAACTTAAGCCGAATAAGTTGAATAAGCAACTTGAACTCTAATAAGTTGTTAGAATCATGAAGAACCTAGCATATGTTTGGCATATGATGTTAGTATGTTGAAGATAGTATGAGAACATTGATTGATGGACATAAGTTTATAGTAAGTCATAAGCATGAAGAATTGTAGTTCATAAGTTGATTAAGTCATTGACTTATGAGAATAAGTCAAAACCTACTTTGATTATAAGTTGGTGTAATAAGTAACTTGTGATGATCATATGTTGGTTGAAATCCATTTAGAATCATTAAGAATGTAGTTTTGCCGGAATTCACACGATTGGACGATTCGTCGAATTCGTGAAATTCTCGGAATGGAAGTCATATTTTGTGTTTGAAGTCGGAAATGTTGGTTTTCGATGGAGACAAGTCATATTTGGAATTATAGAGTTTCAGACTCGAAAATGACCGAATTTTGACTTAGAACGAAGAAACGAGCGTTGAACGTTCCCGGACGTTTATCGTTTTTGTTAAAAATGAACTCGTAGGTGAAATTTTAGCAAACAAAGTCAAATAGATAAAATTCTTGCATGAACGCATAGATTATGAAATTTGTGAACTGTAGGCTTTTGAACGAACCAATTCAGACTTATAACGAAGAAGTTATGCGTCCGGGAAGTTCGTAAAATTTTTAAATCTGCAAAATTATCTGAGGCACAGAGTCTGCGCCACACGTAGCGACTCACGATTTAAATCCGTGGCCATGGCGAGATCTGAGAGTTAAGTGTGGCGCCGCGGTGCCAGTCCTAGAATTTTGATGGACAAGAATGCTTTCAAGTACAGAATGAAAGGGAACTTAATAATAATAAACTATGATATAATCATAACATTGTTAAGACATTGTAAGACACTAATGTATGTTGATTAAGAGTTAATAATCAATTAAAGATAAATGAAACATGAATGACGTAATGAAAGCCGAAAACCCATAATAGTAGATCTTAGTCAGGATTTACATTGAGATGAAGGGTAAGATATAATAGTATACATACTTGATTATATATGACCTAATGTGGTACGTTATATGATCATGTGTTGTAGAAACTTAGAGACCTAAAGTGTACCGGTGTTAATCTGTAAGGAGACGCTAAAGGCAAGTATTCTAACCCTTGTTCCAGTTCAGTCTGGACAAGCTTTGTAATTCATGTATTCTTTCGCATGAAGTCTTGAATGATGAAGTCTAAAGACAATTTTTTCTGCTAGACTTATATTATGATTCTGTCAAGCATGATTTATGTTTACCGAGTTATATTGGTATGGTTTTCAATCGAAGACCAAGTATGCTAAAATGTTTTTGTCGTTTAACGACAGGCACGTGAGGTTGTCACAACTTAAACGTATACACGTTTAATGAATGTAGTGTTGATCAACATAGAGTACTATGGGCTGATTACCCAGAAGTGCTCGTAAGCTATGTCAGACTTACGGACTTAGTGCCGGGTTGTCCTTTTCAAAAGAAATTATGAACTGCTCATAGTTCCGAGCCTTAGTTGAATGAAAAGAAGTGCTATTTTGAATTATCGATAGTACTTTGTAACTATTGTTCAGTTACTGAAGATATATAAGTTCTATGTTTCAAGCATGTTGTTTATTAGAATTGTATTACTTTCTGAGCTAGTCATGCTCACTCTTGCTTGAACCATATGAACACAGCCAAGATCGAGCGGACCGAAGGCTCAGGCAAGGACAAGGGCAAGGAGAAGACAAACCCTTATATTGCTTATGTAATAGAATAGTTGAACGATTTGTAATATATTTGATATTATGACAAGAACAAATGAATGGGTTACAAAGAACTTGGGGAATGTAATATTATTTTGGTTACATAAAAGTTATATTAGTCCTTTTGAGACTATTCAATTGAATGAATGAATGAATGGTAGTACCGTGTAGCACCATCTGTCTGGTTGGAAGAGACCCAGATTTGGGGGCGTCACAGAGTCTCAGCGATAAAATTGATGATAAACCTTTTAAATCATAAAAGATAGTAGATATCATACTCTACTTGACTCTTCTAATGGATTGCTTCTTCCGCTGCAGTTAAACTTGATGTTTATTGTATTTTATCAGTTTAACACTGTTGAAGGCTAATGATAATTTATTTTGCATTATCTTAGTCATAATATTTATTACTGGGCTAGTTGAGCTCACCCCTTTACTTTCATTGTTCTCTTCAGGAAATGAGAAAATAGCTGGGACTAGTCGGGGAACGGAGTGACGGTCCAGATGTTTTCATTAGTAGTCCTTACTATTACGTGAAATAGTGTGATAATAAATGTATTGAGGACTTATTTTGAGTTTGAATCTTGCTCAGAAGACAATATTTGTATTAAAACTCACAAATTTCATGTCAGTATATTTAAGTTTTTATTTGTATTTTGTACCATGTATTTGGCGACTCAGAATGGGTGATGAATACCTATTTTGGGGACGTCATAGTTGGTATCAAAGCTTAGGGATATGATCCTTGGATAAGATGTGAGACTAGAACTAGGAGGGGAGAGACGGGTACTTCCTTCGCTAGTATAACCTACCTAAGGTTATTTGTTATTTAATTGGTTGGTTAGAGTATAGGGATAATATGTGGCATGTCAATTAACCCTTATTTTTTGACAGTGTTTGAAAATGACATCTTAGAATGTTGAGATAAGCAATGGAGCACATGAGACCGTTGAGTCACCAACGATCAATACACAGGATAATGTGCATTAAGAAGGCAATAATCCTCTGGTAAAAAACAATACCGATCAAATGACAAATGATGGGATGTTCAAAAGCTTTATGTAATTCATGCAACATCAGGGGAGAGTGGCTCCTATCCAAAATGCAGGTGGAAACACTAACAACTCTCGAACGGTCATCGCTAAGCAGTTCAAGGAACTGGGACCACCAGAGTTTATTAGAGAGCCAAAACCACTTAAGGCGGAGACGTAGATAAAGCAGATCACCAAGATATTTGATGTCTTGGGATGCTCCGAGGAGCAAAAGGTTCCCTTTGCCACCTTCATGTTGCGAGGAGAGGCAGATTACTGGTGGGAATCTGTAAAGCGTACTCAACCTGCCGCACTAAATATGACTTGGGATAAGTTCCAAGAACTGTTCAACGACAAGTACTTTCCCAAAAGTATTCGTCACATGAAAGAGGTAGAGTTCATTAAACTGGACCAAAATAACATGACCGTGTCGCAGTACGAAGCCAAGTTAGTCGAGTTGTCCCGATTTGCGTCCCACTTAGTTGATAATGAGGAGAGAATGACGCGGATGTTTCTAAGAGGTTTGAAACCCGAGATACGTCAATACCTTATCTCTCACAAACTGTGTTTGTATTCTGATGTTGTAAATAGGGCTCAGTTATTGGAGCGCGATAATGAGTCAACCCAACCAAGATAGAGCAACCGACAAGTTGATAATACCAGTGGTAGTAGTCATCGAAGCAGTGACAACAAACGTGAAGGAAATCAACATGCCAGAAATGGTAACCACTTTGGTGGTAATCATGGCCAAGATAATAGAAGTGGAAATTTTAATAAGAGGAGTTTTAATAATGATGGAAAGACGTCAGCACCATCACCTATTTTTAAGGAAGGTGAACGACCGTCGGTCGTATGTTATAAATGCGGAGGGGAGGGACACATCAGTCCAAACTGTACGCAGTAGTCCAAAGCATGTTACAATTGTGGAAAAGAAGGTCACCTAGCCCGATTTTGTCGTGCACAAAAGTCAAGTCCAGCTGGGATGGAGGCATCAAAAGCAGTCCCAGACAAGACAAAACTGGTAGTTCAAGGGAGAGTATTTGTCGTAACCTCCCAAAAAGCGAGGAGTCCAAATGAGGTGATCATGGTCAAGCTAATCATAAACTCTAGCGAAGTCTATACCTTATTTGATACCAATTCTACCCATTCTTTTATTTCTCCTACTTGCGCTCAACGTTTAAATTTGACTCTAGAGAAATTAAACTTTGACTTATCTGTTGAAACTCCGTTGGGGGAAACCTTTATTATATCCACGGTTTATAAGTCTTTTTTGATTCAAATCCGCAACCGTACGTTACCTGTCGATCTTATCTCTTTGAAAATACTTGCATTCGATGTGATTTTAGGGATTGATTGGTTAACCACTCATCATGCTAAAATTGATTGTTTTCGTAAGCTTGTTAGCTTCCATATTCCTAACCAACCTATTAGGCCAATTCAAGCAACCAAACCATTAAAGTCAATCACTGTCATCTTAAGCCATAAAGCTTTTCGTTTATTGAAAAACGGATGTCAAGCTTTCTTAGCTCATGCCATGGATTTAAACAAAAATACGTCAGTCTTGAATGATATTTCTATTGTTAATAAATTTCCTGACGTATTCCCTTAAGAACATCCTGGCCTACCCCCAAAGAATGAAATTGAGTTTGGTATCGACCTTGAACCCTGTACAAAACCCATTTCCAAAGCCCCATATCGAATGGCTCCCATTGAACTTCAGGAGTTAAAAACTCAACTGCAGGAGTTGTTAGACATCAATTTCATTCGTCCTAGTACATCTTCTTGGGGTGCTCCTGTTCTATTCGTAAAGAAGAAACATGGGAGTATGTGACTTTGTATTGATTATCGGGAGTTAAATCACATCACCATCAAAAATAGGTACCCATTGCCTCGTATTGATGACCTGCTTGACCAGTTGCAAGGCGCCAAATTCTTTTTAAAAATCGATCTTCGTTCTGGATATCATCAGTTGAAGATTAAAACTGATGACATTCCAAAGACTGCTTGCAGAACTAGGTACGGGCATTATGAATTCCTAGTTATGTCTTTTGGATTAACTAATGCTCATGATGCCTTCATGGATATGCTGAACCGAGTATTTAAGGAATATTTAGATCATTTTGTGGTTGTCTTTATTGATGACATCCTCATTTACTCAAAAAGTCATGAAGATCATGAGCAACACTTGAGGCTGATACTCAAAAAGCTCTGTGAAAATAAGATTTATGCCAAGTTCAAGAAATGCGAGTTATGGCTTGAGGAAGTAGCATTCCTTGGGCATGTTGTGAGACCTCAAATTTTATGAATAAAGATTTAAATTTCTCAAAATATTTTTTTTGAATATTATGGTGTGGATTTGATATAATGTTATAGTTGTGGGTAATATTTATAAATTTTGCAAAGTATGCAAGTTGTTATATAATATTCTCAATTATTGTTATAGTAATTGTTGCATCATATCTCTCATATTATTGATTCAGTTATTATCACAGTATCATCTGCATAATATGTTATATTATTAAATCAATAATTGAGACGGTAAAGTTATTCATATTATTATTTGCAATATTGACAATGTCTAGAAGTTCTGTCAAGGAGAGGTTTGGTCACCTAATTGTGCGCCAATAAGGAGAAATCCTTATCGAAAAGCCCCCTCTTTCCTGGGAACGACCTAGTTGTTAAATATTGAGAGTTATAATATTAATGATGAATAAGTTCATGTTGATTAAAGATGAAATTGAAAGTTCCATTATGTGGGAATTATTAGTGTTAGTGGAAATCGACATTTATTTTGATAATAAGTGATGTCTGGAAGTTATCGGGTAATTAATCGGATAAATAAGCAATTAATTGCTATTGATTCACATGATTATAACTATTTGTTCACATGTGTGTACTATTCATTCACATTCATTTACTATTAGGGGAGTTGGTGCAAGATTGATAATACTTGCATGACTATGTTAAAAATAGAGGTATAGTTGAAAGTACTATACTATAATTAGTTTTTCACATGATTATACTATTGAGTCACATGAATGAACTATTAATTCACATGATTTACTATTAGGGGAGGTGGTGCAAGTTTGATAATACTTGCAGGATTAAATTAAAAATGAAAGAAAAGTTGAAGGTATCGTACTGTAATATTCCGAGCCTCAAAACGTGCAATTATCAAAACTATATTTTCCTATAAATAGAAGCTCATTCTTCCTTCATTTCTCACCAATTCACTAAAGCTATAGAGCAATTATTATAGAGAGAAAGAAGAAGAGAAGTCTGCTACCTCACTATTCCAATATACAGTTTCTTCTAAGGTAAGGGGTATTATTCTTTCGTATTCATGAAGAGAGTTATTTTCTTTCAATACTCATAGGGGTTGTTATTCTGTTCTTTATTATTCCATTGGAATAACCTGTCTGTGAGAAGTTCACTTACATGTATGAACTCTTTTACGATAGTTGGAACAAGTTTAAAATCGTTAGAAATTAAGTTAGCTAAGACTTTGTAAAACAGAGTCTGCTTCTGCTCCTGAAGGAGACATGGCGCAGCTACGCCCTAATTGAACTAGGAGTGCAGGTAGCAAATTACTGCCTCTCCGAAGTTCGATTAAGCTTTCATGCTTCAAATGCTAGGTGTCAAGTTATATTACTATAACTTAAACTAGCATGCAAGTATGTGTAATGTGTAAACATAAATATATTAACCTAATATGAGCATGATTGGATGAGCATGCATGATTAACGAAATCTTGTAGTAGATGGAATTTTGGGACTTTAAGTTTTGAAAACAAACCTTGTGGAAACTTATGTTTTATAAGTTCTAAACTTAGTGGTTGATATACATGACTGATTTCAGATGTAAATGAACATGATATAGTGTTTATAGTGTCTTCGTTCATGATCAAACTTGTTAGCTTTGTGTTATAAAATGTTTTAAAGGAAAAAGCTTGATATGGTTAAGGTAAATATGTATGAATGTTACATGTTATACATTCTGATCTTGCGAACATGTTAACATGACTTGACTACATATGTTTAGAGCTTTGAAGTTGTCTTGTATGTGTTAGATTGTATAGTTCAAGTATAAAATGGTTTCAAAAGCAAACTTGAACATATTTTTAAAATCTAGTTACATCACATGGATATCTAGATTCTAAAAGATTAATATGACATGTTATGTTTATAAAATCCCTAGATGTGATTTATATGTGTTATATTGCATCATTTATGATAAAATGATTTCAAAGGCAACCTCAAACATTTTTCGAACTTAAGCGGTATTACATATGAGTATTTAGATTTTTAAAGGCTTGAGATGCCATGTTATGTTTCATTATGTCACTAAGCATAAGTCTTATATGATTAAACATAATGGAAGTAAACCAAGCATGAGGTTAAAGTATATTTTAAAGTGTTAAACAATGTTAGCTGTGAGTAAAAGATATAATTATGTACGAGCATTGTAGTAAAGATTATGTGACCTCTTCATGAGAACATAAGGCTAATTAGTACACCTAGTGATTTCATAACTCTATTTGGTTTTGATTCGTGGAAGTCCTAAACTAAAGTCTCTAACATATAAGGTTGAACTTGAAGTGGTCATACAAGTATGTAAAGACCTCTAACGTGTATGTATGTTAAGTGTAAGTGTCTAAGTTTATTAAAGTATGGACTGAAAATAGGAAGTACAAAGCTCGGTCTGGTGCAGCGGAGGAGCCAGTAGCATTGCGCCATCCCTAAGCCTCGATGGTGCAATTGTTGCCATTCTGCATTTTAGAATAGGTTCTATTTTTGGATCTGATGTTTGAAGCATGTTTGTATAATTACTATATATGATCAGTATGGTATGTAATGTGTTAAGAAGCATGCTATGTGGCAAAGATGAATGTTAATCATGACTTTCGAATTTTAAGTCCAAAGGAATGTTTACATGAGATAAAGTAATGATACGTTGTTTGAATTCGTAATCTGATTTGTGCTATATAAGTGATGTTGTATAAGTTACAACTAAGTCAGACGTTGTGTGTACAGTTGAACTTACCTATATGAGTTTTAAATGTGTCGAACACATAGCGAGTCAAGTGTGTGGTAGATATATACAAATGTGGATGTCAAGTACGAGTGGTTAAGGTATACCTATACATACTTATGGTATGATGAGAAAGTGAAGTGTAGGTTTTACGAACCTAGTTAGGAAATAATGTAACATTGTTATTACATTGAGAATGCATGAAATATGTTACTGATGGATGTGAATCCATGATTATATAATTGTGTAGGAATACACGAAGTGCGGATAACTATAAGCAGTTAAGTCGTAGTTCATAAACTACGAATCATGCAAGTCTTTTAGTTCCTATTTGTTATATGAATTCGATAACTGTTAGTTGAGCTATATTATGCTATGCAAATTTTGTTATATATGAAATGCGTATGACATATGTATGAAATGTGAAAGTTGATCTTTGATGATATACTCGTCATATAAACCTCTATGCCTGTTATGTGAGAAGTAACATGTGTAGTAAATATTAATTGATTATGAATTCATGAACTAAATATGCTATTATATGTTATGTGCTGCATGAAAACTGTTAGAATTACTGGGCTGTCGAGCTCACCCTTGCAAATAACCACTTTTGCAGGTTAAGGATTCACGGTAAAGATTACGTGCTACTTGATTGATAGAGTTCAATAGTAATTGAAGGAGATTGGTTTATGTGTTTAAATATATAATCTTGAACCATGTTTACGTTCTAGGAGTTGTACAAGATAGTAGTTACGAGGTGTAATACTTGTTGCGTTGTAAAGTTGTATTATGTGATACATAGAGAAATTTGAATCAATATGTAAAAATTGATACAGTAATTTGAATAGACTGAATCATAACATAATTTGATTCAAGGATATGTAATTGATTCAAGTTAAGACATCAATAAAAGATTTATTTTTAAAAGAGATTGAAAAAGTTTAAATTATTCCACATATTTATATAACATCGAATATGATGTAAGACAGGGATGGTAAATGACCAGGATTTGAAACTTATAAAAGTTTGGGGTCATTGTATAGATCCTGGAAATGGAAAGAATTTATTTTCTAAATTGTAATAAGTAAAGTTATATTCATTATGTTATGAATAAAAGATCTAAATAGTTTGACGATAGTAGTATCGTGGCGGACGGAATCTGAGGTTTAAAGTGACCTGGATTTGGGGGCGTCACAGGTTGGTATCAAAGATGTAGGTTATAAACTTTAGGTAAGTGTACCTTAGGCTATAACTTGAGAGATAGAAAGATAATGATTAATATATATGTGAAGTTTCAAAGAAGAATCTTGAAGTATCTAAGAGAATGATAATTCAGGAGTTTCCTAACTCTGGAAATAAAAATGATAAGATGATGTCTATATGACAAAGATGGTGAGAATGAACTCGAAAGGAGTTTTATTAATAATAGGGAAAGAACCCTAAGGTAAATTGATGATCACGACGTGATCAGATTAAGCTATGAAGTGATAAATAGTCTATAATGACTGAATGTGTATAGCTTGATGATATAAGTGAATGTACTATGAAATGGTACGATATGAACTCAGGAAGAGTTGTACGTGATGAGATACGAAGAATTCGTATCAAGAAAAGTCTAAGATAGAGTTAAGTGGGATTTCAATTGAGGACCCATGTCAGCAGCTGAGTTGTATGATTCCTTGTGTGGGCGGGGAATTGTGCGTGGTGTAAAAATCACTTAGTTCTGGTACTGATAATCATTGAAATGTTTGTGTCACGCTATTTGCTATATACTTATTGAGAAGGTGATTCTTTTCTCATGTGTATAACAGATAGATAGGTTATAGTTAGAGAATATAAAGTTAAGTTGCGAGTTCTTAAAATTTATACTTATGGTACGTTCGGGACTCATAATTATATGAAATGTTTCTAAACCCCTTAGCGAAAGGACGCCTATGGTCTGACTAGGGTAAGTTCTTAAACTTATAATTGTGGCAAGTTCCTGAATTTCCAAAGTGTGGTAAGTTTGATGAGCTATATCGGATATATATATGTTATGAAGTTATAAATTTTGGTATAGTAAGCATTGATGGTGTTAAAGATTAATAGAATGAAATAATGGAGTAAAGTTGATGGAGAAACATGGATTTTCTAAATCTTCTAGCTCTGCTAGATTTTCAAAATTTATTGACTTCGTGCGAATGTTGGCATTTATGTTTTCTCGAAAAACTTTGGATCATGTGATTGAACCAATGATGTTTTAAAAACAATACCGTTATCCATAGGTCTATGCTAATTTTTTTTGGCTAAGACAAAATGATTTGAAAATTTTCAAAATATATTTCTGACCATTTACATCATTTGGTATGGTGTAGAAATGGTAAATGATGGAGTCTTCAATACAGTTAAACCTAGTGTTGGTTGTGATCAAAAGATCGTCAGCCAATTTTGGTACGGTGTAGTATGACAAAGTCACATGATGGCGGAATCTTAAACGTACTACTAATCTAGTAAGGTATCATGACATCATAAAAGAATTTTTGGTTTTCTTTTAAATTATGAAGAAGGTCAATTAAGTTGGCCAAATTATTCGATTGATGTCCGAATTGTTGATAAAAGTCTAAGCTATTTGATTCAGCTAGACGACTGTTGAAAAATATTTATGAAATTCAAGCGTTCTTGAGTATTTATGCCAAACCAGATTGCTCTGGTGCGAATTCAGATGTGGAAAAGCTGAGTGAACAACCCTATAAGGGGACATGTTTTTGGGGACAATTGTAACAATCCAAAATTTTTAATGATAATATTAAATATTTATTGAATTATATAAGTATTTAATGGATGTGTTTATTGTTGAATAAATAATTGTTCAATTTGATTTGATGTGATGTGGTTAATTATTTTTTTAAATAAATAATTAATGAGATAAGGAAATTATTATTATATTGATATTTCAATTTGATGGTTAATTATTTGTATTGAGTTATGTGCTTAAATGATTTATTTAATAAATTCTTATTTGAATTAATTAATTAAGTATGAAAATTTAATTAAATAAAGTGTGACAAATAACTATATTAGAAGGAGTTATTAAAATAAATTAAAGGAGTTTAAGTTAGTTTTATCCAAACAAGGCTTAAAGATATTAAATGTTTATTTTTAAAAGGGTTTGGCCATACAAAGCCTTATGGCTTTTGGTTTTATTTTGAATTTTGAATTATAATAAACTAAATAAATAAACTATAATTATAATCTATTCATTATATGTTTGGTAACTGCTATTTTTAATAAGGTCATCAGTAGGCGTATTATTATTATTTTACGTTGGCTAGCCTATCAGTTAGTTTACGTTTAGTAGCTTAACTCTTATACTGAGAAAAGAAAAGAGAAAAAGTTATAAAGGGTTTTAGAGAGAATTGTCAGAGAAAAAGCTGGGATTCTAGAGAAATAATGAGTTCTTCAAGCTTTTCTAAGGGTTTAACAAGTATCTTCTTAAGCAACAAAAAGGTATTTTTCCTATAATCTTAATACTATATAACTATATATGTTTTACGTTCTCTGTGTTCTTGAAGTGCACTCACTGTGTATAAAGTTTTACAAAATTGTCTGTAAACTGTGTTTTATAATTGGTTATGATAATATGTGTAATTGTAATTGTTATCACTAGCATGTCTAGATGTATATAGGTGTTGTATGCTAGATTACGTTCAAAAAGAAAGGAAATTGTTTTTACAGTAAACATTCATGTATGAACATGATTTGTAGAAATATCAAAATTAGTATATACTAATTGTGAAATGGAACCTTATGTATGTTAATTGGGTAAGAACTTAATGAAAACGTAGTTCAAAGGAATGAATTCATTGGATAATTGTGGTTTACAGTGTTAAACCTTGTAAAACAACGTCAACAATGGAGTTGGTTTTTAAACAATGGTTTCAAGGATTTAAATTTTCTGAAATTGTTGTTTAATTGCTTTAAATTGGTATATGTATGATAAGTAAATGTTTATAAGTAATCTATATAAGTTTTACATCTTAATTTAGATGTTAGCAGTAGTAATTAGTCCAGAATTTAGTTATTCTGTTCTTTGTGGTTGGGTTCTATAAGTTTTGGCGCCCTAGCTGTGATTTTCGCGCCTCAGTGCCAAAAATAGCCCAGAACTTCGCTCCCCAGCACCGAAATTCACACCCCAGTGCCAATTTTGTGCCCCAGCGCTACTGTCTGACTTAGTTCTCGTGCCCCAGCGCTGGAATAGTAGTCTGGGCCAGACAGTTTTGACCTCCTTTAGTAAAACGGCCATAACGTTTTTATACTAACTCCGATTGAGGTGATTCAGGATGATTCAAAACGAGGACAAATAGGCCTAAAACTTTTATTCTTTAAGGTCTTCAATTTGAAATCGTTATGAAGGGTCAAAATTGCCATCTTTAGGACAATTGTGTATTTGGAGCCAATCGGAGGGCGTCGGGATGCGCGAATGCAAGTGCAATCCTTTGTGTATTAGTATAACCTAATGATAACATGTTGGACATGTAATATGATGTTGTATCAAGTTGTTAATGTACATGTAAAGTAATAACATGATCACTTAAGTAGTTGTAATAAAGCTAAAAAGTAATGTTCATGAAAAGATGCGATGTTGTTTAAACTTAAACTTAGTTAGTAGCTATACTAAAAGTAAGAAAGCAACTCATGAAGGTAATGTTAGTGTAACTAATGTGTATTGTCAATACATATGGTATGTGTAGGACTTGTGGTGTACGCGATTAGTGATTGTTTAACCTATGCTCGAAGCAAGTTTCTAAACTTATCTTTTTACATTGAGCAAGTTCTCTAACTCTACTTTTATAATTGTGCAAGTATCTAAACTATCTTTGAGCAAGTTTTCCTAACTCTAAGATTTCTTTGTGCAAGTTTCTTAACCCTAATTATATCGTGCAAGCTCCTAAACCTTATCTCCTGATTTTGAGCCAATCTTTAACTTGTTAATTAGCATGCAAATTTTTACATTCTAACACACTAATATTGAACAAGTTTTATCATTCAACTTATTATTTGTTATGCATGCTTAAGATTCAACTCTAAATAAGGTTTTAACCTTAGCTTAACATTGTTCAAGCAAGGTATGTTACATTATTCAATACTTATGCTCTTAGATTATTCCTAAAGCATGACCTTAGTACACAATGTTTATTCACTTATGAATTATTTCATAGCATAATGTTATTACAGTTTTATTCAACTAATCCTTAGTTGATGTTCGTAAACTCTAAATTACCTTGAAATTTATCTAAACCAAACTTACCTTGGTGCGGACTCATATTCTAAATGCTGAGATGAACAACCCTATTATAGGGGATAACTTACGCGTACCGTTAAAATGTTTGTGCACAATACATTGTACGAAGGGTTGATCCCCCTAAGTACGAGGAGTCCTTATAGTCTTATGACTGTTAAAGTTGGAGTTGAAAGATAGCTCGCAACTGTGGACATAGTTCGTGGTCTCATGACCCTCAGATATATATTCCATATTTTGATTCCAGTTGTAACAACCCGATATTTTCTATACAAATAAATTAGAAATTTTGCGTATAATTTTTTTTTATTTTAAATATGGGAAATATGTGCCAAGATAATGTGTGTATGTGTTTATGTGATATATTTATTACATGAATAATTTTAAATAATTTTATTTTAGAATTATTGATTATTATAAATTATATTCTTATAATAATTAATTTTATAGTAGAAATATTTTATTACTTATTTTCCATGAAAATATAATCATATATTATTTATATAATATATGAAATGATTTTTTTAGAATTATTATAATAATTATTTTATTATATGGATTTTTGTTCAGATTATTAAGTTAATTATTTTAACTTAATTAATAATGTTAAGTGTGACAGATAAATCAGATATGGAATCCAAACCCTAATTTTTTTAGATTTTGATCAAGGCATGAGAATAGTAATATAATATTATTTATATTTTAATTTTTCAGTGCTATAATTATATACTGTATGTATATGGACTAACAATGATTGGTCAGTTATGGTGTATTATGGCAAACCCTAGTTTTACTGTGGGAAACCCTAATTTGAAACTCAATTGTGAGTTTAAGTCTATTATATAACTGTGTTGTATGATTTTGCGATTAACTAGGTCAACCCTAATTGCTAATTTAGCAAGGATAATTATAATTATTAGATAATAAACCCTAATATTCATGTATGATTAGAACCCTAATCAAATTAAGAAAACCCTAATTATAAATTTTGTAAACTAATTATATTTTATTTTAAACCCTAAATAAACAATTTGGGTAACATGGATTAAAATTTTTAGACTATGATTATTACATGGCCCAAAACAATTATGGGAGAAGCCCAAAAGAAATCAAATTCAAGCCCAAACTTAGTCCACATAATTAAGGGTATTTTAGACCTTTGATTTATCTAATTTATGCATTAAAATAAGAGCTAAATAAAGGAATTAGTGGATGACCACAATAGGCCTTTTAAGGCAACAAATTAGGCTAATCATGTTTTCTTAAATAGTCACTCTTACATCAAGTACATAGGTGTCAATCTCCCTTTGGTTGAAAATCTACTTAGCACCCTTAATCACATGATTAGGCTTAATTGGAAGAGATAAGGTGAAGCTTTTTATCCATGGGATAACAAAAGTATGGGGGATAACAGTAAGTCACACATTTGCAAGACTTCTATAAATAGATTAAAGAGAGAAATAAGTCATTTTGCTAGCATTTTACCCAACCCTCATTCTTAACTCTCTCAAGCTCTCACCAACGAAATTTGATAGCATATCAGCCATATATCCAAGCCCCACTAACACATATCATTAATCAGTAGCCAAGAAATCAAATCTTGTTCATTTAAAGGTATAAAACCCTAGCCATAATCTGATCTTGATCTGTTGTTAAATGTTAAGTTTGTTGTGTTAAATATGTTGTATATGATGTATAATGATGATATGGGTTGCTAGATGTTAGATCCATAACATCTAGGGGCTCGGATTTGAAGATCCACAAAATCTGGAAAAATTATGTTTAGTGGTCTGACAACGAATGTCACGCCATCTATCTTTGTGATCTGTAGTGATTTTTGTGTTTTGAAAGTTTGTAGTTGTAGTATGATATGTGATCTTTAATCTGGAACAAGAATCAAGCTTAGATCTAGTCTAGATTGCAAGTTATTCTTGGTCAAAGGTCGTTGACCGACCATGACCAGACCATTTCTGGGTAACCCAGAAATGGGTTTTCAGCGTCTGACAACTTATTCAAGCATCTAGATCTATTAGTTTGTTAATGTTTTGGTTATGTTGTTGTGAGTAGTTTTTAGTATGTTATGTACACATTCGATCTATGCTTCTAGTACATCTAAATATCAAATACACTAGATTTAGTGACTGGTCAAAGTAGGTAGAATGATCACGGATCCGTTATTCTGGGCAACCCAGAAAACCTTTGATTATGTCCTCTGACATGATTTGGCCAGCTTGGATTTAATGATTCTGTTGATGTTTCGATGATGTTTAATGATAGATCTATAGTCTCTCATGTTGTGTACAAGTTGGAACTTTTAGATCATAAAAACAATAAACGATCAGCATGTAGTGGGAGTCCAAAGTGAGCCCCACGATCTATTCTTCATTTCTGGGCAACCCAGAACTGAAGAACATCCTTTGACAGCCACTTTGATGGCTTAGATCTTTCATTTGATGCATGTTATGGACATCTTTGTTGCTGAGTCTTGTAGTCTTACATTAGCTCTACCAGATTTGACCAAAAACAAGTCCAAAAGCACAACACACACTGATTTACACTTGGTCAAACCCACCTACTCGGTAACTGGCTTGAAGATCTGGGTTTGCATGAAGAACACGAAGGACACCTACAGCGACGGGTTCTGTCGCTATAGGTGGTCTTTAACGACAATTTAATTATAAAAATTATATTTTCATTAAATAATTATAGAAAATTAGTTTTTAATTATTAAAAATACATAATAAATTATTAAAAATTATTTTAGAGTCTGAAAAATAGTTTTAATTATTTTTAATATATTTCATAAATATTTAATATTTTGAAATATCAAAGGTATTTAATTTATTTAATTATATATTAAATAAATTATTTAAAAATGGTTTTAATACTTTAAAAATTATATTATGGAATGAGAAAATATTTTAAGTTACTTTTAATGACTTTTAATATTTTTTGATGAAATTTATTAATTAATTAATATTAATGATAATTTAGTTATTTAATAAATGAATTAAATAAATAGATTAAAAATGATTTTATTATATTAAAAATCATTTTAAATAATAATATAGGTATTTAAAAATATTTTAAGTTATAAAATATAACTTTCAATATTTAAAGGTGGATTTCATTAATTAATTATTATTAATGATATTAAAGTTATTTAATAATTATATTAAATAATTTAGTTTAAAAATAATTTTATTATTATAAAAATAATTTTAAATGAAAATAAAGTGTTTAAAGATATTTTAAGTTATAAAATATAACTTTTAATATTTAAAGGATAATTTCATTAATAATTTAATATTAATGATATTTATTTAACATTAATGATATTAAATTTATTTAATAATTATATTAAATAAATAGTTTAAAAATGGTTTTATTGATTTAAAAATCATTTAAAAGGATATAAATGAATTAAAAATATTTTAAGTTATACTTAATGAGTTTTAATATTTGGATAGATAGTACATTAATATTTAAATATTCATGGTAATTATTTATAAATAATCTTAAATGTTTTAAAAGTCATTTAAGGGTAATATTAATACTTTAAAAATATTCTAAGTTATTATAAATAACTTTAATATTTTGGCAATGGTTTTATTAATAGTTTAATATTAATGATAATAGAATTGTTTGATGTTTAAATCATTTGATAATGATTCCGGTGTTTGAAAATTTATGATAAATTATAATAATTGTTTAAAAATTATGAGTAAAGTTCAGATCACCACCTGGGGTTTGGGGTCTTTCCCACTTAACCACCTATAGTCAGTAAAGCTACATTTAAACTCTCGACTTTTTGAGTTGAAGTGAATAAATGTTTTCCGTCTTAACTCCGTTACTTGAGTTGGCTAAAGACTTAATTACCCTCCATATATATTTTTTGAAAGCTTCCATCTTCCTTCTCATCATCCTCAGTCCCAATTTCTGCATCAACTGAATCAAGATTAACTAAATTTATTTACTAGTCATCCCCAATTCTTGAGCATCTCAAATTTATCACTCTCAAAGTGAACCAAAAACAGAGTAAATTATAAAGTGCAGTTCTCGCATCTCGACTAATTGATAAATATCCTGGGATGTGTGTTACCCGGCCAGAAGTCTTCAAAAAACCTTATGAATCAATTTTATCAGCTGAAGAGCAGCTCTTGCCTGGGAACAAATATTACATAGTCCCTTCTACTATTATACAAAAACTGAAGCGCAAGGAACAATTAATAGATATGAAGGTTGTCGCAAATGTAGATGGAGAAGATTATTCAGAGTAGTCTATTTGTTCTGCCATTAGCAATGATTTTGTACAAGTAGGAGCACGGGCTAATAGCATTGGGTCTAAAGTGGTCCACTGTTTCAGAATTCTCAATTTTAGGAATCAACACAATGCTAGAATGATTAATTTCTCTCAAAAGAAAATCAGAATGAAAGAAACTATCAACAGCCTGAAATATCTCATCGTCACAAACATCCCAATAATTTGGGTAGAAGAGGCCATTGAAACCATCAGGTCTGGTGTCCTTAACAGCACCAAGTTCAAAAGCAGCTTTCCACCTCTTTCTTATACACAGGTCTAGTAAGGTTAAGATTATCATCTTCAGTAATCATATTTGGGATTGAAGCCAGACAAGGGTCTATAGGATCAAAAGGAATGGCTGTAAACAATTGTAAAAAATAATCAGTAATTAATATGTTTACGTCCTCTGTTTTGTGTACCCAAGCTCTTTGACAATTTTTTAGCCTTCGAACTTTGTGCCGTTGCTTCCTTTGAATGGTTGTCAAGTGATTTTTTTTTTAATTTTTGTCTCCACCAGCTAGCCACCGCAACCTGGATCTCTGTTCCCAATATTGCTCCCCTTTTTTCCATTCCAATTCAAGTTTGTGGATAATATCCTTTTCTGATTCTAAAGGTTCAATAGAAAAATTTTGGTTACAAACATTCTTCAATTGATCTTTAAATTCCAAAAAACAACAGAAAAAGAACACCATCAACCACAATTTGATGATATGCACTATCTTTTTCAGATCAAGATTATCAAAGCAACAACACCAACTACAAAATCAAGAAAAACAACCAAATAAAGAAAAACAAGAGCAAGAATCTCATCAAAATGACCCACAACAACCCAAATTAGCTAGATTAAATTTTGTTCTTGAGCATCTCAAATTTATCACTCTCTATAACTTCATATCCCAAGAATCAAAATCCACTACGGAGACCCAATTCGTTTTTGGCCATTTTCATGAAGAAAACCACACAAAATTTCAAACCCATTTCGTTGTTGAACAAATTCATGAAGAAAAAGTCTCTGAATCACAGACCCAATTTGATTTTGAGCAAACCCATGAAGAAAAAATCATAAATACACAGACCCATAAAGCTAATTAAGAAATTAGTGAAGAAGAAGAAGAAGATGAGCCTATATGAAGCTAATGAAGAAATTAGTGAAGAAGATGAAGAGCAACAAAATCTAGATGAAGTTAATGAAGAAATTAGTGAAGAAGAAGAAGATGAAGAGGCGCGTAAATTAGTGAAGAAGAAGAAGAAATTAGTCAAGAAGGAGAAGAAGGGGTATTTCAGACATTTATCAAAAAAATTTTGTCGTTACAGTCTCTTCTCACGCGCTTTTGGGGTCTGACATACACGCACGGTTAAATTGGATGGAAAAAGTGACGTTTTCACTTCAACTCAAAAAGTCGGGAGTTTAAATGTAGCTTTACTGACTACAGGTGGTTAAGTGGGAAAGACCCCAAAACCCATGTAGTGATCTGAACTTTACTCAAAAATTATTGGATGCCATTTAAAAATAATATAACTGATATTTACAGATATTGAGTTATAGAATAGAGTCTTAGACTCGATAATTAATCGATAAAGCTGTCAGTACACCGACATAGTTCAGAAATTGTTCTAGACTTAGATATTTTGACTATATTAATGTTTGTTTGTGATCCAATGACTGTTGAATATGTGTGACAATGTGATTAGGTTATGTGTTGACTGCGAAATACAGTACTATGTGTTATAGTATATTGTTCTAATCAAGCGAATGATCTGATTAATGATAGGTGATTACATAAAAGATAAAACTAAGTTGCGTATTGTAAGCAGTGCATTAGGCAAGTATCCTACCTTTGCATTTCCTTTATACAATGGACATGAGTAAGAATGTTTCAGAATTATATTATTATTGTACAAATTATTAACCCTATATTATATATGCTCATTGAATATCAATATGTTAGTATATGGTAATTCAGATATATATTCTGTTCGTTAATTTCTATAAATGGTTATACAAGTGTCCCCACTTGGGTAATCATTGTGCTTAATCACATGTTGATACACCTTTGTTAATTACCCGTATATATATATATATATATATATGTTCAATTATAGATTATTGTTGAATAAGATAAAACCTACCTATTATCCAACCGAATTGCTTTGGTTTGGATCCCCGACAGGTATGAACATCCCATTTATGGGAAATTTTTTGTGCCCAAGGCAGCCAGAGTCAACGATAATATTGTTCTTGTTATGTAGTATTGATCAATACAGGGTACAATGGGTTGATCACCTTCCGTACCCGTAAGTTATGACGGTTTGCGGATGAAGTTCTGCTAAACCTATTTGAAAATGAAAACAATGTTCATAGTATGTCACATTAACCCTATTTATAGTCAGTACGTAGTTTCAAAAATTTGAAAGAGGGTTGTTATGTTAATATTATCGGTTTAGATTACTTCACAACTATTGATTTGTTGTAGAAGGATAGTATAAAGAAAATATTTAAATTCTTTCAACTATATATATATATATATATATATATAATTGCTATTATTTGCTGGGCACTCAAATGCTCATCCTTGCTTAATTTAAATGTTTTCAGCTAAGTGTGAACAAGTAGAAGGCTAGGGAAAGAATAAAGGGAAAGGAAAGGTTGCAGAATGAATTCAATGCCATTTTATGTAATAGTTATCTCTATTAAGACAAGTATAATATATATTACCTATCATGTATTGTGAGGAATGTATTAAAGGTTGCGTACTTGGGATTTAGACTTTGATAAATATGTAAATTAAGTCGGTATCTATATTATTGTTATTATTATTAGTATTATTCCGCTCATAGAAATGGTATCATAAAGCACCGAGTTCGGGTTTCAAGTACCTGGATTTGGGGGCTTTACACTAGTCTTCGGTTATCATTGATAGAATTCTATTCAGTTTTGATGAGCTTATTCATTGGCAGTTGTTATTATCATGTTGATTCATTGCTATATCTAGTGAGCAATTGTTTTGCTCACTCTTGTATATATATACACTCATTGTAGCTAAAGTTGAGAAGGTCGACGAACCTACAACTAGCAAAGAAAAGGGAAAAATGTACAAGTGATGAAGACTTGTAATTTTATTTTATCGTTATAATGATAGACTTTTATTTAATGACGTGATGTAATAATTTATTTCCACACGTGTATGATGTTTAAGGTTAGACAACCTAGGATGTTCTTTTTTAGATTTATTGATGTAACCCTATTTAAAGGGAGGATTTATAGTTTATATACTAGTTTATTTGGGTAGATATTATGAATGTATGGATAGTGAACACCAAATCTTTAGGGAATGAAGTACCTAGATTTGGGAGTGTCACAGGTTGGTATCAAAGCTTTAGGTTATGATCCTTAGGTGGGGGAAAAGCCTTAGGAAGTAATCTTTGAAAGATAGTGATGACTCTTATTTAGTTTTAAGGAAGTAGTAATAAAATACTTATGTGCACGTGAGTGTCGAGTAGTAATGGTTAGTAACTAAAATTTAAAATTTGGTTGACAGGATGGCTAATTTAAGAGAATCTAGTTAGGCTAGAGAGGAACGATCCCAGATTCCTAGAGAGGAGGAGCCTCGAGATATTCAGGTAGTTTGGGAACAACTACAGCCACGGGAAGCAACTCCGTTGGTCACAGTAGTTGAGCAGGAGGGTATACCTGATGAGGATGATGAGATAGAGACAGATGAGGAGGACCCCATTGAGCTGCCACAGTCGAATGAGGAAAACGAGGAAGAAGAGCTTCCACTTAACTCGATCGCCGCCCGTATGTAAGATGAGGTGTATGACCATAATTTTGAACATCAAGATATTGTCGAGGAGTTGCAAGAGATAGTAGCTGAACAATAGACCTCGATGGTGCAGAAGGACAACAAGAACCAGAATCGAGATGAACGTCTGAATAACGTTGAACAGAAGCTGGTCCACACTGAAGGAGAGAACGAGTGTCTGATAGCAGAGATTGCAGAGTTTGAAGAACAGGTTGAAAGAAGAAGCTACGAAGAGGGTAAGAGCCGAAGACGCGTACGAGGAAGCTTATCAACGAGTTGAAATAGCAGAGAGAGACGCACAATCAAAGAGGATGAAGATGGAAGAGATGAATAACATATTCAACACCGTGATTAATCGAGCTCAAGATCGGGTCATGTGTTATCCGATTTAGTTTGAGGCGCTGCCATCGTACATTTTAGATCGTCAAACAATGACCCGAATTATGGATTAAGAGCGTCGTAAGGCTACATAGTATCTTAATAGGACATTGTAAGGAATGTACCTGATATGCGGTTAATGATATAATAAATAAAATGTAAATCCCATGTATTATATAACTAATGGGATAGATGATGAAGAAGTAATCCTGCCACTTTTGTAGTTTAGGAAAGTAATGTAAATGCCAGTGATGCTATTGTTTTGATATTTTTTTTAAAGATTATGAATGAATAAAAGTTATTATTTAATTCAAAGTGTTATGTTTTTTGATGTTGCTAGGGTAGAGGATAACCAGAAGACTGATTTTGCAACATTCATGTTGAAAGCCGAGGTGAGTTATTGGTGGCAAGCCAATAAAACCCGAGGAGGTCAAGGGATTATGACTTGGGAAAGGTTTAAGGAGATATTCTTCGAGACCTATTTCCCAGAAAGTTCGAAGAGTCAGCTAGAAGTGTAGTTTTTGGAACTGAAGCAGGGAACGATGTCGGTATCTGAGTATGCCGCAATATTATACGAGTTTGTGAGGTTTGCGCCATATCAAGTCAGCACAGATGAACATAAGGCGAAGTGGTTTGAACAGGGACTGAAGCCCTGGTTGTACAATAGGGTTTCCCTGTTCGAGTTGAACACGTTTGCAGCATTGTTGGAGAAGGCAATTCTCGCGGAGAGTGGAGGCGAGGCTGTAACAAAACATAACCAAGAGCAGAGGAAGAAGAAGAGTGAAGGTGAAGCTAGGAATGGTGGTGGTGGTAACGGTGGGAATGGCAACAAGAATTTGAAGAGGAAGTGGAATGCAAATGTGGGAGCTGGAAATCAGCAAGGAAACCAGCAAAGGAAGAAGTTCGAAGCATGTGCTACATGCGGGAAGTTTCACAAGGGTGTGTGCTTGATGGGGAAACGAGTATGCTTCAACTGTGGCTAGGAGGGTCACATCGCTCCAAATTGCAATCAACCTAAGAAGAACGTTTTCTTCATGTGCGGGTCCAAGGATCACTTTGCTCGTGAATGCCCTTAGAAGAAAGCTGGTGAGGCAAATGGAAACAAGGGAAATGCTAGTGGAGGTACACTGACTATTACTGGACCAACGTCAATAAATAAGCCCACAGCAAGAACCTTCAACATGACAGTGCAGGACGCGGTGCAATCAAAAGATGTCGTGTCAGGTATTATCCCAATCAATGATATAAATGCATATGTATTATTTGATTCGAGTGCTACTTGCTTATTTATATCTGATGATTTTGCTAAGAAGTTAAAAATACCTAGTGAAGAGTAAAATGTCCCTTTAAACATAGAAATTATGAATAGGGAAGTGATTCCTATTAGGTTCGTATATAAAAACTGTAGGGTGAACATTAAGGGGAATGTTATGAAGGTAGATTTAATCCCGATAAAACTCGGAGAGTTTGATGTTATTTTGGGAATGGATTGGTTATTCAATTATGGAGCGATAATTGATTACCAAAAGAAATGTGTAAACCTTATGACTCCGTCAAAGGTAATTTTTCATGGTAGAAAATCGCCTAGACAAATGAGATGTCTGACGATGATGCAGGCTAAGAAGTTGTTGAGTTAGGGCTGTGTAGGGTATTTAGCTTACATAGTCGATACTCAAAAGGAGAAGGGGGTGAAATTGGAGGAAATACCAATGGTTAGGGAATTCGGGGGTGTATTTTCAGAAGATTTTCCAGGACTTCCGCCTGACCGAGAGATCGAATTCGTGATCGACTTAGCGCTAGGAACCGCTCCGATATCGAAGGCCCAGTACAGAATGGCTCTCCGATAAAGGTGAAGGAACTAATGGTGCAGCTACAAGAGCTGTTAGATAAGAAGTACATTCAGCCGAGTGTATCACCGTGGGGAGCACCAGTGTTGTTCGTGAAGAAGAAGGATGGGTCAATGCGTCTTTGCATTGATTATAGAGAATTAAACAAAGTCACTATTAAAAAAAAATATCCGTTGCCAAGAATAGATGACTTGTTTGATCAATTTAAGGGTGCTAGATATTTCTCAAAAATAGATTTGAGAAGTGGGTATCACCAATTGAAAGTAAAGAAGGAGGATGTACCGAAGACGGCATTCCAAACTCGCTATGGACATTATGAATTTTTAGTGATGTCTTTTGGTTTGACAAACGCCCCTACAGTGTTCATGGATTTGATGAATAGGGTGTTTAAACCATTTTTAGAAAAGTTTGTTGTGGTATTTATCGATGATATTCTAGTGTGCTCTAAGTCTCAAGAAGAACACACAGAACACTTACGTCTGACGCTGGAGACACTAAGAAAAGAAAAGTTTTACGCAAAATTCTCTAAATGTGAATTTTGGTTAGAACGTGTACAATTTCTTGGGCACATAATTGACATGGATGGAATTTCAGTGGATCCATCAAAGGTCGAAGCTGTGATAAATTTGGAACAACCAAGAACTCCATTAGAAGTGAGAAGTTTCTTAAGATTGGCAGAGTATTACAGACGGTTTATCCAGGATTTCTCTAAGATTGCCACTCCGTTGACAAATTTGACGAGAAAATCTGAAAAAAATTATTTGGACGGAGAAGTGTAAGGAAATTTTTGTAGAATTGAAGAAGAGGCTTAGTGTGGCACCTGAGTTGTCATTACCATATAATACAGGAAGTTTTGTGGTGTATAGTGATGCTTCACACAAGGGTTTAGGATGTGTCCTAATGCAGAACGACAAAGTCATTGCGTATGCATCAAGATAATTGAAAGACTACGAGAAAGGGTATCTAACTCATGATTTAGAGTTGGCGACAGTAGTATTTGCTCTAAAGATATGGAGGCACAATCTCTATAGAGAGAAGTGTGAGATCTACATAGACTATAAGAGTCTGAAGTATATTTTCACTCAAAAGGACCTGAATATGCGGCAAAGGAGATGGATGGAATTGATAATAGATTACGAATGCGAGATCTTTTATCACCCGGGCAAAGCTAATGTGGTTGCATATGCCTTGAGTAGGAAAGGCAGAGAAAAGTTGATGTTGTTAACCGATAAGGAGGAGCTCATTTCAGCAATGGCAAGGCTAGAGTTGGAAATCAAATTTTCCAAAGAATTTGATGAAAAATTGTACCAGATGGAAGCTAGTCAAACTTTGGTAGACAAAGTGAAGAATGCTCAACTACAAGATGAAGAATGCAGAAAAATAAAGGAAAGTGTGGTCGAAGGAAAAGAAGTGAAGTTGAAGGTTGATACTGAGGGAATGCTGATATTCAAGGGACGAATTTGGGTTCCAGCAGTACAGGATATTAAAGAAGACATCTTGATAGAAGCTCATAGCTCAAGATATTCGACTCATCCAGGAAGTACGAAGATGTATCAAGATTTGCGGCGACATTTTTGGTGGCTAAATATGAAAAAAGACGTTGCAGAATACGTTGCAAAGTGCTTGACATGTCAGAGAGTAAAGGCAGAACATCAAAGGCCAAGTGGATTACTTCAACCGTTAGAGATACCAGAATAGAAATGGGAGCATATCACAATAGATTTTGTGGTAGGTCTTCCAACGACTCAGAAAGGATACGAACAGATTGACAAAATTTGCACACTTTTTGCCGATAAAGATTAGACTTAATCTTGATCAGCTGGCGAATCTATACATTAAAGAGATCATCTCAAGACATGGAGTTCCAGTGTCAATTGTATCAGACAGAGACACGAGGTTCACATCAAATTTCTGGAAGAAACTTCAAGAATGCATGGGAACGCAATTGAAGATCACTACAAGAAAAAGGTCTATCAGCGACCGCATATCAGTGACCGCACACGGTCGCAGATGGACATCAGCGACCGACTGCGATCGTTGATAGTCTTCGCATAAAATCTGGTCGCTGGGATGCACATTAGCGACCACTATTAGCGACCGACATATCTGCGACCGATATGAGCGACCGAAATGACAAATTTGGTCGCTAAGCTGAGTCAGCATGGTCCAGGGCCAAAGCTGACGTGGTCCACGTGGCAGTGACCACTATCAGTGACCACATGTGGTCGCTGATACCCTCAATATTTTAGTCGTCTAATAATAACTACTCGGTGACGCTCATGCGATCGTTGATATGGAAAAAAATTGAAAACTAGATTTTGCTATTTTGCGAGAATTCCCAAAAACACATACTGTTTTGTACTGCACCTTTATCCCAACACACATACACAACAAGATAAACAACAGCATACACAACAATATAAACATCCATCGTCCACCAACACATACACCAAACTAGTACATAAACCTTTAAAACCCAATATGATTTGAATAAATATAATAACATTTCAAAACTTGTTTAAGTAACATACAGACATCAAAAGAATGAATATATAAGTACAAGCTTATACTATAACTACAAAACTGATCTAAAGCAGGTACGTCAAGCATCATCGCCTCCTTGATCACCCTGTAATTAACAAAATAATAAAACAAGTTACAAATATAAACTAAGTATGTTAATATTGGTATATTAATATAATATATACAACAAATTGATTTTATACCTCGTCGCCATCCCCATGTTGTGATGTTGCTGCTGCCGCTACTGCTTCATCTAACTCCTCAGGACGCAGAACCCCCAGATGCTCGCCTAGTATCTTCAGAAGATCTCGATCTCGACATATAGCTCTCTCACACGTTAGCAGGGGTAATGAACAATTTGGATGATGTAAAAAGCTGAAAGAGAAAAGCGACCCTAAGCCACTAAAGGATGGCCGTCGTCATTGTCCTTGACCTTTAATGTAGTTCTTCTTCACAACAGACACCCTCTCCCATAACTCTTGATCAATAGGCGGACGTGGAGTGCCTTCAGGATAGCGCTCATTCAATAAACACTTATAAGTATCCTGTCATCATGTTAACAATTAAATAGTTAAAAATAAATTAATTCTATAAGCATTGATAAACAAGATCAAGTTGTTAAAATTTATTACCGCATCAGGCAGACCATCACGGGTGGCCACGTATACATCTAGCCAATGGATAGGCTGACCTTGAGACTGAGACTCCTATACAAAAAATAGCACAATATTACTAAATTAAAATGTGATATATTTTCTATAATTCATGATTGTAAACATATTAAAACTTGTAAATACGTACCCTGGTAGTGATATGTTTTATTTGTGAAATCTTGTCGCCTTGTATGTGTCCCTTTAGCCTTTTAAGCCATCGAATTTGCAGAGGATCTATTAGTGGTGGTGGCGGTCTTCGCGTCTTTTCACCAACTCTCGACTCTCCATTGGGCACACATCTCATTTTATGGATTGGTGCACCACCTGGGGCTATGCTCGTGCATGTAATCCTCTCCTGGATGGTCAATCTCGACATTGTGAAGGGCTTTTTGTCTTTCTTTATTCAAATTGTCTTTGGTGCGAATCAGCATGACTTCTCGCTGTAATAATGTCTCGTATCCTTTGAAGCTGCAAGGCGTCCTCCCATCTATCTGCTTTACGCAAATAAAATAACAATAATAACATTACTAAACAATTATCCTTTGAATATTATATTATCATCATAATTAAAAAATATACGAAATCAAATTCAAACAAAGCATCCTTGTAGGCGATAGGTGTGCTTCATCACGTAATCACAGTGTAAAGCCAATTACGTAAACATAGTTTGTGATATGCACTTGACGATCTTATTATCTGAAAAATCACTATAATATACAATAATTTATATCAACGATAAGTAGATATATTAAAGCAATTTACATCTAAGTTATAATACTTATGAACATTTTTCAAACTTATACTTATAATACTTCAAAAAAATTCGCCAGAGTCTCCCCTACAATATAGACTAGCCACATGCACAATGACATGCATATATGGACATTTCTAGGCACCTAAGACACAAACCAAGAGAAATATACAAATTTTCAATACAATAAGACCAAAACAATAACTATTGAATGCAAATTAAAGCAGTAAAAAATTCAGAGCCAT
Source organism: Panax ginseng (assembly GCA_020205605.1). Lineage (NCBI taxonomy): Eukaryota > Viridiplantae > Streptophyta > Magnoliopsida > Apiales > Araliaceae > Panax > Panax ginseng. Next base: position 77,887,933 of record CM035130.1, read on the forward strand.
ATACATTACCAATATAATACCAATCAAAACATTACCAATATACAATTATACATGAATTTTAGTTTTAACAAACATATATTATAAATGAATTTTATAATTAACATCAATTAGCATATTTGATGTGAATTATGGATAAACTTCTTTGAACCTTCTTCTTGATTCAATTATGGATAAATTTAATTCCTAGTTATGTTTTATGTCATACTCATGTTCATGGTTTTATTAATCTTGACGATCTTATTATCTGAAAAATCACTATAATATACAACAATTTACATCAACGATAAGTAGATATATTAAAGCAATTTACATCTAAGTTCTATATATCTTGTATAAATAGAATCTTAAATGCTTATATATAAATGATATCTTGGAGACGTCGTCTTTATTTGGAGGAGGGCGAATCTGAATAAGAATCGATCATCCAGGATTAGTAGGGCCTTGGGCACATGATTAGGCCCCTACCCAAGTCAATTGCGCTTTTTCTGTCTTTCGCTTGAAGCCAACGTGTATATTATAAATTTCAAGATGTTATTATGAGTCATATTTGATTACATGTATATATGACAATAAATATGATGATGATATAAACATGTATATATATGAATATAAAATGACAATAAACAAAAGTTGCATTTAAATAGTTTAGTACATAAACATGACAGTGATATAAACATGTATATATATGAATATAAAATGACAATAAACAAAAGTTGCATTTAAATAGTTTAGTACATAAACATGACAATGATATAAAAAACATGTAATGCTAAACATATATTTCATTTTTTCAAGTGTCAATGTCTGATTCAGAATCATCTTGTATACGTGTTGTAGATTCATAACCATCATCTGCTTCAGATTCAGTGTCAGATTCAGTCAATAACTCTTCCGCCTTTGTATCAATGTCATCTGACAGAAGTATTGACTCAGGATCTAATTCATGTGGTTCATCTCCACCATCTAACTGGATTACTTCATTGTCGTCCTCCACATTTATTATAGTTTGACTATGAAGCATCTGCTTTTGGTAAATCTCCCCATCAACTACTTCTACACGACTACGCGCGGGAGTATGAATTACAACTTGCAAATCTGTAGGCGGTCTATCCCTTTTCCTAACAGGACTAGGAGTGTAGTATACTTGTACTGTTTGAGTTGGTAAAACAAACGGTTCGTTGGAGTACGCAGACCTATGGAGGTCAATATCGACGATTCCATGTCTGTCAACACGTATCCCTTTTTTTGAATCAAACCAATGGCACTTGAACAAGTGAATATGACCTCTGTACGTACCCTTGTACGACAACTCTACGATTTCCTCCAACTCCCCATAAAAGGCACGACAAAGCTTATTGTAACAATCTCCTTAGACACACACTCCAGAGTTCGTTGTTCTTTTATCGCGCCCATATGCCTTTGTATGAAATTCACAACAATTTATTTTGTAACCATTGTGGCTAACTTAGTCCCTGTCTGGTCCCATAGCTAGGACTTGTACATTAGCCGGAATCATTGATCCCGCAGTCAAAGCCTACAAAAACTCCATCTTATTAAATGAAGTCATAGTTAACATGGAGTATATATATATATATGTATATATATATATGTCGTGCTTAAGAAATTGAACTTACTTTGTTCTTGAGCCAAAGTGCAAATTTTTTATCACGATTGATTTGAATATCTTTATCAGTTATGCCGGGATGCTTCACCTTTAACTCGTCATCGTACAATCTATACCATGTTATAAACATTAACATATTGGAATAATTAATTTTCAACTTAAAAGATAAATTATCAAGTTTACATGTGTACCTCACAAATTCGTCAATCTCCTCGCAATTAAGAAGAATATAAGTATGTTCAACATGTAACTCTTTCTTAGAGAGGAATATGTGCTTCCCTTTTCCATAAGCGCGACCCAATAGACCAAATACAGAGAGCCGACCATTTAGTTCAACATTTCCCCCATCATCATGTCTCGACACTCGATTGGCCTTTGTCAAGACTTCGTCCAGAAAATAGTCTAAGACAAACGTAGATATCTCATTGAAACTGTATGCCTCACATATCGACCCCTCAACATAAGCTCTATTGTTTACCTTCCTCTTAAGGTTTCCCATCACCCTCTCAAAAGAGTACATCCATCTATATTGAACTGGACCCCCAACACGAGCTTCATAGGGAAGATGGATTTGCAAATGCTCCATAGAGTCAAAAAAACTAGGTGGGAATATTTTTTCTAGTTTACGCGTGATCTCTATGATGTTCTTCTCAAGTATAGACATGTCCTTCTCATTTAATAATTTTGAACATAAGTCTTTGAAGAAACGACTAAGATCCGTCAAAGCCTCCCATATTGGTTTATCAAGCAGATCCCGAAATGCTATAGGCATGAGTCTTTCCATGAACACATGACAGTCATGACTCTTCATCCCTTGCAATTTCCCACCCGTAACACACCTTGCAATGTTTGACGCATATCCATCTGGTAATTTCAGAGACTTAACCCATGTGCACACATCTTCAACTTGCTTTTTGGACAATGTGTACCTTGCATGTGGTTTAACAATCTTACCATTAGGAGATTCATAAAGTTCTAATCCAGGACGCTTACAAATATCTTTCATGTCCAAACGTGACTTATCGTTATCTTTTGTCTTCCCCGTAACATTCATCATGGTGTTAAACACATTCTTCTCAATATGCATCATATCTAGATTATGACGAATCAAATTTGTAGACCAATAAGGTAGTTCCCAAAAGATGCTTCTCCGAACCCAGTTATGAGATTCGCCAAACCCATTGATTATGTTTGTGGCATCAATCTTACCAAATGGGATAACCGACAATCTCATCACACAATCTCGCATCTCTGTTCCCGACAATCGCGGTGCAGGCGTATCATTGTCTACTTTTCCTTTCCTGAAGTGTTCTCTATTTCTTCGAAACGGGTGATCTATCGGTAAGAAGGCAAGCGATGACGAGACACAAACCCGAGAAGGCTTTCGACCCTTTTAATAGATTAAACGACTTCAGTATGCTCCATACAATATGGACAAGCCAACTTCCGTGTGTACTCCATCCACTAACATACCATAAGTTGGGAAGTCACTTATAGTCCCACATAACCCTTACTAAGGTTGAAATTTGTTTTCGTTGCAACATCCCAAGTCCATACTCCATCCTCCCACAATACCTTCAACTCGTCTATAAGAGGTCTCAAGTAAACATCTAAGTTCTTTCCGGGACTCTTAGGACCAGAACCACGAGTGAAAGAAACAAGTATGATTATTTTCATACACATCCAAGGAGGCAAGTTATGCGGAGTAACAATCACGAGCCAACATGTGTAATGAAGCAATTTGAGTGGCCAAACGGATTGAAACCATCGGTGGACAATCCAAGCCTCACATTTCAAGGTTCCAATGCAAACGCAGGATGTGCTAAGTTGAAATCTTTCCAAGCCTTCCCATTTGTGGGATGATTTAGTTCTCCATCTTTAGCTGGAGATTTCGCATGCCAACTCATATGTTCAGCTGTTCTTGAAGACATGTACAATCTTTTTAGCCGATGTGTTATTGGAAAATACCTTAGAATCTTAAACGGTATACTTGATTTTTTTGTAGTCACACCCTCTTTATTAGGCCTAAACCGATCATGACTGCAAAACGTGAACCTTGCCATATGTTCATTTTCCTTATAAAACAACATGCAATCGTTGGGACATGCATCGATCTTTTGGTATCCAAGACCCAACTTCTTCACCATTTTCATACAAAAGTAATAGTTACTAGGTAATTTCTCATCGTCAGGCAACATTCTCTTAATGGCCTTTAAGAGCGACTTAAAACACTCATGGCTCATGTTGTGATCAACCTTAATGTTAAGTAATGTCGCCACTGCAGACAATGTACTGTGTTTGGTGCAACCATGCCACAATGGCTAGCTACCCTCGTCTAACAACTTAAAGAAGTATTTGGCATCAGAATTCATAGGTTGTTCTCAGCCTTGTTCCCAATCAAAATCTGGCCCTACAATATCATGAACCATTTCATTCATTCGATGAGTACTACTGCCCGAATTGTGTACTTCTCTGATGCCACCATCTCTTCTCTGCCCATGTGCCCACCAACATTCTTCGTAATTTTTTATGAACCCAGAAACAAGTAAATGATAGTTTACCACGTCTCTGTCCATATAATTTACATTCTTACGCTTCAAACATGGACATCGCATCTGTGACTTACCATTCATACATTCAGGGTGACTATCGCATACTCCAAAAAACACTTGGCAACCCGACTCTAAATTCAATTACAGTAGCACTATCTGGGCACTGGACTTTCGTCGTGCCATCCAACTACGGTCTGAATAGAGGTCCATGATTCCACGGTACCTACTACAGACAACATTATAAATGTTAACATATGACTTGAGCATACTTGTAAGCATGCATATGATTAACATTTAAGCATACTTGTAAGCATATGACTTGAGCATACTTGTAACCATATAACTTGAGCGTACTTGTAAGCATATGAGTATCTTGGAGATTCATTCATATCGACTAGTGTGCTAAGGCGCCTAACATGTTTTAAGATTATACCCCTCATGGTCCCTTTCTATAATCTTTTATGTTTTGGGATAGTCACAACTTGGTTGAGCAATTTATAGCTTTTATAACATTTTGTAGCTTTATTCTTGTATACATAAGTGTTAAATACCCTTGTTTTTTGTTATAGCCAAAACAATCTCTTTATTGACCAAATTTGTCTAGTTACCTTCTCTGTTGCACTAACAGTTCCCTAGCATTGCCTATTTTGGCTTAACAGCCCCCTAATAGCTTACCATGCTAACAACCAAGCTTGGCTTGGCCCCGTGAGGCTTGGCTAAGCTTGGCATGGCCTCGTGTGGCCTCATGCCCCAAGCATGATCCATCATCGGCTCCAACATCCCTTAATAGGCTCTAGTGGATCACCAATAGTCTCAATTAATAGTATAAATGTTCGCATAGCGACCGACCAATAAAATCCCCATGTGCCCTCATGCGGATAATATCCAAAGAACTCCATTGGTAGCCTTCCTAGTTCCTAGTATTGACAACTTAATAATATTATTATGTATTCAAACCATATTTTTTGATTTAGTGAGCAAGTGAAAGTAGCATAATAATAATAGAGAGGTAGTACACTTGACTTGGTTGGACAAACCAGTTCCAAACATTCAATATACAGCAAATGTAATATATTTACACTTATTCTTATTTTCTAAAATAATTAATATTTTTAATATTATTAAATAATTCCTCCAAAAATCACTGTAAAAAATAAGGAGCGATGAATACTAGAGAGATTCCTGTGCTAATTAGAAATCCATGACCATGATATATCAAATAAGGAGAAAATCAACAAATTATCAAATAATTCCTCCAAAAATCACTGTACAAATTAGAGAGTAATGGAGCATAAGGTCACTATAACGAGCAAATCAACAAAACCCAGAAAGAGAAAAAATTAATGTTCTAAAAATCATCAAATAGCCCTAAAACAGTACAAATTAAAACCATAAATATATTAGAGAGACATAAATAAATTGATAGTTCATACCTTGGAATAGAAACCGACTGTGGGTATTGTCAACAGCGTCGGTGGGGCGGCGTGACAGCAGTGGCGTCCCTCTTCCCCTTCTTCTCTTCTCCCCCTTCTCCCTCTTCTCTCTATTCTGTTCTTCCCTCTTTTTTTTCTTTGCCTGTGTCGAGCGAATGACTGAAACTAGTAACATTAAGTTTGATCAGCGACCGCCATCAGCGACCGCTTAGCAACCGGGTTCGGTCGCTACCATAATCTAGCGACCATATGAGAGGGTTGTCGCTACAGTCGGTCGCTACTAATTCTATCTACGACCGGAGGTGCGGTTGCTGATATGTTTGGTTGCTGTTATAGCATTTACTTGTAGTGGATGAGTACAACATATCATCCGCAAACTGATGGGCAGAGCGAACGAACAATCCAGACGTTAGAAGATATGCTGAGAGCATGCATCATGGATTTCAAAGGGAGCTGGGATGAACATTTACCATTGGTGGAGTTTGCCTACAATAATAGTTACCACGCAAGCATCGGCATGCCGCCTTACGAAGCATTGTACGACAGAAAGTGCAGAAATCCACTGTGCTGGGATGAAGTCGGTGAACGTCAACTGTTAGGACCGGAACTGGTAAAACCCCAAATTTTATGAATAAATATTTAATTTTCTCAAAATATTTTTTGAATATTATGGTGTGGATTTGAGATAATATTATAGTTGTGGATAGTATTTATAAATTTTACAAAGTACGCAAGATGTTATATAATATTTGATTGGTCGGGGAATATTCGTTTTAACAAGATATATTCGTACGACGGTACAATCATTGGTGGACCCCACAACGGAATTATTGTCGGATTGAAAAAGCGACAAAAATATTTTTATGAAAATAACGGCAGAAGTTTTATCGTTAATCTTTGTTGAACTACTAGGTAGTAAAAACAAGAATACTGCGTGGTTGCATAGAGTTAATACACGGTATTGATTATTGATGCTTATGTAAGAAGTCACTCGGTTTTGTTTAATTATTGCTTCAGTAATTGTTGCATAGTATCTCACGATATTTTATATATTATTAAATCAATAATTGAGATGACAGAGTTATTAATATTATTATTTGCAATATTAACAATGTCTAGAAGTTCTACCAAGGAGAGGTTTGGTCACCTAATTCATGCTACCAATAGGAGAAATCCTTATTGGAAAACCCTATTTCACAGGAATGACACAGTCGATTAATAGTGTGAATTATAATAATGATGATGAAGTTTTGTTTTATTGGTATTATTAATGTAATAAAACAAAAAATCTTTTTATATAAAACAGAATACTTTTATAAAGTTATTCGTTTTATTATATTATAAATAGAATATATTATATTTTATTTAAAAGATTTTGTTTTATTAGAATATTTTATAGTAAACCAATCTGGATCGTCCGTTTAAAAGTAAATTAATCTGGACCGTTCAGGAATTAGTTACTATTCAGTCCATTCTCCTATAAATAGAAGCTCATTTCTTCATTATTTCTTACGAATTCCCTGAAACTCTTGAGAAAGAAACTATAGAGAGAAAGAAGAAAGCTACTACTATATCCAGTTTGTTCTAAGGTAAGGGATATTATTTGTTGTACTCGTAAGGGGTATTATTTCTTTTGTATTCATGAATAGAACTTCTGTTATTCCATTCTTTATTATTCTCATTGGAATAACTCAGATACGCTGCTACCCTATACTTGGTGAAATTCTTCTGTTATTCCATTCTTAATCATTATGTTAGAATAACTTTGCGCAATCACAACCGCATATATGGTGAAATTCTTACATTATTCTTTTCTTTATCATTATGTTGGAATAACTTTATCTATGCTGAAGTATCGCATACATGGTGAAATTCTTCTGTTATTCCATTCTTTATAATTCTGTTGGAACATCCTGTCAGTGCGAATTTCACCTGACGTGGTTCCGTTATTTATAATTCTATTGGAATATCCTGTCTGTGCGTTTACGTATGACCTGGTTCCATTCTTTATTATTCTATCGGAATATCACATGCATGCGTTTCGCGCATGACATCGTTCCATTCTTTATTATTACGTCGGAATATCACATGCGTGCGTTTACGCATGACACCGTTCCATTATTTATTATTACGTTAGAATAACCCATGCGTAAGGATTCTATCGCATGCCTGGTGATTTCTTTGTTATTCCATTCTTTATTATACTCAGTTGGTTAAAGTTTTGATTTCTATACTCCATGAAATTAGTAGAATATTCTTGATATTTGTGTTTCATCCAGTATCTTTTCATGGAAATATTATTCTGAGCATTCTTGAATTTTACTCTACAAAGAAGTATCATGTTGATAGTTTGGACATTATTGGTTCCTGGATAAATTAAGTCTTGAACTTATTTTATTGAATTATTATGTCATTATCATCATCCTCATGTTTATATTATGTTGAAAGTCATCTGTGGCCTGTAGTGCATAGATGGACTTGGTATGATTATGACCAGGGATTATTCGGTATAATCATGATCGTAATGTTACAAATGATGTGGAAAAAGTCCTCATTGGCTCGTAGTGCATTGATGGACAATTTTTGGTATGATTATGGTTATTGATTCTCTTCGGCCAAGGGTGCAAAGATGAATTGTTTATGGCATGATCGTGACCATTGATGAATACACGAATATCCTTGGCCCGTAGTGCATGGATAATTTGTGGTCGTGATACTAATGAATATCCTTGGTCCTAGTGTAGGGATGATGTGGATTATTTATGAAGCTGAGTCTCAGCGATAAAAATGATGAAAAACCTTTTTAAATCATAAAAGATAGTAGATTTTATTCTCTACTTGACTCTTTTAATGGATTTCTTATTCCGCTGCAGTTAAACTTGATGTCTATTGTATTTTATCAGTTTAATATTTTTGAAGCCTAATGATAATTTATTCTGCATTATCTTAGTCATAATATTTCTTACTGGGCTAGTTGAGCTCACCCTTTCCTTCACTGTTCTTTTCAGGAAATGAGAATATAGTGGGATTTGGAGCCGAGTGGAAGCGGATTAATGATCCGAGATGATAGAATTACTAGTCCTCACTATTCTATTAAATAGTGTGATAATAAATGTAATGAGGACTGAATTTAAGTTTGTATATTGTCTATGAGGACTCCATTGAGAGTGTATATTGTCAAGAAGGCAATATTCTTGTTTAAACTCTCAGTTTATGTTTTATCGTATTTTACACGACAGTTGTATAATTAAGTTGTATTTAATTTATGTACCATGTATTTGGCGACTCAAGATGGGTGATGTATACCAATTTTGGGGGCGTCACACTAGTAGCTGCTCAAGATCGACAGAAGAAATATGCTGATCAACACAAGCAGAATCATGAATTGGAATCAAGAAATTTCGTGTTCTTAAAAGTTTCTCCTTCGAAAGGGAAAATCCGTTTTGGTAAAAAGGGAAAACTGAGCCAGAGATTTGTTGTACCTTTCGAGGTGCTGCAAAAAAGTATGAGAAGTGGCTTACGAGGTAGCTCTACTTCCAAAGTTGGAAAACGTTCATAATGTTTTTCATGTTTCAGTGTTACGACCGTATAAACCTGATTACAAGCACGTGATCGAGTACGAACCATTGCAGTTTGATAAAGACTTGTCGTATGAAGAGGTTCGTATCCAGATAGTTGACAGGAAAGAATAAGTGCTCAGGAATAAGGTGATACCTTCTGTGAAGGTAATATGGAGGAACCACAATGTCGAAGAGGCTACGTGGGAACTCGGTGAAATGATGAAGAATTACCACGAGTTATTTGTTTAATCAGTGTCTTGATTCGGGGACAAAATCTTTGTAAGTAGGGAAGAATGTGACGAATGATTTATTTGAGTTGTGATTCTGGGGACAGAATCATTGTAAGGAGGGAAGGATGTAACAATCCAGAATTTTTAATGATAATATTAAATATTTATTGAATTATATAAGTATTTAATGGATGTGTGTATTTTTGAATAAATAATTGTTCAATTTGATTTGATTTGATGTGGTTAATTATTTTTTTAAATAAATAATTAATGAGTTAAGGAAATTATTATTATATTGATATTTCAATTTGATGGTTAATTATTTGTATTGAGTTGTGTGATTAAATGATTTATTTAATAAATTCTTATTTGAATTAATTAATTAAGTATGAAAATTTAGTTAAATAAAGTGTGACAAATAACTATATTAGAAGGAGTTATTAAAATAAATTAAAGGAGTTTAAGTTAGTTTTATCCAAACAAGGCTTAAAGATATTAAATTTTTATTTTTAAAAGGGTTTGGCAAAATAAAGCCTTATGGCTTTTGGTTTTATTTTGAATTTTGAATTATAATAAAATATAATTATAATCTATATATTATATGTTGGGTAACTACTATTTTTAATAAGGTCATTAGTAGGCGTATTATTATTAGTTTACGTTGGTTAGCCTATCAGTTAGTTTACGCTTAGTAGCTTAACTCTTATACTGAGAAAAGAAAAGAGAAAAAGTTACAGAGGGTTTTAGAGAGAATTGTCAGAGAAGGTTGAGAGAGAAATTAAAAGGTTGGGATTCTAGAGAAATACTGAGTTCTTCAAGCTTTTCTAAGGGTTTAACAAGTATCTTATTAAGCAACAAAAAGTTATTTTTCCTATATTCTTAATACTATATAACTATATATATTTTACGTTCTTTGTGTTCTAGAAGTGCACTCAATGTGTATAAAGTTTTACAAAATTGTCTGTAAACTGTGTTTTATAATTGGTTATGATAATATGTGTAATTGTAATTTGTTATCACTAGAATGTCTATATGTATATAGGTGTTGTATGCTAGATTATGTTCAAAAAGAAAGAAAATTGTTTTTACAGTAAACATTCATGTATGAACGTGATTTGTTGAAATATCAAAATTAGTATATGTTAATTGTCAAATTGAACCTTATGTATGTTAATTGGATAAGAACTTAATGAGAACGAAGTTCAAAGGAATGAATTCGTTGGATAATTGTGTTTTACAGTGTTAAACCTTGTACAACAACGTCAACAATGGAGTTGGTTTTTAAACTATGGTTTTAAGGATTTAAATTTTCTGAAATTGTTGTTTAATTGCTTTAAATTGGTATATGTATGATAACTAAATGTTTATGAGTAATCTATATAAGTTTTACGTCTTAATTTAGATGTTAGCAGTAGTAATTAGTCCAAAATTTAGTTATTCTGTTGTTCGTGGTTGGGTTCTGTAAGTTTTGGCGCCCCAGCGCCACAATCTACGCCCCAGCTGTGATTTTCGCGCCTTAGCGCCAAAAAATAGGACAGAACTTCACGCCCCAACAATGAAATTCGCACCCCAGCACCAATTTCAAGCCCCAGCGTGACTTTCTGACTTAGTTCTCGCGCCTTAGCGCTGGAATAGTAGTTTGGGTCGGACTGTTTTGACCTCCTTTAGTAAAAAGTCCATACCTTTTTCATACGAACTCCGATTGAGGTGATTCAAGATGATTCAGAACGAGGACGAATAGGCATATAACTTTTATTCTTTAAGGGTTTCCATTAGAAATAGTTATGAAGGGTCAAAATGGCCATCTTTAGGACTGTTGTGTATTTGGAGTCAATCGTAGGGCGTCGGTATGCGCGAATGCAAGTGCAATCCTTTGTGTATTAGTATAACCTAATGATAACATGTTGGACATGTAATAGGATGTTGTATCAAGTTGTTAATGTGTATGTGGTGCAATGACAAGATCACTTAAGTAGTTGTAATAAAGCTAAAAAGTAATGTTCATGAAAAGATGCGATGTTGTTTAAACTTAAACTTAGTTAGTAATTATACTAAAAGTAAGAAAGCAACTCATGAAGGTAATGTTAGTGTAACTAATGTGTATTGTCAATACATATGGTATGTGTAGGACCTGTGCTGAACGTGAGTAGTGATTGTTTAACCTACGCTCGAGGCAAGTTTCTAAACTTATCTTTTTACATTAAGCAAGTTCTCTAACTCTACTTTTATTATTGTGCAAGTATCTAAACTATCTTTGAGAAAGTTTTCCTAACTCTAGGCTTTCTTTGTGCAAGTTTCTTAACCCTAATTATATCGTGCAAGCTCCTAAACCTTATCTTGATTTTGAGCCAATCTTTAACTTGTTAATTAGCATGCAAATTTCTACATTCTAACACACTAATGTTGAACAAGTTTTATCATTCAACTTATTATTTGTTATGCATGCTTAAGATTCAACTCTAAATAATGTTTTAACCTTAGCTTAACATTGTTCAAGTAAGGTATGTTACATTATTCAATACTTATGCTCTTAGATTATTCCTAAAGCATGACCTTAGTCCACAATGTTGATTCACTTATGAATTATTCCATAGCATAATGTTATTACAGTTTTATTCAACTAATCCTTAGTTGATGTTCGTAAACTCTAAATTACCTTGAAACTTATCCAAACCAAACTTACTTTGGTGTGGACTCATATTCTAAATACTGAGATGAACAACCCTATTATAGGGGATAACTTACGTGTAGCGTTAAAATGTTTGTGCACAATACATTGTACGAAGGGCTGATCCCCCTAAGTACGAGGAGTCCTTATAGTCTAATGACTGTTAAAGTTGGAGTTGAAAGATTACTCACAACTGTGGACATAGTTCGTGGTCTCATGACCCTTAGATATATATTCCATATTTTGATTCCAGTCTTTGGTTATCATTGATAGAATACAATTCAGTTTTGATGAGCCTATTCATTGGCAGTTGTTATTATTAGTGAGCAATTGTTTTGCTCACTCTTGCATATATATACACTCATTGCAGCTAAAGTTGAGAAGGTCGACGAACCTACATCTATCAAAAGAAAGGGAAAAATATACAAGTGATGAAGACTTGTAATTTTATTTTATTGATATAATGATAGACTTTTATTTAATGACGTGATGTAATAATTTATTTCCGCACTTGTATGATGTTTAAGGTTAGACAACCTGGGATGTTTTTTTAGGATTTAATGAAGTAGCCCCATTTAAAGGGAGGATTTATGGTTTAAATACTAGTTTATTTAGGTAAATAGTATGAATGTATGGATAGTGAACACCAAATCTTGTGGGAATGAAGTACCTAGATTTGGGGGTGTCACAACAATGGTTCCGAACATAACACATGTAGTCATTACAAAACACTACGTTGCGGCCCAACGTAGATGAACAATAGGCTGGCCACCTAGTGTAGATGTGGAGGGTATTTTCAGTCTTTGTGATTGATAAACACTCTGGTTTGTAGTGTGAAGGATTGTGTTAAAGCACTAGTTCACGGTCTTGTGTGACCCCTCAGCATAATTTGGAATCTAAGTTATTCATACTACTTCCCAATTTTTAAAAAATCGTGGAAGACTCTTATTCTTCTGTGTGATGAATGTAGTAAGTAAAATGTTCATTAGAAAGGAGAATGTGGTAGAATGCAAGTGAGCAAGTTATAATAAAACTTCTGAAAAGAGAATAGATAAAATTATTCAAAAGAATATGTAATATTCGAAATATCACCGAGTAGAGGAGATTTCGGTGATTCCAAGGATGGAATCCTTATAAGGGGGAGATGATGTAAGAACCCGAATTTTTAGAAAATATTAAAATAAGAATTTAGTGAATAAAATTCTTAAGGCATGTGAAGGGTTCAAATAAAAATATATAGTGCGTTGTGAAGTATGTGATGTGGTGTTTTATAGGGTAATATGAACTATGCAATAAGTGAGGTTGTGTTTAATATATATATATCGCTATTATATATTTGTTATAAACTGTAGAGATGGATTAGTAAGAGGATGGATAAAAATTTATCTATGGATGTTAAATAATATATATGAAAATTATTTTATTAGTAGGTTGGTGACATTAAAATATCTTTGATGGTTACCAATTTCTTGAGTATATGTACGAGTGAATATCAAGTCTAAGGTAGTTCAATCTTACTCTTTAATGGTTGACGTATAGGAGCTTGGCTAAACGATTCCTTCAGAGAGCGGAGGTATATAAGAATTGGTAACCGATCTAACTCACTGTGAAAACAGTGTAGACGAGACGGAAACTAATTTGTTGGTTGTTTGTGGGAAACCACTCAGTGTACTATATTGAATACTATTAAAGACTCGATGTGTGTTAGGTTTACACTTGTATATATGTACGTTGTTGACGAGAGAAGAGAATCGATCTACCTTTAAATTGGTTAGAGAATGATTGAGTAAATTGATATACGGTGAGAAGTGAGGATTAAAAGTATGCATGTATATGTTATATTCGAGTGTTGTGTTATCGGTGGTAAGAAACCATAAAGGAATTGTATAGTTGGTTAAACTAATAAGGGAATAGAGTTTTAGAACTCGAAGTGTGATCCTTAAATTGTTAAGGAAAATAGTAATTGATGATGTGAAACCAAATTGATGTTAGACGAGTTAACACTCAAGGAGGATGTGTAAAATATTTAGAAGCGTAAGGTTTTAGTTCTGCTAAAACCTGGAAATTTGGTATGGCTTGCAATTGCGCCATTTCAAATCTATGACCCGGTAGAAATTTCCGGTCTCATAGAAAACTCGAGTCGATTTATGGAATGTGATTTGCAAACCATGTATACTAATAACTCTTATAAGGTCATGAATGGTGACTTAGTGTTCATGAAGAAACTTAGTTGGCAAAACATGACTTGAATAAAGATTTCATTAATTAGCCCAGAATAAATATGGGTAATTAAGTAATATTATAGAATATTGTATTATGAAGCTTTGTGTGGTAGTGGCATGATATGAATTCACTGGTATTAGATGGTGAATTAACATATATGTTTAGCATAAGAGGATGAAAGAAATATGTTAATTAATATTTGATATTTTAATATATTACATAGTTTTGTAATATATCAAAGGGTTGATAATTGAAAGATAAATGATTAATACTAATTAATCGCTGTGATATTAAAATGTGATTATGGGTTGGGAATACCCAATTGAATTAAACTTAGCCCAATTAAAATATTAATGTGGACATTATCATTAAATGGTATTACTATGTGTAATATGGGTAATGAATTGGGACATTAAAGTTACATGTGTGACATAAATGAAATCATATGATAGGAGTATATGGAAATGAAATGAGGTACCTAGTAGCACCATGGTATCATATGAAGTATTCTAGAAACTGAGAAATGAATTAAATGTTTAAATAAATGATAATATTAAATAAGGTATAACGTGATTATGTGAATAGTAGAAATAATTATGGAACTACTCAGATAATAATACATGACTGCGATAGTTTATTACATGTATTTACTGTACATGGATTACATGATGTGAGTATAAAAATTATCTTTAAATTCCTATTATGGTAACAATTGTACCTTAATAGTACATTATAGGGATTAAAAGAACCAAACCAAGCCTTACATGCCCAAATGCTGAGATATTTGCTCTTGTCCCAAATTAAGTGTCACAAAGTACATGAATAGTGACTTGAAGCTAAAACACGTATTTTACAAAAAGGCTATTGAATAGGTGATCATTTGCTAAAAAGTGGGTTGGTAAGGGTGGTTGATCAACTATTGATTAACCAATGTATTGTTCCATTGCACTATGAATCCAACCTTAGTGTAATACCAATGTCTAGTCCAAGCTTCTTTTATAAATACAAGCTTAATTTTTAGTTTTTGTGTTGCTTAAAACTTGTCTGGTAATTCTAAGTGTAGATATAAGTTGCTGAGCTACTATAGAAGTATACTCAAAGTTTAGGAGGTCCAATTCAAGCTCAAGAAGGTATAAAATTCTAACTATGTTCTTGAAATGAGTCTTGTTTAATTCTTGAAATTTCTTGAATTGCTATGTCGAGCATGATGAATTATCATGTTATTATGTGTTTAAGAAGTTCACTTACATGTATGAACTCTTTTATGATAGTTGGAACAAGTTTAAAATCGTTATAAATCAAGTTAACTAAAACTCTATAAAATAGAGTTTGCTTCTGCTCCTGAACGAGACATGGCAATTTGCCCCTAAATGAACTAAATTGCAGTTGCAAATTGTGCGTGCCGAATCCTTCCCGAGTTCAGTTGAGCTTTCTATTTCACAATCTTCTAGGTGTTGGTATAGTACTATGACTTAAAATAGCATGCAAGTATGTGTAATGTGTGGCGCCCCCAAAATTTCAGACACTCATATCTCGAATTTCGGTGCATCAAGCTACTACTATGAATATCTTACAAAATCATTAACAACGGAAATAATAGAATAATTTACATTGATGTAATATAAATGTTCACGTCCCAAGGTACCGTAACCATTACCACAACAATTCTGTGATTAGCTTAACATAGCTTAATCATTCTTGAATACATCATAATAACAATAATAATAATACTTCTAGTCTTAAGAACTAAGTTATTCTGCCGCCTTGCCCTTTCCCTTGTCCTTTCCTGAATTACCGCCTTGCTCTGCCTTAACTGTAATGTTTTAGGAAGCAAGAATGAGCAACAAGTTTGCCCAACAAGCAATATAACTAAAAGAACAAGCAGTTATAGCATTTGAATCTTTCATGGGTATAATAATAATTGATAGTTCAAGGATATCAAGAATACCAAGAGTATTCAATAAGTGTCGCGCTATGGATAGAAGGATATCAACAAAATTTCGTGGATTTACTCATTTCAAGTTCAACATAATTGGAGTCTTGAAAATCACTAAGGACCAAAAACTCTTACTAGAATTAGCAGATTATTAATCTGTAATCCAACATCCACACAGTACATCGGTGATCGACCTAAAGTACCCTAAGTCTATTATGAATTCGGTTTCTGTCAGCGGAAGGCGAGCGATTCATTTGAAACACGTCTTGGAAATCTTTTACCACTAATATATCTTTCATTTCTATTCTCTTTTGATGAATGTCCACTATATAGGCTAAATAACCTACACATCCTTTCTTTAACAATTTCTTGGCCTGTATCATCATAAGGCAACACGATTGCTTGAGCGATGAGCTACCGTAAAACACTACCTTAGACCAATTTGAGGTCTGAAGGTTCACACTCTTCTTCTGACAATCGATTATCGCAGCGTGGCTGGATAACCAATCCATTCCTAATATCACATCAAACTCTCCTAGTTTAATCGGAATTAAGTCTACGTTTAGTTCGTGACCTCTAATATTTGCACAATAGTTTCGGTAAACAAATTCTATGGGAATTACTTCCTTATTCGCAATTTCTACGTTCAATGAGTTTTCTAAACGTTCAGGAGGTATGTTTAGTCGATTAGCAAATTCTTCAGACACAAAGGAATAGGTAGCACCCGAATCAAATAATGCATATGCATTTATATTATTGATTGGGAGAATACCTGACACCACGTCCCTTTCATTCACTGCGTCTCGGACAGTCATGTTAAAGGTTCGGGCAGTCGGTCGGTTGGATTGCGTTGGTCCGCCGATCATCAGCTTGCTGCCCCCTCCCGGTTGGCCGCTTCCTCCGTTGCTCCCTTTCTTTGGGCAATCCTTGATTTGATGCTCAGTTGAGCCACACGCGAAACATCCCTTGCTCCTTTTTGGATTCGGGCAGTTAGGTGAAATGTACCCTTCTTGGCCGCAGTTGTAGCAGATGTTGCGCCCCTTCCAGCATTCCCCTTGATGGTTTTTCCCACATTTCGAGCAAGCTTCGCTTCTTTTCTTAAATCCTCCTTGATAATTTTCTGACTGGTTGATGCTTCGGTGGTTGGTGTTGTTGTCGTTGTTGCGGTTATCCCATTTCCTCTTTCCCAAATAACTTCTACCACTGCTACTCCCTCCACGAGTCTCTCCTCCAGCATTCTTGTTCTTCTTCTCCTTGTTGTATTGGCTCAATGCCTCGCTACCTCCTTCAGCAATTATCGCCTTCTCCAATAATGTGGCGAAAGAGTCGATTTGAAGGACCGACACCTTGTTGAACAACCAAGGTTTTAGTCCAAGTTCGAAGCGTCGAGATTTCCTTTCTTCAGTGTCTACTTGATGTGTTGCGAATCGTGCAAGTTCATTGAACTTGGCGCATCGACATCGTGCCTTTATCATTTCTCCTTGTTTTAGTTCTAGAAACTTTACCTCCATCCTATTCTTCATGCTCTTGGGAAGTAATTCTCGAAGAACAAAGTCTTAAACCTTTCTCAAGGTTATAGTCCCTTCTCCCGCTCTCGTTGATTTGCTTCCCACGGTGAGTTTGCTTCACCCTCATCATATATGCAGCGAACACGGTTTTCTGGTCTTCGTCCACACGAGCAATGGCGAAGGCTTTCTCCATTTCCTTGATCCACGTTTGCGCTACGATAGGATTGGTAGTACCTATGAATTCTGGAGGTCCTACACTCTTGAAGTCCTTAAAGTTTGCGACCGGAGCTACTTGGGGAACAGGTGGTACTTGTTCATTTCTTCCCCTAAGAGCCTCCCCTAACAAATCTACAAGCCTCTGAATGGGATCTATTTGTCCTCTCTCATCATTAACCGACTCTTCTGGAGTAGTTAATCTACGTCTGGGCGGCATTTTCCTACATTATGACACTCCCATTTTTTTATTATCTAATTATATTACTTAAACAATTCTCCATAAAAGGAATAAGATTTCGGAATACATTTCAGAACAAGATCATTTATATTCATATGCCAAATTGTTACATTACATGATTATCTCCAGCATACTTCTATAAATGACACAACTTATCCCCTAATATCACAAAAGATGGGGACAATCATTAACATACTACCCCTCTTACATAACTCAAAAGTTTGGGGTTTACAACATCTCATATTCTACATAAAGATTACAACAACAGATAATACACTACACAACGAACTACAACTAATAACTTTTAGTGCCTAGACTTAATCTATAATTCCGCGCTCCACAGCGCTCTGGTACTCCCTCTGAGAAATATGCACCACCACATCTCGGCTTATAGTGTGCCGGGTCTGTCCCTGCTCCGTCGGGTAGTGATTTACCCCATCAATCAGTCCCTCCATGGCCGTGCGCAATGCATAGCTCATCCTATTCATCTTCCTCCTTTTGCACCTCACTTCATCTTCTAGATCGTTAGCCCTACCATTGGCCCCTTTTCACTTTTCTTCGAAATGGATCCTATCCATTACTTCCATCCTTAACTGAGTACGGATAGCTTCCTTCTCTATCCCCTTGCTCAACTCCCTCTGCTCCATCTCTTCCAACTTCTCTGCCAGTTCTACATTCCTAGCCACCGCCTTGTGAAACAAAGCCCCCATCTGGATTCCTGCCTCCTTACGGTGAGCAATCTCTACATCCATCTCCTGCATCACTAACCTTCTCTGGTGGTCTTTGTCCTTCAGCTTTTGGAATTCGGACTCTCTGTCTTTGGCCTCAGCCTCTAACTTCTTAACTCTGCACCCTAACTCTAAAATCTACTCCTCATACTCCCCCAACATCCTATCCTCAAAAGTAGCCTCGTCGGAGTCCCCCATGGGCTCATCCACCATACGCTCCTCCTCTGGATCAGACTCTTCGGGTATTGGCTCTATCTCCTCTTCCTCGTCATCATCATCGATAGGAACTACAGTTGATATAGGTTCTGCTATCAATGGTGCCTCATATACCACGTGTATGTCACGCGGCTCCTCTTCTACTACTCGGCTAGGTCCTCCCATGTCAGTCATCCTACAATCATCGACACAAGACAAAACAACCAACAACTCCATTAGAATCATAAGTTCATTGTATAAAATGAAGTTATATTCTGTAACACGCTAAGTCCATCTCTATGAAAACTCTATATGAGTTTTGGTCCCTTTCTATCTTCTCGAGTTCTCCTAAGTTATAATCTAAGGGTTCTCGCTCCTAAGGTTTATAACTATGGCTTTGATACCAACTTTGTGGCGCCCCCAAAATTTCGAGACACTCATATCTCAAATTTGATTGCATCACACTACTACTACGAATATCTTACAAAATCATTAACAACGGAAATAATAGAATAATTTACATTGATGTAATATAAATGTTCACGTCCCAAGGTACCGTAACCATTACTACAACAATTCTGTGATTAGCTTAACATAGCTTAATCATTCTTGAATACATCATAATAACAATAATAATAATACTTCTAGTCTTAAGGACTAAGTTATTCTTCCGCTTGCCCTTTCCCTTGTCCTTTCTGAATTACCGCCTTGCTCGCTTTTTAAGCTGTAATGTTTTAGGAAGCAAGAATGAGCAACAAGTTTGCCCAAAGAAGCAATATAGCTAGAAGAACAAGCAGTTATAGCATTTGAATCTTTCATGGGTATAATAATAATTGATAGTTCAAGGATATCAAGAATACCAAGAGTATTCAATAAGTGTCGCTATGGATAGAAGGATATCAACAAAATTTCGAGGATTTACTCATTTGAAGTTCAACATAATTGGAGTCGAAAGCGGTCACTAAGGACCAAGAACTCTTACTAGAATTAGCAGTATTACACTGTAATCCAACATCCACGAGTACATCAGGTGATCAGCCTAAAGTACCCTATGTTATGCATAACATTTAATCATACTCATGTGCGCATGTCGGTTCCCCGACAATATATAATTTCCCCTTCTAAGAGGGTTGTTCATCTCAGTAGATTTATGATAGTCCGCACCAAATCAATCGGTTTGGATAGCTCTTTAACTCATAATAATAGTCTAGCCGAATCAAGGGCTTAGACAGTTTTTTCATCATGCATTTAGGAATGATAAGTCCAATGCTTACAACAACGTCAAGGTATACAAGTGATTTTTGAATGAAGCGGATATTTGCTTGATAAAATATGATTGATATGACAACAATTCAACGTATAAAGTGTATGAATTTAAGGAACTTGCAACACAATAATAATAGTGTTGGGATACTTGCTCAATGTAAATTTGAGTGAGGTTAGGGAACTTGCCCAACAATAACAATAAATTAGGGATAGAAAACTTGCATGATATAAGTAACAAGTTTTTAGGGATAGGAACTTGCCTTTAGCGTTGATTACTACTAATAGCGAAAATCACCTCAACGAACTATGTCTCATTCTATTCATGTAAATCACAGGTATTTATTAGCCAAACACACTTGATATATATCAATAACATGTACACATAACACATCTTTCTTTCTATCATTGCACCCATCAAAACTCATAACGGTACACTAACATGCTCATACTATTGACCTTTGTTAGCTTATTCATAATCTTTCTTCCTCGAAGTTCTAAGAGGTTCATTGCTTTAAGTAGACCATAACGTCTATTAATCCTACCGACCTTCTTCTACGCATGTTTGAAAGTATTAGATTTATTTTCCGAAGTTGGTACAACTCTCCACTTAGAACTTATTAGGTACTAATAGTTTACAATAGTATAGAGTATTTATTAATCCATCCTCATATCAAGTTATGATGTTGTCTCCGAGTCCCAGGACATCTCGCCATGTCCGAAGATATTATGACTTGTTCGAAGACAACATGCTTCGTCCGAAGACATCGCGCTTTGTCCGGAGACATTACGCTCTGTCCGAAGACATCACGCTTTGTCCGAAGACATTACGCTCTGTCCGAAGACATCACGCTTTGTCCGAAGACATCGTGCTTTGTCCGAAGACATTACGCTCTGTCCGAAGACATCACGCTTTGTCCGAAGACATCGTGCTTTGTCCGAAGACATTACGCTTTGTCCGAAGCAGCTCCTTCAGAGACTTCGGTCCACACTACTTTGACAAAGTTTAAGTTCGTCGGGTTAATTTTCATTAAGACTTCACTATATGCATACGACCTAAGGGAATTTCTTAATACGTGGTCTAACATGACCGAACCCATCCGTTGGTCCCTAAGTACGGTGCAGCTGCACCCCATGGATTTCAGAAGCAGTGAACATGCTCTGTTTTGCAGAGTAGTCACAACTTGATTCCAGACAATTTTTAACGTATTCATGCACGAAGGTAAACTTTCTAAACACCCTATATCATGCTAATTCATCATACTTGACCTATTAATCTGAAAAAACGAGAATCAACAAGACTCAAGTTAGGAACGGAGTAGAAATTATACCTTCTCGAGCTTTAACCTTGATATCTCACACACTGATTTGGTAATGCTTAGCAACTAAGAATTCTTTACTCAGATTTCTCCAACACTCTTGTCGCTAAAATAGACTGCCCTAGTGGCTTGTATTTAAAGAGAAAACATGGACCAGACACTTGCTTTACCCAATGTTGGGATTCATGGTGCAATAAAAATGAACAACGGTTATTTAAGGAGTTGTTCAATCACTCCATACTAGCCGCTTAGCTAGCCATGCATGCCTAGGATTAGCAGCTTGAAAATTTGCGTAAAGAGAGTTTAGGCTACTGTTCTTTGTACTTGGTGACCCTAATTTGGGGACAAGAGAACAGATCTCAGACATAGACAAGGGGCTAGTTTGTCAGGCCCACTGCCCCACGCCACATTTTAATTTAACAAATACTTGTACTCCCAGTTAACATTTTTGTTGGGTTCCGAATTGGATTCTAAATTTCCCAAGTTTATTGGGCTAACTTAACAGTCCATCAATTAACTTATTGGGCTAGACTCCCAATTTATTATTTGGACTTTAAACATGCAAATACTTAATCATCCTTCACTAAGTCCATCATTGTGTCACACAAGACATTTCATGAACCTATCTTATCGATCATCAACAGCTCAATTTTAATTCAATTGAGTTGATCTCCTCATGCCACGTAAGCATTTATAAAATAAATAATTCACCGGCTCTATTTAATAATAAAATTAAATCATAAAATTTACGGGTATTACATAATGTGTAAACATAAATATATTAACCTAATGTGAGCATGATTGGATGAGCATGCATGATTAAAGAAAGCTTATAGTAGATGGAATTTTGGGACTTTAAGTTTTGAAAACAAACCTTGTGGAAACTTATGTTTAATAAGTTCTAAACTTAGTGGTTGATATACATGACTGATTTCAGATGTAAATGAACATGATATAGTGTTTATAGTATCTTCGTTCATGATCAAACTTGTTAGCTTTGTGTTATAAAATGTTTTAAAGGACAAAGCTAGACATGGTTAAGGTAAATATGCATGAATGTTACATGTTATACATTCCGATCTTGGGAACATGTTAACATGACTTGACTACATATGTTTAGAACTTTGAAGTTGTCTTATATGTGTTAGATTGTATAGTTCAAATATAAAATGGTTTCAAAAGCAAACTTGAACATATTTTTAAAATATAGTTGCATCACATGGATATCTAGATTCTAAAAGATTAATATGACATGTTATGTCTATAAAATCCCTAGATGTGATTTATATGTGCTATATTACATCATTTATGATAAAATGATTTCAAAGGCAACCTCGAGCATGTTTTCGAACTTAAGCGATATTACATATGAGTATTTAGATTTTTAAAGGCTTGAGATTCCATGTTATGTTTCATTATGTCACTAAACATAAGTCTTATATGATTAAATATAATGGAAGTAAACCAAGCATGAGGTTAAAGTATGTTTTAAAGTTTTAAACAATGCTAGCTATGAGTAAAAGATATAATTATGTACGAGCATGTGTAGTAAAGATTATGTGACCTGTTCATGAGAACATAAGGCTAATTAGTACACCTAGTGATTTCATAACTCTATTTGGTTTTGATTCATGGAAGTCCTAAACTAAAGTCTCTAATATATAAGGTTGAACTTGAAGTGGTCATACAAGTATGTAAAGACCTCTAACGTGTGTGCATGTTAAGTGTAAGTGTCTAAGTGTATTAAAGTATAGAATGAAAAAAGGAAGTGCAAACCTCAGTCTTGGTGCAGCGGGAGATGAGAAGCATTGCATAGGCCATCCCTAAGCTTCGGATAGAGGCAATTGTGTGTGCCATTCTGCAGTTTAGAATAGGTTCTATTTTTGGATCTAATGTTTGAAGCATGTTTGTATAATTACTATATATGATTAGTATGGTATGTAATGTTTTAAGAAGCATGCTATGTGGCAAAGATGAATGTTAATCATGACTTTCAAATGTTAAGTCTAAGGGAATGTTTACATGAGATAAAGCAATGATATGTTGTTTGAATTCGTAATCTGATTTGTGTTATATAGGTGATGTTTTATAAGTTACAACTAAGTCAGATGTTGTGTGTATAGTTGAACTTACCTATATGAGTTTTAAATGTGTCGAACACATAGCGAGTCAAGTGTGTGGTAGATATATATGAATGTGGATGTCAAGTATGAGTGGTTAAGGTATTCCTATACATACATATGGTATGATGAGAAAGTGAAGTGTAGGTTTTATGAACCTAGTTAGGAAACAATGTAACATTGTTATTACAATGAGAATGCATGAAATATGTTACTGATGGATGTGAATCCATGATTATATAACTGTGTAGGAATACACGAAGTGCAGAGAACTATAAGCAGTTAAGTCATAGTTCATAAACTACGAATAAGGCAAGTCTTTCAGTTCCTATTTGTTATATGAATTCGATAACTGTTAGTTGAGCTATATTATGCTATACAAATGTTGTTATATATGAAATGCGTATGACATATGTATGAAATATAAAAGTTGATCTTTGATGATATACTCGTGATATAAACCTCTATGCCTGTTATGTGAGAAGTAACATGCGTAGTAAATATTAATCGATTATGAATGTATGAACTGAATATGCTATTATATGTTATGTGATGCATGAAAATTGTTAGAATTGATGGGCTGTCGAGCTCACCCTTGCAAATAACCACTTTTGCAGGTTAAGGATTCATGGTAAAGATTACGTGCTACTTGATTGATAGAGTTCAATAGTAATTGAAGAAGATTGGTTTATGTGTTTAAATATAAACTCTTGAACCATGTTTACGTTCTAGGAGTCATACAAGATAGTAGTTACGAGGTGTAATACTTGTTGCGTTGTAAAGTTGTATTATGTGATACATAGAGAAATTCGAATCGAGATATACAAATTTATACAGTAATTCGAATAGATTGAATCATAACATAATTTGATTCAAGGATATGTAATTGATTCAAGTTAAGACATCAATAAAAGATTTATTTTTAAAGGAGATTGAAAAAGTTTAAATTATTCTGCATATTTATATAACATCGAATATGATGTAAGACAGGGATGGTAAATGACCAGGATTTGAAACTTATAAAAGTTAGGGGTCATTGTATAGATCCTGGAAATGGTTAGAATTTATTTTCTGAATTGTAATAAGTAAGGTTATATTCATTATGTTATGAATAAAAGATCTAAATAGTTTGACGATAGTACTATCGTGGTGGACTGAATCCGAGGTTTAAAGGGACCTGGATTTGGGGGCGTCACAGATCCACCAAATAAGAACAAATATTCAAGAACATGAGTGTTTGGAAAAACCCTAATTTTTCTATTTGAATAAAAAATACGTACTCTCCCAACTCTTTAAAAAATCATTCACGTGTGTTGTGAAAGCATCAATTGCCCTTACCCATAATAAGACTCCTCTTATTTATAGATGTAGGCAACCCTCCTTAACAATTAAGGAATTGAATTTTATTTTAATTAATTAAACTCCTTTAATTAATTAGGCTCCTAATCTTATTAGGAATAATTAAGTAAACTCTTCTAATTAATTAGCCTCTTATTAGGAATATATGAGAGTACTTTTATTAATTAATTCCCAAACTCATTTAGGAATTAAATAATAATAATAATAAGACTCCACATATTAATTTATATTTAATATTTCCAAAATATTAAATAATAAATATTAAATTATTTAATTTATTCTATCACCGTAGATTAAATTAAATACACGTAACTTATTATTACTGTTATGTAATTTTCTTCTTAAATAAATATTCCTCCTTTTATGGTGTGACCCTTTAGGTTCTCCATATTAAATCGGATGTGAATAAATCAATTAGAACAATTCTAATCTTATTTAAATAAATAAATTAAACTATTAATTCATATAAATAAATAACATTTATTCTACAATAAGGATAAGTCTCCTTAGCGGTCAACGACTTTTCAAATAATATAAATTTCAACATTAATCATAAAAAAAACCTTTGAGTAAATAGTTACCGTACAATTCAATCATTCCACCATAAAATGTCCCAATTAAATATAAGACATGGAATTACTTTCAAGTTATATTTTATTTAATTATATGTATTTCAATTCTGAAATGCACAACTTCAAATAATACAAATTAGAAACTCCTTTCTAATTTCATTCTGCCTTGGCCAAGGACTACTGGATTGTCATATCACGTAGGACATTCTTTTCTTTTACTAGAAGAGATTGATTCTTTGCTGATCATACATTATCTCCATGTACAAATTATTATACCCAAGCATACACTTTGATATACCCTAAGGGTTTTAAGGAATAAGTCAAAGTATAACTCATCATTCACAAGATACTATGATGATCTCAAGTCCAAGGATCACTTGTACTACTATCATTACAGAAATTCCTATTAACAGACAAGTTAAACTCCATTAGGTATTCCATAGCGAGTCGCATTTAGTGAACTTATTCTCCGATAAATACTTACATGTCTTTAGTGTCTCCACACAAATGATCATGAGATCAATCATCCTCATCCAATGAGCAAGCAACGTATATACCAATCTATCCAGATTCACTAATCCCCTTTTTAGTAATCCAATAATTGGGAACATTTTAGTTATTAAGCTATCTAAGAATTTAGATCTCATTAGCATGATCTCATCATGATTCTAAAAGCATTGCTTAAAACTATGGGTTTATCACATATTATTAAAATAGCACCATGTAGATAAATTAAAACCTTTAGTAAATGAATAATTTTATTAATAAAGGAATAAGATTGTTACAAAGTATATGCTTTATCATCAACATGATTGACTTGTGTGCATACTACTTTCATGAAGGTTAAAGGAGTAAAGAACCCTTTGAAAGTGGTTGCGCCTAGGCCTCTAATGTTGCCCTTCAGACTGCAATATCCTATCATCAGCTTGAAAAAAGACCCTTGGAACTATAGGAGAGATGAGGGATCAACTTCAAATCAAACGGTAGCTATATTAAAAGAAAACCTGGTGTATCTACCTCACCGAGTAATGAAGCCATTCATTACATTCGTGGGAAGAGTGTCCGAGGAAAAAAGTTAAAGAATTCCTTTGCAAGATGGGACAGAATGAAGCTAAATTGGTGCAAAGATTAAAAGAAGCACCCCGACATATATCCATTCAGGATTTGGTTTTATCTTCGGAAGAGTATTGCAAGGTCTTAGTGAAAGTACTGAAAGAAGATCACCTGCCAAAGTCGATAAATACCGAGAAGTTTCATCATTTGGTAGATCACATTTTTAACAGCAATGTGATATCTTTCACTGATGATGACATACCATCAAAAAGGACGGGTCATTGCAAGTTATTGCATATAGCAGTGATGTCTTCAGGATATTTGGTAGGAGGTGTGTTAATAGATGGAGGATATTCCTTAAAAATGTATCCCTATGACACGTTGGAAAGAATGAAGATCAATCCCAATTGAATCTGAAACAGCCACATAGTCATAAGAGCCTTTGACGGGTCTCGACGAAATGCTCTAGGAGAAATTGAACTTCCAATGGAAATTGGTCTACATACTTTCTACATATCCTTTCAAGTGTTAAACATCACTACATGATATAATTTGTTGTTGGGAAGGCAATGGATCCATATGGCAGGAGCAGTTCCATCAACCCTTCATTAATAGGTCAAATACATCATTATCGGTAATCTGGTTACTGTCGATGCCGAACTAGAATATTCTGGTCATACATGAAGCGATATGCCTCTAATCAGTCTCAATGAGGTAATTGAGCCTGTTAGTTTTCAAGCCCTTGAGGTGAGCAACAGTCAGTTCCAATCTATTGGATCCCCAGCTTTAAAGCCAAGAATTTCCACCAAAGTTATGTCAGCTTATGAAGAATTCATATCCTTGGGTTTGTGAGAGCCCCGAATCCGGGCCCCAAATCACCGCGGATCCGGTTCACTCATTCTACTACTATTGCGGAAGATATAAACATAAATTGTTTATACATTAAACATTATACACTATCCCAAGGTCGAGTAACCATAACTTATACACAATTTATAACTTATCTAACACATGGCCTCATTATCATACAAGACTATTACAAAACTAATCGCGCACATTAACTTTAAGCTGGAACTGTCTTTAACTTTCCTTGTATCCGACGCATTCACCTTAATCTGCAATGTTTTATCAGGATATAGCAAGGGTGAGCATGAAAGTTTCCCAACAAGTTTAAATACAATTTAAGGATATATCATGATTGAAAGAGTATGAATAATAAGCTGGCTATAATTGACAATGTAGTGGTGAATTAGCATGAACAAAACTTTTGACTGAACAAGTATTACATATGAAAAATATATATATATATATCCGGACCAACTGGTAATGAAGGTGATCGGCCTTTCATATCTGACTTATACGTGCAATATATACAGAGTACAATTCAACATGGCAATCAGCAATGATTAACCATATGCATATCTGAATAAAACACTCTTAGTAGAGTTAAGTAGAACTTTCCTGAACCGTTGATTACCGATACGAAATATAACTTAGCTTATCCGAAGACCTAATACAGATAATACCGATCTCCAAATATTAGAATAATATCATCACAGTATAAAATAACATAAACACATTACCACATAATCCTATCAGTCTATACAACACATGAAACTTTGTATCAGGTCAAACTATTTCAGTTTAACTTGAAACCAAACACGGTTCTAACATCCCGATTTGGCCTAATTCCATTCAATACTCGAGTTTAAGTTCAATTAAACTCTGCTTAAACACTTAACAATTATCACAGATAATTTTCTTATTAGTCAAAACAATTTTAATAGGCTTATAATAAATTTTTAAGTAATTATTACCATTTATCATGATTTTTTAATCATTAACACCGTATTTAAATGAATTAAATATCACAATATTCTAATATCATTAATATTATTTAATAATAACCATTAATGAATTACATGCCACAATATTATTTCATATTCATAATATCTCAAAGTATTTTCAATACTTTATTACTTCTTTTAAATGTTTTTAAAGTAATTCAAAACATTAATCAATAAGCGATATTTAATGTAAATACCACATTATTCCTTGATCATTAATATTTATTAAATGTTAAATATTAATGAAAATCATAACATAATATTGTAATATAATTATAACATCACAAAGTATTTTCAATACCTTAAAATCATATTTATATGATTTTAAACACTTAAATCCATTATCGATAATTGTTAAAAATATTAAAATATTAATATTTTCATGCCAAAATATCAAAAGTTATATTTTATAACTTAAAATATTTTATAACACTTAAATCATTTTTATATGATTTTTAAAGCATTAAACCTATTTTTTTACATAATTTATTTAATACAATTATTAAATAAATTTATTATCACAATATTAATCTATACCTTCATTTTTAAATATTAATTAAATAGTAATTAATTAATTACCTTTAGTTATTATTTAATTAATAAATAATAGCCAATTAGTACTAATCATTATTTAATGGTAATTAGATAATGAATAATCAAATTATTCTTTGTCTTTAATTATTATTTAATAATAATTAATTAATTTCTTATCCTTGAATAGTAAATAATTAATTTATTTACTTCCTTAGTCTTTAATCATTCCTTATTATTATTTAAAGAATAATTAATTAATTTTAGTCCTTATTTATTATTTAATATTAATTAAATAATAAAAATTTAATTCATCTCATAAATCTTTAATTATTCTTTTTTATTACGATTAAGAATAATCAATTATTACTTAGTCTTTATTCATTAATAAATAATTATAACCTTTTATGTTAATGTAATTAGGTAATTACATTATTATTACATAACATTACTTAACCATTCTTTGATCATCACTTAATATTAATAAAATAATAATTAATCAATTGTTAATCTCTAGTTATTATTTAATCATATTTAAATAATAACTTTATTAACACTAATCTTACTTAATTATTATTTAATATTACTTAAATAATAATTAAATAGCTAATTATATTTAATATTGTATGTAATAAATTTTCTAACCATTTAATGGTTTTAAGAATTATTTTTAATAATTATTCAATTTCACTAAATTACGAAAATGCCACTCACGCCCAAAATTTTCAGATTTGGCATCCTTTACGGAAACGCTTGTAAAATGAAATGTACAACTCGGAATTAAGTTCCGTCGGAGGAGTTGGATTCGTATTTTCTTAAAATATATTTTTCATTTATCAAATACCAAATTTGGTTCTGTTTTGGTCACAGAAAACAGTCCAGAAGTGGCTGGTAAGTTTTAGTTTTCTAGCTTGACCCTATTGTACTAAAACAACCATAACGTTTTTCGTTTTAAAATGTTTTGAGCGATTCTTGAGCCCACGAAGCTAACTTCGGGAATACAACTTTTGTTCTTGGACCATCTTCAAATTCTAAACAAAGAATTCCAGAAATTCCGTGTAAAGTGCGACTCGAGAGTTAGTTTGACGGTTTTTGACGCGACTACTTTGAAGCAGTCATAACTCTTTGCTCAAGTCGGAATTAATCTCATTCGAGTCTATGTAAAGCTTATTCAGTTTACTATAACATACCAAAAGCCCATAATTTTTCTGGAGCATCTAACAAATCTCGAAATTCCTTTTGTGTGGCGTGACCTCTAGCTTTTCTAAGCTTTAAAAAAGCATTTTCATTTTTTTTTTTTTTTTTAATCAAACTTTTAACACCCAAAATGGTTAGATCCATACAAAATACATTATATAACATGTAGATCTAAGATTTTTAGAGTTCAAGATCATAACTCATAATTTTGACAACAATCAAAGACATAAACTATTTAGAGTTTTGAGTATAAAGATTTTTATACCTTTCTTCCTTCTAGCAAATCTTCTCTTCTTGCCAAAATAATTTAAGAACTTGGGGATGCATGAAATTTAACACTCCTTTACCACTATAGTTGTTGTACTAGAAAATGAGGAGAGGAGTTTTTCTCTCTATACTTTGTTTGTTTAGCAAAATGGAAGCTTAGAATGAGAAATGAGAGTAGGTGTAGCTTTTTTGATTATTTGCTAGCAAGTTTGTAAGTATTTAATGTACCCAATTATCACATGTTTGCTTGCTTTACTCACCATAAGTGTTGGCTTAGCTTGCTATGTGACACTTGGAAAAGTTAGCAAGGATTTGGTAGGTTTTCTTCACAAACTTGGACAACCTTGCAAAAAAAAACAAATTTTTCTTTCCCATTCTAACCCCATATGGCCGGATTTTTCATGCTCTATTTCCTTAAATTTTTGATTTTCTTTCATGCCAAATAATGCTTAATCAAATGACCACAATGCCCCTTACCAATTGGGCTAGGTTTGGGTCACTCATTTAATTCTTTTGGGCTTCCAATTTAATTATTTGGGCTATGTAAAACAAACATGACCCAAAACCTAAATTTTATTTTTATCCTAATTAGTTTCTTAGGGTTTCCATTCCATCCCATTTGGAATTTAAAATGTTTAATTTCATAACCCAATTAAACTTGTCTTAATTAGGTTTTAAAATATTTGATAACATGAGATAATAAAATTTTTCCCTTAAGTTAGTTAATTCTTATACCTAATATATAAAATTAGGTTACAATAACTTTCTTTTATTTGTTTATTATATAATAAACAAATATATATATATATATATATATATACATATACATATATATATATATATATATATATATTCACATTTAATTCTTTACATTGCTAATATTTTCGAACCATATAGGTTCTTATAAAAATTTTAAAATTTTCCTCACTTTCCAATTTAGGTTTCAAACTTAAACCTTTAATTTAATCGCTTAAGATTTTAAAAATTTTCGGGTTGTCACATGGTTTCTATCCTAAACAAGGGTTAGGGATAAGTCAACAAGGAATTAGAAGTTCAGTTCAAATTCCAAGCCAAACAGGGAAGGCTGGATTAGGCTATTCCTCTGGCTCAGATCATCGAAACCCGCACAAGCATCCATCGGTTCCTTCCTCTACCATGTTGCTACCAAGCATTACAAATGTAGGATTTATGAAGCCTATGAGGAAAATACCTATGTGTAACGCCCCCAAAACAGGTCTAATCCACCCAACCCATTCTGGGTCGCCACGAAATGTAATAACCTGGGATTTCGAGTAATCCAAATTTTACGAATATTTTTTTTTTAATATTAACATTGACTGTTAATATTGTATTGTGTATCTGTGATACGAGTCTCGAGTAGTGGTCAATATGTCTATTGACGTATAAAATTAGAGTAGAGTTGTGCTTAACAGTTTTTGAAACCCTAACCCTAAGTTCTGATAAGTATTCGATAGAAAATATAATTAAAATAATTATATTGAAAAGTATTTGTGGGTATGTGTACTGTATGGACTTAATGACCAATGATTAACTTGATAGGGTTTAAACTTTGTAAACCCTATTAAGGGATTAGAAACCGTAATCTCAAATTGAGAAACCCTAATGCACAGTTAGAAACCCTAATTGTATATTAGAAACCCTAATTTTAAATCTGGGATTCCTAAACCCTAATTAGGAAACCCTAATCCTAATTAGTAAGCCTTAATGTGCTTGATAACAAATAACGTAATTAGTAATCACTAATTATATTTTTATCATCTTAATTTTCTATTTTGAAAATCCTAATTTAAAATTTTTGGAAACTAATGATTTAAAACCTAAGGGTTAGAACCTTAGGGTTAAACCCTAAGGGTTTGAATAAAGGACTAGTATGCCATTAAAATTTCAATGAGAATGTCCAAAATGCCCTTACTTGTAAGCTTAAAGTTTTTCTAGAAATTGCATGACTCATCATGTTAGGTATTGACCATGTGCTAGAAAATCAATATACAATTTGATCTAGAGTGCCACCTTACATGTATTACATACATTGTATCTAAATTAGAGAATTAAAAGGAGAGAAAGTCTACACTTTTGATTCATTTGCTACCAAACGCTCAACAAACATCTTCTCTCTCCTAACTTTCGAAAATATCAAGTAAATCAGTCCTTAGAACATCCCTTAGATCACATAATATCAGTTTAGGAGATTAAAGATCAAGTATATTCAAGAGAAGGTATAAAGATCTAAGCCCTTTTGATCTTGTATGTTAAGTCAATATTGGTGTTTATGTGTATAGATTAGTGTTAGATGATGTTTTATGGTGATCTATGTTGGTATAACATAGATCCATAGCATTAAAATGCTTTAAAAGTGATGATTTTCAAAACTGCCAAGAACAAATTTTGTGGTCTGACAAGCTAATGTCAGGAGCCACAGATTCTTGTTCGTTTGTTGTTTTTGATGTTTTAAACTTGTAATTTGTAGCCTGGTATGTGGTCTTTAATCTGGAAGTGGAATCAGTGTCATTGTATGTCTAGATTTATAGTTGTTAATGGTTAAAACCCGTTGACCGGGCATGACCATGAACTTTCTGGGTAACCTAGAAAGTGTTAGATCAGCGTCTAACAACAATTTTAAGCTTCCAGATCTGTCAAGTTTTATGCATTTTAATGTTGTTGTTGTAATCAGTTTATACCCTGTTATATGATCTTTAAATACATGGCTTTGTATCATTTAAATCATCAGTATAGCGAACGTAGTAATTGGTCAAACCATGCCTCTCGATCACGGTTTAAAGTTCTGGAAAACCCAGAAATGGGATAAACTTGTTTTCTAACAACCTTTGACCGGATTAAATCTGGCTGTTGTGTTGTTGGTTATCTGCTCTGTTTCTTCTTATATGTTCCTTGAGACATGGACTTGAAATGTAAACCATTAAACAACATGGATCATTACCAGAGTATACATTAAATTGAGCATGAATGTGTTAACTCGACACTGTCTGGGTTTCTGGGTTACCCAGAAAACCTAGATGTGATCTGACAGTAAGTTTAAGGAACTGGATCTTCATGATTTGTTGTAGTATGACCAAAATAATTATTGTAACTTGTGGAGTTACATAAACACTAAAAGTTGGATGTTCAAGCTAGCCTAGAAACCGATTATACTGAGAATTAAATGTGGTCAAAGTAGTAGCCTAGATCATGGAACTGTCAGTGTTCTTGAGTTCAAGAACACCAATAGCGACGATTACTGTCGTTATAGCCTATTGCGAAAGTTTTATTTATTTTATTTTCCTAAATTTCGAAAAATATTTAAAAAATAGAAATAAATTATAAAAATTATTAAAAATTGTTTTAAAAATTATTTTAAATTATGAAAAATAATTTTTGACCAATTGGAATATTTTTCTTTAATATTTATTATTATTTAAATATTAAAGATATTTAATTTATTTAATTAGTGTATTAAATAAATTAGAGAAAAATAATTTAATATTGTGAAAAATCATTTTAAATAAGAATAATGTATTTAAAAATATTTTGAGTTATAAAATGTAACTTTTAATATTTTTGAAGGATTTTCATTAATAAATTAATATTAATGATATTATATTTATTTAATTATTATATTAAATAAATAAGATTAAAATGATTTTATGGATATACAAATCATTTTTAAATAAGAATAAAGTATTATAAAATGTTTGAAATTATAAAATATAATTTTCAATATTTTGGAGAATTCTAATTAATAAATTAATATTAATGATGTTAGATTTATTTAATTAAATTAATGAATTAAAATAATTTTATTAATTTAAAAATGAGAAAAAATCATTTAAAAATATTTTAAGTTATAATTAATGACTTTTAATATTTGGTTGATAATTTTATTAATATTTAAATATTAATGGTGATAATTTAAAAATGAATTTAATTACTTTAAAAATTATTTAAATAGAATATTGGTGATTTTAAAATATTTTAATTTATTATTAATATCTTTAATATTTTGACAAATATATATCATTAATATGGAGACACTATCTCTATGGAGAGAAATGTGAGATCTACACATACCATAAGAGTCTGAAGTACATTTTCACTCAGAAAGACCTGAACATGCGTCAAAGGAGATGGATGGAATTGATAAAGGATTACGATTGTGAGATCTTTTATCATCCAGGAAAAGCAACGTGGTTTGCAGATGCCTTGAGTAGGAAAGGCAGAGAAAAGTTGATGTTGTTAACTGATAAGGAGGAGCTTATTTCAACAATGACAAGGTTAGAGTTGGAAATCAAATTTCCAAAAGAATCTGATGAAAAATTGTACCAGATGGAAGCAAGACCAACCTTGGTGGACAGGGTGAAGAACGCTTAACAATAAGATGAGGAATGCAGAAAAATAAAGGAGAGTGTGCTTGAAGGAAGGGAAGAAAAGTTCAAGGTTGATATTGAGGGAATGCTGAGATTCGAGGGACGAATCTGGGTTCCAGCAATACCAGATATTAAAGAAGACATCTTAAAAGAAGCTCATAGCTCGAGATATTCGATTTATCCAGGAAGTACGAAGATGTATCAAGATTTGCGGTGATATTTTTGGTGGCCAAATATGAAAAGAGACGTTGCAGAATGCTTTGCAAAGTGCTTAACATGCCAGAGAGTCACGATCGAGCATCAAAGGCCAAGCGGATTACTTCAACCATTAGAGATACTAGAATGGAAATGGGAATATATCACAATGGATTTTGTGGTAGGTCTTCCAATGACTCAGAAAGGATACGATGCGATATGTGTGATAGTGGACAGGTTGACAAAATATGCACACTTTTTGCCAATAAAGATTAGATTCAATCTTGATCATCTGGTGAAGCTATATGTTAAAGAGATCGTGACGAGGCATGGAGTTCCAGTGTCAATTGTGTCAGATAGAGATCCGATGTTCACATTAACCTTCTGGAAGAGACTTCAAGAATGTATGGGAACATAGTTGCGAATGAGTACGGCATAGCATCCGCAAACAGATGGACAAAGTGAACGAACAATCCAGACATTGGAAGATATGCTGAGAGCATGCGTCATGGATTTCAAAGGAAGCTGGGATGAACAATTACCGTTGGTGGAATTTGCATACAATAACAGTTACCACACAAGCCTCGGCATGCCGCCTTACGAAGCACTATACGGCAGGAAGTGCAGAACTCCACTGTGCTGGGATGAAGTCGGTGAACATCAACTGTTAGGACCAAAACTGGTACAACAAACTACTGAGGTTGTCAAACTCATCAGGACAAGATTGATAGTTACTCAAGATAGACAAAAAAAATATACTGATCAACACAGACAAGATCGTGCGTTCGACGTAGGAAATTACGTATTCCTAAAAGTTTCTCCTTGGAAGGGAAAAATTCGATTTGGTAAAAAGGGGAACCTAAGCCTGAGGTTTATTGGACCCTTCAAAGTGCTGTGAAAAGTTGGAGAGGTGGTTTACGAGGTAGCTCTACCTCCAGAATTGCAAAACATTCATAATATTTTTCACGTTTCGGTGTTACGACCATATAAATCTAATTACAAGCACGTAATCGAGTATGAACCAGTGCAATTTGATAAAGACTTATCTTATGAAGAGGTTCCTATCCAGATAGTCGACAGGAAAGAACAAGTGCTCAGGAATAAGGTGATACCTTCTGTGAAGGTAATATGGAGGAACCACAATGTCGAAGAGGCTACGTGGGAACTCGAAGCTGAAATAATGAAGAATTACCCTGAGTTATTTATTTAATCCGTGTCTTCGATTTTGAGGACAGAATCTTTGTAAGTAGGGGAGAATGTGACGAATGAGTTGTTTGAATTTTGATTATGAGGACAGAATCCTTGTAAGGAGGGAATGATGTAACATTTCAGAAATTTTAAATTGTTATATTAAATATTTATTGAATTATATAAGTATTTAATGGATGTGTATATTAAATATTTATTGAACTATATAAGTATTTAATGGAGGTGTTTATTGTTGAATAAATAATTGTTGAAATTTGATTCGATTTGGTTAATTATTTGTTAAATAAATAATTAAGGAAATTAATTATTATATTCTAATTTAATTTAATTATTAAGTTAGAGAGTTTTGATTAAATGAATTATTATATTTTAATTTGAAATCGTAATTAAAAGGATGTGTTAGTGGATTAAATAAAGTTATAATTATAAAGAAAATTATAATTTAGTGGTATTGATTTATGTGTTAAAGTAATTTAATAAATTGTTATTAGAATTAATTTAATTGATTATTGAAAAATTTAGTTAAATAAAAAGTGACAAATAACCTTCTATAAAGAAGTTATTTAAATAAATTAAAGGAGTTTAATTTAGTTTTGTCAAACAAGGCTTAATGCCTATTAAGTCTTTAATCTAATTGTGTTTTTACCAAATAAGGCATAAGGATTAAATGATTATATTTTAAGTGGGTAACCAAACAAGCCTTATGGCTTTTGATTTTCAAAAATATAATAAGCGATATCGAGTTATACTTATATTTATATTATATAATTAATATATATTATTATATTATACGTTATAACTCTAGTATGTAAGATTAGAATAGAGAGGAAGAACTCAGAAGAAGAAAATGAAGAGAAGAAGAAAAGTGAGAGAAAACTTGAGAGAATCCTAGAGAATCTGAGAGTGAAGTTGGAGAAAAACTTGTTGATCAAAGAGAAAAGTATCATCTTCTAAAACAAGGTATCATCCTACCCTTTTTAAGTTCTTTAAAATTTTAGTTTTCTCTTCCAAAATTCTTTGTAAAATTCTTGTGAAAGGATAAATTATTTGATTTTATGTGGCTTTATATGATAAACTAGTGTTGTGAAACTATTTTCATAAGTTTATATATGAGTATAATCAATGAATTTATGATATGTATGTAATTTGTGAAGAGAACTATATTATAGTGAGTTTATATGAATATATATATATATATATATATATATATATATATATATATATATATATATATATGAATATGGGTATGGGTCGGTTTAAAGCAAAATTAAGGTTTAATTAGTTGTTTAATTTATAAATTGACTATTGAATTTGAAAGAGTATGTATAATCATAAATAAGGTATTTTAAATTATCTGTTTTGGTTGAAAAACAAAATCACAGTGTTGATTTTCATTCAGAACATCAAAAAGTTAGGTTTTATCAAAAATAGTGAAATTGGATGTTTTAAATTCGTTGTTTATGTTGTTTTATGGGTGCAAACATGTTAAGAGTCTTTGAATTGTGTTTATATGAAGTCTCTATATGAATTACATGTTAATTAGGCTGTTAGAAAGTAGCTTGTAGACCAAAATTGGCTTTTGTTCATCTTGTCTGCGAAGCTAGTCGTAGAAGTCTGTGATTCAGTAGTAGCTTGACCTAGTAATGTATCGTCATAGCCATGGCGCCACTTAGTGGCTTCGTGTTTTGCATCAAGAAGACTATCATCAAGTGTCTTGCAAATACTTACCCACAATATAAAGCGTGGCGTACATGAACACGAGTTAGCGTAATGGTCGAGATAGTGTAATTTTTGTACACAAAAGCGAAGAAGTTGTTATTTGTTAAATAGTAGGGATGTTAAATTATGATTTCAATATTTCTATACCAAGAATGAGCATGTTATTAACAATTAACTAGTTTTGTAACTTGATTATGTGATTAAAAATTAAATCTTACATGATGAAGGTACTTAGTTATGTATGTAATGTAGTAGTGACTAACTATGTCATGATGACATATATATATATATATATATATATATATATATATATAAATATATATATATATACATAGGGTATTGTGATTTGAATTGTTAGGTTTAGCCTACAAGCAAGGCAAGTTCTCTAAATCTATTATCTTGTTGAGCCAATTATT
Organism: Panax ginseng; assembly: GCA_020205605.1. Taxonomy (NCBI): domain Eukaryota; kingdom Viridiplantae; phylum Streptophyta; class Magnoliopsida; order Apiales; family Araliaceae; genus Panax; species Panax ginseng. The sequence continues at coordinate 77,926,493 of CM035130.1, forward strand.
GTTTCTAATTCGATTACATTATAATGATGCAAATTTTCTAAACCTTATTTTGATATTGAGCAAGTTTTTCTTGTATTTAACTTGTTATTTAGCATGCAAGTTATATATTCTGATATACTAATGTTGAACAGTTTTATCGTTCAATTTGCTATGCATGCTTAGTTCTCAATTTTAAATAACCTTGGCTTAATATTGTTCAAGCAAGGCATATTATAGTTATTCAACATGTATGTTATTAGATTATTCCTAAAGCATGACCTTAACTTACAATGTCGATTTAGTTATGATTATTCCATAGTACAACGTTATTAATTTTATTCAACTAATCCTTAGTTGATGTTCGTTGAATTCCAAATTACCTTGAAATGTATCCAAACCAAACTCCCTTTGGTGCGGACTTATACTCTAAATACTGAGATGAACAACCCTATTATTAAGGGTAATTTACGCTTTGCGTTGAAATATTTGTGCACAATACATTGTACGAAGGGCTGATCCGCCTGAGTACGAGAAGTCCCTATAGTCTTATGACTGTTAAAGTTTAAGTTGAAAAATTACTTATAACTATGGACATAGTTCGTGGTCTTAGGACCCTCAGTTATATACTTCAGAATGTCGATAGTCCATATTGTTCATTTCTATTGAGCCTCTAAATTGACAGTTGCTGTAAAGATTTTCATTCATTGTTGTTTCAAGTGAGCTTTGTTTGCTCACTCTTGCTTATATAACTATTACAGTTAAAGATGATAAGGTTGATGTACCTAGCACTAGTAAGGAAAAAGGAAAGTTGAACAAGTATTGAAGACTTGTAATATGTTGATATTTTATTATGAGATTTTAATTAAATGGTTGTAATGAAGTTTATTTATTTTTCTGCATTTGAATGATTGTTTTTAAAGGTTAGACAACCTGGGAGATTTTATTATGTAACCCTTTAATGGGGAAGGTTTTATTATTCAATTTTATTATGATTGGGTAGTTAGATATGAATGTTTGATTAAGTGAACACCAAATCATGTTGGAATGGAGTACCTGAATTTGGGGGTGTCATAAGTTGGTATCAAAGCCTTAGGTTATGAACCTTAGGTGGGGGAAAAGCCTTAGGAAGTAACCTTTGAAAAGATAGTGATGATGAACTCTTATCGAGTTTCAAGGAGAAAGTAATAAAACACTTATGTGCTTACGTGATTACAACTTATGTGCTCGTGAGTGTCGAGTAATGATGATTAATAACTAAAACTTAAAAATCTTGTTGTCAGGATGGCTAATGTCAGATAATCCAGTCAGGCTAGGGAGGAAGGACCTCAGATTCCTAGAGAGGAGGAATCTCGTGACATTCAAGTGGTTTGGGAACAACTACTTCCACGGGAGTCAGCCCTGTTGCTTACAGTAGTTGAAGATGAAGATGATGACGTGGAAACAGATGAGGAAGACCCCATTGAGTTATCGCAGGCAAATGAGGATGACGAGGAAGAGGATGAAGAGATTCCACTGACCTCGACGGCTGGTCGTATGTCCGATGAAGTCTACGACCGCAACGTGGAACTTCAAGATACTATCGAGGAATTACAAGAGATAGTAGCTGAGCAACAGACCTCGATGGCACAGAAGGACGATGAAATCCAAGACTGAGAGGAACGTCTGAACAATGTTGAAGAAAAGCTGGTTCACACTGAAGGAGAAAACGAGCGAATGACAGCAGAGATCACAGAGTTGAAGAACAAGTTGAAAGAGGAATCTACTAAGAGGGTAAGAGCCGAAGATGCATATGAGGAAGCTGATCAACGAGCCGAAATAGCGGAGGGAGACACACAAGCAAAGAGAATGAAGATGGAGGAAATGAATAACGTTTTCAACACAGTGATTAATCGAGCTCAGGATCGGGTCATGGGTTATCCGATTCAGTTTGAGACGTTGCAATCGTACATATTAGATCGTCGAACAATGTTTCGAATTATGGAGGAAGAGCGTCGTAAGGCTACGCAGTATCTTAATAGAACATCATAGGGAGTGTACTTGATATATGATTTATGTTATGATAAATAATATGTAAATCCCAAGTGTTATGTAACCTATGGGATATGATAATGATGTCCTAAAACTTTAGTAGTTCAGGAAAATAATGTAAATAGCAGTGATGCTATTGTTATGATGTTTTCAAAGAAATTATGAATGAATAAAAGTTATTATCTTCTTTTATCCAAAGTGTTACGTGTTATGTGGTTATTACTTTTATGGGGGAAAGTTAAGTAGAAATTACTTAAAGTGTTGAGTAATAATCTAATGAGTGTATTTTTAACAAAAAATGCCTCCAAGACGTCAACCACCTCGACAAAGAACTACTGAAGGAACCAATAACAATAATGTTAAAGCCAACCCCGTTCAGCAGCTGGTGACGTTACTGATAGGTGCACTGCAAAATCAACCGCAGAATCAACCACAAAATTAAGCTACAACGTTTAAGGACATCAAGGCGGTTGGACCACCAGAATTCCGTGGGTCCATGAACCCGATTGAGGCACAGACCCGGGTCATGGAGATTGAGAAAGTGTTCGATGTTGCGGGAGTAGGGGAGGATCAGAAAACTACTTTTGCAACATTCATCTTGAAAGCAGAGGCTAGTTATTGGTGGCAGGCCAATAAAACTCGAGGAGGACAAGGGGTTATGACCTGGGATAGGTTTAAGGAAATGTTCTTTGAGACCTATTTCCCAGAGAATTGGAAGAGTCAGTTAGAAGTGCAGTTTTTAAAACTGAAGCAGGGAACGATAACGGTGTTAGAATATGCCGCAAAATTCAACGAGTTGGCGAGGTTTGCGCCATACCAAGTCAGCACAGATGAACGCAAGGCAAAGAGTTTTGAATAGGGACTGAAGCCCTGGTTATATAATAGGGGTTCCTTGTTCCAGTTGAAAACATTTGCAGCCATAATGGAAAAGGAAATTCTCGCTGAAGGTGGAGGCAAGGCTGTAACTAAGTTCAATCAAGATCAGAAAAAGAAGAAGAATGAAGTGGAGATTAAAAATTGAGGTGGTGGTAGTTGAAATGGTAACAATAATCTGAAAAGAAAGTGGAATGGAAATATGGGTACTGGAAATCAGCAGGGTAACCAGCAGAATAAGAAGTTAGAAGCATGTGCTACATACGGGAAGTTTCACAAGGGTGTATGCTTAATGGGAAAACGAGTATGCTTTAACTATGGCCAGGAGGGTCACATCGCCCCCAAATTGCAATCAACCCAAGAAGAACGTTTGCTTCACTTGCGTGTCCAAGGATCACTTTGCTCGTGAGTGCCCTAAGAAGAAAGCTGGAGAGACAACGGGAAGCAAGGGAGGTAATAGTGGAGGTACTTGGGCCATTACTGGACCAACGACATCAAACAAACCCACAGCCAGAACCTTCAACATGACTGTGCAAGATGTTGTGTAATCAAAGGATGTGGTGTCAGCTATTATCCCAATCAATGATATTGATGCTTATATATTATTTGATTCGGGTGCTACTTGCTCATTTATATCTGATCAATTTGCTATGAGATTAGGAATGCCTAGTGAAGAATTGAATTTCCCTTTAAACATAGAAATTGCGAATAAGGAAGTAATTCCTGTTAGGTTCGTATACAAGAACTGTAGGGTGAATATTAAGGGAAATATTATGATAGTAGATTTAATTCTGATTAGGCTTGGAGAGTTTGATGTTATTTTGGGAATGGATTGGTTGTTCAATTGTGGAGCGATAATAGATTGCCAAAAGAAATGTATAAACCTTATGACTCATCAAAGGTAGTTTTATGAGCGCCCTGGGTATCTTCCAACCCGATGAGATGGTGCTACTGCGTTACCATTCATTCATTCATTCCATGAAATAGTCTCAAAAGGACCAATATAACTTCTATATATTCAAAATAATATTACATTTCCAAGGTTCTTTGTAACCCATTCGTTTGTTCTTATCATAATATTCAATATATTACAATCATTGAACTATTCTATTACATACTAAGCTAAGGGTTCGTCTTCGCCTTGCCCTTATCTTTTTCCCGAGCCTTCAATCCGCTTAATCTTGGTTGTGTTCATATGGTTCAAGCAAGAGTGAGCATAATTAGCTCAGCAAGTAATACAATTCTAATAAACAACATGCTTGAAAAATAGAACTCATATATCTTCTGTAACTGAACAATAGTTATGAAGTACTATCGATAAATCAAAATAACACTTCTTTTCCTTCAAAACATTTTACAACAACCATACTCAGTGGAATATCAATTATGGCTCAAGACTAAGAGCATTCATAAGTTCTTTTGAAAAGGACAACCCGGCACAAAGTCCGTAAGTTCGACATATCTTACGAGCACGTCTGAGTGATCAGCTCATAGTACTCTATGTTGATCAACACTACATTCATTAAACGTGTATACGTTTAAGTTGTGGCAACCTCACGTGCCTGTCGTTAAACGACAAAAACATTTTAGCATACTTGGTCTTCGATTGAAAATCATACCAATATAACTCGGTAAATATAAAACATGCTCGACAGAATCATAATATAAGTCTAGCCAAAAGAATTGGCTTAAGACTTCATCATTCAAGACTTCATGTGAAAGAATACGTGAATTGCAAAACTTGTTCAGACTGAACTAAAACAAGGGTTAGAATACTTGCCTTTAGCGTCTGCTTACTGATTAACACTTGTACACTTTTAAGTTTCTACGTTTCTACAACACATGATCATATAACGTACCACATTAGGTCACACATAATCAAATATGTATACTATTATATCTTACCCTTCATCTCAATATAAATCCTGACTTAGATCTATTATTATGGGTTTTCGGCTTTCATTACGACATTCATAATTCGTTCATCTTTGCTTGATTATTAACTCTTAATCATCATTCATTTGTGTCTTACAATGTTTTAACAATGTTATACATGAACCTTAATTCATTACTATCAAATCCCCTTTCATTCTATACTTGAAGATATTCTTTTCTAGCAATTTCTTGTGACTAAGCGCATGCATTACCACCTATAGATTTTTATCTCATGTGCCATGGCATGAAAGTTAAGAGAGGCCTCGACACTTTTATGGTAGATCATGAAATACCACTTTTGTTTTTGGGTTGGCGCGCCATGGCAACCAACTCTCGGCCTTAGAAAATTTTTGCAGATTTTGAATTTTGTGAACTTCCCGGACGCATACCTTCTTCGTTATAAGTTCGAATTGGCTCGTTCAAAAGCCTACGGTTCACAAATTACGTACTCTATGCGTTCATGTAAGAATTTTATCTAATTGACTTCGTTTGCTAAAATTTAACCTATTATTTCATTTTTAACGAAAACGATAAACGTTCGTGGACGTTCAATGCTCGTTTCTTCGTTCTAAGTCGGAATCTAGTCATTTTTGAGTCCGCAACTCTATAATGCCAAATACGACTTGTCTCCATCAAAAACTAATGTTTCCGACTTCAAACTCAAAATACGACTTCTATTCCAAAAATTTCACGGATTCGACGATTATCGTCCAATCGTGTGAATTCCGGTAAAACTACATTCTTAATGAATCTAAATGGACTTTAATCAACATAAGATCATTACAAGTTACTTATTAAACCAACTTATAAACAAAGTAGATTTTGACTTATTCTCATAAGTCATTGACTTATTCAACTTATGAACTATAAATCTTCATGCTCATGACTTATTAATAACTTAAGTCCACTAATCAATGTTCTTATGCTATATTCAACATACTAATCATCATATGACAACATATGATAAGTTCTTAATGGTTCTAGCAACTTATTAATGTTCAAGTTGCTTATCCAAATTATTCGGCTTAAGTTCATTCCTTATTAACTTATTACATGATCTTAGCATACATGTTCATTAATAACACTTCCCTTATCATCCTATCATAATAGAGATGAAATAACATTGAACACAAGATCATTACCTTTGAAGTCTAACTTCTTCTTCTTGGAAAATCTAACTTTGACTTAAAAGTTCTTATTTGCTCTACCAAATAAGTAGCTTATATTTGAGAGGAGTTGGATGAAATTAAAACACCCCACAAAATTGAAATGAGCTTGGTATTTATAGGCCAACAAAGTTTAGGGAAAAATGGACTTTAAACCATCCCACCTCCTCATTTCCACCTCCTCATTCCACCTCCTCATCCTCCACCTCCTTACTATTCATAACCTAGCCATTAAGTAACTTGCTAGCCACAATACTTGCTCATCACATCACTTGGTCACCACACATAAACCTTGCCCATCAAGCTTACCCATTTCCTACTTGGTTTGACCAATGGATCAAGGCTTTTCATTGGGCTTTGATAATTAATCTAACTACTTTCTTAATGGGCTTGTGCTACATAGTTTGGACTAATGATATATCAAACACTTGGTCTTGATTGTCACATTATATTGGACTTCTATATTAGGCTATTAATCCTACAAATCCATTACCTTAAATTACATAACTTAACATTTATACCCCACGTATAATCTTCATATACTAACTCGTATATTAATTCGTAGTATACGTTATTTCATTCTTCATACATAATAGTACAATGCGTCGTATTATACTTACATCCATTACTTCATATAATGTATACACATTATATGATCACAACTTTATTTTTTTAATGCTTAATAAACCTAACGTTCCCAAATTAGGTCTACATGCGAAATATTACGTTTTCCATACTTAAATTATTATTACATAATCAATATCGCCTTGATATTATAACGTTACGTATTTCTCAAAAATTCAAAAATAATTCCCGAGCAGAAATCGATGAATAGTGTTTTTCAGAAAATTTCTCGGAAAGCTTTTATTTTCGTCTTAGAAATTCAAACACCTTAATTCATTCATGTAGTTAAAATACTACTTATATTTTTGACGTTTCTAGGTTATCTAACCACATTCATCTTCTCAACACATAATAATAATAAATAATATTATTTTATTCATTATTAAAAGTAATTATAAAATGTTCGATTTTCCTCATGCTACACTCTCTCCCCTTATAAGGATTTTGTGCCCAGAATCTTGCTAAAAATAAATACACAAATAAATGAGGGTAATTCTTTTTCATGGTTTCTTCTAACTCCCACGTTGCTTCTTCTGCATCGTGGTTCTTCCATATCACCTTTACTAAAGGTATGACTTTGTTCCGCAGAACTTGTTCTTTTCTATCGAAAATTTGAATCTATGTTTCCTCATACGTTAAGTCCTTCTCAACATGAATAGGTTCATATTCTATCACGTGCTTATAATCTGGCTTATAAGGACGTAATACGGATACGTGAAATACATTATGTATTCGTTCTAGGTCTGGAGGTAATGCTATCATATAGGCTACCTCACCCACCCGTTTTAAAACCTCAAAATGTCCTATGAACCTTGGACTTAACTTTCCCTTCTTCCCAAAACGTATCTTTCCTTTCCAGGGAGATACCTTTAGGAATACGTACGAACCTACTTCAAACTCTCGATTCTCTCTATACGGATCCGTAAACTTCTCACTTTGTCTTGAGTCGCTAGAAGACGATCTCAATCTTCGACAATATCCGTTATCTGTTGCACCAATTATGGTCCCAACATTCGGCATTCTCCTACCTCATCCCAATACAGTGGCATTCTGCATTTCCTCCCATACAAAGCTTCGTAAGGCAGCATACCTATGCTTGCATGATAATTATTGTTATACGCAAACTCCACTAATGGCAGATGATCATCCCATCTACCCTTGAGATCTATGACGCAAGATCTTAACATATCTTCTAACGTCTGAATTGTCCTCTCACTATGTACATCCGTCTATTGATGATACGCCGTACTTAGCTTCAACTTCGTTCTCAACTGCTCTTGTAGACTCCTCCAAAAGTTCGACGTGAATCGTGGGTCTGATCTGACACAATCGATACTAGTACCCCATGTCTGGAGATTATTTCCTTAATATAGAGTCTAGCTAACTGATCTAAGTTATACTTAACTCTAATTGGCAAAAAGTGAGCCGACTTTGTCAATCGGTCTACTATTACCCAAATTGCATCATACCCCTTTGTTGTAGTCGGAAGTCCTACCACAAAATCCATAGTGATATCTTCCCACTTCCACTCCAGAATTTCCAATGACTGTAATAAGCCACTTGGTCATTGATGTTCAGCCTTAACTTTCTGAAAAATTAAGCACCTACTTACATACTATGCTATCTCCTTCTTCATGTTTGGCCACCAAAAACTCTGTCAAAGGTCTTGATACATCTTGGTGCTACTAGGATGAATCGAAAACCTCGAACTATGAGCCTCTTGCAATATCTCGCTCCTTTAATTCCGCTCTCATTCGTAACCCAAATTCTTCCTTCAAATCTTAATAATCCCTCATTATCAAGATCAGATATTTATTTTATTTTTTTCATTGGTCACCGCTCCTTCATATGGTCACACTCATCGCCTTTGAGTTGCACCTTCTTAACCCTCTCTACGATGGCTCATTTGCATCGCTGTTGCAAACAACATTTGTCCTCCTTCACTTGGTAGCTTCACTTCCAACTCCATCTTAGCCATCTCTGTTATCAACTCAGTTTGAGCCGTCAACAAAGATAACTTTTCCCGACCCTTCCTACTTTAGGCGCTTAAGAACTACATTGGCTTTTTCCCGGGTGATACAGAATTTCACAGTCGTAATCCTTTATCAACTCCAGCCGTCTCCTCTGCCTCATATTCAACTCCTTCTATTTGAAGATATATTTTAGACTCTTGTGGTCCGTGTATATCTCACATTTTTCTCCATAAAGATAATGTCTCCATATCTTTAGAGCAAAAACTACTACGGCCAGTTCCAGATCATGAGTAGGGTAAACTTTCTCATAATCCTTCAACTGCCTAGATGCATACACAATGACCTTGCCATGCTGCATGACCAAGCAACCAAGTCCTCTATCAAAGCATCACTATAAACTATAAATGTTTCTCGTGTCATCTGCAATGACAACACAGTGCCTCACTCAATCTCTTATTCAGCTTCTTGAAAAACTGTCCTCTCACTTGTCGGTCCAAGCGTATTTCACCGTCTTCCTCGTCAAGTTAGTCAATGGAGTAGCTATCTTCGAAAAATCCTGGATGAATCTCCGATAGTAGCCCGCTAACCCTAGGAAACTCCGCACCTCAATCGGCGTTTTTGGTTGTTCCTAATTCATCACGGCTTCCACCTTCGCTGGATCAACTTAAATTCCCTCATAGTCAATGACATGACCTAAAAACTGCACCTTCTCCAACCAAAATTCCCACTTAGTGAATTTCACATACAATTTCTCCGTTCTTAGTGTCTCCAACACTAATCTTAGGTGTTCAGCATGATCTTCTGGCGTCTTAGAATAGACTAGAATATCATCTATAAACACCACGACGAACTTGTCCAAATATTGTTTGAATACTCTGTTCATCATATCCATAAATGCAGCTGGTGCATTTGTCAACCCAAACGACATCACCAGGAACTCGTAATGACCATAACGAGTCCTAAATGATATCTTTGGCACATCCTCCTTCCTAACCTTCAACTGATGATACCCCGTCCTTAAATCTATTTTAGAAAAATACTTAGCCCCTTTCAACTGATCAAAGAGATCATCGATCCTGAGCAATGGGTATTTATTCTTTATCGTTAACTTGTTCAACTCTCGGTAGTCGATACATAGTCTTAACGATCCGTCCTTCTTCTTGACAAACAAAGACGACTCTAAGTGCTCCATGGCGAAACACTTCGGTTGAATGTACTTTTGGTCCAACAGTTCTTACAATCGCACCATCAACTCCTTCATCTCCATCGCGCGCATACACGACACGGTGCGTGCCTCGAAACTAGTGCCGCCCCGCACAATGTTTATCACAAACTCATCTCCTATCCGGTGGAAGAACAACAATTCGCTTCTAAATACATCGGCTGAATTCCTCACTATAGGTATTTGTTCCATGGTTGCTACTACCTCTCGGGTATCAACAACATGACACAAATAGCCCACGATCCCTTCCTTAACAATTTCCTAGTTTGTGACATGGTTAGACAACACGAACGTCCCGACGATCTATTCCCGTAAAATACTACCCGAGGTTATTCTAACATCTTAATGTTCACACATTTCTTTTGACAATCTATAATTGCCCCATGGTTCACTAACCAATCCATCCCGAGAATTACGTCGAATTCTCCTAACTTTATTGGTAACAAATCTGTCGATAATTTACAACCCCGTATATCTACGCAACAACTCTTATTTTGAACAGGAATTATTTCTTCGTTTGCTACCTTAATATTCAAAGGTATAGGCAACTTTTCGGGAAGTAATCCTAATCGTCTAGCAAAATTGCATGCTATAAACGAACAAGTAGCACCCGAATCAAACAACACGTACGCATTGATATCATTAATTGGAATAATACCTGCGACGACATCCCCTGATGCAACTGCATCTTGGACTGTCATGTTAAAGGTATGGCCCATAGCCTACCGGCCGTAGGTTGGCCCACTAATAGCTAGCTTACCGCTAAAGCGCCCGATTCCCATTCGTCCCCTTCTTGGGCGGGTTCTTTTGCCATGTGGTCATTGATCCACACACAAAGCATCCGTGGTTCTTCTTCTGGACTTTCGGATAATTTAGCTTAATGTGCCCCTCCTATCCATAATTATTGTAACAGATGGCCTTCCCTTGAGACAGACTCCTAAATGAGGCTTCCCATGTGTCTTGCAGCCTCCATTCTTTTTCTTCGGGTCTCCTTACTTCACTCCGGTATTCCCAAAGCTAAATACATTTCTCTTTTGACCCTCGCCATTACCACTGGCTCCCTCAATCTTGACTCTCCCATCAACCTTTCCCTTATTCTTCTTTTATTTGTGGTATTAGCTCAACACCTCACTACCACCTTCGGCGATTATTGCCTTCTCTAAAATGGTCCCAAAAGAAGTACTTTGGAATACCGATATACGATTATAGAGCTGTGGTTTCAAGCCCCCTTTCGAACTGTCGCGCTTTCCTCCTCCCCAGATCCACTTGGTGTGGAGTAAACCTCGCTAGTTCATTGAACTTGGCAGCGTATTTGGGAACTGTCATGTCCCCTTATTTCAACTCGATAAACCTCATCTCCATCCTTACCTGCATGCTCGTGGGAAAGTAGTTCTCGAAGAATATCTCCTTGAACCTATTCCACATTAGAGTCACTATCCCAACCCTAGCCTGATTGGCTTCCCATCAAAATTTGGCCTTTCCCTTCATCATATAGGTTGCAAAGGCAACCTTCTGGGCCTCGTCGACATTTGCTATTATAAATGCCTTCTCTATCTCTTTAACCCATGTTTGGGCTTCGATAGGGTCCGTAGTTCCCTTGAACTCCGGCGGACCTACACTCTTGAAATCCTTAAAGGTAGTAGCTCGTGCTACTCTTGGATTTACGGGGATGTTCTATTAAAGGCATTTGATTCACGTTCATACCTTGATTATGACTTTGATTACGCTCTTCTTGGCGAGATTTTTCGTCGATACAATAAACACATTCGTTATTATTCCTTTCTTTATTAGTTATCATTTAATATTAAACAATAACTCCAACATCAATAACTCATCGCTTTCCATAAAAAGGTCTTTATATTCATTCACGTAGTATAATACTACATCAGTTGCATACACAACCTAAGCTGATTACATTACTTTCCCGCTATCACTTTCCAAAAAATGGGATTTACAAAAGACTACCCTTTACTATACAAAAAGGGTTTTACGTCACTACTTAAAAAACAATATTTACATACTAGTCTGACTACCCCTAATCTACATCTACCTCAAGGCATTATCAAAATCTGCCTTGGCAAGACCGACAATAATATCACGACTAATAGTATGTCGTGTTTGCCCAACCTCCACCGGATATCCAGCTACCTACTGCTGAAAATCCGTGTGAGAACTCCTATAAATATAGGACATTCTCCCTATCTTCTGCACCTTTGTCTTTAGCTCCTCCTTGAGCTCAAAGACCTCGTGCTTTAAATCCTGGACTTTATCCTTAGCCAGAATTCTCTCATCGTGTTCCTGCTCCCACATGGACTCGACATCAGTCTTGTCCTCTATAACCATTTGGAGCTCTGCCTTCAGCTCCTTAACCTCCTGACAGTAATGGATATTTCTATCCAACACTGACATGAATAGAGACATCATCGACCCCCCAGGATCTATCTCTGCTGCTATAGCCACTAGGTTAAAGGAGATTGTCTCTACCTCCTCCTCTATCATCCCATCAAACAATGACATGTAGTCAGCTTCCTCTGAGTGTCCAAACTCAATGATCACTACATCTGGCTCTACTGCTATAGGGTTCGGTATAACCTCTACTTGGTTCACCGATTCTTCACTAATGGTTTTCTCATTAACAAATATCCCATTTCCTCCTGACATCTACACAAAAATATTAAGTTGATTAGTACACGTCAGTAGAATAATAACAACACATAACATAATCATAATGCATTTTTATAAGGTTATTTTCTTCTAGTACTTCTTTGACTCCTTCTAAGGTTATGACTTAAGATTTTTAAATCCCCCCTTAAGTTTTATAACCTCTTGCTCTGATACCAACCTGTGACGCCCACAAATCTGGGTATCTTCCAACCCGACAGATGGTGCTACACGGTACTACCATTCATTCATTCATTCCATGAAATAGTCTCAAAAGGACCAATATAACTTCTATATATTCAAAATAATATTACATTTCCAAGGTTCTTTGTAACCCATTCATTTGTTCTTGTCATAATATTCAATATATTACAATCATTGAACTATTCTATTACATACTAAGCTAAGGGTTCGTCTTCGCCTTGCCCTTATCTTTGTCCAAGCCTTCATTCCGCTCGATCTTGGCTGTGTTCATATGGTTCAAGCAAGAGTGAGCATAACTAGCTCAGCAAGTACTACAATTCTAATAAACAACATGCTTGAAACATAGAACTCATATATATCTTCAGAATCGAACAATAGTTACGTAAGTACTATCGATAAATCAAAATAGCACTTCTTTTCCTTCAAAACATTTTACAACAACCATACTCAGTGGAATATCAATTATGGCTCAAGACTAAGAGCATTCATAAGTTCTTTTGAAAAGGACAACCTGGCACTAAGTCCGTAAGTCCGACATATCTCATGAGCATGTCTGAGTGATCAGCTTATAGTACCCTATGTTGATCAACACTACATTCATTAAACGTGTATACGTTGAAGTTGTAGCAACCTCATGTGCCTGTCGTTAAACGACAAAAACATTTTAGCATACTTGATCTTCGATTGAAAACCATACCAATATAACACAGTATATATAAAACATGCTTGACAGAATCATAATATAAGTCTAGCCGAAAGAATTGGCTTAAGACTTCATCATTCAAGACTTCATCATGAAAAGAATACATGAATTAAAAACTTGTTTAGATCGAATCAAACAAGGGTTAGAATACTTGCCTTTAGCATCTGGCCATCGATTTAACACTTGTACACTTTAAGTTTCTACGTTTCTACAATACATGATCATATAACATACCACATTAGGGTCATACATAATCAAGTATGTATACTATTATATCTTACCCTTCATCTCAATGTAAATCCTGACTTAGATATATTATTATGGGTTTCCGGCTTTCATTACGACATTCATAATTCGTTCATCTTTTCTTGATTATTAACTCTTAATCATCATTCATTAGTGTCTTACAATTTCTTAAGAACGTTATGCATATACCTTAATTCATTACTATCAATTCCCCTTTCATTCTATACTTGAAGACATTCTTTTCTAGCAATTTCTTGGGACTGGCACCGCGGCGCCACCTATAGATCTTCTTCATCTCATCTGTGCACAAGCTGAAGTTAGTATGAAGCCTCGACATTTGTTATAGCTATTTGCGATTGCCACCTTTTAGCCTTGGGTTGGCGCCGCTGCGCCAACTCTGTGCCTTAGAAAATTTTTGCAGATTTTGAATTTTGTGAACTTCCCGGACGCATACCTTCTTTATTATAAGTCCGAATTGGCTCGTTCAAAAGCCTACGGTTCACAAATTACGTACTCTATGCGTTCATGTAAGAATTTTATCTAATTGACTTCGTTTGCTGAAATTTGACCTATTAGTTCATTTTTAACGAAAACGATAAACGTCCGTGGACTTTCAATGCTCGTTTCTTCGTTCTAAGTCGGATTCTGGTCATTTTTGAGTCTGCAACTCTATAATGCCAAATACGACTTGTCTCCATCGAAAACCAATGTTTTCGACTTCAAAATCAAAATACGACTTCTATTCCGAGAATTTCACGGATTCGACGATTATCATCCAATCGTGTGAATTCCAGTAAAACTACATTCTTAATGAATCTAAACTGATTTTAATCAACATAATATCATTACAAGTTACTTATTAAACCAACTTATAAAAAAAAGTAGATTTTGACTTATTCTCATAAGTCATTGACTTATTCAACTTATGAACTATAAATCTTCATGCTCATGACTTATTAATAACTTAAGCCCACTAATCAATGTTCTTATGCTATATTCAACATACTAATCATCAGATGAAAACATATGATAAGTTCTTCATGGTTCTAGCAACTTATTAATGTTCAAGTTGTTTATCCAAATTATTCGGCTTAAGTTCATTCCTTATTAACCTATTACATGATCTTAGCATACATGTTCATTAATAACACTTCCCTTATCATCCTATCATAATAGAGATGAAAGAACATTGAACACAAGATCATTACCTTTGAAGCCTAATTTCTTCTTCTTCGAAAATCTAACTTTGACTTAAAAGTGCTTATTTGCTCTCCCAAATAAGTAGCTTATATTTGAGAGGAGTTGGATGAAATTAAAACACCCCACAAAATTGAAATGAGCTTGATATTTATAGGCTAACAAAGTGTAGGGCAAAATGGACTTTAAACCATCCCACCTCCTCATTCCACCTCCTCATCCTCTACTTCCTTACTATTCATAACCTAGCCATTAAGTAACTTGCTAGCCACAATACTTGCTCATCACATCACTTGGTCACCACACATAAACCTTGCCCATCAAGCTTACCCATTTCCTACTTGGTTTAACCCATGGATGAAGGCTTTTCATTGAGCTTTGATAATTAATCTAACTAATTTGTTAATGGGCTTGTGCTACATAGTTTGGACTAATGATATATCAAACACTTGGGCTTGATTGTTACATTCTATTGGACTTCTATATTAGGCTATTAATCCTACAAATCCATTACCTTAAATTACATAACTTAACATTTATACCACACGTATAATCTTCATATACTAACTCGTATATTAATTCGTAGTATACATTATTTCATTCTTCATACATAATAGTACAATACATCGTATTATACTTACATCCATTACTTCATATAATGTATACACATTATATGATCACAACTTTATTTCCTTAATGCTTAATAAACCTAACGTTCCCAAATTAGGTCCACATGCGAAATATTACGTTTTCCATACTTAGATTATTATTACATAATCCATATCGCCTTGATATTATAACGTTACGTATTTCTTGGAAATTCAAAAATAATTCTGAAATCGAAAATGAATAGTATCGATGAAAATTTCTCGGAAAGCTTTTTTTTTCGTCTTAGAAATTCAAACACCTTAATTCATTCACGTAGTTAAAATACTACGATATTCCGACGTTTCTAAGTTAAACAACGACATTCATCTTCTCAACACGTAATAATAATAAATAATATTATTTTATTCATTATTAAAAGTAATTATAAAATGTTCGATTTTCCGGGGCATTACAATTTTCAATGGTAGAAAATCGCCTAGACAAATGAGATGTTTGACGATTATGCAGACCAAGAAGTTGTTGGGTCAAGGTTGTGTTGCTTATTTATCTTACATAGTCGATACTCAGAAGAAGGGTGTGAAACTGGAAGAAATACCAGTGGTTAGGGAATTTGTGGATGTGTTTCTAGAGGATTTGCTAGGAGCTGTTGGACAAGAAATACATTCAGCCGAGTGTGTCACCGTGGGGAGCACGGGTGTTATTTGTAAAGAAGAAGGATGGGTCAATGCGCCTTTGCATTGATTATAGGAAATTAAACAAAGTCACTATGAAGAATAAATATCCATTGCCGAGAATAGATGATTTGTTTGACTAGTTGAAGGGTGCTAGATATTTCTCAAAAATAGATTTGAGAAGTGGGTATCATCAACTGAAGGTAAGGAAGGAGGATGTACCGAAGACGGTATTCCAAACTCGGTATGGACATTACGAATTTTTTGTGATGTCTTTTGGTTTGACAAATGCCCTTGCAACGTTCATGAATTTGTTGAATAGGGTGTTTAAACCATTTTTTGACAAGTTTGTGGTGGTGTTTATCGATGATATTCTGGTATACTTTAGAACTCAAGAAGAACACGTGGAACACTTACGTCTAACGCTGGAGACGCTAAGAAAGGAAAAGTTGTACGCGAAATTCTCAAAATGGGAATTCTGGTTAGAACGTGTACAATTTCTTGGGCACGTAATTGATAAGGATGGAATTTCAGTGGATCCATCAAAGGTCGAAGCTGTGTTAAATTGGGAACAACCAAGAACTCCATCAAAAGTTAGAAGTTTCTTGGGATTGACAGGGTATTACAAACGGTTTATCCAGGATTTCTCCAAGATTGTCACTCCGTTGACAAATTTGATAAGAAAATCTATAAAATTTGTTTGGACGGAGAAGTGTGAAGGAAGTTTTCAAGAATTGAAAATGAAGTTAAGTATGGCACCTGTGTTGTCATTACCAGATAATACAGGAAATTTTGTTGTGTATAGTGATGCTTCACACAAAGGATTAGGATGTGTCCTTATGCAGAACGACAAAGTCATCGCGTATGCATCAAGGCAATTGAAAGACTACGAAAAAGGGTATCCGACTCATGATTTAGAGTTGGCGGCGGTTGTGTTTGCTTTGAAAATATGGAACACTTTGTCTCTATGGAGAGAAATGTGAGGTCTACGAGACCATAAGAGTCTCAAGTACATTTTCACTCGAAAGAGACACGAACATGCGTCCAAAGGAGATGGATGGAATTGATAAAGGATTATGATTGTGAGATCTTTTATCATCCAGGCAAAGCAAATGTGGTTGCAGATGCCTTGAGTAGGAAAGGCAGAGAAAAGTTGATGTTGTTAACTGATAAGGAGGAGCTTATTTCAGCAATGGCAAGGTTAGAGTTAGAAATCAAATTTCCAAAAGAATTCGATGAAAAATTGTACAAGATGGAAGCAAGACCAACCTTGGTGGACAAGGTGAAGAACGTTCAAATACAAGATAAGGAATGCAAAAAAATAAAGGAGAGTGTGCTTGAAGGAAGGGAAGAAAAGTTCAAGGTTGATACTTAGGGAATGCTGAGATTCGAGGGACGAATCTGGGTTCCAATAATAACAGATATTAAAGAAGACATCTTGACATAAGCTAATAGCTCGAGATATTTAATTCATCTAGGAAGTACGAAGATGTATTAAGATTTACGGCGACAGTTTTGGTGGCCAAATATGAAAAGAGACGTTGCAGAATGCATTGCAAAGTACTTAACATGCCAGAGAGTCAAGGCCGAGCATCAAAGGCCAAGTGGATTACTTCATTCGTTATATAGAATCTAGGAATGGAAATGGGAACATATCACAATGGATTTTGTGGTAGGTGTTCCAACAACTCAGAAATGATACAATGCAATATGGGTGATAGTGGACAGATTGAAAAAATCTGCACACTTCTTGCCAATAAAGATGAGATTCAATCTTGATCAGCTGGCAAAGATATATGTTAAAGAGATCATGACGAGACATGGAGTTCCAGTGTCAATTGTGTCAGATAGAGATCCAAGGTTCACATCAAACTTCTAGAAGAGACTACAAGAATGTATGGGAACACAGTTGCGAATGAGTACGGCTTATCATCCGCAAATAGATGGCCAAAGCGAACGAACAATCCAGACATTGGAAGATATGCTGAGAGTATGCGTCATGGATTTCAAAGGAAGCTGGGATGAACAATTACCGTTGGTGGAATTTGCCTACAATAACAGTTACCATGCAGGCATCGGCATTCCGCCTTACGAAGCATTATACGGCAGGAGGTGCAGAACTACACTGTGCTGGGACGAAGTCGGTGAACGTCAACTGTTAGGACCAGAACTGGTACAACAAACTACTGAGGTTGTTAAACTCTTCAGAACAAGATTGATAGTTACTCAAGACAAACAAAAGAAATATGCTGATCAACACAGATAATATCGTGCATTCGAGATAAGAAATTACGTATTCATAAAAGTTTCTGCTTGGAAGGGAAAAATTCGATTTGGTAAAAAGGGGAAACTAAGCCCGAGGTTTATTGGACCCTTCGAAGTGCTGCGAAAAGTTGGAGAGGTGGCTTACGAGGTATCTCTACCTCCAGAATTGTAAAACATTCATAATGTTTTTCACGTTTCGGTGTTACGACCATATAAATCTGATTACAAGCACGTGATCGAGTATGAACCAGTGTAGTTTGATAAAGACTTGTCTTATGAAGAGGTTCCTATCCAGATAGTCGACAGGAAAGAACAAGTGCTCAGGAATAAGGTGATACCTTTTGTGAAGGTAATATGGAGGAACCACAATGTCGAAGAGGCTACGTGGGAACTCGAAGCTGAAATAATGAAGAATTACCCTGAGTTATTTGTTTAATCCGTGTCTTCGATTCTGGGGACAGAATCTTTGTAAGTAGGAGAGACTGTGACGAATGAGTTGTTTGAATTGTGATTATGAGGACAGAATCCTTGTAAGGAGGGAATGATGTAACATTTCAGAAATTTTAAATTGTTATATTAAATATTTATTGAATTATATAAGTATTTAATGGATGTGTATATTAAATATTTATTGAATCATATAAGTATTTAATGGAGGTGTTTATTGTTGAATAAATAATTGTTCAAATTTGATTCGATTTGGTTAATTATTTGTTAAATAAATAATTAAGGAAATTAATTATTATATTCTAATTTAATTTAATTATTAAGTTAGAGAGTTTTGATTAAATGAATTATTATATTTTAATTTGAATTCGTAATTAAAAGGATGTGTTAGTGGATTAAATAAAGTTATAATTATAAAGAAATTATAATTTTGTGGTATTGATTTATGTGTTAAAGTAATTTAATAAATTGTTATTAGAATTAATTTAATTGATTATTGAAAAATTTAGTTAAATAAAAAAGTGACAAATAACCTTCTATAAAGAAGTTATTTAAATAAATTAAAGGAGTTTAATTTAGTTTTGTCAAACAAGGCTTAATGCCTATTAAGTCTTTAATCTAATTGTGTTTTACCAAATAAGGCATAAGGATTAAATGATTATATTTTAAGTGGGTAACCAAACAAGCCTTATGGCTTTTGATTTTCAAAAATATAATAACTGATATCAGTTATACTTATATTTATATTATATAATTAATATATATTATTATATTATACGTTATAACTCTAGTATGTAAGATTAGAATAGAGAGGAAGAACTCAGAAGAAGAAAATGAAGAGAAGAAGAAAAGTGAGAGAAAACTTGAGAGAATCCTAGAGAATCTGAGAGTGAAGTTGGAGAAAAACTTGTTGATCAAAGAGAAAAGTATCATCTTCTAAAACAAGGTATCATCCTACCCTTTTTAAGTTCTTTAAAATTTTAGTTTTCTCTTCCAAAATTCTCTGTAAAATTCTTGTGAAAGGATAAATTATTTGATTTTATGTGGCTTTATATGATAAACTAGTGTTGTGAAACTATTTTCATAAGTTTATATATGAGTATAGTCAATGAATTTATGATATGTATGTAATTTGTGAAGAGAACTATATTATAGTGAGTTTATATGAATATATATATATATATATATATATATGAATATGGGTTGGTTTAAAGCAAAATTAAGGTTTAATTAGTTGTTTAATTTATAAATTGACTATTGAATTTGAAAGAGTATGTATAATCATAAATAAGGTATTTTAAATTATCTGTTTTGGTTGAAAAACAAAATCACAGTGTTGATTTTCATTGAGAACATCAAAAAGTTAGGTTTTATCAAAAATAGTGAAATTGGATGTTTTAAATTCGTTTTTTATGTTGTTTTATGGGTAGAAACATGTTAAGAGTCTTTGAATTATGTTTATATGAAGTCTCTATATGAATTACATGTTAATTAGGCTGTTAGAAAGTAGCTTGTAGACCAAAATTGGCTTTTGTTCATCTTTGTCACTTAGAGAAGCTAGTCGTAGAAATCTGCGATTCGGTCTTCAAGTAGCACTACCTAGTGAAATATATTTGTCGTATTTTGCAACACCAGCGCCATGTCCAGTCACGCCACTTAGTGGCTTTGTGTTTAAATCTTGTGACACCATCACCCATACATGGCCTTTACCCACAATATAAAGCGTGTGTATGCATGACACTTGAGTTAAATGAATGGTCGAGGATAGTGTAATTTTTGTACACAAAGTCTGAAGAAGTTGTTATTTGTTAATAGTAGGACTGTTAAATTATGATTTCAATATTTCTATACCAAGAATGAGCATGTTATTAACAATTAACTAGTTTTGTAACTTGATTATGTGATTAAAATCAAATCTCACATGATGAAGGTACTTAGTTATGTATGTAATGTGGTAGTGACTAACTATGTCATGATGATATATATATATATATATATATATATATATATATATATATATATATATATATATATATATATATATATATATATATAATAGGGTATTGTGATTTGAATTGTTCGGTTTAGCCTACAAGCAAGGCAAGTTCTCTAAATCTATTATCTCGTTGAGCCAATTATTGTTTCTAATTCGATTACATTATAATGATGCAAATTTTCCAAACCTTATTTTGATATTGAGCAAGTTTTTCTTGTATTTAACTTGTTATTTAGCATGCAAGTTATATATTCTGATATACTAATGTTGAACAGTTTTATCGTTCAATTTGCTATGCATGCTTAGTTCTCAATTTTAAATAACATTGGCTTAATATTGTTCAAGCAAGGCATATTATAGTTATTCAACATGTATACTATTAGATTATTCCTAAATCATGACCTTAACTTACAATGTCGATTCAGTTATGATTATTCCATAGTACAACGTTATTAATTTTATTCAACTAATCCTTAGTTGATGTTCGTTGAATTCCAAATTACCTTGAAATGTATCCAAACCAAACTCCCTTTGGTGCGGACTTATACTCTAAATACTGAGATGAACAACCCTATTATTAAGGGTAATTTACGCTTTGCGTTGAAATGTTTGTGCACAATACATTGTACGAAGGGTTGATCCGCCTGAGTACGAGGAGTCCCTATAGTCTTATGACTGTTAAAGTTTAAGTTGAAAAATTACTTATAACTATGGACATAGTTCGTGGTCTTAGGACCCTCAGTTATATACTTCAGAATGTTGATAGTCCATATTGTTCATTTCTATTGAGCCTCTAAATTGACAGTTGCTGTAAAGATTTTCATTCATTGTTGTTTCAAGTGAGCTTTGTTTGCTCACTCTTGCTTATATAACTATTACAGTTAAAGATGATAAGGTTGATTTACCTAGCACTAGTAAGGGAAAAGGAAAGATGAACAAGTATTGAAGACTTGTAATATGTTGATATTTTATTATGAGATTTTAATTGAATGGTTGTAATGAAGTTTATTTATTTTTTTGCATTTGAATGATTGTTTTTAAAGGTTAGACAACCTGGGAGATTTTATTACCCTTTAATGAGGAAGGTTTTATTATTCAATTTTATTGTGATTGGGTAGTTAGATATGAATGTTTTATTAAGTGAACACCAAATCATGTTGGAATGAAGTACCTGGATTTGGGGGTGTCACAAGTTGGTATCAAAGCCTTAGGTTATGAACCTTAGGTGGGGGAAAAGCCTTAGGAAGTAACTTTTGAAAAGATAGTGATGATGAACTCTTATCAAGTTTCAAGGAGAAAGTAATAAAACACTTATGTGTTTACGTGATTACAACTTATGTGCCCATGATTGTCGAGTAATGATTATTAATAACTAAAACTTAAAAATCTTGTTGTCAGAATGGCTAATGTCGGAGAATCCAGTCACGCTAGGGAGGAAGGATCTCAGATGCCTAGAGAGGAGGAATCTCGTGACATTCAAGTGGTTTGGGAACAACTACTTCCATGGGAGTCAGCCCTGTTGCTTACAGTAGTTGAAGATGAGGATGATGACGTGGAAAAAGATGAGGAAGACCCCGTTGAGTTATCGCAGGCAAATGAGGATGACGAGGAAGAGGATGAAGAGATTCCACTGACCTCGATGGCTGCTCGTATGTCCGATGAAGTCTACGACCGCAAAGTGGAACTTCAAGATACTATCGAGGAATTACAAGAGATAGTAGCTGAGCAACAGACCTCGATGGCACAGAAGGACGATGAAATCCAAGACCGAGAGGAACGTCTGAACAATGTTGAAGAAAAGTGGTTCTGCTTTGAAGGAGAAAGCAGCGATTGGCGAGAGATTACAAAGTTGAAGAACAAGTTGAAAGAGGAATCTACTAAGAGGGTAAGAGCCGAAGATGCGTATGAGGAAGCTGATCAACGAGGCAAAATAGCAGAATCAACCGCATAATCAACCACAAAATTAAGCTACAACATTTAAGGACATCAAGGCGGTTGGACCACCAGAATTCCGTGGCTCCATGAACCCGATTGAGGCACAGACCAGGGTCATGGAGATTGAGAAAGTGTTCGATGTTGCGGGAGTAGGGGAGGATCAGAAAACTGCTTTTGCAACATTCATCTTGAAAGCAGAGGCTAGTTATTGGTGGCAGGCCAATAAAACTCGAGGAGGACATGGGGTTATGACCTGGGACAGGTTTAAGGAAATGTTCTTTGAGACCTATTTCCCATAGAATTGGAAGAGTCAGTTAGAATTGCAGTTTTTAAAACTGAAGCAGGGAACGATAACGGTGTTAGAATATGCCGCGAAATTCAACGAGTTGGCGAGTTTTGCGCCATACCAAGTCAGCACAGATGAACGCAAGGCAAAGAGTTTTGAACAGGGACTGAAGCCCTGGTTATATAGTAGGGGTTCCTTGTTCCAGTTGAAGACATTTGCAGCAGTAATGGAAAAGGAAATTCTCGCTGAAGGTGGAGGCGAGGCTGTAACTAAGTTCAATCAAGATCAGAAAAAGAAGAAGAATGAAGTGGAGATTAAAAATTTAGGTGGTGGTAGTGGAAATGGTAACAATAATCTGAAAAGAAAGTGGAATGGAAATATGGGTACTGGAAATCAGCAGGTTAACCAGCAGAATAAGAAGTTTGAAGCATGTGCTATATACGGGAAGTTTCACAAGGGTGTATGCTTAATGGGGAAATGAGTATGCTTTAACTATGGCCAGGAGGGTCACATCGCCCCAAATTGCAATCAACCCAAGAAGAATGTTTGCTTCACTTGCGTGTCCAAGGATCACTTTGCTCGTGAGTACCCTAAGAAGAAAGCTGGAGAGACAACGGGAAGCAAGGGAGGTAACAGTGGAGGTACTTGGGCCATTACTGGACCAACTACATCAAACAAACCCACATCCAGAACCTTCAACATGACTATGCAAGATGTTGTGCAATCAAATGATGTGGTGTCAGGTATTATCCCAATCAATGATATTGATGCTTATGTATTATTTGATTCGGGTGCTACTTGCTCATTTATATCTGATCAATTTGCTATGAGATTAGGAATGCCTAGTGAAGAATTGAATTTCCCTTTGAACATAGAAATTGAGAATAAGGAAGTAATTCCTGTTAGGTTCGTATACAAGAACTGTAGGGTGAATATTAAGGGAAATATTATGATGGTTGATTTAATTCTTATTAGGCTTGGAGAGTTTGATGTTATTTTGGGAATGGATTGGTTGTTCAATTGTGGAACGATAATTGATTGCCAAAAGAAATGTGTAAACCTTATGACTCCGTCAAAGGTAGTTTTTATGACGCCCCCAAATCCGGGTATCTTCCAACCCGACAGATGGTGCTACACGGTACTACCATTCATTCATTCATTCCATGAAATAGTCTCAAAAGGACCAATATAACTTCTATATATTCAAAATAATATTACATTTCCAAGGTTCTTTGTAACCCATTCGTTTGTTCTTGTCATAATATTCAATATATTATAATCATTGAACTATTCTATTACATACTAAGCTAAGGGTTCGTCTTCTCCTTGCCCTTATCTTTGCCCGAGCCTTCAATCCGCTCGATTTTGGTTGTGTTCATATGGTTCAAGCAAGAGTGAGCATAACTAGCTCAACAAGTACTACAATTCTAATAAACAACATGCTTGAAACATAGAACTCGTATATCTTCTGTAACTGAACAATAGTTATGAAGTACTATCGATAAATCAAAATAACACTTCTTTTCCTTCAAAACATTTTACAACAACCATACTAAGTGGAATATGAATTATGGCTCAAGACTAAGAGCATTCATAAGTTCTTTTGAAAAGGACAACCTGGCACTAAGTCCGTAAGTCCGACATATCTCATGAGCGCGTACGGTGATCGACTTATAGTACCCTATGTTGATCAACACTACATTCATTAAACGTGTATACGTTGAAGTTGTAGCAACCTCATGTGCCTGTCGTTAAACGACAAAAACATTTTAGCATACTTGATCTTCGATTGAAAACCATACCAATATAACACAGTATATATAAAACATGCTTGACAGAATCATAATATAAGTCTAGCCGAAAGAATTGGCTTAAGACTTCATCATTCAAGACTTCATGCGAAAGAATACATGAATTAAAAAACTTGTTTAGACTGAACTGAAACAAGGGTAAGAATACTTGCCTTTAGCATCTGCTGACTGATTAACACTTGTACACTTTAAGTTTCTACGTTTCTACAATACATGATCATATAACGTACCACATTAGGTCACACATAATCAAGTATGTATACTATTATATCTTACCCTTCATCTCAATGTAAATCCGGACTTAGATCTATTATTATGGGTTTTCGGCTTTCATTACGACATTCATAATTCGTTCATCTTTGCCTGATTATTAACTCTTAATCATCATTCATTTGTGTCTTACAATGACTTAACAACGTTATGCATAAACCTTAATTCATTACTATCAAATCCCCTTTCATTCTATACTTGAAGACATTCTTTTCTAGCAATTTCTTGTGATTTGGCGTATGGCCGCCACCTATAAATCTTCATCTCTGTGGCTTTTGAGTTAGCGATAGGCCTCGACACTTTATACGGCATTGCGGTGCCACCTTTTGGCCTTGGGTTGGCGCCGCTGCGCCAACTCTGTGCCTTAGAAAATTTTTGCAGATTTTAAATTTTGTGAACTTCCCGGACGCATACCTTCTTCATTATAAGTCCGAATTGGCTCGTTCAAAAGCCTACGGTTCACAAATTACGTACTCTATGCGTTCATGTAAGAATTTTACCTAATTGACTTCGTTCGCTAAAATTTGACCTATTAGTTCATTTTTAACGAAAACGATAAACGTCCGTGGACGTTCAATGCTCGTTTCTTCGTTCTAAGTCGGAATCCGGTCATTTTGAGTCCGCAACACTATAATGCCAAATCGACTTGTCTCCATTGAAAACTAATGTTTCCGACTTCAAACTCAAAATCGACTTTTTATTAGAAAATTTCACGGATTCGACGATTATCGTCTAATCGTGTGAATTCCGGTAAAACTACATTCTTAATGAATCTAAATGGACTTTAATCAACATAAGATCATTACAAGTTACTTATTAAACCAACTTATAAACAAAGTAGATTTTGACTTATTCTCATAAGTCATTGACTTATTCAACTTATGAACTATAAATCTTCATGCTCATGACTTATTAATAACTTAAGTCCACTAATCAATGTTCTTATGCTATATTCAACATACTAATCATCATATGACAACATATGATAAGTTCTTAATGGTTCTAGCAACTTATTAATGTTCAAGTTGCTTATCCAAATTATTCGGCACAAGTTCATTCCTTATTAACTTATTACATGATCTTAGCATACATATTCAATAATAACACTTCCCTTATCGTCCTATCATAATAGAGATGAAATAACATTGAACACAAGATCATTACCTTTGAAGTCTAACTTCTTCTTCTTGGAAAATCTAACTTTGACTTAAAAGTTCTTATTTGCTCTACCAAATAAGTAGCTTATATTTGAGAGGAGTTGGATGAAATTAAAACACCCCACAAAATTGAAATGAGCTTGGTATTTATAGGCCAACAAAGTTTAGGGAAAAATGGACTTTAAACCATCCCACCTCCTCATTTCCACCTCCTCATTCCACCTCCTCATCCTCCACCTCCTTACTATTCATAACCTAGCCATTAAGTAACTTGCTAGCCACAATACTTGCTCATCACATCACTTGGTCACCACACATAAACCTTGCCCATCAAGCTTACCCATTTCCTACTTGGTTTGACCCATGGATCGAAGGCTTTTCATTGGGCTTTGATAATTAATCTAACTACTTTCTTAATGGGCTTGTCTTTACATAGTTTGGACTAATGATATATCAAACACTTGGTCTTGATTGTCACATTATATTGGACTTCTATATTAGGCTATTAATCCTACAATCCATTACCTTAAATTACATAACTTAACATTTATACCCCGTATAATCTTCATATACTAACTTCGTATATTAATTCAGTAATATCGTTATTTCATTCTTCATACATAATAGTACAATGCGTCGTATTATACTTACATCCATTACTTCATATAATGTATACACATTATATGATCACAACTTTATTTTTTTAATGTTTAATAAACCTAACGTTCCCAAATTAGGTCTACATGCGAAATATTATGTTTTCCATACTTAAATTATTATTACATAATCAATATCGCCTTGATATTATAACGTTACGTATTTCTCAAAAATTCAAAAATAATTCCCGAGCAGAAATCGATGAATAGTGTTTTTCAGAAAATTTCTCGAAAAGCTTTTATTTTCGTCTTAGAAATTCAAACACCTTAATTCATTCATGTAGTTAAAATACTACGATATTTCGACGTTTCTAGGTTATACAACGACATTCATCTTCTCAACACGTAATAATAATAAATAATATTATTTTATTCATTATTAAAAGTAATTATAAAATGTTCGATTTTCCGGGGCGTTACACTCTCTCCCCCTTATAAGGATTTTGTGCCCAGAATCTTGCTAAAAAAAAATACACAAATAAATGAGGGTAATTCTTTTTCATTGTTTCTTCTAACTCCCACGTTTCTTCTTCTGCATCGTGGTTCTTCCATATCACCTTTACTGAAGGTATGACTTTGTTCCGCAGAATTTGTTCTTTTCTATCGACAATTTGAATCGGCGTTTCCTCGTACGTTAAGTCCTTCTCGACATGAATAGGTTCATATTCTATCACGTGCTTATAATCTGGCTTATAAGGACGTAATACGGATACGTGAAATACATTATGTATTCGTTCTAGGTCTGGAGGTAATGCTATCATATTGGCTACCTCACCCACCCGTTTTAAAACTTCAAAAGGTCCTATGAACCTTGGACTTAACTTTCCCTTCTTCCCAAAACGCATCTTTCTTTTCCAGGGAGATACTTTTAGGAATACGTACGAACCTACTTCAAACTCTCGATTCTCTCTATGCGGATCCGTAAACTTCTTCTGCCTGTCTTGAGCTGCTAGAAGACGCATCTGAATCTTCTTGACAATATCCGTTATCTGTTGCACCAATTATGGTCCCAACATTCGGCGTTCTCCTACCTCATCCCAATACAGTGGCGTTCTGCATTTCCTCCCATACAAAGCTTCGTAAGGCAGCATACATATGCTTGCATGATAACAATTGTTATACGCAAACTCCACTAATGGCAGCTGATCATCCCAACTACCCTTGAGATCCATGACGCAAGATTTTAACATATCTTCTAACGTCTGAATTGTCCTCTCACTCTGTCCATATGTCTATTGATGATACGTTGTACTTAGCTTCAACTGCGTTCTCAACTACTCTTGTAGACTCCTCCAAAAGTTCGACGTGAATCATGGATCACGATCTGACACAATCAATACTAGTACCCCATGTCTGGAGATTATTTCCTTAATATAGAGTCTAGCTAACTGATCTAAGTTATACTTAACTCTAATTGGCAAAAAGTGAGCCGACTTTGTCAATCGGTCTACTATTACCCAAATTGCATCATACCCCTTTGTTGTAGTCGGAAGTCCTACCACAAAATCCATAGTGATATCTTCCCACTTCCACTCCAGAATTTCCAATTACTGTAATAAGCCACTTGGTCATTGATGTTCAGCCTTAACTTTCTTTAAAATTAAGCACCTACTTACATACTATGCTATCTCCTTCTTCATGTTTGGCCACCAAAAACTCTGTCAAAGGTCTTGATACATCTTGGTGCTACTAGGATGAATCGAAAACCTCGAACTATGAGCCTCTTGCAATATCTGCTCCTTTAATTTTGTCTCATTCGGAACCCAAATTCTTCCTTCAAATCTTAATAATCCCTCATTATCAAGGCTGTACTTACTATTTTTTTCATTGGTCAGCCACTCCTTCATATGGTCACACTCATCAGCTTTGAGTTGCACCTTCTTAACCCTCTCTACGATGGTAGGTTGCATCTCTGTTGCAAACAACATTTGTCCTCCTTCACTTGGTAGCTTCACTTCCAACTCCATCTTAGCCATCTCTGTTATCAACTCAGTTTGAGCCGTCAACAAAGATAACTTTTCCCGACCCTTCCTACTTTAGGCGTCGGCAACTACATTGGCTTTTCCCGGGTGATACAGAATTTCACAGTCGTATTCCTTTATCAACTCCAACCGTCTCCTCTGCCTCATATTCAACTCCTTCTATGTGAAGATATATTTTAGACTCTTGTGGTCCGTGTATATCTCACATTTTTCTCCATAAAGATAATGTCTCCATATCTTTAGAGCAAAAAACTCTCTGCCCGATTCGGATCATGAGTAGGGTAAACTTTCTCATAATCCTTCAACTGCCTAGATGCATACACAATGACCTTGCCATGCTGCATGAGCAAGCAACCAAGTCCTCTATCCGAAGCATCACTATAAACTATAAATGTTTCCTGTGTCATCGGGTAATGACAACACAGGTGCCTCACTCAATCTCTTATTCAGTTCTTGAAAACTGTCCTCACACTTGTCAGTCCAAGCGTATTTCACCGTCTTCCTCGTCAAGTTAGTCAACGGAGTAGCTATCTTCGAAAAATCCTGGATGAATCTCCGATAGTAGCCCGCTAACCCTAGGAAACTCCGCACCTCAATCGGCATTTTCGATTGTTCCTAATTCATCACGGCTCCCACCTTCGCTGGATCAACTTAAATTCCCTCATAGTCAATGACATGACCTAAAAACTGCACCTTCTCCAACCAAAATTCCCATTTAGTGAATTTCGCATACAATTTCTCCGTTCTTAGTGTCTCCAACACTAATCTTAGGTGTTCAGCATGATCTTCTGGTGTCTTAGAATAGACTAGAATATCATCTATAAACACCACGATGAACTTGTCCAAATATTGTTTGAACACTCTGTTCATCATATCCATAAATGCAGCTGGTGCATTTGTCAACCCAAACGACATCACCAGGAATTCGTAATGACCATAATGAGTCCTACATGCTATCTTTGGCACATCCTCCTTCCTAACCTTCAACTGATGATACCCCATCCTTAAATCTATTTTAGAAAAATACTTAGCCCCTTTCAACTGATCAAAGAGATCATCGATCCTGAGCAATGGGTATTTATTCTTTATCGTTAACTTGTTCAACTCTCGGTAGTCGATACATAGTCTTAACGATCCATCCTTCTTCTTGACAAACAGTACCGGTGCCCCCCACGGCGAAACACTCAGTTGAATGTACTTTCGGTCCAACAGTTCTTACAACTGCACCATCAACTCCTTCATCTCCACTGGTGCCATACGATACGGTGCCCTGGAAACTGGTGTCGCTCCTGGCACAATGTTTATCACAAACTCTGTCTCCCTATCCGGTGGAAGACCCGGCAATTCGCTCGGAAATACATCGGCGAATTCCCTCATTATAGGTATTTGTTCCATAGTTGCTACCACTCTCTGGGTATCAACAACATGACACAAATAGCCTACGCATCCCTTCTTTAACAATTTCCTAGTTTGTATCATGGTTAGACAACACGAACGTCCCGGCGATCTATTCCCGTAAAATACTACCCGAGCTTATTCTAACATCTTAATGTTCACACATTTCTTTTGACAATCTATAATTGCCCCATGGTTCACTAACCAATCCATCCCGAGAATTACGTCGAATTCTCCTAACTTTAGTGGTAACAAATCTGCCGATAATTTACAACCCCGTATATCTACGCAACAACTCTTATTTTCAACAGGAATTATTTCTTCGTTTGCTACCTTAATATTCAAAGGTATAGGCAACTTTTCGGGAAGTAATCCTAATCGTCTAGCAAAATCGCATTCTATAAACGAACAAGTAGCACCCGAATCAAACAACACGTACGAATTGATATAATTAATTGGAATAATACCAACGACGACATCCCCTGATGCAACTGCATCTTGGACTGGCATGTTAAAGGTACGGCCCATCGGCCTACCTGGCTGTGCTGGCCCACTAATAGCTAGCTTACCGCTATAAGTGCCCTGATTCCCGTCCGTCCCCTTCTTCGGGCAGTTCTTTGCCATGTGGTCAGTTGATCCACACACAAAGCATCCGTGGTTCTACTTCGGACTCGGACAATTAGGAGCAATGTGCCCCTCCTATCCAATATTGTAACAGACAGCCTTCCCCTTGAGACAAACTCCTAAATGAGTCTTCCCACAGGTCTTGCAGGCCTCCATTCTTTTCTTCGGGTCTCCTTACTTCACTCTGGTATTCCCAAAGATAAATACATTTCTCTTTTGACCCTCGCCACTACCACTGGCTCCCTCAATCTTGACTCTCCCATCAACTTTTCCCTTATTCTTCTTTTCTTTGTGGTATTGGCTCAACGCCTCACTACCACCTTCGGCGATTATTGCCTTCTCTGAAATGGTCCCAAAAGAAGTACTTTGGAATACCGATATACGATTATAGAGCCAGGGTTTCAAGCCCTGCTCGAACCGTCGCGCCTTCCTCACCTCGGTATCCACTTGGTGTGGAGTAAACCTCGCTAGTTCATTGAACTTGGCAGCGTATTGGGGAACTGTCATGTCCCCTTATTTCAATTCGAGAAACCTCATCTCTATCCTTACCTGCATGCTCGTGAGAAAGTAGTTCTCGAAGAATATCTCCTTGAACCTATCCCACGTTAGAGTCGCTATCCCAACCCTAGCCTGATTGGCTTCCCATCAAAAGTTGGCCTCTCCCTTCATCATATAGGTTGCAAAGGCAACCTTCTGGGCCTCGTCGACATTTGCTATTATAAATGCCTTCTCTATCTCTTTAACCCATGTTTGGGCTTCGATAGGGTCCGTAGTTCCCTTGAACTCCGGCGGACCTACACTCTTGAAATCCTTAAAGGTAGTAACTCGTGCTACTCCTGGATTTACGGGGATATTAGCCCCTGTTCTATTAAAGGCAGCTGTTAATAAGATAATAAACTCCTGCATCGGATTAACCGGACCTCCCTCTGTTTGATTCACGTTCGTACCTTGATTATGTTGCACTCTTCTTGGCAGCATTTTGCTGATACAATAAACACATTGCGTTATTATTCCTTTCTTTATTAGTTATCATTTAATATTAAACAATAACTCCAACATCAATAACTCATTGCTTTCCATAAAAAGGTCTTTATATTCATTCTCATAGTATAATACTACATCAGTTGCATACACAACCTAAGTTGATTACATTACTTTCCCGCTATCACTTTCCAAAAATTGGGATTTACAAAAGACTACCCTTTACTATACAAAAAGGGTTTTACGTCACTACTTCAAAAACAATATTTACATACTAGTCTGACTAACCCTAATCTACATCTGCCTCAAGGCATTATCAAAATCTTCCTTGGCAAGACCGGCAATAATATCACGACTAATAGTATGTCGTGTTTGCCCCACCTCCACCGGATATCCAGCTACCTGCTGCTGAAAATTCGTGTGAGAACTCCTATAAATATAGGACATTCTCCCTATCTTCTGCACCTTTGTCTTTAGCTCCTCCTTGAGCTCAAAGACCTCGTGCTTTAAATCCTGGACTTTATCCTTAGCCAGAATTCTCTCATCGTGTTCCTGCTCCCACATGGACTCGACATCAGTCTTGTCCTCTATAACCATTTGGAGCTCTGCCTTCAGCTCCTTAACCTCCTAACAGTAATGGATATTTCTATCCAACACTGACATGAATAGAGACATCATCGACCCCCCAGGAGCTATCTCCGCTGCTATAGCCACTAGGTTAAAGGAGACTGTCTCTACCTCCTCCTCTATCATCCCATCAAACAATGACATGTAGTCAGCTTCCTCTGAGTGTCCAGACTCAATGATCACTACATCTGGCTCTGCTGCTATAGGGTTCGGTATAACCTCTACTTGGTTCACCGATTCTTCACTAATGGTTTGCTCATTAACAAACATCCCATTTCCTCCTGACATCTACACAAAAATATTAAGTTGATTAGTACACGTCACTAGAATAATAAAAACACATAACATAATCATAATGCATTTTTATAAGGTTATTTTCTTCTAGTACTTCTTTGAATCCTTCTAAGGTTATGACTTAAGATTTTTAAATCCCCCCTTAAGTTTTATAACCTCTTGCTCTGATACCAACCTGTGATGCCCCCAAATCCGGGTATCTTCCAACCCGACAGATGGTGCTACACGATACTACCATTCATTCATTCATTCCATGAAATAGTCTCAAAAGGACCAATATAACTTCTATATATTCAAAATAATATTTCATTTCCCATGTTCTTTGTAACCCATTCGTTTGTTCTTGTCATAATATTTAATATATTAAAATCATTGAACTATTCTATTACATACTAAGCTAAGGGTTCGTCTTCGCCTTGCCCTTATCTTTGTCTAAGCCTTCATTACGCTCGATCTTGGCTATGTTCATATGGTTCAAGCAAGAATGAGCATAACTAGCTCAGCAAGTACTATAATTCTAATAAACAACATGCTTGAAACATAGAACTCATATATCTTTTATAACTGAACAATAGTTACGAAGTACTATCGATAAATCAAAATAGCACTTCTTTTCCTTTAAAACATTTTACAACAACCATACTTAGTGGAATATCAATTATGGCTCAAGACTAAGAGCATTCATAAGTTCTTTTGAAAAGGACAACCTGGCACTAAGTCCGTAAGTCCGACATATCTCATGAGCACGTCTGAGTGATCAGCTCATAGTACTCTATGTTGATCAACACTACATTCATTAAACGTGTATATGTTTAAGTTGTGGCAACCTCATGTGCCTGTCGTTAAACGACAAAAACATTTTAGCATACTTGATCTTCGATTGAAAACCATACCAATATAACTCAGTAAATATAAAACATGCTTGATAGAATCATAATATAAGTCTAGCCGAAAGAATTGGCTTAAGACTTCATCATTCAAGACTTCATGCGAAAGAATACATGAATTGCAAAACTTGTTTAGACTGAACTGAAACAAGGGTTAGAATACTTGCCTTTAGCATCTGCTGACTGATTAACACTTGTACACTTTAAGTTTCTACGTTTCTACTACACATGATCGTATAACGTACCACATTAGGTCATACATAATCAAGTATGTATACTATTATATCTTACCCTTCATCTCAACGTAAATCCTGACTTAGATATATTATTATGGGTTTCCGGCTTTCATTACGACATTCATAATTCATTCATCTTTGCTTGATTATTAACTCTTAATCATCATTCATTAGTGTCCTACAATGTCTTAACAACGTTCTGCATATACCTTAATTCATTTCTATCAATTCCCCTTTCATTCTATACTTGAAGACATTCTTTTCTAGCAATTTCTTGGACCGAAAGCCGCTTGGCGCCACCTATAGCTCTTCATCTCTCGCACCATTTGGAGTTAGCGTGAGGCCTCGACCTTTGTTATGGCACTGAAACGCCACCTTTTGGCCTTGGGTTGGCGCCACGGTGCCAACTCTGTGCCTTAGAAAAATTTTGCAGATTTTGAATTTTGTGAACTTCCCGGATGCATAACTTCTTCGTTATAAGTCCAAATTGGCTCGTTCAAAAGCCTACGGTTCACAAATTACGTACTCTATGTGTTCATGCAAGAATTTTATCTAATTGACTTCGTTTGCTATAATTTGACCGTGGACGTTCAATGCTCGTTTTTCGATTTCTCGTCTTTGAATCCGGTCATTCATTTAGTCGCAACTCTATAATGCCAAATACGACTTGTCCATCGAAAACCAATGTTTCCAACTTCAAAATCAAAATACGACTTCTATTCCGAGAATTTCACGGATTCGACGATTATCGTCCAATCGTGTGAATTCCAGTAAAACTATATTCTTAATGAATTTAAATGGATTTTAATCAACATAATATCATTACAAGTTACTTATTAAACCAACTTATAAAAAAAGTAGGTTTTGACTTATTCTCATAAGTCATTGACTTATTCAACTTATGAACTATAAATCTTCATGCTCATGACTTATTAATAACTTAAGTCCACTAATCAATGTTCTTATGCTAAATTTAACATACTAATCATCAGATGAAAACATATGATAAGTTCTTCATGGTTCTAGCAACTTATTAATGTTCAAGTTGCTTATCCAAATTATTCGGCTTAAGTTCATTCCTTATTAACCTATTACATGATCTTAGCATACATGTTCATTAATAACACTTCCCTTATCATCCTATCATAATAGAGATGAAAGAACATTGAACACAAGATCATTACCTTTGAAGTCTAATTTCTTCTTCTTGGAAAATCTAACTTTGACTTAAAAGTGCTTATTTGCTCTACCAAATAAGTAGCTTAAATTTGAGAGGAGTTGGATGAAATTAAAACACCCCACAAAATTGAAATGAGCTTGATATTTATAGGCTAACAAAGTGTAGGGCAAAATGGACTTTAAACCATCCCACCTCCTCATTTCCACCTCCTCATTCCACCTCCTCATCCTCCACCTCCTTACTATTCATAACCTAGCCATTAAGTAACCTGCTAGCCACAATACATGCTCATCACATCACTTGGTCACCACACATAAACCTTGCCCATCAAGCTTACCCATTTCCTACTTGGTTTAACCCATGGATCAAGGCTTTTCATTGAGCTTTGATAATTAATCTAACTACTTTCTTAATGGGCTTGTACTACATAGTTTGGACTAATGATATATCAAACACTTGGGCTTGATTGTTACATTCTATTGGACTTCTATATTAGGCTATTAATCCTACAAATTCATTACCTTAAATTACATAACTTAACATTTATACCACACGTATAATCTTCATATACTAACTCGTATATTAATTCGTAGTATACATTATTTCATTCTTCATACATAATAGTACAATACGTCGTATTATACTTACATCCATTACTTCATATAATGTATACACATTATATGATCACAACTTTATTTCCTTAATGCTTAATAAACCTAACGTTCCCAAATTAGGTCCACATGCGAAATATTACGTTTTCCATACTTAGATTATTATTACATAATCAATATCGCCTTGATATTATAACGCTACGTATTTCTTGGAAATTCAAAAATAATTCCCGAGCAGAAATCGATGAATAGTATTTTTTAAAAAATTTCTCGGAAAGCTTTTATTTTCTTCTTAGAAATTCAAACACCTTAATTCATTCACGTAGTTAAAATACTATGATATTCTGACATTTCTAAGTTAAACAACGACATTCATCTTCTCAACACGTAATAATAATAAATAATATTATTTTATTCATTATTAAAACTAATTATAAAATGTTCGATTTTCTGGGGTGTTACAATTTTCAATGGTAGAAAATTGCCTAGATAAATGAGATGTTTGACGATTATGCAGGCCAAGAAGTTGTTGGGTTAAGGCTGTGTTGGTTATTTAGCTTACATAGTCGATACCTAGAAGAAGGGTGTGAAACTGGAACAAATACTTGTGGTTAGGGAATTTGTGAATGTGTTTCTAGAGGATTTGCCAGGACTTCCGCCTGATAGAGAAATTGAGTTCGTGATCGACTTAGCGCCAGGAATCGCTCAAATATCTAAGGCCCCGTACAGAATGGCTCCGGTTGAGATGAAGGAACTGTTGGTACAACTGCAGGAGCTGTTGGACAAGAAATACATTCACCCGAGTGTGTCACCGTGGGGAGCACCAGTGTTATTTGTAAAGAAGAAGGATGGGTCAATGCGCCTTTGCATTGTTATAGGGAATTAAACAAAGTCACTATTAAGAATAAATATCCATTGCCCAGAATAGATGATTTGTTTGACCAGTTGAAGGGTGCTATATATTTCTCAAAAATAGATTTGAGAAGTGGGTATCATCAACTGAAGGTAAGGAAGGAGGATGTACCGAAGACGACATTCCAAACTCGGTATGGATATTACGAATTTTTTGTGATGTCTTTTGGTTTGACAAACGCCCTTGCAGCGTTCATGAATTTGTTGAATAGGGTGTTTAAACCATTTTTTGACAAGTTTGTGGTGGTGTTTATCGATGATATTCTGGTGTACTCTAGAACTCAAGAAGAACACTTGGAACACTTACGTCTAACGCTGGAGACGCTAAGAAAGGAAAAGTTATACGCGAAATTCTCAAAATGGGAATTCTGGTTAGAACGTGTACAATTTCTTGGGCACGTAATTGATAAGGATGGAATTTCAATGGATCCATCAAAGGTCGAAGTTGTGTTAAATTGGGAACAACCAAGAACTCCATCAAAAGTGAGAAGTTTCTTGGGATTGGCAGGGTATTACAAACGGTTTGTCCAGGATTTCTCCAAGATTGCCACTCCGTTGACAAATTTGATAAGAAAATTTGTAAAATTTGTTTGGACGGAGAAGTGTGAAGGATGTTTTCAAGAATTGAAAATGAAGTTAAGTATGGCACCTGTGTTGTCATTACCAGATAATACAGGAAATTTTGTTGTGTATAGTGATGCTTCACACAATGGATTAGGATGTGTCCTTATGCAGAACGGCAAAGTCATCACGTATGCATCAAGGCAATTGAAAGACTATGAAAAAGGGTATCCGACTCATGATTTAGAGTTGGCGGCGGTTGTGTTTGCTTTGAAAATATGGAGACAATATCTCTATGGAGAGAAATGTGAGGTTTACACAGACCATAAGAGTCTGAAGTACATTTCACTCAGAAAGACCTAAACATGCGTTAAAGGAGATGGATGGAATTGATAAAGGATTACGATTGTGAGATCTTTTATCATCCAGGAAAAGCAAACGTGGTTGCAGATGCCTTGAGTAGGAAAGGCAGAGAAAAGTTGATGTTGTTAACTGATAAGGAGGAGCTTATTTCAGCAATGACAAGGTTAGAGTTGGAAATCAAATTTCCAAAAGAATTCGATGAAAAATTGTACCAGATGGAAGCAAGACCAACCTTGGTGGACAAGGTGAAGAACGTTCAATTACAAGATGAGGAATGCAAAAAAATAAAGGAGAGTGTGCTTAAAGGAAGGGAAGAAAAGTTCAAGGTTGATACTTAGGGAATGCTGAGATTCGAGGGACGAATCTTGGTTCCAATAATAACAGATATTAAAGAAGACATCTTGACATAAGCTAATAGCTCGAGATATTTAATTCATCTAGGAAGTACGAAGATGTATCAAGATTTACGGCGACAGTTTTGGTAGCCAAATATGAAAAGAGACGTTGCAGAATGCATTGCAAAGTGCTTAACATGCCAGAGAGTCAAGGCCGAGCATCAAAGGCCAAGTGGATTACTTCAACTGTTATAGATACCAGAATGGAAATGGGAACATATCACAATGGATTTTGTGGTAGGTGTTCCAACAACTAAGAAAGGATACAATGCAATATGGGTGATAGTGGACAGATTGAAAAAATCTGCACACTTCTTGCCAACAAAGATGAGATTCAATCTTGATCAGCTGGCAAAGCTATATGTTAAAGGGATCATGACGAGACATGGAGTTCCAGTGTCAATTGTGTCAGATAGAGATCTGAGGTTCACATCAAACTTCTAGAAGAGACTACAAGAATGTATGGGAACACAGTTGCGAATGAGTACGGCTTATCATCCACAAACAGATGGCCAAAGCGAACGAACAATCCAGACATTGGAAGATATGCTGAGAGTATGCGTCATGGATTTCAAAGGAAGCTGGGATGAACAATTACCGTTGGTGGAATTTGCCTACAATAACAGTTACCACGCAGGCATTGGCATTCCGCCTTACGAAGCATTATACGGCAGGAGGTGCAGAACTCCACTGTGCTGGGAAGAAGTCGGTGAACGTCAACTATTAGGACCAGAACTGGTACAAAAAACTACTGAGGTTGTCAAACTCTTCAGAACAAGATTGATAGTTACTCAAGACAGACAAAAGAAATCTGCTAATCAACACAGACAATATCGTGCATTCGACATAAGAAATTACGTATTCCTAAAAGTTTCTCCTTGGAAGGGCAAAATTCGAATTGGTAAAAAGGGGAAACTAAGCCCGAGGTTTATTGGACCCTTCGAAATGCTGCGAAAAGTTGGAGAGGTGGCTTACGAGGTAGCTCTACCTCCAGAATTGTAAAACATTGATAATGTTTTTCACGTTTCGGTGTTACGACCATATAAATCTGATTACAAGCACATGATCGAGTACGAACCATTGCAGTTTGATAAAGACTTGTCTTATGAAAAGGTTCCTATCCAGATAGTCGACAGGAAAGAACAAGTGCTCAAGAATAAGGTGATACCTTCTGTGAAGGTAATATGGAGGAACCACAATGTCGAAGAGGCTACGTGGGAACTCGAAGCTGAAATGATGAAGAATTACCTTGAGTTATTTGTTTAATCTGTGTCTTCGATTCTGGGGACAGAATCTTTGTAAGTAGGAGAGAATGTGACGAATGAGTTGTTTGAATTGTGATTATGAGGACAGAATCCTTGTAAGGAGGGAATGATGTAACATTTCAGAATTTTTAAATTGTTATATTAAATATTTATTGAATTATATAAGTATTTAATGGATGTGTATATTAAATATTTATTGAATTATATAAGTATTTAATAGAGGTGTTTATTGTTGAATAAATAATTGTTCAAATTTGATTCGATTTGGTTAATTATTTGTTAAATAAATAATTAAGGAAATTAATTATTATATTCTAATTTAATTTAATTATTAAGTTAGAGAGTTTTAATTAAATGAATTATTATATTTGGATTTGAATTTGTAATTAAAAGGATGTGTTAGTGGATTAAATAAAGTTATAATTATAAAGAAAATTATAATTTTGTGGTATTGATTTATGTGTTAAAGTAATTTAATAAATTGTTATTAGAATTAATTTAATTGATTATTGAAAAATTTAGTTAAATAAAAGTGTGACAAATAACCTTCTATAAAGGAGTTATTTAAATAAATTAAAGGAGTTTAATTCAGTTTTGCCAAACAAGGCTTAATGCCTATTAAGTCTTTAATCTAATTGTGTTTTACCAAATAAAGGATAAGGATTAAATGATTATATTTTAAGTGGGTAACCAAATAAGACTTATGGCTTTTGATTTTTAAAAATATAATAACTGATATCAGTTATACTTATATTTATATTATATAATTAATATATATTATTATATTATACGTTATAACTCTAGTACGTAAGATTAGAATAGAGAGGAAGAACTCAGAAGAAGAAAATGAAGAGAAGAAGAAAAGTGAGAGAAAACTTGAGAGAATCTTAGAGAATTTGAGAGTGAAGTTGGAGAAAAGCTTGTTGATCAAAGAGAAAAGTATCATTTTCTAAAACAAGGTATCATCCTACCCTTTTTAAGTTCTTTAAATTTTTAGTTTTCTCTTCCAAAATTCTCTGTAAAATTCTTGTGAAAGGATAAATTTTTTGATTGTATGTGGCTTTATATGATAAACTAGTGTTGTAAAACTATTTTCATAAGTTTATATATGAGTATAGTCAATGAATTTATGATATGTATATAATTTGTGAAGAAAACTATATTATAGTGAGTTTATATGAATATATATGAATATGGGTTGGTTTAAAGCAAAATTAAGGTTTAATTAGTTATTTAATTTATAAATTGACTATTGAATTTGAAAGAGTATGTATAATAATAAACAAGGTATTTTAAATTAACTGTTTTGGTTGAAAAACAGAATTACAGTGTTGATTTTCATTGAAAACATCAAAAAGTGTGGTTTTATCAAAAACAGTGAAATTGGATGTTTTAAATTCGTTGTTTATGTTGTTTTATGGGTAGAAACATGTTAAAAGTCTTTGAATTATGTTTATATGAAGTCTCTATATGAATTACATGTTAATTAGGCTGTTAGAAAGTAGCTTATAGGCTAAAATTGGCTTTTGTTCATCTTTGTTGCCAAGTCGTCAAGTCGTCAAGCCTGCGATCAGCTGGCAATGCAATAAACTTTAATAAAGATATTTGTCGTACCAAAAGACCACTTAGTGGCGGTGTTTTTGCAGCTATATCATCACTTCGCAATAACGCCAATTCCCTGATATAAACTTTGGCACCGCTTGTCATTTAGTTAAAGAATAATTAGAGACGATTGTAATTTTTGTACACAAAGTCTGAAGAAATTGTTATGTGTTAATAGTAGGACTTTTAAATTATGATTTCAATATTTCTATACCAAGAATGAGCATGTTATTAACAATTAACTAGTTTTGTAACTTGATTATGTGATTAAAAATCAAATCTCACATGATGAAGGTACTTAGTTATGTATGTAATGTGGTAGTGACTAACTATGTCATGATGACATATATATATATATATATAATAGGGTATTGTGATTTGAATTGTTCGGTTTAGCCTACAAGCAAGACAAGTTCTCTAAATCTATTGTCTCGTTGAGCCAATTATTGTTTCTAATTCGATTACATTATAATGATGCAAATTTTCTAAACCTTATTTTGATATTGAGCAAGTTATTCTTGTATTTAACTTGTTATTTAGCATGCAAGTTATATATTCTGATATACTAATGTTGAAAAGGTTTTATCGTTTAATTTGCTATGCATGCTTAGTTCTCAATTTTAAATAACCTTGGCTTAATATTGTTCAAGCAAGGCATATTATAGTTATTCAACATGTTTTCTATTAGATTATTCCTAAAGCATGACCTTAACTTACAATGTCGATTCAGTTATGATTATTCCATAGTACAATGTTATTAATTTTATTCCACTAGTCTTTAATTGATGTTCATTGAATTCCAAATTACCTTGAAATGTATCCAAACCAAACTCCCTTTGGAGCGGACTTGTACTCTAAATACTGAGATGGACAACCCTATTATTAGGTGTAATTTACGCTTTGCGTTGAAATGTTTGTGCACAATACATTTATGAAAGGTTGATCCCCGAGTATGAGGGAGTCCCTATAGTCTTATGACTGTTAAAGTTTAATTTGAAAAATTACTTATAACTATGGACATAGTTCATGGTCTTAGGACCTTCAGTTATATACTTCAGAATGTTGATAGTCCATATTGTTCATTTCTATTGAGCCTCTAAATTGACAGTTGCTATAAAGATTTTCATTCATTGTTGTTTCAAGTGAGCTTTGTTTGCTCACTCTTGCTTTTATAACTATTACAGTTAAAGATGAGAAGGTTGATGTACCTAGCACTAGTAAGGGAAAAGGAAAGATGAACAAGTATTGAAGACTTGTAATTTGTTGATATTTTATTATGAGATTTTAATTGAATGGTTGTAATGAAGTTTATTTATTTTTCTGCATTTAAATGATTGTTTTTAAAGGATAGACAACCTGGGAGATTTTATTATGTAACCCTTTAATGGGGAAGGTTTTATTATTCAATTTTATTGTGATTGGGTAGTTAGATATGAATGTTTGATTAAGTGAACACCAAATCATGTGGGAATGAAGTACCTGGATTTGGGGGTGTCACAAGTTGGTATCAAAGCCTTAGGTTATGAACCTTAGGTGGGGGAAAAGCCTTAGGATGTAACCTTTGAAAAGATAGTGATGATGAACTCTTATCGAGTTTCAAGGAGAAAGTAATAAAACATTTATGTGCTTACGTGATTACAACTTATGTGCTCGTGAGTATCGAGTAATGTTGATTAATAACTAAAACTTAAAAATCTTGTTGTCATGATGGCTAATGTCAGAGAATCCAGTCAGGCTAGGGAGGAAGGACCTTAGATGCCTAGAGAGGAGGAATCTCGTGACATTCAAGTGGTTTGAGAACAACTACTTCCACGGGAGTCAGCCCCGTTGCTTACAGTAGTTGAAGATGAGGATGATGATGTGGAAACAGATGAGGAAGACCCCGTTGAGTTGCCGCAAGCAAATGAGGATGAGGAGGAAGAGGAGGAAGAGATTCCACTAACTACGATGGCTGCTCGTATGTACGATGAAGTCTACAACCGCAATGTGGAACTTCAAGATACTGTCGAGGAATTACAAGAGATAGTAGCTGAGCAACTGACCTCGATGGCACAGAAGGACGACGAAATCCAAGACCGAGAGGAACGTTTGAACAATGTTGAAGAAAAACTGGTTCATACTGAAGGAGAAAACGAGCGAATGACAGCAGAGATTGCAGAGTTGAAGAACAAGTTGAAAGAGGAATCTACTAATAGGGCAAAAGCCGAAGATGCGCACGAGGAAGCTGATCAACAAGCTGAAATAGCAGAGGGAGACGCACAAGCAAAGAGAATGAAGATGGAGGAAATGAATAACGTTTTCTACACAATGATTAATCGAGCTCAGGATCGGGTCATAGGTTATCTGATTCAGTTTGAGACGTTGCCATCGTACATATTAGATCGTCGAACAAGGTTTCAAATTATGGAGGAAGAGCGCCATAAGGCTATGCAGTATCTTAGTAGGACATCGTAGGGAGTGTACTTGATATATGATTTATGTTATGATAAATAATATATAAATCCCAAGTGTTATGTAACCTATGGGATATGATGATGATCTCCTGAAACTTTAGTAGTTCTGGAATATAATGTAAATAGCAGTGACGCTATTGTTATGATGTTTTCAAAGAAATTATGAATGAATAAAAGTTATTATCTTCTTTTATCCAAAGTGTTATGTGTTATGTGGTTATTACTTTTATCCAAAGTGTTATGAGTAGAAATTACTTAAAAGAGTTGAGTAATAATCTAATGAGTGTATTTTTAACAGAAAATGCCTCCAAGACGTCAACCACCCCGACAGAGAACTACTGAAGGAACCAATAACAATAATACTAAAGCTAACCCCGTTCAGCAGCTGGTGACGTTACTGACAGGTGCACTGTAGAATAAACCGCAGAATCAATAACAAAATCAAGCTACAACGTTTAAGGACTTCAAGGCGGTTGGACCACCAGAATTCCATGGGTCCATGAACCTGATTGAGGCACGGACCTGGGTCATGGAGATTGTGAAAGTGTTCGATGTTGTGGGAGTAGGGGAGGATCAGAAAACTACTTTTGCAACATTCATGTTGAAAGCAGAGGCTAGTTATTGGTAGCAGGCCAATAAAACTCGAGGAGGACAACGGGTTATGACCTGGGATAGGTTTAAGGAAATGTTTTTCGAGACCTATTTCCCAGAGAATTCGAAGAGTCAGTTAGAAGTGCAGTTTTTAGAACTGAAGCAGGGAACGATAACGGTGTCGGAATATGCCGCGAAATTCAACGAGTTGGCAAGGTTTACGTCATACCAAGTCAGCACAGATGAACGCAAGGCGAAGAGGTTTGAACAGGGAATAAAGCCCTGGTTGTATAGTAGGGTTTCATTATTCTAGTTGAAGACATTTGCTGCCATAATGGAAAAGGAAATTCTCGCTGAAGGTGGAGGCGAGGCTATAACTAAGTTCAATCAAGATCAAAAAAAGAAGAAGAATGAAGTGGAGATTAAAAATGGAGGTGGTGGTAGTGGAAATGGTAACAATAATCTAAAAAGAAAGTGGAATGGAAATATGGGTACTGGAAATCAGCAGGGTAACTAGTAGAATAAGAAGTTTAAAGCATGTGCTACATGCGGGAAGTTTCACAAGGGTGTATGCTTAATGGGAAAACGAGTATGCTTTAAATATGGCTAGGAGGGTCACATCGCCCCAAATTGCAATCAACCCAAGAAGAACGTTTGCTTCACTTACGGGTCCAAGGATCACTTTGCTCGTGAGTGCCCTAAGAAGAAAGCTGGAGAGACAACGGGAAGCAAGGGAGGTAACAGTGGAGGTACTTGGGCCATTACTGGACCAACGACATCAAACAAACCCACAGCCAAAACCTTCAACATGACTGTGCAAGATATTATGCAATCAAAGGATGTGGTGTCAAGTATTATCCCAATCAATGATATTGATGCTTATGTATTATTTGATTCGGGTGCTACTTGCTCATTTATATCTGATGAATTTGCTATGAGATTAGGATTGCCTAGTGAAGAATTGAATTTCCCTTTAAACATAAAAATTGAGAATAAGGAAGTAATTCCTGTTAGGTTCGTATACAAGAACTGTAGGGTGAATATTAAGGGAAATATTATGATGGTAGATTTAATTCCGATTAGGCTTGGAGAGTTTGATGTTATTTTGGGAATGGATTGG
This sequence comes from Panax ginseng, assembly GCA_020205605.1. NCBI lineage: Eukaryota > Viridiplantae > Streptophyta > Magnoliopsida > Apiales > Araliaceae > Panax > Panax ginseng. The sequence continues at coordinate 77,971,486 of CM035130.1, forward strand.
TTGTTCAATTGTGGAGCGATAATTGATTGCCAAAAGAAATGTGTAAACCTTATGACTCCATCAAAGGTAGTTTTCAATGGTAGCAAATCGCCTAGATAAATGAGATGTCTAACGATTATGCAGGCCAAGAAGTTGTTAGGTCAAGGCTGTGTTGGTTATTTAGCTTACATAGTCGATACTCAGAAGAAGGGTGTGAAACTGGAAGAAATACCAGTGGTTGGGGAATTTATGGATGTGTTTTCGGAGGATTTGCCAGGACTTCTGCCTGACAGAGAAATCAAGTTCGTGATCGACTTAGCACCAGGAACCGCTCCAGTATCGAAGGCCCCGTATAGAATGGCTCCGATTGAGATGAAGGAACTGCTGGTACAATTGTAGGAGCTGTTGGACAGGAAACACATTCAGCTGAGTGTGTCATCGTGGGGAGCACCGGTGTTATTCGTAAAGAAGAAGGATGGGTCAATGCGCCTTTGCATTGATTATAGGGAATTAAACAAAGTCACTATTAAGAATAAATATCCATTGCCGAGAATAGGTGATTTGTTTGACCAGTTGAAGGGTGCTAGATATTTCTCAAAAATAGATTTGAGAAGTGGGTATCATCACTGAAGGTAAGGAAGGAGGATGTACCGAAGACGGCATTCCAAACTCGGTATGGACATTACGAATTTTTTGTGATGTCTTTTGGTTTGACAAACGCCCCTGCAGCGTTCATGGATTTGATGAATAGGATGTTTAAACCATTTTTAGACAAGTTTGTGGGGGTGTTTATCGATGATATTCTGGTGTACTCTAGAACTCAAGAAGAACACGTGGAACACTTACGTCTAACGCTGGAGACGCTAAGAAAGGAAAAGTTGTACGCGAAATTCTCTAAATGTGAATTCTAGTTTGAACATGTACAATTTCTTGGGCACGTAATTGACAAGGATGAAATTTCAGTGGATCCATCAAAGGTCGAAGTTGTGATAAATTGGGAACAACTAAGAACTCCATTAGAACTGAGAAGTTTCTTGGGATTGGTAGGGTATTACAAACGGTTTATCCATGATTTCTCCAAGATTGCCACTTCGTTGAAAATTTGATGAGAAAATCTGTAAAATTTGTTTGGACGGAGAAGTGTAAAGGAAGTTTTCAAGAATTGAAAAAGAAGTTAAGTATGACACCTGTGTTGTCATTACCAAATAATACAGGAAATATTGTGATGTATAGTGATACTTCACACAAAGGATTAGGATGTGTCCTTATGCAAAACGACAAAGTCATCGCGTATGCATCAAGGCAATTGAAAGACTACGAAAAAGGGTATCCGACTCATGATTTAGAGTTGGCGGCAGTTGTGTTTGCTTTGAAAATATGGAGACACTATCTCTATGGAGAGAAATGTGAGATCTACTGTAAGACCCCAACTTTTATGAATAAAGATGAATTTTATATAATTATCATTTTTGAATATTATGGAATGAATTTGATATAATGTTATAGTTGTGGGTAATATTTATAAATTTTGCAAAATACGCAAGTTGTTATATAATATTATTCGATTGGTGGGAGAATATTCGTTTTAATGAGGAATATTCGACGACGAAAGACAATCATTGGTGGACCCCACAACGGAATTATTATCGGATTAAGAAAATGACAAAAAAATATTTTATGAAAATAACGGCAGAAGTTTTACCGTTTACTGTTGAAACACCCGGTGTTAAAAGTACAGGAATACGCGTGGTTGCATAGTAGCACACGATATTGATTATTGATGCTTACGTGAGAAGTCATTCAGTTTTATTCAATTATTGTCAATATTTTATATATTATTAAATCAATAATTGAGATGACAGAGTTATTAATATTATTATTTGCATTATTAACGATGTCTAGAAGTTCTGCCAAGGAGAGGTTTGGTCACCTAATTGCGCGCCAATAGGGAGAAATCCTTATTAGAAAGCCCCCTCTTTTCTAGGAACGACCTGGTCGATTAATAGTGTGAATAATAATAATGATGATGAAGTTTTGTTTTATTAGTATTATTAATGTAATAAAACAGAAAAGCTTTTTATATAAAACAAAATAATTTTATAAAGTTATTCGTTTTATTAGGCTAATAGTAAAATCTTTTTATATAAAACAGAATACTTTTATAAAGTTATTCATTTTATTAGACAATAATTAGAATATATTATATTTTATTATACATAGTATTTGTATACTACCTGCATAGTGTTTGCATAGTAAAATCTTTTTAAAAGTTATTCGTTTTATTATATTATAAATAGAATATATATTATATTTTATTGTAAACCAATCTGGACCGTCCGTTTAAAGTAAATCGATCTAGACCGTTCATGGATTGGTTACTATTCAATCCATTCTTCTATAAATAGAAGCTCATTCCTTCATTATTTCTTACGAAATCACTGAAACTCTAGAGAGAGAAACTGTAGAGAGAATTATTCTTCTATCTTGAGCGTATTTTTTTAGCATTTAAGAAAGCTTTGAGCATAGTGCAAGTTTCTTCAAGTATATCCCAGCCTACTGGGTCGAGTACTCTTCTTTATATAGGTAAAGGGTATTATTTTTTTATATTCATAAAGAGAACTTCATTATTCCATTCTTTATTATTCGTTGGAATAACTTTGTATCGTGGTCTACCCTATACTTGGTGATTGTTGTTATTCCATTCTTTATTATTACATTTGGAACATCACTCTGCATGCATTTTATTTGGACTGGTTCCATCTTTATTATTCTGTTGGAATATCCTATTCATGCGTTTCTATTTGGACACGGTTCCGTCTTTATTATTCATTGGAATATCTTGTTCTGCATGCGTTTTTACGGACCGATTCCGTTATTTATTATTCTTTTAGAATAACTTGTCTATGCGAAATACCGCGTGCATGGTGATTTCTGTTGTTATTTCATTCTTTATTATTCTATTGGAATATCTTGTCGGTGTGTATTACGCCTGACCTGGTTCTGTTATTTATTATTCTGTTGGAATAACCTATCTATGCGAATTTATTTTGTTATTCCATTCTTTATTATACTCAGTTGGTTAAAGTTTTGACTTCTATACTCCATAAAATTGGTGGAATATCCTTGATATTTGCGCTTCATCTAGTATCTTTTCGTGGAAATATTCTTCTGAGCATTCTTAAATTTTACTCTACGAAGAAGTATCATGTTGACAATTTGGACGTTAATAGTTCCTGAATAAATTAATTCTTGAACTTGTTTTATTGAATTCTTATATCATTGTCATCATCCTCATATTTATACCTTGTTGAAAGTCATCTGTGGCCTGTAGTGCATAGATGGATTTGGTATGATTATGACCGTGGATTATTCTAATGTAATTATGGTAGTAATGTTACAAATGATGTGGTAAAAGTCCTCATTGGCCCATAGTGCATTGATGGACAGTTGTTGGCATGATCATGACCATTGATGAATACACGAATATCCTCAGCCCGTAGTGCGTGGATAATTTGTGGTTGTGATACTTATGAATATCCTTGGCCGTAGTGCAGGGATGAGGTGGATTATTTATTAAGCTGAGTCCCAGCGATAAAAGTGATGAAAAACCTTTTAAATCATAAAAGATAGTAGATTTTATTCTCTACTTGACTCTTTTAATAGATTGCATGTTTCGCTGTAGTTAAACTTGATGTCTATTGTATTTTATCAGTTTAACATTATTGAAGACTAATGATAATTTATTCTGCATTATCTTAGTCATAATATTTCTTACTGGGCTAGTTGAGCTCACCCTTTCTTTCACTGTTCTCTTCGGGAAATGAGAACGTAGCCGGGACTAGTTGGGGAACGGAGTGACGGTCCAGATGATAGTATTAGTAGTCCTCACTATTCTGTTAAATAGTGTGACAATAAATGTAATGAGGACTTATTCTGAGAGTGGATATTGTCTAGAAGACAATATTTGTATTAAAACTCACAGCTTTCTTGTTGTATATTAACGATTGTATTTGTATTTTGTACCATGTATTTGGCGACTCAGAATAGGTGATGTATACCTATTTTGGGGGCGTCAAAGTTGGTATCAAAGCTTAGGGATATGATCCTTGGCTGAGATATGAGACAAGAACTAGGAGGGGAGAGACGGGGAATTCCTTCGCTAGTATGACCTACCTAAGTTTATTTGATATTTAATTGGTTGGTCAGAATATAGGGATTATATGTGATATATTAATTAACCCTTGTTTTGTGGCAGTATTTGAAAATGGCATTCGAGAATGTTGAGAACATCAATGGAGCACAGGAGACCGTTGAGTCTCCACAGATCAATAATCAGGATAATGTGCATCAAGAAGGCGACAATCCTAATGCAAACAACAACACTGACCAAATGATGAACGATGGAATGTTCCGAGGCTTCATGCAATTCATGCAACATCAGGCGAGAGCGGCTCCTGTCCAAAATGCAGGTGGAAACACTGGCAACTCTCGGACGGTCACCGCCAAACAGTTCAAGGAGCTGGGACCACTAGAGTTTTTTGGAGAGCCAAAACCACTTAAGGCGGAGACGTGGATAAAGCAGATCAACAAGATATTTGATGTCTTGGGATGCTTCGAGGAGCAAAAGGTTCCCTTTGCCACCTTCATGTTGTGAGCAGAGGCAGATTACTAGTGAGAATCTGTAAAGCGTACTCAACCTGCCGCACTGAAGATGTCTTGGGAGAAGTTCCAAGAACTGTTCAATGACAAGTACTTTCCCGAAAGTATTCATCACATGAAAGAGGTAGAGTTCATTAAACTGGAACAAAACAACATGATCGTGTCGCAGTACGAAGCCAAGTTTACCGAGTTATCCTGGTTTGCGTCCCATTTGGTTGATAATGAGGAGAGAATGACGCGAATGTTTCTAAGAGGTTTGAAACCTGAGATACGTCAATATCTTATCTCTCATAAACTGTGTTTGTATTCAGATGTTGTTAATAGGGCTCAGTTATTGGCGTGCGATAATGAGTCAACCCAACCAAAAGAAAGCAGCCGGCAAAATGATAATACCAGTGATAACAGTCATCGAAGCGGTGATAATAAACGTGGAGGGAATCAACATGCCAGAAATGGTAACCGCTTCGGTGGTAATCATGGCCAAAGCAATAAGAATTGACATTTCAAGAAGAGGAGATTCAATAATGATGGAAAGACGTCAACATCAGCACCTGTTGTTAAGGAAGGAGAACGACCACCTATCATATGCTTCAAATGCGGAGGGGAGGGACACATCAATCCAAACTGTGCGATGTCGTCCAAAGCATGTTATAATTTTGGAAGAGAAGGTCACTTAGCCCGATTTTGTCGTTCACCGAAGACAAGCTCAGCTAGGATGGAGGCACCAAAGGACGCCCCAAAAAAGTCAAAGCCAGTAGTGCAAGGGAGAGCGTTTGTCGTGACCTCCCAGAAAGCAAGGAACCCGAATGAGGTCATCACGGGTAAGCTTATCATAAACTCTAACGAAGTATATACCTTATTTGATACCGGTTCTACCCATTCCTTTATTTCTCCTACTTGCGCTCAACGTTTAAATTTGACTCCGGAGAAATTAGACTTTAACTTATCTATTGAAACTCCGTTGGGAGAAACCTTCATTACATCCACTGTTTATAAGTCTTTTTTGGTTCAAATCGGTACCCTCACATTACCTGTCGATCTTATTTCATTAAAAATACTTGCATTTGATGTAATTCTAGGGATTGATTGGTTAACTACTCATCATGAAAAAATTGATTGTTTTCGTAAGGTTGTTTGCTTTCATATTCCTAATCAACCTATTATGCGTAATTCAAGCAACCAAACCATTAAAAAATCAATCATCGTCATCTCAAGCCATAAAGCTATTCGTTTATTGAAAATGGATGTCAAGCTTTCTTAGCTCATGTCACGGATCTAAACAAAAATACGTCAGTTTTGAATGATATTTCTATTGTTAATGAATTTCCTGACGTATTCCCTGAAGAACTTCCTAGCATACCCCCAGAGCGTGAAATTGAATTTTGTATCGACCTTGAACCCTAAGACAAAACCCATTTCCAAAACCCCATATCGAATGGCTCCTATTGAACTTCGTGGAGTTAAAGACCCAACCGCAGGAATTGTTAGACATTGGCTTTATTCGTCCTAGTACTTCTCCTTGGGGTGCTCTGTTCTATTCATGAAGAAGAAAAGCGGAGTATGCGACTTTGTATTGATTATCGGGAGTTGAATCATGTCACCATCAAAAATAGGTACCCATTGCCACGTATTGATGACCTATTTGACCAGTTGCAAGGTGCCAAATTCTTTTCAAAGATTGATCTTCGTTCCAGATATAACCAATTGAAGATTAGAACTGATGACATTCCAAAGACGACTTTCAGAACTCGGTACGGGCATTATGAATTCCTAGTCATGTCTTTGGATTGACTAATGCTCCTGCTGCCTTCATGGATATGATGAACCGAGTATTCAAGGAATATTTAGATCACTTTGTGGTCATCTTTATTGATGACATCCTTATTTATGCCAAAAGCCGTGAAGATCATGAGCAAAACTTGAGGCTGATACTCCAAAAGCTTCGTGAATATAAGCTTTATGCCAAGTTGAAAAATGTGAGTTCTGGCTTGAGGAAGTAGCATTCCTTGGGCACGTGGTTTCAAGTCATGGAATATCTGTTAACCTAGCAAAGATTGAAGTTATTCAAAGCTGGGAACAACCTAAATCAGTTTCCGAAGTACGTTGCTTTCTCAGCTTAGCTGGTTATTATTGGAGATTCGTAGAAGGGTTTTCTCGAATCGCTATTCCCTTAACTCAACTGACTCGGAAAGATACAAAGTTCAGTTGGAACGAGGAATGTGAGAAGAGTTTTCAAGAACTCAAGAGAAGACTCATTTCGATGCACTGCTCGACAATACTATCTCTGCTCTTGAGGGATTTGTCATCTGGTGATGCTTGTGCAAAGTGTTAGGATGTGTTCTCATGCAACATGAGAAAGTCATAGCCTATGCCTCTCGACAACTCAAAGAATATAAGAGGAATTATCCTACTCATGATCTAGAGTTGGCAGATGTTGTCTTTGCACTTAAAATTTGGAGACATTACTTGTATGGGGAGAAAGTGGAGATCTTTACGGATCATAAAAGCCTCAAATATTTCTTCACTCAAAAGGAACTAAACATGCGACATCGACATTGGCTTGAACTGTTGAAAGATTATGATCATACCATCCAATACCATCCTGGAAAAGCAAACGTGGTAGCTGACGCATTGAGTAGAAGATCATATGCGGGTACGAGTGCGATATTGTCAACGCAAAGGCCCATTTTGTATGACTTGCAAAGGATGGAGATAGAGATAAAGACTCCAGGGACCCACGTGATAATGGCGAATATACGAGTAGAACCGACTTTAATCGATAAAGTTAAAGTTGTTCAAGCTACAGACCTGGAGCTGATGCATATGAGGAAGAAAGTACAAGAAGGTGCTATGCCGGAAGCAAGAATCGATGAAGAAGGAATATTTTGAGTTAACTCCAGACTTTGTGTTCCTAACGACCCTGATTTAAAGTATAAAATCATGATGGAGGCGCACAACACACCATTTGCAATCCATCCTGGGAGTACGAAAATGTATCATGATCTTCGACATACATTTTGGTGGGGCAATATGAAGAGGGAGATAGCACTATTTATCTCATGGTGTTTAACTTGTCAACGAGTCAAGGCGGAACATCAAGTACCAAAAGGTCCATTGCAAGCACTTGAAATTCTAGAATGAAAGTGAGAGCACAGTACCATGGATTTCGTTACTGGTCTTCCCAAGGTTTCTCAAGGCATAGATGCAATTTGGGTCATTGTTGATAGATTGACCAAATCTGCTCATTTCTAACCTATACGAGAAACTTATACACTTGAACGTCTTGCTCGTATGTACATAAACGAGGTTGTAAGATTGGATGGTATGCCAGTATCCATAGTTTCTGATCGAGACCCAAGATTCACTTCACAATTTTGGGTTAGTTTGCACAAAGCTATGGGCACGGATTAACGATTTAGTTCAGAATATCATCCTCAAACGGACGGACAATCAGAGAAGACTATTCAAACTCTTCAAGATTTATTAAGACTCCGTGTCCTTGACTTCAAGGGAAGTTGGGACAAGTTCTTACCATTGGTGGAGTTTTCCTACAACAATAGTTATCAAGCAAGCATTGGCATGGCTCCATTCGAAGCGTTGTATGGAAGAAAGTGTTGTTCTCCAGTATGTTGGGATGAGGTGGGTGAAGCAACGTTGTTGGGACCGAAGTTGGTACAAATGACTACGAAAAAGATTCAAACGATCCGACAACGTATAAAAATCTCACAAGACCGACAAAAGCATTATGTTGATCTTCATCGAAAGGACGTGGAATTCGATATTGGAGATCATGTGTTGTTATGTGTTGCTCCATGGAAAGGAGTTACGAGATTTAGAAAGAGAGGAAAGCTCAATCCTCGATTCATTGGCCCATTTTTAATCCTCGATCGAGTAGGTACTGTATCCTATAGACTCGCTTTACCGCCAATTATGTCTCGTGTTCATAATATTTTTTATATATCCATGTTACGTAAATATGTGAAAGACCCGAATCACATTATTGAGTTAGAACCGGACGAAATAGCGGAAGATTTAACGTATGAAGAGGTTCCTATTCAAATCTTGGATAAGAAGGAACATATTCTACGCTCCAAGGTTATACCTCAAGTCAAAGTTTTATGGAGGAACCACGATGTTGAGGAAATGACCTGGGAGTTAGAATCTGAAATGAAATCAAAGTATCCTTACCTCTTCGACATACCAGGTACGTACCCTAATTTCGAGGGTGAAATTACATAAGAAGGGGAGATTGTAAGACACCAACTTTTATGAATAAAGATAAATTTTCTATAATTATCATTTTTGAATATTATGGAATGAATTTGATATAATGTTATAGTTGTGGATAATATTTATAAATTTTGCAAAGTACGCAAGTTGTTATATAATATTTGATTGGTCGGGGAATATTCGTTTTAACAGGGAATATTCGTACGACGACACAATCATTGGTGGACCCCACAAAGGAATTATTGTCGAATTAAGAAAATGACAAAAAAATATTTTATGAAAATAACGGCGGAAGTTTTACCGTTAACTATTGAAACACCCGGTGTTAAAAGTACAGGAATACGCGTGGTTGCATAGTAGCACACGGTATTAATTATTGATGCTTACGTGAGAAGTCATTAAGTTTTATTCAATTATTGTCAATATTTTATATATTATTAAATCAATAATTGAGATGAAAAAGTTATTAATATTATTATTTTCATTATTAATAATGTCTAGAAATTCTTCCAAAGAGAGGATTGATCACCTAATTGCGCGCCAATAGGGAGAAATCCTTATTGGAAAGCCCATCTTTCCTGGGAACGACCTGGTCGATTAATAGTGTGAATAATAATAATGATGATGAAGTTTTGTTTTATTAGTATTATTAATATAATAAAACAGAAAAGCTTTTTATATAAAACAGAATACTCTTATAAAGTTATTTATTTTATTAGGCTAATAGTAAAATCTTTTTATATAAAACAGAATACTTTTATAAAGTTATTCATTTTATTAGACAATAATTAGAATATATTATATTTTATTATGCATAGTATTTGCATATTGTTTGCATAGTAAAATCTTTTTAAAAGTTATTCGTTTTATTAGATTATAAATAGAATATATTATATTTTATTGTAAACCAATCTGGACCGTCCGTTTAAAGTAAATCGATCTGGACCGTTCATGGATTGGTTACTATTCAATCCGTTTTTCTATAAATAGAAGCTCATTCCTTCATTATTTCTTACAAATTCACTAAAACTCTAAAGAGAGAAACTGTAGAGAGAATTATTCTTCTATCTTGAGCGTATTTCTTTAGCATTTAAGAAAGCTTTGAGTGTAGTGCAAGTTTTTTCAAGTATATCCCCGCCCTACCGTCGAAGTACTCTTCTTTATAAGGTAAGGGGTATTATTTTTTTCATATTCATGAAGAGAACTTCTGTTATTCCATTCTTTATTATTCTGTTGGAATAACCTGTATACGTGATGATCTACCCTATACTTGGTGATTTACGTTGTTATTCCATTCTTTATTATTCTATTGGAACATCACATGCATGCGTTTTATACTGGGACTGGTTAAAGTCTTTATTATTCTGTTGGAATATCCTGTCTGTGCATTTTACGCTGGACCTGGTTCCGTCTTTATTATTCTGTTGGAATATCCTGTCTGTGTGTTTTACGCCGGACCTAATTCCGTTATTTATTATTCTGTTGGAATAACCTGTCTATGCGAAGTACCGCATGCATGGTGATTTTTGTTGTTATTCCATTCTTTATTATTCTGTTGGAATATCCTGTCGGTACGTATTACGCCTGACCTGGTTTCGTTATTTATTATTCTGTTGGAATAACATGTCTATGCGAAGTACCGCATGCATGGTGATTTCTTTTGTTATTCCATTCTTTATTATACTCAGTTTGTTAAAGTTTTGACTTCTATACTCCATGAAATTGGTGGAATATCCTTGATATTTGCGCTTCATCTAGTATCTTTTCGTGGAAATATTCTTCTGAGCATTCTTAAATTTTACTCTAGAAAGAAGTATCATGTTGACAATTTGGACGTTAATAGTTCCTGAATAAATTAATTCTTGAACTTGTTTTATTGAATTCTTATATCATTGTCATCATCCTCATATTTATATTTTGTTGAAAGTCATCTGTGGCCTGTAGTGCATAGATGGACTTGGTATGATTATGACCAGGGATTATTTGGTGTAATCATGACCGTATTGTCACAAATGATGTGGTAAAAGTCCTCATTGGCCCGTAGTGCATTGATGGGCAGTTGTTGGCATGATCATGACCATTGATGAATACACGAATATCATTGGCCCGTAGTACATGGATAATTTGTTGTTATGATACTTATGAATATCATTAGCCGTAGTGCAGGGATGAGGTGGATTATTTATTAAGCTGAGTCTCAGCGATAAAAGTGATGAAAAACCTTTTAAATCATAAAAGATAGTAGATTTTATTCTCTACTTGACTCTTTTAATGGATTGCATATTCCGCTGCAGTTAAACTTCATGACTATTGTATTTTATCAGTTTAACACTGTTGAAGACTAATGATAATTTATTCTGCATTATCTTAGTCATAATATTTCTTACTGGGCTAGTTGAGCTCACCCTTTCTTTCACTGTTCTCTTCAGGAAATGAGAAAGTAGTCGGGACTAGTCGGGGAACGGAGTGACGGTCGAGATGATAGTATTAGTAGTTCTCACTATTCTGTTAAATAGTGTGACAATAAATATAATGAGAACTTATTCTGAGAGTGGATATTGTCTAGAAGACAATATTTGTATTAAAACTCACAGCTTTCTTGTTGTATATTAAAGATTGCATTTGTATTCTGTACCATATATTTGGCGACTCAAAATAGGTGATGTATACTTATTTTGGGGGCGTCACATCTACACAGACCATAAGAGTCTGAAGTACATTTTTACTCAGAAAGACCTGAACATGCATCAAAGGAGATGGATGGAATTGATAAAGGATTACGATTGTGAGATATTTTATCATCCAGGCAAAGCAAACGTGGTTGTAGATGCCTTGAGTAGGAAAGGCAGAGAAAAGTTGATGTTGTTAACAGATAAGGAGGAGCTTATTTCAGCAATGACAAGGTTAGAGTTGGAAATGAAATTTCCAAAAGAATCCGTTGAAAAATTATACCAGATGGAAGCAAGACCAACCATGGTGGACAAGGTGAAGAACGCTCGACTATAAGATGAGGAATGCAGAAAAATAAAGGAGAGTGTGCTTAAAGGAAGGGAAGAAAAGTTCAAGGTTGATACTGAGGGAATGTTGAGATTCAAGGGACGAATCTGGGTTCCAGCAATACCAGATATTAAAGAAGATATCTTTATAGAAGCTCATAGCTCGAGATATTCGATTCATCCAGGAAGTATGAAGATGTATCAAGATTTGCGGCGACAGTTTTGATGATCAAATATGAAAAGAGACGTTGCAGAATGC